>CM063252.1:11893336-12603336 GCA_032158295.1 Pycnopodia helianthoides | reverse complement strand
ACCAATGTTGATTTTTATCTCTCAGGTTCAGAGACTTGATGGTAATCCAACGACCCTCGTTTTCCATCTTTTTCTAAGGAAAAGCTTGTCACATGGTGTGAATCATCACATCCTGTGTGGACGGATGTAGCGTTTAGATGAAACTTCAAGGGGCTTGTCGGAGTCTCACCCGAGTTGACGAATGGGGGGCACAAGTGTGTCAAACCCCCTTCATTTATTGAAAACCTTCACCACATTCATAATGTATATGTTGGGTATTTAATCATGGTTGTATTTATGAATATTTGCCATATGTGTGCAACAAGGTCACAGAGTCCTAAATGGTGCTTTAGTTAGATTTGAGTGAACTGTTGTGAATTTATATAAATAACGATGACATAATATAATGATGACATTGTACGTTTTATAGCGCTCTGAGACGAGAGCGCTCTACATCTACAATGAACACAAATCATTATGACAATGTTTTAATTTGTTTGTTCTTTCTGGTGATTCTCGTTTCTCTTAATGTTGACCTTTGTATGTGAACTGCCCGTTTACTTATTCATCATGTCTGTTTAAAAAACAAAAAATGAGAGAGAGAAGAGAGAGAGAGAGAGAGAGAGAGAGAGAGAGAGAGAGAGAGAGAGAGAGAGAGAGAGAGAGGAGAGAGAGAGGAGAGGAGAGAGAGAGAGAGAGAGAGAGAGAGGAGAGAGAGAGAGAGAGAGAGAGAGAGAGAGAGAGAGAGAGAGAGAGAGAGAGAGAGAGAGAGAGAGAGAGAGAGAGAGAGAGAGAGGAGAGAGAGAGAAGAGCGAGCGAGCGAGCGAGCGAGCGAGCTACATTAGAGGGTGGGATTGATAGACGCATGCCGCCTCATCGACCATCCATACCCCAACATGCGGTGCCAAAAGGGCGGCTGCTAGATTCACAAAGCTATTAATAATTGCGGAATTTGTCATTATACCCGCACTGCTTATTATGTCCACCCAAAACCACCCAAGCCACCACAGCTTGGCTTTTAATATTCCCAAAAAGATTACCAGTCTTGTGTATTAAGAATCACCTTATTACCCTTTCAACAATAACAAAAATGGAAAATTAATTACGTGTATCGCCAGGCAGGACTGTGGGATCTATGTTACCGTTAGTTCGAGGGAAAGCGCTCTAGCTATTAAGCGTACTGTGCACTCGATGCGGCACTCCAATGCGGACGAGTGCATTTCATTCAACACTCTTCAACGTAGACCTTGGAAAGTCTTGAGTAGCTAAAAATGTAAAACAATGGCTTTGCAAAAATTTGCAATTTTTAGCAAAGCATTACAACCTTTTTTATGAAGTGTAAGTTTACCTTTTGTTTAGGATAGTCACATTTATTTGTCAGTAAAATGGGTATTAAATTGATAGCATCATTGGTCAAATAAGAAACTGTTGTGTTTTTTTGCAGTGAAGGCCGCCCATACTTTTGCCAACCAAGGTTTGCATTAGGTCTATATTCGAAAAATAACCTTGGCTGACTTTGAACCCACGACCATTACGGTTTTGGTGAAAGCCTTGACACCTATTGCCCCCCCCCCCTTAAAACCAACCTCTGTTGATATTTTCCATCGTGAAGGTCTTCGGCTATGAGGTAGGTCGGGCCCTCTGTCCCAACCACCCAACCAATCACAAAGCAACAACAAAAATAGTGTTACTGTAGTGTTTACCCCAAACACACCACAGTATATAACAACACATACTGTTTATCTTTATAATGCTGGGTGGATTTGCACCGTAGGCCTTCCCCTTTGAATGGGGAGTGTGCAAAATACGGTGGCCCCGGAGGGACATGCATATCGCAAATTATGTGCCATACGTATGAGATGTCGTAAAATTATTGAAATTTTGTGCGATAGGTCATGTCTCTTCAAAGCCACCGTATTTTTTTTTTTTTTATTTTTTTTTTTTTTTTCAAATTAACAAACAGAAGTGGAATTTTTTAAATGATATTATTCCAAGGATGACAACCAACCAGTTTGACCCGAAATGCACTTTTTCGGGGTGTATTCGTTTAGTCACCCTTACTTTATCCATGGGTTTAAAGCAGCTTTGAAATCCCTTGAGCTTCTGCTCAGAGGTATCCAAATGACTATAGCAATGCCACGATTTAAAGGAACATTACAGAATTGGTTTTTGCTAACAAAACAGTTGCTGGCAGTGCAAGCACTTTATGTAATCCACTATATACATAAACTGACAAACCTGTAGAAGTTTGAGATCGATCGGCCATCTGGGTCACGAGAAAACTAGTGAAAAACCGATTACACATTTGCATGAAATCATATGGATTCAACAAATGAATAAAACGCTCACTGAGCGATAAACTCCAATCGGAAAATTAGTTTATTCATTTCTCATCAAATATGACATTTCAGACAGAAATATTTCAAGGGATGTTTTCTACTATCATCATCATTAGACCGTGTAAGTTTTGTGTAGATCTGTGATCAAAAAGTATATTTTACAAGTTTTTTTCTTACCAATTCTGTAATGTTCCTTTAAGATGAATTACAGCATTGACAATGGTGTCACAGAATTGCTGTTACTGGTAAGCTTAGTACACTCTATGATTCAGTGTAAGGTGTTAGGTAATGATGTCATAACATACACCACCACCGGTTGCTTAACTTCTCCAAATCAGCACGTGCCGAAGACATTACGCTTTTTTCTCTCTCTCTGAAGAATCGCTTTTCAAGTAAACAAATCAAATTGAGAACATTTCGGGTAATTTGTATCTGTATTTGTTTTTATTTCGCCCAATAAATATAATCTTTGGATGTACTCTAAAAACCTATGGGTCAGAGTTGACCAAGATTCCAGGTACCAAGGGTCCTTCCGGATCAGGCTGACCTGGAAACTGGGCCCAATTTCGTAGAGCTGCTAAGCACAACAATTTGCTTAGCATGAAATTTCCTCATTGATAAAAACAGGATTGCCAACCAAATTTCCACGTGATTTTCAGGATAAGCAAACAACAGCTGAATACCAGTAACAAGCAATGTGCAACACATAGAAATTTGGTTGGTAACCCTGTTTTTATCAAGGAAGAAACTTCATGCTAAGCAAATTGTTGTGCTTGGCAGCTCTATGAAATTGGGCCCTGGTGTTAAGAAATGGGATTTCAGCTCGGATTCTAGGTCAGTTTGATCCTTTTCCGGGTCAGCCTGACCCAGAAACGGAACCCGGAATCCGGGTCAATTCTGATCCGGGAACTTTTAGCGTGTAGTAAACATTTTTTACTTTAAAAGGAACATTACAGAATTGGTAAGAAAAACACTTGTAAAATATACTTTTGATCACAGATCTACACAAAACTTACACGGTCTAATGATGATGTTAGTAGAAAACATCCATTGAAATATTTCTGTCTGAAATGCCATATTTGATGAGAAATGAATAAACTAATTTTCCGATTGGAGTTTATCGCTCAGTGAGCGTTCTATTCATTTGTTGAATCTTTATGATTTCCTGCAAATGTGTAATTGGTTTTTCACTAGTTTCTCGTGACCCAGATGGCCGATCGATCTCAAACTTCTACAGGTTTGTCAGTTTATGTATATGGTGGATTACATAAAGTGCTTACACTGCCAGCAACTGTTTTGTTAGCAAAAACCAATTCTGTAATAATCCTTTAACTAAACGAGGGTCACTATTTTCTCTTCTAAATCGCGATTATCTTGTTTTAATGTAAATTCGGTTTGCGGTAACACCATGTGTTTAATCATATCTTGATTTAGTTCAGTCAAAAGAAGCAATCACGATGTGGTTGCACTTATTATCCGAATGCTGCAGAGTTCGATGAACATTTGAATAATGTTTGAAAACAATCTCTGTCAATTATGAACGATATTGATAATGGAAAAAATATCGTCAACTTCATTCGTCATTTAATGCGATACTCGGAAATTAGTTGGTTGGTTGGTTGCAACAAACATGCTGTGTTCATTGAGAAAGCAGCTTAGAGTGGGATTTAAATCTGCTTATCAAAAGAGCAGAAACAAATGGTGTGTCATATATTTAATTCGGAGGGTTCGTGTGGCCCAGAGACCCGACAGAAATTGGCCTCAAGGCCGACCAGTCAATGTAATTTCCGCCATCTACACAGTGGTTTCGTGAACTCAGCAAAAAGGGCATCAAAATAAGGTGTAAAATAAAAATAAAAATTTCCGTAAATAGGGGTTTGTTTGTTTGTTGGGGTGTGGGGTGTTTGTTTATTTGTTTGCTTTTTTGTTTGTTTTTCGGGGTGTTGGTATGTTGGGGTGCTGGGGTGTTTGTTGGTTTGTTTGTTTGTTGGGGTGTGGGGTGTTTGTTTGTTTGTTAGTTAGTTGTTTGGGTGTTGGTGTGTTCGTTTGTTTGTTGGGGGTGTTTGTTGGGGTGTTGGGGTCTTTGTTTATTTGTTTGTTTGTTTGTTTGTTTGTTTGTTTGTTTGTTTGTTTGTTTGTTTGTTTGTTTGTTTGTTTGTTTGTTTGTTTGTTTGTTTGTTTGTTTTTGTTTGTTTGTTTGTTTGTTTGTTTGTTTGTTTGTTTGTTTGTTTGGGTTGTTTGGTTTGGTTTGTTTGTTGTTGTTTGTTTGTTTGTTATTGTTTGGTTTTGTTTGGGTTTAGTTGGGGTTTTATTTTTAGTTTTTTTTGTTTTTATAATTATAATTTGTATATATATATATTTTTTTATGGGGGGGGGGCATTGGTTTCAATTGATCCCTTAAACTACTAAGATTACCCCTCAAAGCTCACCGGGGGGTACAATAGAGTAATGAGACATCGCCTTTTTAGCTCATGCTGCTCAAATAATATTATGGTTCCATAAATAAATATGTGGCAGGAAGTGTGTGCTTAGTTTTGGCAAAGGGCAAATCCCCGATAGCTAAAGATAGACGACGTGTAACAAACAAATGCATACCTTTGTATGGATAGACGAATCAATGAATTAATTGATAAAATAAAGAGAGTTTATTTAAAAAAAAAAAAAAAAAAGTGGGATGAATAATTTACCCCAGATTGTGAGCAAAGATGTTCTGCTCGGCACACATCAAAATGCAGTGTAAACCAGACATTTTCATTTGGGGGAGGAAGCTGGGAAAAATACGTGATTTTTTTCTTCTTCTTGGGGGTGGGGGAGGGGCGTTATTATTGTATCAAACCATTGTATTCGTGTATTTGCAATCTCATTTGGGGCGGGGGAAAGAGAGGGGGGGGCAGTGGTTCTGGGCAGAGCTAGGGAGTCTAGTCCCCCCTCCTTTTGAGCACATGGTTTATTTATAGGATTCATGGTTTTTATGTGGGAAAAAAGGGCATTTTAGTTTCAATCTGGAAGCATGGGTGATTACATACCATGTAACCTGTGACTGCACAGAGAAGCCACGGAGCCAGCACTTCCTGCAGGCTTAACTTGCTCCAATAAAACATAAATAACTGAAAATTGTTCTTTCACAGTCAGATTTTTACGAAACAAAGGGGGCATGCCTTATAGCAGTTTTAGCTTTAAAATTTACAACTCGTGATACTATTGGGGTAACTATACGATATCAAGACAGTGTGGGCTGTCTTATATATGGTGTAGCATCTAGCATCCCTCAAATGTAGAAGGTCATTGTTTTTGTAAACAAGATGATATGTTGTAGTTCATAATTATGTGCTGGAAAGTAGGCACTCTTTTAAGTTCGTCAGATCGTCAAAATATACAGTTTAGATTACCCCTTTAATACATGAAATTATATCATAGGCCCTACCAATGTTCGCTGTGTGTTTGAAGCGCGGGTAGTTAAAGGAACATTACAGAATTGGTTGTTGCTAACAAAACAGTTGCTGGCAGTGTAAGCACTTTATGTAATCCACCATATACATAACTGACAAACCTGTAGAAGTTTGAGATCGATCGGCCATCTGGCTCACGAGAAAATAGCGAAAAACCGATTACACATTTGCATGAAATCATATATATATATTCAAAAAATGAATAAAACGCTCACTGAGCGATAAACTCCAATCGGAAAATTATTCATTTCTCATCAAATATGGCATTTCAGACAGAAATATTTCAAGGGATGTTTTCTACTATCAGCATCACTGTCATTAGACCATGTAAGTTTTATGTAAATCTGTGATCAAAAAGTATATTTCACAAGTTTTTTTCTTACCAATTCTGTAATGTTCCTTTAAGGGAAGGTATGATTCAGTTGGTATTTTGACAAATTATTCGAGCTTAGAGTTAAAAGTCAGAAGATTATATTAATGGTGTGCACAACCACAATCATGGGTACACATTTTTGTTCGTGTCCATGTTATGAACAACAGTTTGAAAACCAGTGATGTAACAGCTATTTCAATGTTGATTGTAAATTACGTAACCAGCGCTGTGTGAATGAAGAGTAGAAAGTACTTGAGTTTGTCGATCACAAGATCTGCAAAGAGTTACTCAATATTTAGGTGTTGCTCTTTTGGTGTCTTTGTATCAAAAAGTGTGCCTGGTGCTTTCATTGTTGCTCTGCTGTACTTTCCACGCTGTGTGAATGAAGAGTAGAAAGTACTTGAGTTTGTCGATCACAAGATCTGCAAAGAGTTACTCAATATTAGTGTTGTTCTTTTGTGTCTTTGTATTAAAAAGTGTGCCTGTGCTTTCATTGTTGCTCTGCTGTACTTTCTTGAGAGGAGAGAGAGCAG
This sequence comes from Pycnopodia helianthoides, assembly GCA_032158295.1. Lineage (NCBI taxonomy): Eukaryota > Metazoa > Echinodermata > Asteroidea > Forcipulatida > Asteriidae > Pycnopodia > Pycnopodia helianthoides. The sequence goes on along the minus strand of CM063252.1, from coordinate 12,596,663 downwards.
TGTTCCATTATGTTCTGAGCAACAATCCAACTAGCAACGTAAACACGATAAACGCACATCCAGGACAATCTTATCTTTATGTTCCTCCAGGGGGACTAACATCCCTTTTCCGACAGGCCAGTGTGTGGCCTTTGGGATGACAAGTAAAATAAATATTGGCAGCAACGTGATGTTAAATACCATAGGTCATGTTTTTTGTTGTCTAGGATGATAAGGGATGTGTTTTCCCCGAAGAGATTCAAGGGGGTTTTGTGTGTTGTTGAGGGGTGGAGCCAAGACGGCTTATATACGGAGGCCTGAAGCAGACATTTCACTCCCTTCGTTAACACAGCCACCCCCCTCCCCCACCCACCCCAAACCCCATGACTGCTCCTCTGGCCAGTCTAGAAATAGTGTATCTGGGACAAACTTGCCAGGTAAATCACGTGGTGGTGTCTGCGAAGTGTCAAATAATTATTTGGTGGAGGATCGTTAGGGATCGTTCAATCTTAAATTGATCCTAGCTCATCAACAATAACAACAACAGCAGCAGCAGCAGCAACAACAACACGTTTTTGTTGAGGATCATTGGAGAATGTTCAATCTTAAATTGTTCCTAGCTCATCAACAGAATTTAACGACAACAACAGCAGCAGCAGCAGCAGCATCAACACGTCTTTGGTTGAGGATCGTTGGAGATCTTTCAATCTGAAATAGTTCCTAGCTCATCAACATAATGTAACATCAACAACAGCAGCAGCAACAGCAACAACAAGTCTTTGGTTGAAAATCGTTGGAGAATGTTTAATCTGAAATTGTTCCTAGCTCATCAACAGAATTTAACAACAACAGCAACAAATAAAGATGAAGCTCTTAGACCCCGTTTCTTTTATCTTCTTCTTCTCTTCCTTCTTCTTCTTCTTGAAATAACAATGAACTTCAACGTACTGCAATGCTAGCGATTTACCTTCACTTTATCTGGTGGAACCTACATCCATTTGTGACAATAGACCTTATGCGTCATACGTCATTTGAGTAGGGCGCCCTCGGCTAGAAGGCAAAAGAAGAATGCTAATTGGCTCATCTTCTGCGCCGTGCGTACTAGATGTGCATTTTCCATTGTTTCGTCATCGTTTTACATCTAAGATGGCGTCGTGATGACGTCAATATGCATAAGGTATATTGTTGCCGTGATATTTTAACGCATAAACGATAATTAAAATGGCTGTACAGTAGTGGTGTTGAAAGAAAAATATCTCGAGGGGAATTTTACAACTCCGTTTCTATAATATTTTATTATTTACTTATTTTCTAAAGTATATTTAACGACAATACATCATTCGGGAAGTTGTTTAGTTCCATTTCCCCTCTAAATATTTCTGTCGACATTTATAATAAAGTTAATTTGAGTGATTCCAAAATTTGCACACTTCCTTTGAATGGGTAAAGTTTCACCCCCTCACTACGCTGTGATCGAAGACAAATAATCGCTTCCTTCTCTACTGTAACAAGTTTGTTTAATGGTGCGTTTTCTGTTGAAGACAAACTGACGAAAGATTCAACAACGCGTTAAGTTAAATTGTTGGGAAAACAAAAAATGACTCGATGAAAAAAGAGGGGAAAAAATGGTTTGCGCGGCGTGGAGGTCCTGAACTCCATCTGTGGGACTTCCTGGAAGAAGTATAATAGGCAAGGTGTACACATTCAAACAGGGGAATTGTATTAAACAATAGATGACAATAGGGTTCCCAATTGGGTGAATGTCCCCAGTTGGACAGTGTGCACGAAACCGAGGGGAACTTCTGGCAAAAAAAAAGTTGAAGTGAAAACAAAAGAGGGATTACACTATAGGAGACCCCAATTGCAGGTAAATACACACTTGGGTGGGCTTACTTAAGGGCCCATGTGTGGTCTTTTCCAAAATGGAACAATGGAACTCACAGAGTTTTTCTTCGTTCAACTTGGACCCCAGAGTGGAATTCTTTAGAAAAAGTTATGATAGAACAATAACGATGTGAAAACATGTAAAAAATGCGGGTACAAGAACAACACAGGGCCCATGTGTGGTCTTTTCCAAAATGGAACAATGGAACTCACAGAGTTTTTCTTCGTTCAACTTGGACCCCAGAGTGGAATTCTTTAGAAAAAGTAATGATAGAACAATAACGATGTGAAAACATGTAAAAAATGGCGGGTACAAGAACAACACAGGGCCCATGTGTGGTCTTTTCCAAAATGGAACAATGGAACTCACAGAGTTTTTCTTCGTTCAACTTGGACCCCAGAGTGGAATTCTTTAGAAAAAGTTATGATAGAACAATAACGATGTGAAAACATGTAAAAAATGGCGGGTACAAGAACAACACAGGGCCCATGTGTGGTCTTTTCCAAAATGGAACAATGGAACTCACAGAGTTTTTCTTCGTTCAACTTGGACCCCAGAGTGGAATTCTTTAGAAAAAGTAATGATAGAACAATAACGATGTGAAAACATGTAAAAAATGGCGGGTACAAGAACAACACAGCCGGTTTAGATCGTGGTGATCGCATTATTCCAGTATTTGTTGGGGACCAAGACCGTATCCGAATTGGTGGCTGCAGCTACGTCTACGACTGTTGCTAAATGGTGCTGCTTCAGGGACGTCCTATACTTTATCACACGATGAAGCAAAAACTCTAGCCGTAAATAGCTGTAGCTGCCGATTCGGACACGGCCTCAAAAACTCGAGTTACAGCCAAGCTCAGTTAAAGTGTATAAACGCACCTTCCCAATCGCACATTAGAACAGCGCGTGCAAGAAGAGTATCATTTTCACACTCCGGTAAATGCTAATTATAGAACAACGTGCGACGCTGGGCATCCATCAAATTGGTGCCGTCTGGAACTGTACACTGTCCTCTCGGTGCACTTTCCTCTTTACAAGTGAGTCCATAAGGAGGGCAGTGCTTGGGTCCGTCGTTGCTAATTTATGTGCAAACGAGCCTAGACGTAGACCAGACTGGTCATAGTACGTCATAATACTAATGGTCTTGTGGGAGAAGGAGGTCATATCCTCCTAGGAATCTCTATAAAAAAGGGTTAATTTCGTGACACAGCTTGTGGTTTTTAGAAATCCATATGCTTCCCAATGATATTTCAAATTAAAGATGGAATCAAATTATGATTCAGATCGTAAAGGGGGTCGAGTGACGAGGAAGCAGTTGGTCAATGGGGTTCGTCCGGACCAGGAGGTCGGAACACTCACGCGCAGCCGCGTGTGGCGTGTCAGAGTTCAAACTGCAATAATCTGGGAAGGTAGAGAGTTTTGGTAACCTTGAGCGGGATTCCAGTCTCCACCCCCCCCCCTTTATAATGCTATAAAGTGCGGCAATGCAGTGCAATATAATACGGCGAAATAGCGTAATACAATGACGATATAACGCAGTAGTGTCCCCAAATCGAGGCTCTACACGCAAAATATGGCTGACCGTGCAAAGGGCGAAAATGCAGGTAAGATCGATTTTAGCATATATCTGTCTTGGTTCAAAATTGCACAGAGTACTGCCGCTGCTAACACTACTAACAATGCATACAATAGTGTGTCCCTCCTTGCCCAACCTTCACCAAGTCACAGCCATCGTTCTCTTCCGTTGAAATCAATGTATTAAAGAAAAAACGAGGTGGGAATGAAAAGATCTAGTCTGGTTCCCTTCAGAATCAGCTTCACGTAGGCGTTTTAGAAACCACGGCTTGGGCTTGGGCTAGGCTCTGGCTTGGGCTCCGACCGCCTGTTTGAAGCCCTGATAATGAAAGCACAAGTTATCTATAAAAAAAAAAACTGACGAAGCCTAAGCCAGAGCCCAAGCCCAAGCCGTGGTTTCGAAAAGGCCTATGATTGGACAAGTTTTACAGACGGGACGTGACAGTAGCAAGGAGGATTTTTCTCGCAACACAAGTACTGGCCACCCCCAACTTGGCAAGGGAGTACGCCTTCGGCTGTACCTGCGTCGTCACACGTGTTATAATTAGCCTTAATTTCCTGTATGCTACTCCTACCAATTACCAAAGTTCCTCAACACCGACACAAAGTGATCAGCCCATTATTTGACTTCGGTTTTCGGAGTAAAGTTTATTGAGACTTTAAAACAAAGAGAACAAAACAACGTCATGGTTTCTGTTTACACTAATTTTTTTGTCCAAAATAAATATTTATATATATATAGATAGGTCTTTTCGTTGGTTTTGCTTTTCTTTTTTCTTATTAAAGTAATATTAGTTTTCATAATTTCCATATACATCTTCTAATATTGAAACTAACCCCTTCCACCGGGGAAGGGTCACCATTTAAAGCAGCATTTTAATATTTGTTTCAAATTGTTATCTTTTTTCAAAATAAAAAAACCTTTAGAATATTTACAATATTGCAGCGGACATTCAGACAAGGCCAAGTTGTTATTACATGTACTTGACACTTAAAATATTACACTAAACAACAAATTTAGTCAATACAATTTTACTCCCCCCCCCCTAATACACAATGCAGCGCGGTTATTCTTTGTTCAAACAAATATTTCATAGTTCAGTTCAACAATTATAAAGTGTATATAAGTGGTTAATTAAAAACAATTTCTATGAATAGTTCCAGCATAGATGCTAGACCCAGGTCAACATTTTCATAAGGTATGCTAAAGCTACTGAGCGGAATGCTTCAAAAAGACTAATGTTTACAGATAGTAACAATGTCATAGTCTCAGTCAAAAAGACAGAAGTCACTGTCTCAAATTATGTGAGGTTTGATTTTAATATGTTGTACCGCAGTGTTTAAATGTTACGAAAACAACAACAAAAACAACAAAAAACAACAACAACAACAACAACAACAACAACAAACAACAACAACAACATCAGCAACAACAAAAACAGCAGCAACAACAACAACAACAACAACAACAACAACAACAACAACAACAACAACAACAACAACAACAACAACAACAACAACAACAACAACAACAACAACAACAACAACAACAACAACTACTGCTACAACAACAACAGCAACAACAATAGCAACAGCAACAGCAACAACAACAACGCAACGCTCAATTACGAGAGAACGGTTGAATTGGAGGTATTTGAAAAAGTAGTTTTAAAGAGCATTAATACAAACTGTTGTTTCATGGTTTAAGTATGCCGCCAGTGTGTTCGACCTGGTTCCTCCTATCAGGGTGTTTGAGCCTGAAACCAGGCTTTCTGCTTCTTCTCACACGTACATTCTTACTTTGCTGAGATTTAGAACAAAGCAGCTATTCCAACAACTTTTTTCCCCACATACTGCATTTCTTTGTGACTCCTTGCCTGGTGCATGATTGCCTTCTACCTACAACCTACACTGTTTGAACAACTTTAATATCAATTCCAACCATTAGCTCCCCTGAGTAATTTAATATTACACCATTTCTTTTTTCTAAGAGTAGCTTTTAGCCTTGTTTGGGGCGAGCTTGCATAAAACAAATTAAAATACTGGCATTATTATTAACGGCAAAGTAGACTAAAATTAAATAAACTTTAAGCTAATTAACGTTGGCGATTAGGTTCTACAAGTCACTGTTAATGTTTTACCCCTCCTACGATGTTTACTCCTAAAACAATGCGTCTCATACGCGTGCGAATCTTCTGTACGTTGTCCAGTTTTAACTATACTCCTGGTTCCAAAGTCTGTGTTATTGCACCAAAAATCATTCATTTCATTATTCAAAAGCATACATGACAGAAAACTTTCATTCTCAGAAGACCCTTTTTTTTTAAAGAGTCTTTGTATTAAAAGTCAAGTCCAATGAACAAACTTTTCTCGCATAAATTATCAGTGAAAAACTAAGCTTAGCGCAACTGCCATAAGACATTTTGAGATCAAGGTGGACATACTACTACACTATGACACTATTAAGCTCTATTAAACTTGTCTGTATACACCCAAACCAAACAGTGAACTCGCACAGTGTCCGCCATCATCTCAAGAAGGGCTTAATGGGCTTCTGGTAATCAGTGGAGCCAGTTTGTGTGACGTGGGCGTGGCCTACAACGGAATTACGTCACACTTACAAACGGAGTTACAAACAGGATAGCGATCAAGCTCAATGACAAGAGACCTTTATCATGGAGAAGCCATCTTGTTTTGACTGCAACTCGAATCCGCGTAAACGAGACCGAAGGAGACAAGAATGGTCTGTCCCCCTTTTACGCAACGAAAACCCCCTTACTTTTATTGGTTTTGCACACAGGGTGCAAGACATAATTCTGCAAAGAAAAACAAATCGTAAGTTATGATGACAATTTCCCCGTGATGCTTCGCGATTTGAAAAAAAATTATTCTAACGCCGTTTGTTAACATGATCAATCCTATTACTCGTAAATTATGATAGAAAGAATGGAGCACACATTTTGTCCTCAGACCAGGTTTGCACACATCGAACGAGAGTGAGCACGCATGGATGAAATCTAGGACAAAGTTGGTCAGATTGTCACTCAGCGCATAACACGCAGCTGTTGACTTGCGGAAGTGCTACAAGAGAAACCCTTGGACACAGCATCCGGTATGGAGAGGCGCACATTGCACTGACAGGTTGGTAGGCTGTTTTGCTCACGGGATCGCGCGTGAGTAATAAACTGCCTCAGTTTTTATAACTTTTTTTACATATTTGTTTTAAATGGATGATATAGGTATGTATAGTAGTACAGCATTAGTTTTCAAGAGAGAGAGAGAGGCACGGTAAGGTAAACAGTTTCCCGCGATACGGCAAAATGAACGGATCTTCGAAAAACGTCAGCGTTAAAAGGTCACACGTTGACTTGTGTTACTTTCTGAACATGATAAATGGTGCTGATTAATCTTGCTCGCAAGGCACACAGATAAGCTCATAATCCTCGAAGATAATGTGATTTCAGGGGAAGATTTCTTAGGATCGTTGATTCTAGTAGCAGGAGTTTCCAAGTTTTATCTCTGTGTGATGTATTTTTCAGTTAGTTTATTTTTTTTCTTCTGAATAGGGTAAGGACCAAAAACAGAGCCTTGTGGTGATTGGTCTTGCGAGAGTGTCTATATTATACGTTGCAGTATAGTCCCCTTGCATTTGCAATGACCGCCATCGTTGTTGGAATGGCAAAGGTGAAGGGCTACGATTGGCTGAGAGTTGTGCGCAGCGCGTACACGTTTCCATTGTTTTTCATCAAAGATGGTGGTCAGTGACGTCATGTGCAATGCATCTATTGGTACATCCTGTGTGTCAGTCCCTTTACACTCCTTAGGTCAACAGTTACCATTGTGTTTCCTTGGTGTTTTCTTTTACCATTAGTTATCATGGATTATACTGTTTAACACTACACTACAAAAACCGGGGTGCTAAAATTGACACCGTGGGTGTTGTCACAAATTCGAGGCTCACGTGAATGGATGACCGTGCAAAGGGTGAATAGCTGCACACAAAGCAATGCAAAATTAACATTATAAGGTGTTAACAATTACACAACTGTAATTGTGTTGGCATAAATTAGTGTTATTTTTACACCCTATTATGTAAATGTTTATTCTTTGGGGGCATCTATTCGCCTATTGCACGGTCAGCCGTTTGCATGTTAGAGCCTCGAATTGGGGACAGCAGTGAATAGAAGCATTAAACTCTGCGTATTATTCACGGTGATGTAATGACACTTTCATCCAAACAGATACATAAATACAATACAAATGAAGCATGAAGTCGAGGCTCTACACGCACATGGCGGATTCGTGCAATGTGACAACACCCATGGTGTCAATTTTAACACCCCAGTTTTTGCAGTGTACCGTGATAGTATGGCAGTACCATGGTACTGCACTAAGTCGTATTGCTTCAATCAAAATAGTCTGTCGATCCAACCACGACAAAGAATTTTAAGAGAGATCAAAGTAGGACTACCCTTTTTTACTTATACTATCATTATAGTGAAAATAGTGTCGAAACTCGATGGATTTGTCGCTGCAGAGAGTCTCTTGTTAATCGGTAACCCTAAACATAGCCTGTCTACACGCAATACGTAACCTTTAACTTGACATCGTGGAAACTCTGGCCCAATGCCTGAATGCAGCCCATACTTCTCTCTGATAGCCCTATTTAAAAAAAAAATGCCGGAAGGATTTTTTAGTAACAGTGTCTCGTGCCAACTGGGGATTAAAATCTTCTACAGCGAGAACACAATGTAGAATCTTTGAAGAGGGGCTGCGAGGTCAAGTTCAGTTTTGTGATGCACTCATTCGCCCAATAGATAGAGTCCTTAGGAAAGTTGAAAAAAAGGTTACAAATCTCTAACTTCACGTTAAAATGGTGTCGAATGGCATTGTACTTGATACACTCTCAAAGCGAAATTTAAAACATGACGCCATTTGATATCAACAACAATAGGTCTGTGCGTCCCAAAGAGTATTCTATACGAAGTGAAGAGGTCGACTTCAATGCCTTTTTGTTTGAATATCATAACAATTCAGGAATGAACTCAAACATTCCTGCAAAGAAATGTACAGACCCATATTTTGTTAAAGTGACGTCATTGGATGGTTTTTGGATGATGACACTGGAAGGGGTAATCAATGCAATGGCATTTTGCATCATGTTAACGTGAGGTTAGAGACTTGCATTTTATTCCACTTTAATAAGGACTCTATTTTTTTCTTTGATTGCGTCACAAAACTCTAATCGATCTGGGAGCCCATCTTTAAAAAATTAAGTAGAACCAGCGATGGTAATCTACCGTACGCGGTCATAAACAGGATCAAGAAGTTAATTTTGTGGGCGCAGACAAAATGGTAAAGGTGGCTTTGTGGAGAAACCTCACCACAAAGAAAAAACCACAGAAGAAAATATGTTATTGCTTTACATTCAGTCTCAACACCACCCCCACAGAGTCCGCCCCTTCCAGTCATAGTGACGCTACCTGCAATGTCTATACCCGATTTGCAATCATTTTCCCATCAAATCTGAACTAATAGCGTGATAAAGAAAATAGGTGAGTCATCGACAAGTGGTCCCGTATTCGCCATCACGGTTACATAATTTGACTGTTCGGTCGGCAAAACTTTTCCGGTCTCTGTATGATCGTGGGACTCAGCGAAGATTATGATTGATTTCTGTCGAGATTAAAGTGATCTGAATCCATCTTTAAAGTGCAGGATACGCCCAACCACACCGAGACTGACTGACTTACGTCATAATAACACAATAACTCTAAAGTGACGTGTTGTAGATCCATGCATAGTGATCAGTGCACTGCAGTATGAAACTAACGGATAAATATTTCAGTTTTATGTCAATTTCTATTTTACGTTTCCCATTATTCAATATTTCTTTGCACCTCTTGGCTCTCCTGACTCCAGAGCTAGTACATGTTGCATGTGTATGAGTAAACAATCGTCAACAAATTTTCTGAAACGAATGACTTTTTGTCTGGGTGCGATGCAGTCACGACTGTATTTCTCGTAACAAAAAGCACAACAATCAAAACACATCAGGGCCCAATTTCATATAGAGCTGCTTAAGCATGAAAAGTTACCAAGCACTACAAAATAATGCTTACCAAATAAGGATGCCAGCTAAAATACCATTTTGAAAGGTACAAAATGTCACGGGTATCCTGCTTAGTTTGCTCAGCGGAAAAAGTTAAGCACTACTTTTCTGTTTAGGGAGCTCTATGAAATTTGGGCCCTGTTTAAAAACGGCAACTCTTGGAGCTTAAAGGAACATTACAGAATTGGTAAGAAAAAAACTTGTAAAACATACTTTTGATCACAGATTTCCACAAAATTTACACGGTCTAATGGTGATGATAGTAGAAAACATCCCTTGAAATATTTCTGTCTGAAATGCCATATTTGATGAGAAATGAATAAACTCATTTTCCGATTGGAGTTTATCGCTCAGTGAGCGTTTTATTCATATTTGTTGAATCTATACGATTTCATGCAAATGTGTAATCGGTTTTTCACTATTTTCTCGTGACCCAGATGGCCGATCGATCTCAAACTTCTACAGGTTTGTCAGTTTATGTATATGGTGGATTACATAAAGTGCTTACACTGCCAGCAACTGTTTTGTTAGCAAAAACCAATTCTGTAATGTTCCTTTAAATTGACACGGGAGCGAATGGTCCTTTTCTGTGCGTCTTGGTGGCCATCTCCTCGTTTAAACCCATCCGTCAACGATAACCGGAGTGGCACGGCGTTCTCGTAGAGTGAGACGCTCTTGATGTGTGCCTGTGGAGCTGCCGGGGAAGACACTTTCCTTCTTGGGGACGGCTTCTTCGGAGCACCCGTCGACAGACTCGTGTCCCGCCGGAGAGGCTGGTAGGAGGACGCCGACAGCGGTCTCCTTCGGCTGGTGGTGGAGCTCTTTCTCCGCGCCGGGGAACTCTTGACCTGTTTGACTTCCTGCAGTGGAATGGAGATCTCGTGGAGGGGCTGCCTGTCACCGTCGACACCGGAGGAGGAGCCCAGGCGATGTTTGATCGGCCGGCGTAGACACGCGATCAGGATCATGGCCAGGACCAGCAGTATGGCTGTGCCGATGGAGGCCGTCAATGCGATCAGGACGGTCAGGAGCGTGCCGTCGTGCATACCGCCCGGTAGGAACTCGGCATGGCTGTTGTCGCTCCCGGTAGCGTCTTGGGACAGGGTCAGCGTCCGGTTCTCCCGTACGGTCTTTTCCAACATGGCGTCCCGCTGTGACAGAGGGATCACGTCCAGGAAAGCCGTAGCGCTCCGTTTCATTAACAGCACATTTTTGACGGTGCAGCGAACAGTGTACTTTGAGAAATCATCACCGAGAACGTTCCGGATCGTCATCCTCTTCCCTTCATCTAGGATCAGGAAAAGGTCTGGTCTCTCGACGACGGGGTGACCTTCGTAGTACCACATGTACTCCGTAGCCGGGGGCACCGACTCCGTGTGGCAGTAGAACGAGACAGACTCGCCGGAGACGACCTGCTCCTTCATTGGTACGATGGAAATATTGACCGGCATGTCGAACGGCACGATGCTACACGAGGCCTGTTTACTGCCCACTGCCGGATACTGCTCTGTGCATGTATACACGGCCTGGTTATCCATCGCGCCCAGCGTCTTCCGGAAAGTCAAGATGGTCCTGTCAGACGACCGGACGATGTTAGACGCTATCGCCTCACCGTCCAGCGACCACGACAATGTCGTTATTGATGCACCCACCTTACTGGAGCAACTGAACTGAACCGAGGTACCTGGCTCCGGATGATGCGGCTCGATCAGGCACATTGGCGTACCCGTTGGAAGAGCTCGCGGCACGACCTCCACTGTGGCGAAATTCGAAAGAGTGCGTTTGTAAACGTCGTTTTGGCTGTACACCAGACATCCGTATAATCCACTGTCAGATTGGGTCGCCTGGCTTATCTGTAAGGTGTACCCACCGAAAGAGGCCTGGCCCGTCACCGAGTAGCGTCGGCGCTTGTCGGCAGTCAGCGCCGCTGAGATATATTTCCCCTCCGTCAGAAAGGCTTGCTGTTCCCGTCGACTAGAATCCAAGTGCACCCAATGGTGGTTGTCGTACTGCGTTAAGGGGTAGTTTATACCACAGTTTAGGGTAACCATCTGCCCTTCGAAAGCGACAACATCAGCGGGGTAGGAGATCCAGGAGACGGCCTGGCTCGGTGTTGGCAACCAGCCGATGATGACGGCTACGGCGACCATTGTCCATTGCTCCAGCATCTTCTTCAGGTTGCTTCGAGTACAAGCCACTACACGAGCCACTAGTGCACAATGCGGTTGAACCAGTACTGGAGCACACACCGCAAATAACATTTAGTTCTTGGGGATTGATGGCGGTCTTCGCATACTCCCTGTGTCGGTGTGGCTGCCATTCTGAGTCATAGTGCATCACCCATTACGAGGAGTTCCGGTGAGTTTAAGCACAAGTCCAAGCTCAAACGTTGCTTTGCCACGCTGCGGCCAGAAACTGTTTAGATTGGACCCGTCGTGCCCAACTTCCGAAAGCTGTTTTTAAAAGCATATAAGCTGCAGATCGTCTTCAGCGAGGATGAGAGAGCACACAAGCCAAGTATGTTTATATATAAACATTTATATTTTACAAAATCAAACACGGCGTGCCGTATCGAAATGGCACTACAACAACCGAATAGCAATACTGTTTGCTTGCAAAGTACTATTTTTAAACATTACAGGAAAAACTTGTCCATCGACAAAAGTACATTTTACATACGCACGAATAAATAATTGTGTGTTCAGATTCGTTACCTTTGTGAAAAACATCACCTATGGGAACAATACTTTGTAAATATTAAACAAATTCACAAGTGACGCTGTAAAGGGGCACTTTTATGACTGGTAATATAGGGTACTTTAATGACAAAAAGGTCAGCTCCACCGCTGAGGATAGCGGGTATTATAGTTTGTGGAAAGAGTAATGGTTTGGGTTAAGGTACGGGACAGGGTAAAGGTCAAGTCATGGATTAACGTTTTGGTCTAAGGTCATAGTTATTTTTAATGGAAACTATAATCTCTAATCGATAAAAGAGACGTTGTAGAGGTTATACATTCTTGATTATAATTTATTTTTTGAAGAGTTCCGGACGACATAAATCGAGAACGACTCCATCAACGACCATCTTGTGCCCACAGACCTTTGAAGCTGAAATAACCAGTGCATGAAAAGTAGCCAGACTAACTTCTTTATCTTGCCTCAGAGTGTGTTACATTGATTTTAAAAGGAGATTAACATGGTCGTCCAAACACGAGGTCTGTTCCATTCTACTACATAGCAACCTCGTCCCCATGGTTTACTTTATTTCCAACCATGTTTACAACAATAATAATTGTGAGGGAAACTCCTTACTTGGACCCTGATTGGACAAGGACTTTCCATATTCATAGTGTCTAGAAGAATTACACCGTACAGTTATTAAATCTTGTACCGGACCACGAGACTATGACGAAGATGTGAATTTCGAAAAGCAGCCAGACTATTCTAATTTGCATACGTATCCAAAAAATTGGATATGCAAATGATCCAATACCAGGGTGAGAGAGCGGTCAACCTCGTACTGCTCGACACACACTGGGGACGAGGTTGACTACATAGTGGCTGGTAAAATGTATTGAGTCCAAACACTGTAAAGGAACAAACCAGTAGCATAACCAAAGAAGGGGCAGGGACCCCCCCCCCCCACTCAGAATCATAGCACTCCGTCCCCCGAATGAGATCAAAAATACACAACTTATGTCCTTACCCCTGCCCCCCCCCCCTGCAATGAAATGTCCGGTCACTCCGTTACCACAAACCTACGTGTAAAGAAACAGTCGGCTCATTTTGTTCAGACCGCTTAAAAAAAATAGGGTGATTTACTATTATAAATCCTAGAGAGAAACACTTCACTATCAAATAAAGACAAAGTTGATAAACTTGCAAATGATGACCCAAAAGTCAATTTTGATTAAACAGGATTGCCATTATCGAAGTATAGCCCATTGTGAATGGCACATAAACCTCTAACGAAGCAACAACAGTTTTGTGTCGTTTTCATGCAACCATGGAATTTGATGAATTGATCAGCTGCTTGTACTTCTGACCCTTGACGAAGAAGATGTAATCCCTGAGTAGATGGCGTGACAAAAAAAAAGGAAGGATTCATCTTAGTCTAAAGCCGAGGTCCCCTACCAGTGACGTGACCGGGGACGAGGCGGAAGATCCCCCACCCCCACCCCCAATCCTTTCCCCCTTGCCCCCCTTCATGCTCCACCATGAATTCTTTTTAAAAGCCACAAATGAATGGTTTGATAAATGTAATTATGCCCCCCCCCCAATTTATGCCTTTGCCCCCCCCCCCATGAAAATGTCTGGTTTACGCCAATGTCCCATACTAACTGTATGCCAACAAGTTGTTGATTGTTTGTCAAAGGTCGCAGCTACTGGTTTCTCAGACTTCCATCCTAGATTGATTGATTGTTTGTTTGTTTGCTTTAATTCCTTTTGTACAAAAAGAAAGGAAAGATAAACCCCTTACAGTTTGCCGCCACCGCTGAGGTAAAACAATATGGAGACGTGCACACGTGTGCACGCGCCACGCACAACTCTCATGCCAATGATAGGTCTTCATTGACCTCAGTGAGGGCGCTGTTTGGGCTTGTGACGTCATATGCAAGGGGTCTATTAATTGGTTAGAAAGATCACAGGTACCAAATGGGGTTCAATCCATGAGGTTGCCCTCCTGATAGGCTAAAGTGCCGTTGTAGGTATGTCAACGGGTATCTAGGTCACCCCCCCCCCCCCCCAAGTTCATGCTGATCATAAATACATCAACCATTTACAAATTCCAAAACGATTCCAAATTAGTTGCAAAACATCTTATCTCACAGAGCACCAGCATCGAACAAATATTGACATTCCAAGTTGGGGTTTTTATCCAGATATTTTTTTCCAAGGGAATGATAATGGAACACCTAAGGTGAGTCAAATTGCAGCGATTGTTTATAAAGTGGAGTACTAACACTCAGCCATACTGCACGTAGTAGTACGCCATGACACGCTGAATATGACACAACTGCGTTCAAGCTTTTTCCCACAGGAAGCAAGTATAAAACCAAGCTTCTAAAGTAGATGAAAGGGAGAAAAAAAAGGTTGCTGACCCTAAACTGAGACTGTAAGCACACTCAAGGGGAATCCCGGTCATATATATCGTGGGTTTAAAGCTTAAAACAATGTGATGTTGTTAGTGTAATGATAATGATGATCACTTATGAAGCGCTGGTGCATCCGTCATGGATGGAGGCTCTCATGGCGCTGTTGTTTTTTACGACAGGTATGCAGAGCTACGGAGCTACGAACTATTTGAACGGTCAGCCATTTGCGTGTAGAGCCTCGAATTGGGGACAGCAGCGAATAGAAGCATTACATGTATATAACTCTGTTTTGTCACGGTAATGTAATGACACCTTCATCCAAACAGATACATATTAAAAATACAATACAAAATGAAAAATGAAGTCAGGCTCTAATCGCACATGGCGGATCCGTGCAAGTAGCGTTTAAGATCCGTTTTACAAGTGATGTGTTTTAGTCAAATCTTGGTAGATAGCCCCCCCCCCCCCACACACACACACCCCGTACTCCCTGCTAACCAACCTAATCACCATATTAATTCCAGGGGCGGATCCATGGGGCGTGGGGAGCACGCCCCCTCCTTTTCCTTCAGAAAAAGGGGTGGAGAGACACCAAAAAGGGGGGAAATGAGGGAAATTGATTACACCTGTTTGTTTTTTTCTCAAGAAAGTTACTAATAATACGTACCTCGTAAACTTTATTTCATTTGTGAACCACTATTATTTCACTGACAGCCATTGTTAGTAAAAATGCTAACTTAATACATACTGACATACATACTTATGTAAGCTTCATTTTGATTGGTCACTCAAGAGTATTGGCGAAGCTTATACCCTCGTACCTTCGACCAAACAAATTAGTTGTTCTTCTCATGAACTTCTCTGCCGGCATCTGCTTTCAGCGACAGCGCGATGTTGTTGGACTGTACCATTTATTTAGCAGGGATCAAACATATTTTGGCTTCATTTTAATCCTATTCTCTTAAGTATATAAAAACCAATTGAAAGAGACACCCCTTTTGGTTAATTTTATTGAAAATTGCACTATCATAACGTTTGTATCCCCAAACACTTTTTTTCGTCCCCGAATGAAATATTGTAGCCTGCAGTTAAATTTTTTGTATACAACTCAGGATGACTGATTCCATGACTCCCAACTCGAAAATGATGTTTGTGATTTTGCTAAAATCATTTGTTAGAGTGGTCAGATATTGCCTGAGATCGCACAACAGAGCATCTAGAATCCAAAATTTAGGGCTTCGCGCTGCGCGCACTCAGGCGCCATAACTTGTAATTTGCTGCTCGGTACATTTCACGGCCCCCCCCCCTCCTTCAGAAATCCTGGATTCGCCTCTGAATTCCTGGGTTTGACTGTTTTATAGCTCCATGGTTTTATCAATCTCTGTTTTGGTTCAGACTTCTCATTTTTAGTCTTGAGCGTGCACGCGGGTGAAGCGTGTTATGAGACACGCGTAGGCGGGTGGGCGCGTGGGGTGAAATTTTAGGGGATCACTGCATATAACGGGGTCAATGCAAACTGAGCTGACCTAGGGGCAACCCCGTGGATTGAGGTGGATACAGAGATGGCTCCTAAAAAAAAAAAAAAAAAAAAAAAAAAAAAAAAAACACTCAACACCCACCCAGCAGCATAACCTTGCTTTCAAAGTAGTTTATAAAAAAGTTGACATGTTGTCGCTAGCCTGATATGATTTTAGTCATTGTTCCGTCATCACTCCCTCCTTTCCTATTAAGCTCCTCCCACCACCGGCTGCCAGTCATAAATGGCGACTGGGTAGATCGAAGACAATCATTACATCGAGGAAGACTGATCAACATTCTTAAATCCTTATAATCGTCTAATGTTCCAACCCACTAAAAGGTGTTTCCTTTCTTATCCATTTATAAACTATTCGCTAGGAGCTTGATCCGGGCGTTGTGGTAATCGCTATCGTCTGCTGCGTAAACGGACCGTGGACTAGGTCAACTCTACTAATAACTCCCGCCTTACAGCGTTAAATCAAACCCAAAGCTAACGATGAATGGTGACTTGAAGTCATTCTACCGTTCTCCCTCGTGTTCTCTGGTTCCGTCTAGTGTTTCTGAAACAAAACATCTTTCAATGTTTTCCAACCGAAACTAACTACAAAGTGCCCCCGGACCCCTGGCCCACATCTGTCAGACTACCACCCCCCCCCCCCCCCTTTGCCGGGGTCCCCGTGCACGTGCTGTCCACCAATGCAAATGAAACTGACCTGGTCAGTGTAGTTCCGTCATCCTGAACAAACGGGGACAACACACCTGGTCACCCCCCCCCCCCCACCCCCCGCTAAACATGGTACCATGGAGTAATATCATGACTAGACACAGTGACTCAATCGTGTGTATTTTTCCCCATTTACTATAGTCTTTTCAAAACATCATTTTTGTTAAACACGGACTTAAAGGTACACACACACACCGGCTTCGTTGGGCTATTTGGGCTACAAAATAGACTAAAACATGATTCTAGAGGTCTTCCTGAAATGGAGAAGATTGGTTCATAAAAGAAACCATCAAATTTGGCCGTTTTGAGCATTTTTCAAAAAACGAAGGTCACGTGACTTTTCGGAACCAAAATGTGGTTCCGAAAAGTCACGTGATCTTCAGAATTAGTTTTACTTACAGCCGTATAAATGTAAATTACTGAACCAAATTCAAGTATTTTTTTAAAAACAATTATTCGTGAGTATTTGGCGAAAAAGACTATGTATTCAGTTTATGGATGCAAGTTGTAAATAATGATGAAAAATCGAACGTAAGATTCGCATTCAGAGAGTCCGTGCACGGAAGCGTGTTTTACGGCGCATCAGCGTGGGGAGCTAGCGAGTAAACCTTGGGGGCATGTCCCGCACAGCCGGTGCAGTGTCTCGCCGGGCCAGAGAGACAAACCACGGAGGCATGAACTCGGAGCCTGTGGAAGGGTAGGGAGCCAGACCATTGATTACGTTTTGTTTTACGAGGGTTTTAGTCTGTAGCCCTAGCTATTATCCCTTAACTATTGTCACGTTACGTGATGCCTGCGCTACACACGCGGCGGGACGACCACGAATAGCTGCACGGTGTGGATCGGACTGTGTTTATGTCGATTTTTTTAATTACACGTGAATTTGTGCTTGATGGATATGAAGACTGGATGCTTATGCCTCGCCATTGTTATAATTAATAAATAAACAGATCACTAGTCTACTTAAAACAATGTCACGTAAACTTGACAGTTGCAACGGCTGGAAAAGCGTATAAGCTGACCTTTGACCGCGTTTTGGTTTTTTCACATGTTTCGTTAATTACGTGACATTTTGATGATTTTTTTTTCACTACAACCATCGAAAAATTATTGTCTGTGATTCAACATCACTAAACTAGGAAAACAGTAAGCCGGTGTGTCCCTTTAATGTCCTCCCCTGTATTTTTTTAGATATCATGCGTATTGAAACAAAATGCCACTCATAATGATACACAATTAAAATGGCAGAAATGTATACATGTAGGCCCAATCTCGACGCGCCAATGCTAAACGTTAACTGTCCCTGCAAGTGGTGTGGAGAGTTCTGCTTCTCGGCAAATTTTTTCCAGATTAAAAACGGTCTTGGTGATTCCGGTGGGATAAGTAAAAATTGTCAGAAGGGCTACCGTTGGGTTGAAGGTTGTCACCGATTTGTTACTACATGTGTTTGTTTACGCTTTCCAGTGTAACCCATTTTTAACAGTTTTTGTTTTGTTTTTGAATACTGGATCACTTCCCACGAAATAAACAAAACGACAGCGCAAACAACATCTGCTCCAATGACAAAACAGTCAAGTACAAAATGTAATCTTTATTTGCTCTTGGCGACAACAACAAATTGTGGAATATTGATTTATATAATATATAAAAATTAGTTACGGATATCACATCCAACCAGGGACCTGAGCAAAACACCGAATGTAATCACCAGACTGAGCAAATCTCGCGTGTATTCGAAAAAAAACTATGCTACGAACCTTGCGTATAGACCTTTCTATTGCAACGTCAAGGCCCGAGTTTTTGCCAACCAAGGTTGGAAAAACTATATATGGAAAGCCATAAATGCAAAGCAAAAACAGATAGCCACAGTTTGTAACAATGTTACACAAATTATTTTTTAAAAAAATGTTGAATTTGTTGGAAACAAAGCAACTAACCTTCGGATGTATTTGTGTCAAATAAAAATTTGCAAAAGTGATGAAATTAGGTCACATTGTCTGTTAACACGATTGAATGTTTTGCCAACATTCGGCCGTCCATGCCAACCAGCGTGGTTTGTTTTTATCAACAGCGGAAAGGTCTAGTATAATACAAGGTTCTTCACGCTTGAAACAAAGTCACGTGCTTTCACATTGGAATACGAGCGAAACTTTCACAGTCTATTGTTTAATTTTAATGAACAAGATACATATACACGAATTAGTATTTTATAATTTAAAAAAGGATAAATAATAAGACTGGTTTGAAAATATAATTAATCACACTTAAAAAAGAAATACTACAAAACCACAGAAGATAAAAACTATTTATAGCTATTAAAATAACAGAGTATGGTAGATTTCCCTCTTGTTCTAAAACAGTCGCCAGAAATAGTCACAGACAAAAAACGGAATCAGGCCGTTAGTAATAATAACAATGTCCTGCCACCCTAGAATTAATTACCCGTTCACGGGGCTAGATTTAGAGGTGCAGGGGTGCATCCAAATTTTAGCCGGTGTGTTTGACACAGTTAACTTCCCGTCAAACAGCTCCATTCCCGGGTATAGGTTCCCAGATATTTCCGGTAGAAAGTAAAACAAACCACGTGAAGTTTTTTTTTTTTTTTTTTTTTTTTTTTTTTTAACGCGCAGTCAAACACGTTTATACAACATGTTTATACAACGTAAAAGACATTTCCATTTGTGCAGGTATACTCGTTGTACATGTACATTGCATCGACTTAACCCTCCCCCCCCCCATCCTCAAGTAACCGTTCGTAAAAAATATTGTTCCTTTTGGGGTGTCGTTTCTAACAAATTCGATTTAATGCCGACTCTCTAAATGCCCGTAACGAAACCCCAGGTAGCTGAAAAGTGTCCCTGTATTTTTTTTTTCAGACACGAGACATACAACAGATTCACATTATCTTGTCCGCAAACATCAGCCAGTTATAGATTCTATTTATAGCTACGTTCGTTTCTCACACCTAGAGACACATTTGACTTAATTATGAGCCCGTGCCACTGTCTTTTCTTTAAACAACACGGACAGTTTGCTTTCCACATTAGAACGCCATACAATAAAGAGGGGGAAAAGGAACTGGACAATTTTGTCGACATCATTGTTTTAAACCGGTGCTTCCGTTTGCAATTACATGTACTGTGAACTCTTCCTGAATCAAATCTTTCTGATCAATGTTTGAGTATTTGTGCACAATATTTCGATCCGTCGTGTCGTTGCCGCCCCCCCCCCCCCTAAAACAATGTCATCTTTCGTAAACATGTGGGTTACTACAAACGGCCCCAGTGACCTATGACTAAGGTTTCCGTTGTACGAAGCTCCAGACCATTCATTGTATACAAGATCCATGTGAACATAAAATGCATACCATCAAAACAGAGCCATAACCACACTACTGTTTTCAACATAGTCGCAACCGTAACACAGGGCTTGGAACTAAACTCAGTTTGGACCATTTTTTTGTCCTGCCAGAGATGGATATCGCAATTTAGAATATTAGAGATTGAAAGGAAGCTTCACTGTCGAAGCCCTATTTTTTCGTGCTCATTTGATTTTCATACTTGTTTTTGTTAATTTCATTTTCATTTTTTTTTTTTTTTAAAGGGCCGCAGTGTGTATCTTTCAAAAAGGCTGTAAACACGGTGATCTATCAATTAAGAGATATCCTCGACGTTTCGATGTCATTATGACAATGTGTTTTCATTAATGAGTTTGATTTCATCTTGTACTTTTCGATCGTCCTTCAAAAAATGTAGATTTTTTACATATTTCTTATGATTTAATGGCGACCTTTTGTTTACACTAATAGAAACATTGAGCAATAGAGCATTATGATTAAAGTGTAATGCACTCTACGAAATACTTCCGGGTCAGATCTGACCTGGGTTCCGGGTCATGGTGGGCATGACCTTTTTCCGGGTAAGGCTGACCCGGAAAAAAATAGTTTTTAAAAGAGATTTTTTACTCAGACTCTGTGTCAGTTTGACTCATTTCTGGGTCATTTTGACACAGAAACTGGGTCACATTGGCGCGGAAGTTTTGAGAGTGTAGCAGCCCTTTTTCGCACTTGACAAAATAATGTATTCAAAAAAACAAATTTTGGTGTTATTCAATTTACGTCCCAGAGGCTTAAGGTAAACAGAGTCTATTTACATTTTATTTTTTATCTAGATTAAAAGAGGTTTTAAAAAATAGGTTATGAAGTTAAATACATTAAGATACATTAAGCATTATATAAAAAAGTGTTTTTAAAAAAGAGTATAAAAATGGTTCCAGAATTCGGAGTAAAAGAAGGACACCCATAGTCTTGTCTTCGATTATAATTAGATTTAACGTTGAGAAGTTCTGATCACTGTTTTTCTTCAGGGTATGGCGGGGCAAATTTATTTTCTGCAGCACACGTCGGCTATGGAGTCAACAGTTAAGGGATAGGGAAGAACAGGCCTATCTGTTGACTGTTGACTGTATTGACAAAGTATGCTGCAGAAAAAAAAATTTGCTGGGGGGGGGAGAAGACTACAAGATAAAAAAGATGTAATCTAAAAACCAAATCTACGACCGTGGTGGTGGAGTACTCGCCACAGATGCAGCCATTCCCTTTTGTGTGTCCTTGTGGACTGGGAACAGCCACGAGCGAACAATCCCAACCCCACGGCTGCGGAAGTAGTAGTTGTCGGTATCATCAACAGCGCCCTCTGCCAGCTGCTCCGTCGACTTGGCTGTGAAGTCACCCGAAGACGATCGCTTATTACGGACGAGGCAACCGAGACGATCACGGCGAGGACACAATGCATGCTGCCGCACTGCACCCGGCGATGAGCGCAATGCTGAGGGTAGACTCCAGGACGGCCCTCGGTGTGGTGTCCTCGGTGTCGGTGTCCTCGGACTCGCCAGTGCCTGCTGATGGAGCCTCGTCGATCGGGGCGGTGGGGCCCTCGCTGTCGGGGCTCTCCACCGGTGTCTTCTTGGTGGCCTGAGGCCGTTCGATGGGTGCATTAGTCACCACTGCGTAGACGGGTTGGACGTGCATCGCAGCTTCGGCTGCTACTGTGCCGGTTGATGCATCGACAATGCACATGATCTACAGCGGGAAAAGTAAAGTTTACTTAGTTCATTGAAATCTTAAGATACACATAAATGCTGAAGTTCTCCAACTATTAAAATTATTTAAAGCATAGGCCTAATAAAAATAAGCAACTGGTCCTTCTGGACGAAAAAAATTACCTAGCAATAGTATACAAAAGTGCTACGATAAATAATATACAAAAACAAAGTTTAAAGCGGTATCAATAGGTAAAACAAAGAAAATTACGCGAAGTTTTTAAAAACTGTAAAATATATCTTGTTCAAACATTGGTTATATTTGGAAATGACAACAAATGGGTTTAATGGAAACTGGAACCGGTGTCATAGGGAAATCTGTCCCCGGGCGATTCTGTCCCCCATATGGGAAATTAACATGGGCTGAAGGAGGATGGTACAAAAGAGGGCGCTATCAGAAGAAGCTTGTACACAGTTTGCCGTATGGGGGGACAGATTCACCGGGGGGACAGAATCTTCGTCCACACCGGAATTGAATCGTCAAGCAACAGTTCAAAGTACACAAAGAATAAGGTAAGGTATGAGTCCAAACTCAGTCAAAACTCAGACTATTACTTGAGTCCGACTGTAGTACCCGAGTCCGAACTCGGACTGTAGTACCCGAGTCCGAACTCGGACTGTAGTACCCGAGTCCGAACTCGGACTGTAGTACCCGAGTCCGAACTCGGACTGTAGTACCCGAGTCCGCACTCGGACTGTAGTACCCGAGTCCGAACTCGGACTGTAGCACCCGAGTCCGAAACTAGGACTGTAGTTAGTACCCGAGTCCGAACTCGGACTATAGTACCCGAGTCCGAACTCGGACTGTAGTACCCGAGTCCGAACTCGGACTGTAGTACCCGAGTCCGAACTCGGACTGCAGTACCCGAGTCCGAACTAGGACAACTGCTCGAGTCCGAACTGTAGACTAGTACTCACGGCAAGTTGAGAAGTGGTGTTTTACTAGCCCATAGCATTTTTTACTAGACAATGTACGCCGGGCTAGTGTTAAGGGCGAGCCCTGCGGCGAGTATGACTGTGGTGCCGTGTGCCTCAATTCAATTTATACAACCTGTTCTCCACATTATTCTATTTTCCGGGAAAACTTCCACCACACCCTGGCACACCGAGTGTCAGGCTTCAGCCTGCTTGTTCCGCGTAATTGTTATCTTCCGGTATGAATCTTCCAATTTGAGCACAGGCCATGCAAAGCTTAGGGTATGATCATTTCGAGTTTAACTCCCAATGCTGGGCTCGCCTGTGGTTACACTTCACACCAACGACTTCGCGTTCAATAAAAGTATACACGAAGGCCTCATTAGAGGCAGTGCAGCCATCTTGCCACTCTCTCTAACGGTACACACAGTGGGATAGCGGGCTAGTACAAAATGCAAAAAGTTTGTAAATGCACAGTAAATTATGACGGTAAAATTGAACACGAAGTTTCTTTTTGGAGATAACGTTTACCAGATACGAACGTTAGCTTAATTAGGAAGAGCACCTTAGCCTAAGAGTGGAGAATACAAACACGTTCAAATAGAGGACATAGCAGAAAATATACCTGTCACCCAAAATCACAAACAGAAACACAAAATGCAATATTTGACGGCCATATTGAATTTACATAATGCATTTTAGACTGACACATGATATTTCATAATTAAAAATTGTATACTTAATAGTCTTACAGTAAATAAGACATATATACAGTTCACAACAATATAAAAGCATGGTTACCAAGGAAACATAAATCCTCAAAAGAGATCAATAAATGTTGAGAATGCAAATGAAGGAATATTGAATAAAAAATGGTGGGAAAACAGTATGTACATTAAATCATAAATGACAACAAGGTGGACTCAAATCAATATAATGACACACATTATTATACATATATAAATTATTGGTTTTACCCTTACGCCGATGTGTGTTTAAGCACATTTTACTCAGTACTTTTCCGGGTCCTTGGAATAAAATCCACAGACACACATGTATTACTCGAGGGGATTTGAACCCACGACTTTTGCCATTCTAGAGCAGATGTCTGACCACCGAGATCGCCCGGTAGCTAGAGGCAGTTCAAATCATATTCGCCCTGTGCACGGTCAGCCATTTGCGTGTAGAGCCTCGAATTGGGGATAGCATGAATAGAAGCATTATATAACTCTGTATTGTTTGTAATGTAACGACACTATTCATCCAACAACATTATACATAATACATACAAATGAAGCATGAAGTCGAGGCTCTACACGCACACGGCGAATCCGTGCGAAATAGCGAATATTTCAGCAGCGGGTACCGCAACAATTTAATAGATGTCGAATTTGCAATTCAAGCAAAAATGTCTAAGCAGTGGATTGTAAAACAATTTATATTGTAATTCTTACCTGACGAGACTCGTCCACATCACCAACGTCATGAATCAGTAAGATGCTGCTCTCGCCAATCACCTGAACCGACATTACCCCGTCCTCGGTCACCTCCTGCCCGGCGACGTACCACTTGAAGTCGGCCCTGGGAGCCGACGCCGCGCTGCACAGGAACGACACCGACTGCCCGGTCTGGACGGTGGTCTCAGCTGGCACGAGGCTCACGGTGGGCGGCCCGCGGACCACGGTGAACGGACCGAGGCGGCAGGTGCGAGGCTCCGCCCAGAAGCGCTGGGTGCCGATGCAGATGAACTCGGCGGCGTCGTCTTCCAGACCGACGGTCCACGTGTACCTGTTCCAACAACAAAAAAGGGATCATCAATTTACATAAAATTCTGCTGTCGTTTTGCTTCAATTCAAATCAAATCGAGGCGGAAGGAAGCAATATGGCTACATTTTGAGAGAATGTCTTAATTGTCCACACTGTTCAGACGTACGTTCCAGATAATCAAATTGTTAATTTTTTTAATCAACAACCATGGCAAGCAATGAGGCCACTTCTTGTGCGAGCATTTTGTATTTTGCACATGTCGTGGACTTCCCAGTTGAGTGGAAGTCTGAAACAAAATATATCCAAACCGAGGCTGGGAAGGAAAGTGTTCTTGTCTGTCTCGTTATCAACTTTGCCATCTACATGTAGTGATGGGATTAGTTCTACCGTGGCTGCACTAAGGCTGCTGTATCCTCCACATCAAGCCTTTTTTTTATATGACTAACACTACATTTTTTCCCCCAAAAACCTTTTCTTTTTTTCAATCTTAAAGAGATCTGCTACAACTTAGATTGAGTGCTTAACTTGAGTGAACAAAACAATCAATGCCCAAAACACTAACAGAGGTTGCCAAAAGAATTCTTGAAAACAAAAATGTCTCGCAAGCTCCTGGTTACCTACTTCAAAATCGATTTCATATAAATACACAAAGCGAGCTTATATGGTGTTATACAGGGTTGGTACAGCTGACAAAAATAGTCGCAGACAGTGTTCAAGTTTGATCAACTAACTAATACATAAATTAATACAGAACCATGTGAACATTTGGCTTAATCCATTGTGTGAGCCAGGAGAACATAACAAAGACCACGCACAGCTACTATTTGTTTTTAACAAGTTTTTTTTTAAGGTTTCAGTAGTTTACTCGAATATGACTTCATTTCAGAGGGAAATATTTCACAGAAAAAATAATAGTTCTAGCACTGAACTTCATAATCAGTACGAATTCACACTAAAAATGATCAACGGATGTTTTTTATCCTCTGTAAAATACCTTAATGTCAACTATTTTGCTGTTTTCACAATAAAACAGTTCATTGTAATTAACTGAAACACTTCCAGCTTCTCTCATTCGCATTGCACTTTCTGCTTAAGTAGGGATGAACGTACAGGCATCTGACAAAAACACCCGTGTCCCTTCAATTATCTGAATCATCAAACACTGAAGCCGATTAGCGTAGTCTTAGCTGTGACACGGGACTCATCCCCCATTTGTCTATTCAGCACCGCGGTGAGGTATATTCAAAATGGGTACATTGACTTTTTGTTTTAAAGTGAACACCCTCTCTGATGACGACTGATAACAGAATGACTGTCTGCCATAACTTCCGGCCCCACCCCTCAGCGCGGGTAGGTACATATCTCGTGCCCCCCCCCCCCCCCCACTACCCTCAGTAGTTCCGTCTTGTTTATAAGACGTGCATGCATCGTTAAAGCCAAGCTGTGTAATCACGGAGCTAGCTGTGCAAAGGACAGCAATCGTGGTGTACCTTTATAACAACGTCACTGCGTAGACTACAAAACCAAAGTCAATTTTTGACAATTTGGAAATTATGTGTTGCAACAGCATGCTTCTCGACATCATTCAAAGTAATTGAAATACAGTTTCACAAAACGCTGAAATTAAATGAAAATGCACACTCTGAGACGTTAAAAAATAATTGCAGTTTTTATTTTATTTTATGAAATACTTACCAGAGCCAGACAATGTGAATAACAATTAGGGAATATCATTTAAAATGCATGTTGATTACACAACCAACCATCATAATATAACTCGGGCCCGTAACCAGTCCACCCCCCATTTTGTAATATTTTTTTGTTAAGATATAATAACCAATATCATAGCGCAAAAATGGTGGGCAAAATGGCTTGAATTAGGCCTTCAATCAAAAAAAATTCTAATGGGGGCACATCACACCTCAGACTCCCCCCTGCGTCGCTGTGCAACGGGTGGTAACGCACCGATGTACTTTTTCTTTTATAATTATTCGCCCCCCCCCCCTTTAAAATAACACAACATTACGTCGACTATGCAGGTGCCCGTCACAAGAGGGCGTCCACTTTTTTTCTTTTTTTTTTAGATGAGGACTTAAATAATCGTACGGTTGCATTGTAGCCATTGAATATACCAATCAGTGCGGGCAGTTGAAGCCTCACGAGGTTAAATTCCCCCATCTGCATAGGCCAACATCGTATTATCAATGATTACTTGAATTACTTGAACCACGGAGGCAGAATGATGTCAATAATTCTGAGCACAACAGTGACTTGATTAGCATTATTTGTTTTAAACATTGATGAGGTGGTTATTGTTTACGAATAATTTATTCCTTACACACAACCTGGAGTTTAGAACGGGTGCCGTTTTCTACCCCGTTTTCAGGGGAAAGTGTCGGATCTAACCATCGTTATTAAGACCAAAATCATTATTACAAATTTTACTCAAATGAAAGAAAAGTGGCTTCAGATAAAACATTGTTTTCTTGACTTTCTGAAATGTCTGCTCGTCTTTCCCAAAGTGAACGTCACGTTGTGATCAAGCATAAAGAACAAAGTAGAGGGATGTGAATAGTCAAGTAAAATTTACAAATTCAAACCAATTATATTCCCTTCCAACAAACTACAGACTACTTACGCAATTCCCGTGGCTGTCTCCGTTGCCTGTACAGAAACGTCCCCCTTGTTCAAAAACAGCTCTGCTTTGGGGTTTCCTCCCTCAACATCGCAGGACAGTGTGACTCTCTCCCCTACAGCGACCTCATTGGACCCCACCCCGGTGCAAACCGGGTACTCCGCGGCAGGAGCGGCAAAGACCTGCAAGGTGGCGAGGGTCGAGATGAGGCCAGTTCCCCCGGTGGTGGCCACACACCTGAAGGCCCCAGAGTCCTCGGCCCGTGAGTCGGTGATGAGGAGATGGTAGTTGCCCTCCTCGACGATCCCGATGGAGTAGCGGTCCGCGTCGACGGAGACGACGGTCAGGCCGCGGGTGATCACCGTGCCGTCTTTGACCCACACAAACTGGCTGGACTGCAGGCCGCTCACGGAGCAGTACAGGGTGACCGTCTCGCCGTAGATTGTCGTCGTATCCCTCGGCTGGATACCAAATCTTGGCGAGTCGTCCACGGCGAGGACTAGCGACGAAGACGCCAGAGCTACCAGGAGGAATAAATGCATTTTCACCCGTTGAGTTTCTTGAGGGAAAACGTTAAAAACGGAGGTGTTTCGCTTACCAGAAACTTAAAGCCACTGCCTCTAGTTTATAACGCTGCTCACGTAAGGGCGTTGGTGTCTTCAGAAAGACCTGATTGCGTACAGTCAAGCATTCCAGTCCTTGCCTCTATTGTTATGCTAATCTTTCACAAAGAAAGCAAGATTCTTCAGTCAGAGTGGGCGCATGAATGAGGCCGAGTTTTTACAACACTCTTTCGTGTCTAGCTACGTTCGGCACCATTTGGAATCAAACCTGTTTACAACTATCAACAACTCAACTCAGTGCACGTTTAATTTCATCCCAGAAAACCACCAAAATGCTAGTTTCCACTCGTTGAAATACCACCAGTTTCTTACCTTATTCAAGTTAACCGTTTGTACTCCCATGGTACTCCTTTGTTCAGGAGTGAATGGGGGTTACGTAACGCGCCCTCAACGAAGCAAAGCCTTCAGAATCGGGTACTAATCCGAAGGGTAGGCAAGTAAACAAAGAGGTATAGCGCCCTCAGTTGACAACCTAATAAATCTGCGAAAGTTCACGGTCGGTGAGACGTGGGGGTGGCAAACGGTAGCTTCGGGGGGGGGGGGACATTTCCCGTTATTAATTGTTTGATTTGAGTAGATGGGAAATTAACACACTGCTTTGCATAATGTACCCTAACTTTACTGAATTTACAGCTAAAGTTACTAGTTCTAATGAGTTAGACATGTTTATCCCTTATGGACGAAATACGGAATTGGCAACAAATTTGAACAAGAAAAATGCTTACTAACTTTCAACTTCAAAGGAACATTACAAAATTGCTTTTTGCTAACAAAACAGTTGCTGGCAGTGTAAGCACTTTATGTAATCCACCATATACATAAACTGACCAACCTGTAGAAGTTTGAGATCGATCGGCCATCTGGGTCACGAGAAAATGGTGAAAAAACCGATTACACATTTGCATGAAATCATATAGATTCAACAAATGAATAAAACGCTCACTGAGCGATAAACTCCAATCGGAAAATTAGTGTATTCATTTCTCATCAAATATGACATTTCAGACAGAAATATTTCAAGGGATGTTTTCTACTATCATCATCATTAGACCGTGTACGTTTTGTGTAGATCTGTGATCAAAAGTATATTTTACAAGTTTTTTTCTTACCAATTCTGTAATGTTCCTTTAAAAGCTCACTGATCATTGAAGCTCAAACCAATAGATAAATAATTTCGCCTGAAACAAGTCCCACTAATAAAATACCGTTACTATTGTAGCCGGTGTGAATAGTAGCCCCTCACTGCATTATTTTGTCCATGTAGCCTTACGTCACTATTTATATAAATTCAAAATTTAAACCACACACCGTTGGTGGCGTACTCGAGTTATGTCGTCATTCACACTCTGGTGGAAGACGAGTCAACTTGTATACTATTCCCTCTGCTTTCTTTACGTGCAGTTGCAGACTTGCTGAATCATTATATGACACTACAGAGCACAACAACAGCCGGTGTGGACGGAGATTCTGTCCCCCCCGGTGAATCTGTCCCCCCATACGGCGAACTGTGTACAAGCTTCTTCTGATAGCGCCCTCTTTTGAATCATCCTCCTTCAGCCCATGTTAGTTTCCCATAAAATGGGGACAGAATTGCCGGGGACAGATTTCCCTATGACACCGGCTCCTCTTTCCCCAAATCTGACTCAAAACCAACTAGGGTCACACTTAAAAAAAATTCCTGGTGCTGGCCTCTGTTGCGATTTTGATGTTGTGTCACTGCGTGTTTATTGTCTTGGTGCTATTTGTAAGGGGGGTTAATAACATTACATAAACTAATGGGATTTCAGATTGAAACTTGCTTCTGTCTCTCACTTTGCCTGTAGCTTTTAAAATAAATATTATTTATTTTTCTCAGATCCTCGTACTCATTGACTTGCATCATGAACAAAGAGGGCGCATCTGGCCGTGTCTTCAGTGGATCTGTTGCCGCGGCCCCAACGTCCCAAAACTATCATGTGGCCAGATTGAACTGACCGAACATAAACCTAGGAATGATTGAGAAATGATTCATTTAGACACCCCAGTCAATGAGTTTGGCGTGATGATTATCACTACAGTTTTTGTTCAACCTCGGTCGTGACCCGGACTCTGTTTTTCTCCCATAGGGTGGTATCGTGATAGGAGCATCCACTGGTATAAGAGGTGGATTTGGAATTGGTCATGGGTACCATGGGTGTTATCATGACATTTGACCAGTAGCGTAAACCAGACACTTTCATTAGGGAGCAACCGGAGGCAAAAACATCATTTGAGGGTTGAGGGAGGGGGGGGGGGCTTTTCAATTTATTTAAACATTAATTTGTTAATTATTTTGAGCTTATAATATTCGGTACACCATGCATGTCAAACCATTCGTGTGTTTATTATTTCACTCTCATTTTGGATATACAATGCACAATATGGGGCAGAGGGTGTTCCCATACTTTAACACGCTATTTTCCTCTTGTACACCCTCCCCCCCCCTAAAATCATGTGAAGAGATCCTGTGATTCCAAGCACACAATGAAGACACAATAGAGGGTACACACCTCTAAATGATTTTTAGGAGGAGCAGGGGGGGGGGTCTGAGCAGGCAGAGCCCTTTCCTTGCCCCCCCCCCCCCCCAAGCCTCCTAATACGCCACCGTACTTTGGTCAACCATGGAAGAAGAAAACAGTTTCTTCCTCCATGGGTCAACACTGTTTGGTCAGTGTATATTAACCTCGTTCTCATTTCATTAAATAGACTCATTATTGGGTGGAGACAGCCTGTGTGCACACAGGAGCAGTCACAGACCGTGTCCAGGATTGGTGGCAGGTCAAAGCAATGAAGAAGTAAACACTAGAAAAACAACAATGATTATTCTCTTGGACAAGGCTGGTCTGATTCAGATCTGGAAACCCAACTATAACAAACAGGTGAGCTATATAGGACAAAACGGAAATGGGGTAAAGTCACCAGACTTGGTTCTGTTTCCGTGTGATATCAATCGACTTCCGTAATGATGTCAAATAGATACCGGAAATGAAGAGATCAAAGGTCATGCTAAAGACAAAAGCTGCACAATAATAATATTGGTCGTATAGTGATCCCCAATCGGGGTAGTTGATAGTCCCGAACATTAGAGAGTTCCAATTGGGGTAGAACTATTATCTCAATTGGGACGGTTGAGGTCACTCCAAATCCAACAAATCTAGAAATTGACAATTGCATACACCCAACCCTATAAAAATTAATAGTTTTTATTTAGTTCACTTAAATTTTACATTTGTTTCTGTTTTGTATTTTGCTAATTAAAACGCGCCGCTTAACAATTTTCTGCTAAGCAAAAACAGGTGGGGGACCAGTGACATATTGTACACGTGACAAGGTACTTTAGTTGGTAAAATGATAATGGTATGCATAACTTATGCTGTGATTAGCTACTTTTTGTGCTTAAGCAGCGCTATGAAAGCCCCGTGGCCCGGTTACATGGCTCCGCTTACGGCCAAATTCTGCTCTTACGGCCGGTAGAATCGCGCGCTTTTGCAAAGTGCCGTAAGATAAGAATGCCGTGGAAAGCAATGCCATGAAATCGGACTATGATTGCAACCTTTTAAAGATATCGTAAATTAGCATTACAAGTTAAGCCTTGTGTTATTTTGCAGAGAAAAAGTTCCGTGTTTGTTTTATTTTTTTTTTAATTGATCCTTCTCATTAGTTAAACAAAAACATTGTTTTAATAAGTACTTTCGTTAAGAAAATGTAGTTTTGTCTTCTACAATAACAAACCAGAATTGGAAAACATTGTTGTAGATAATATTATCGGAATAACTCATTCCTAATGAAGGAACTATCCCGATAAACCACGTGACTTGTGTTCATAATGTTCAGACGCACACTCTGGCCCTTTTCGAATCCACGGCTTCGGCTCCAGATTGGGCTTCAGGCCCAGTTTTCTTGTCTGAAGCCCTGACCGTAAAGCACACGTAAGTTAAAATAATTGAGGGAGCCTAGCTAGCCTGAGCCGATTTTGGAGCCGAAGCCGTGAATTCGAAAAGGGCCTCTGTTAACCTTCAATCATTCAGTCGCCATTTATGTCGTGTCCCCTGTGTATAACACATTATATTAAACCCTGATCTCATTATAGCATTTAGGGGCCAGTCTATTTGCACATACAGCCTTGGCTTGACAACATCGAGTTGATGGGCAAGCAATAACTATCGCTGCACAAAGGTTAAAGGAACATTACAGAATTGGTAAGAAACAAAATTGTTAAATATACTTTTTGATCACAGATTTACATAAAACTTACACGGTCTAATGATGATGATAGTAGAAAACATCCCTTGAAATATTTCTGTCTGAAATGCCATATTTGATGAGAAATTAATAAACTCATTTTCCGATTGGAGTTTATCGCTCAGTGAGCGTTTTATTCATTTGTTGAATCTATATGATTTCCTGCAAATGTGTAATCGGTTTTTCACTATTTTCTCGTGACCCAGATGGCCGATCGATCTCAAACTTCTACAGGTTTGTCAGTTTATGTATATGGTGGATTACATAAAGTGCTTACACTGCCAGCAACTGTTTTGTTAGCAAAAACCAATTCTGTAATGTTCCTTTAATGTAAAGAGGGGCCGTGAGTCGAAATTTGAAGGAGATTTCGCAAATTTCATCAGGCTGTGTGATTTAAATTAAATACTAGGCCTACCATGATGAATTAAAACACGTGGTATAAAAACCGTTGTCAATCATAGGTCCAACATAATGTTTGTTTGGGTTTCCAAAACATCTTTGTTTGTCGAAAATGTAATTAACAATGGATTAATTGCTTGTACTCTAATGACCCTGAACATTTTGTTAAGCATAAATCCAAAACATGTTTGTTTTGTTTTTGTTTGGAAGTTTGTCCAAAACTGTTATTATTTTAAAGATTGGATTGACTTATTGTGCTCTATTGACGGATGGGAACCAATGGTTCAACAACAACAAACTTGCACAGTCGACGGAGTGCCTTTATCCGCCGCATTTTGGCAATGGCCGCTCGTGTTCTAAATGATTAAATTTGTGTTGTAACAAGTACTGTCATTAGTTTATCTGTAACCATAATACATAAGTCAATAATGTGGTCGTGTGTGCCCGGAATTAAGGCGTAAAGGCTCCACGCCCTTCTTAAGTCCAGGCGCACAAAAGAACCTTTCCAGGAGGCAGCAATAAAATGGCTCCTTACCCCAAAAGTGACATTACTGTTAAATTGTTGGTGCAATAATTATCCCGAATACATGTTTTCCCAATCCCATGCAAAAATTTAACCTTCCTATGATGACCAATGAATGGCAGAAAGCCGATCAAACGTTCGCACTCAGTTTTCTTGAAACACAATTTTGCACATTAATAATTGCTTACGCCCTTTCGCCTGTAACTTTTGGTTTGATCCTTTCTCCGGACCAACGACAATAGCAATTTAATAGCTAGGCCTATGCTAAATTTGTAAAGAGTAGCTTAAAGGAACATTACAGAATTGGTAACAAAACAAATTGTAAAATATACTTTTTGATCACAGATTTACATAAAACTTACACGGTCTAATGATGATAGAAAAACATCCCTTGAAATATTTCTGTCTGGAATGCCATATTTGATGAGAAATGAATAAACTAATTTTCCGATTGGAGTTTATCGCTCAGTGAGCGTTTTATTCATTGGTTGAATCTATATGATTTCATGCAAATGAGTAATCGGTTTTTCACTATTTTCTTGTGACCCAGATGGCCGATCGATCTCAAACTTCTACAGGTTTGTCAGTTTATGTATATGGTGGATTACATAAAGTGCTTACACTGCTAGCAACTGTTTTGTTAGCAAAAACAAATTCTGTAATGTTCCTTTAAAGATTGGATTGACTTATTGTGCTCTATTGACGGATTGGAACCAATGGTTCAACAACAAAAACTTGCACAGTCGACCGAGTGCCTTTATTTAGTGTTCTAAATTATTTATTTAAAAAAATGTAACAAGTACTGTCATTAGTTTATCTGTAACCATAATACATAAGTCAATAATGTGGTCGTGTGCCTGGAATTAAGGCGTAAAGGCTCCACGCCCTTCTTAAGTCCAGGCGCACAAAAGAATTTTTCCAGGAGGCAGCAATAAAATGGCTCCTTACCCCAAAAGTGACAATACTGTTAAATTGTTGGTGCAAGAATTATCCCGAATACATGTTTTCCCAATCCCATGCAAAAATTTAACCTTCCTATGATGACCAATGAATGGCAGAAAGCCGATCAAACGTTCGCACTCAGTTTTCTTGAAACACAATTTTGCACATTAATAATTGCTTACGCCCTTTCGCCTGTAACTTTTGGTTTGATCCTTTCTCCGGACCAACGACAATAGCAATTTAATAGCTAGGCCTATCTTATAGGAATAGATTAAGAAGAAACAATAATAAATCATTGCTAAATTTGTAAAGAGTAGCTTAAAGGAACATTACAGAATTGGTAACAAAACAAATTGTAAAATATACTTTTTGATCACAGATTTACATAAACTTACACGGTCTAATGATGATAGAAAACATCCCTTGAAATATTTCTGTCTGGAATGCCATATTTGATGAGAAATGAATAAACTAATTTTCCGATTGGAGTTTATCGCTCAGTGAGCCTTTTATTCATTTGTTGAATCTATATGATTTCATGCAAATGTGTAATCGGTTTTTCACTATTTTCTCGTGACCCAGATGGCCGATCGATCTCAAACTTCCACAGGTTTGTCAGTTTATGTATATGGTGGATTACATAAAGTGCTTACACTGCCAGCAACTGTTTTGTTAGCAAAAACCAATTCTGTAATGTTCCTTTAAAAACAAACAATGTGTCTCAATACAAACGTTCAAAATAAATACTTGAAACCCTCCGATGGCCTACATGTCTGCCTACAGACCGAAAACACATTTTTCTTAATTTTTCGTTATTTTGTTTAGCAAACAAGCTGAAACCCTTTAAGTTCTATCCTCAGACAGGCCCGATTGACATGACCTATGACCCATGTACTCCGAATCCCCAGTTATAAAACACTTTCTATTTATACGGTAGTGTACACACAAATGTTGCGGTTTGCAGTGTAAAAAAACAATTGAAAAAAAACCCAATATTGTTTACTTTATTTATTGTTGCCAAACTATCTCTACAATGTCTGGAAAGGTTATTAGCTTTGGAAAAATAGTATAAAATCAACATTGCAAAGGAGGTATACACGTTTTCTCAGCGTACAGTGCACGCTGCTGTACTCTCCGCCAAAGACAACAACGAATGGCATCGCAGGGTTTTAAATAATTGTTATAATATGGTTCATTTTGAGCCGTCTTCAAATTGAGAACTATTCCACTTCGCACTTCCAGTTCTTAGTTCACTATTTGTCTCAACCCTACCTTCTCATTAACAAGCACACTCAGCACCGTATAGTAAGTAAGACACCCTTTGTGGTTTTGCTTCCTTTTGGTTGCTTTCTTTTGACTTACAGCGGGAACTTTTTTCGTTCAAGAATAAATTAAAACGTTCTTTTGTCTTTTTTTTTAAGCAGACATTGTGCGTACAGCACAGAAGTTAAAAAGTGCATTTTTTGCTTCTTCTTTTTTTTTATTGAGTTTTAGGGAGACAAGATCGAATTTGGATAAATCTCATAACAGCTTGAACAGATTTTGTGTTCTAAAAGTTCCCGTTTATTTTAAAACTCAGTTCAGCAACCAAAGTTTGGGTGAGCTCTGTACCGTCCACCCGTTCCTCTGGGTGGGTGGCGGGTGAAGGACGTCCACATGACCGAGATTTCGGTTCAATCAGTTCGGGTTCACACTTCAACGTGGGACATCTTACGGCTGCAGTTGCAGTTATTAGAAGCCTGCATTGTGTAGCTGTTATCGGAGTTTTTGAAGAGGACTTCATCTTCGCAGTAACCGGATTCTGGGGACGTCGTGGAGTTCTGCGCCGTTTCGTTGTACTTCTTGCGGGCGGACACCGGGGTCAACTCGGCGTACTCGTTCTGCTCCACCACCGCTCCGATCTTCGGTAAGGGCCGCCCCGCTTGGCTGTGCGCAGATTCGCTCTGCTTGCGCTCCTTCACGGGCGAAGAGTCCAGGCGCTTAGCGGGCTGGTGTACCGGGGAGCCGTTACTCGGACGGCGGGTGTTCATGTAGTGATCTCGGTGCTGGGCGTGACCCAGCGGTTTTCCTAGGGAGTCCACGCTGTACTTCCTGTGGGTCGGGGAGTCCGACGGGTAACCCCTCGTCACAAGTGCCGAGGCGGAGTCCAGGCTCTCCGTGTCGAACATGTGGTCCCGGCTGTGGGAGCGGCTGCGGTTCAGCTCGTAGTCCACGCGGTCCAGGTAGGGCGTGCCGTGCCGGGAGTAGTTCCCGAACGAGGCGAGCGAGTGCACGTCGGCGTGGAGGTTGTCCAAGTCGGTCACCGTGATGACGGCCGCCGGTCGCTTCTTCCGTTTCACGGCGATGATGACCAGAGTCACGGCCAGCAAGAGCAGGGCGATGGCTATCAACATCAAAATGATAGCGTATGGGGTGCCGAAAAGATTCGCCGAGGCCAGTGTCGATCTAGGTGTCGTTGTTCTAGCTCTTGTGGGTCGAGGAGGTGCTGCGGTGGGCGGGGGAGGAGTGTTTTCCTTGGCAACGGAGATGGTAAATGTTGAGTTCAGGGCGCCCAGCTCATTTCGAGCCTCACACACCACCATCGTGCCGTCATCCCCAGCTTCCAAATTGCTTAAAACCCAAACACTTCCCACCGTGTTTTGGTCGCGGGACTCGTCAATCGGCGGCACAGTGTACCAACTGTAGTCCATTTGGCCTACAGCGGGGTTCGCCTTCGCAGTGCACGACAGCAAAAGGTACTCCCAACTTTCGATGACGTTTCGCCGGGCTCAATCTTGGTCTCCATCGGCGGGAAAAGGACATCGATAGGTCCAACCTCACATATTCTCGGTCCACTCAGAAGATCGTGGGTAAGAGTGCACACGAATTTTTGATTGTGGTCCTCCACAGTGATGTTTCGTCGGAACTCCATGCCAGTGAAGCCTGTAGTGATGCTGTCCACTTCAGACTCCATCTCCGCACCGTTCAGGGTCCACTGGAGCCGCGCTGCCGGCTCCCCGAGCTCCGTTCTACATCCGAACTTGAGCTCCGTGCCAACTGATAACCTACGGATTTGGGCATACTGCGGGAAACACGTCGGGTAGCCCTCGGCTGGCGGGTACTGGACGATCAGTTCTACCGGCAGGGACTCCACGTTCGCGGCCCCGGACCCGGCAGGAGCCCGGAGCAGGCACTTGAACATATCGTGGTCTGAGGTGATGATGTTCGTTATCTTCAGGCTGTAGTTCCCCTGCGAGGGCTCGCCGACGATTGAGTAGCGAGACGAGTCGACGGCCGAGGAGACGATCGCCTCGTCGTTGCTGATGACCCTCCCATTCTTGAGCCAGGACACTATGTACATGCCCTTGTTCATAACCTTGCACGGAAGGATGATCAAACCTCGCACGCGCACCGTCACATTCCGTGGTGGGGGAATATCTATCGTGGGAACGGCATGAGCAGACATCAAGCACAACATTAGTAGTAGTAGAAACCTCAAAACATCCATCGTGACAATTGGAAGCACCGACTTAACAGTCAAATGAAACTCCTTTTGAAAAAAACAGTCAATCAATAAGTTAATGGAAAATCAAAGTTCAGATACAGTATTCTTGCTGCTAGCGATCAGACCACTCGCTGACAATTCAATTCAATATTCACAACAAAATGGCAAATCAACGGACCACAACTCAAGCAACGAAACAAAATGACACAAGTCCGGTCGACCATCTACCTATAAATTACCAAATCAGTGGTGCTCTGATAAAACTATGGGCATTGTCACCACCCACTGTTTCCGGTCTGTGGCCCCAATTGCAGCTCAGTGCTTACCGCGGAATGTGTGCTTACTGGTGCCATAAATGCTTACCGGGTTAGTGCGCTTGAAGCCTTACTCTGCAGTTAGCGAAGGCGCGCTTAGCAAGCAACGTGAATTACGTACACTACAGCAGGAGCATTACTTGCCAACTACGTAAAATACGCGTAAGCCAGTCAAGGTTTTCTCAGCTTCTGTAAGCGTGGATTTTTCGCTTACGGTAAGCACGAATTTGGGAAAAGCGTGTTATTATAATCTTGACAGGGTGTTGTCTGGTTCCTGGAGATGGTTCCGGTTTCTAAACCAGAGTGACAAGCAGTTGACGGAAACTGTAGCTAGGATGGGTGTATTCGATACCAAGGAGATTGTTTTGGGGTAAACCAAAATGTGTTCATTCATCGTAGGGGATGACTGGTACAAATGTTGGGAGGGTGAAAATGTGCTTTCTGTTCTTTTGGTAATGTTTTAAAGGGGTTTGCATCAATAATGAGTAATTAATATTGCGGTGGGTAAGCTACGGGGGGGGGGTGGTCAGGGGGTCTGAGCTGGCACACGTGTGTGTGTGTGTGTGAGTTTGTAGTGACATTCAAACCGTGGACTTACAACAAAAGGGACAATAGGTCCACGTTTGCTATCACAAAGGAAAACAATGAGGTCACGTTTGTCCTGACAAAGAGTTGAACAAAGGAGGGTCCACGATTGGAGGTCATTACACACTTGTGTGTGTGTTGGTGTGTGTGGTGTGTGTGTGTGTGGTGTGTGGTGTGTGTGTGTGTGTGACACACGAAGGGCATATGTGGGGTCCTGACAACAATGGAACAATGGACCCCACAAGGTCATTTCAATAGGAACAATTGGGCCCCACAAGGGAATTCTTCAGAAAAGGGAATAATAGAACAACAATAGCAGTACCCACAATTCCGGATCCGTAAGGATTGTGTGTGTGTGTGTGTGTGTGTGTGTGTGTGTGTGTGTGTGTGTGTGTGTGTGTGTGTGTGGACACACAGAAGGGCATATGTGGGGTCCTGACAACAATGGAACAATGGACCCCACAAGGTCATTTCAATAGGAACAATTGGGCCCCACAAGGGAATTCTTCAGAAAAGGGAATAATAGAACAACAATAGCAGTACCCCACAAACCGGATCCGTAAGGATGGTGGTGTTGTGTGTGTGTGTGTGTGTGTGTGTGTGTGTGTGAGTGTTGAGCATGTCTACCCATTGAAACCGAGGACATTAAACAAAAGGGATCCGGGTTGTTTTGACAGAGCGAGAACCCATCGCTTCGCTTTCGTGTACCAAACAAATTGGGACGTCGCAAAAAAAAATACTTAGTCCAAACAATGGGAGAACAAAGAGAAGTCCTCGATTTACGGGATTCACAAACATGTGTGTGTGTGGGGGGGGGGGGGGTATTTGCTTGTTTGTTTAGATGATCTTCCCAACAAGGAAACTCGGCAAATCTCCCACAGGGGGACATAAACACCAAGCTGGCAACAGCCTATCTCTCACATACAAACTTTGGTTTAAAGGCACTGGACACTATTGGTAATTACTCAAAATAATTGTTAGCATAAAAACTTACTTGGTAACGAGCAATGGAGAGCTGTTGATAGTATAAAACATTGTGAGAAACGGCTCCCTTTGAAGTAACGTAGTTTTTGAGAAAGAAGTAATTTCGCAGTAAAATATTTGAATTGATTTTGAGACCTTACGCGTGAGGTCTCGAAATCAAGCATCTGAGCACACAACTTCGTGTGACAAGTGTGTTTTTTCTTCCGTTATTATCTCGCAACTTCGACGACCAATTGAGTTCAAATTTTCACAGGTTTGTTATTTTGTGCATATTATGTTGAGATACACCAAGTGAGAAGACTGGTCTTTGACAATTACCAAAGGTGTCCAGTGTCTTTAACGTCTGTGGTTATGAACCGCACAAATCAATAAAGTGATTCAGTACTAGGAGACAACACTTATTCTAGTCATTGTGAAATCAGCGGTTGTATTTTGGAGTGAGCAGTATAACGGTTGCTCCATTTCATTTTTTTAGAGGATTTTTTTTTTATCTTCGACTGCTTGCTTATTCTTTCAATTTATTTTGCTGTGTTGTTTTAAATTCCTCGTTCATCAAGGATGGCCAAATGAAAATTTGTTAGGTGACATGAATGCTATCTGTAAATAAAGTTGTTAGTACTATTCTGGTTTATTGTTGTAATGGTATTATGGGTACAATTTGTTTAGTCCTATATAAATGTAGATATATACAATAAAACTAACCTGTGTAAAGTTCATTTCAAAAGGTGGTAGCGTTTTTGAGATATCGCCAAAAATCTGGAGCGGTTATGTCCACGCATGAAGAATAATCCCAAATAGGAATACACAATCTGAGAAACGTTTCTGACGAAACGTTTCTCAGATTCAAATTTTTGGGGATAAAAACTTACAACTTTTTCCGTATCCACATTATTTTGAATTGAAATATTTCTCCAAATGCTTTATACTATCGAAAGTTGCTGTACTTCTTACCAAGTAAGTTTTTATTGCCATCAATTTTTAGAGTGATTACCAATCGTATACATGTACCTTTCCTTCAAGTGCTTTACGAGAAACTCAGTACCTTATAAACTCCAAATAATAACACAAGAATGATACAAAACTTATAAATGCAGTGAATTTACAAATATTTAATATTCTATACAACTGTGTTGGTATCCATGTTCATTATTTTTTTAAATGAATAAATAAACAGAAAACTTCTACATAGAAACACTTTAAAGAAAACTTGCAGACTGTCATGTAGTTTAACTATCAATCAAAACTACAGTGGATGATATTGACTAGTCGGACAGTAGGAGGGTTGACTGTGTACTGTTTGCTTTCATCACATAAACAAAAATCATACTGCAAGCTTGCATACATGTAGTTTGTGTGTCATTCAAAACCACAGTGAATGATATTGACTGGTCAGACAGTAGGAGGGTTGACTCTGTACTGTTTGCATGCATCACATGATATCATATTGCAGGCTTGCATACATGTTGTTTATATGTCATGCAAAACCACAGTGAACTTGGACATTGACTGGTCGGACAGTATACTAGATTTTGGCCTCGGTGTGTTGGTCATAGAAATTGTACCCCCACCGTTAGTTTCAATGCATTTATTTATTATTTCCTTAAAGTTAAACTGTACAAATTATTCAATTATTCAAGAGAAGCGCCTCTTTTGACAATTATATTGTTTTGTGCGTTTCCGTCACCCTCAAACTGAAATTCAAAGAAGACCTCATCACACATTATGTATGCAAGCTTGCAATATTTTAACCGTGTGATGTATGCAAACAGTACACAGTCAACCCTCCTACTGCAGTAGAAGAAAATTAACTTTAAAAAAGTATAAAAATGTTTTGAAAACATGATAACACTGGAAATTCTCATTTCAGTACCTATAAAACATTATGGTTTAAAGGTATTGTACACTTTTGGTAACAGCTCAAAATCAGTGTCCACATTTTGTGTGATTAAAAATATGCATGAACAAACAAACCTGTGAAAGTTTGAGCTCAATTGGTCATCGAGGTCACGAGAAAATAGTGAAAAGAGATCTTATGTGTTTTCTGTTTTTTCAAATTATCGCGCGCGATAATTACTATTGTTTTACTTGTTTCTCAGAAACGATAGCATTTTAGGCAGAAATATTTTAAGGAACCCTTTCTACCATTACTAACTTTAAATCCTGTAAGTTATGTGTGAGTCTGTGAACATTGTGTTTTTCGATCTTACCAATAGTGTACAGGGCCTTTAAATATGGGGGGGGGGGGGGTATATAATATGGCGGTTGGCTTTCTGAAGTATGGGACTTTTCATCTGCATTCTTTACTTCATCATTTGGGGAGGCGGGTGGTGGGGGGGGGGTTCCAACAGGTTAGGGGGGTTCAGTTTCAATACTTTGAAACCTTAAAACCGATTAAATCAGTTTCTCTTGCGGATTGTTGACAAATATGACTTGACTACAATTTTGTGTTGTGGTGGAGTGGTTAAAGATCACTGGAATCAAGCTCTGGTGTTTCTGGTGAGCAGGGT
The DNA here is from genome assembly GCA_032158295.1 of Pycnopodia helianthoides. NCBI lineage: Eukaryota > Metazoa > Echinodermata > Asteroidea > Forcipulatida > Asteriidae > Pycnopodia > Pycnopodia helianthoides. Next base: position 12,554,736 of record CM063252.1, on the reverse strand, counting down.
GTGGGTTCTAGACTCTACACTGGAACCTCTGAATCCCTATAAAGAGACCAGCATCTCAAACACTCTTCAGTCTCCTGACTGACGATGACCAGAGCAGGCTGGTCGAAATGTTGAGACCAACTAAGAACTCAGCAGTGAAGTTAATATCGAGAAGTCCCCTGGATCCACTAAGCGAAAGTAGTAGTCCCGGCCGATTTCCTACCTTCCGCCCAGGTAGTAGTTAATAAGCAGGACAGTTCTGTTCAGAACTAAGTAATCTCCCCGATTCCGAAATCTACTCTGCTGCAGTAGAATAAATAGCAAGACAAGTTCTCAAAGAACAAATCTACACAGCAAAGTAGATTATGTACGCATGGTGTTACCGCAAACTGAACACACATTTCAATTGCTAATCTCAGAAAACACAACATTGCTTTCATTTCTCCGGGTATTGAACAAATACTATAATGACACAATAGGGAAGCTGCCAACAGAGGGCTAGATAGCTCAGTTGGTAGAGCACCCAAACCAGAAGGTCCCAGATCAAAAATCCTGCTCCAGACAAGTTTTCTACGTACATCCCAAATCTGATCGATAGTTACCCAATCAAGTATCCCTCACAGTTTGTTGACATAATGTCAATTTGACTACAATAACGTGTCGTGGCCGGGCAGTTAAGAGCACCAGACTCAAGCTCTGGTGTTTCTGATCAGCAGAGTGTGGGTTCGAGTCCCGGTCGTGGCACTTGGGTGTCCTCGAGCAAGATACTTTACCACAATTGCTGTGTCCTTCCGAGGGGACATCAAGCCATAGATCCTGTAGGATTGGTAGTGCAAGTAAAAGAACCCAGAACACTTATCGTGGAAGAGCTCGGTGTTTCTGGTTCACATAGCAAGCACCCTTGTTTACAGGTTTCCTCGGGCTTGCGAGCTACACTGATTAAGTTCACTTATAAGGCATCCGGGGTTTCATTACCAGAAATATATAATAATAATAACAAGTCTTGCTTTTCTGTCGTGATAGGAGGGACGGTTTACTGACCATTTTACAGTTTCAATGATGTCTCACTTTACATCAGGCAGAAACTTTCCGTAGTTGGTCCAAAGCGTGCTCAGCCCTTTTGCTTCCTGCAAAACCAAGTATCAAAACAGAAAGGATTACATCAGGAAATGCAAGAGACCATTGAAAAACGCTACTTATGTATTTGTCAAATCATGGTTCAAAGCTTGACAGCCCAGGGCACAATTTCATAGAGCTGCTTAAGCACAAGAAGTAGCTAAGCACAAAACAACCTGGTTACCCCAGCCAAAATACCATTTCAAATGTACAATTTGTGAATGGTTTCCTGCTGAACTGCGCTTAGCAGAAATTTGTTGAACAATACTTCCTGCTTATAAAGCAGCTCTATGAAATTGGCCCCAGATTGTAGCAGTTCAACCATTGCTCTGTTAACATATTTACAGCTTGTACCCCTGTGTGTGAATACTGGCTTGGTAAACCGCAAAAATTGTAGGAAGTCCATAAACTCAAATGCTCAGGGAAAAATTCGAGGGTGCCATGCAGTACCTTGAGCTAAGGTGATTGATGTTTTTTTTTTTTTTATTCATTTCCAGAACTACATCCCGGATGACTGATTGCCAATGAAAAGACAATTGACAAGGTCTGGGTAGTTTGTTGTTGTTTACCTTTTCAGGAAATGACACTGAGATTTTCATCATCAACAGATAAGGGCATAAACATGAATGAAAAAACTGCTGTGTAAAAGGCTTGGTGTGTACCATTTAAAGGAACATTACAGAATTGGTAATTGTAAAATATACTTTTGATCACAGATTTACATGGTCTAATGATGATGATAGTAGAAAACATCCCTTGAAATATTTCTGTCTGAAATGCCATATTTGATGAGAAATGAATAAACTAATTTTCCGATTGGAGTTTATCGCTCAGTGAGCGTTTTATTCATTTGTTGAACCTATATGATTTCATGCAAGTGTGTAATCGGTTTTTCACTATTTTCTCGTGACCCAGATGGCCGATCGATCTCAAACTTCTACAGGTTTGTCAGTTTATGTATATGGTGGATTACATAAAGTGCTTACACTGCCAGCAACTGTTTTGTTAGCAAAAACCAATTCTGTAATGTTCCTTTAAGCAGATACACTGGCGTCAAGCTGGGTTGTTTTTTTTACAATGTTATCTGAAACCAGTGTTTGAAGCCATGACATTCCTGACTCAGCTCAGAAGGGGCCCAATTGTATGGCTCTGCTTACCACCGAAATGTGCGCTTGCGATCACCAGTCTCCGCTTACTGTGCAAGCACCGGACTTCTGTGCTAGCTGTGTAAGCGAAGACTCCCTAGAAACGTGGAGTACGCACGCGCACAGGCAAAAGTTCCCTGCTAACCTGTGAAATACACCAAAGCAACAGGAAAGCCGCCCACTTTTTATGTGGTATAAATGTGAATCGTTGTAAAACATCTTTCCAACCATAGTCATTTCCTACCAAATGCTTGTATGGCCCAAAGCGCCCAATCCGAAGGCAATGTGTCCGTTTAATTTTGTTTGCGAAAATATAATTAACTGTTGCAAAATGCTTACCAACCAAGAGGACCTATGGTATAAATGCAAAAAATGGTTAATGGCCTTACATTTTGACCCTAGCAGAGTCTTTCCCGAGCTTGAGGCCCACCCTTCCCTATCCCACAAGGCATAACTTCCATCTCAACTCTCTTCGATGATTTTTTTTCTGGGTTCACTTCCTCTTCATTGGATTTATTGACCCAATGTTTGACTCACCTTTATCTTGCACTCTGGCAGAATGGTCTCCAAGGTTAGTGGAGAAGGCTTCTCTGGACGGACATACTTCCCAGCTGGCAGAGAGGGCGGCAGAGCGTCTCTCAGTCTAATAGAAAGGAAGAGGAGATGAGAGATGGAGAATCACTTTGCAGGAATTCAACCCTACTCTCTGCTCATCAATTCACAGAAAAGCATATTGTTATCACATTGTTATTATACACTTCTGGACCCAATTTCATAGAGCTGCTTAAAGGGACATTACAGAATTGGTAAGAAAAAACTTGTAAAATATACTTTTTGATCACAGATTTACATAAAAATTACACGGTCTAATGATGATGATAGTAGAAAACATCCCTTGAAATATTTCTGTCTGAAATGCTATATTTGATGAGAAATGAATAAACTCATTTTTCTGATCGGAGTTTATCGCTCAGTGAGCGTTTTATTCATTTGTTTAATCTATATGATTTCATGCAAGTGTGTAATCGGTTGTTCACTATTTTCTCGTGACCCAGATGGCTGATCGATCTCAAACTTCTACAGGTTTGTCAGTTTATGTATATGGTGGATTACATAAAGTGCTTACACTGCCAGCAACTGTTTTGTTAGCAAAAACCAATTCTGTAATGTTCCTTTGAGAACTATAAGAAGCTAAGCACAACAAATTTTGCTTACCAGAGTAATTAGGTTACCAGCCAAACAAACTACCACATCACTAGTACAATTTGTGACTGGTGTCCTTCTCATTTCTGCTTAGCAGACACTTGTTAAGCAATATTTTCTGCTTGTTAAGCAGCTCTATGAAATTGGGCCCTAGTTGTGAAGCCAAGGGACTCTCAAAGGCCACAAGCCCGGTGACTAATCTCAAATCTACACACCAAGCAACTCATGAACACCAAATAAACTTGTTCAATGCTTTTATGTTTTGTAAGTTTTGTTTTCATTGTTGATAAGCTTAAGCAGGGAAATGGATTCTGAGGTTGAGCATCGGACTTGATTGCCAGTCTAACGAAGCTTCTAGCTTAGGAGTTATTATTATCATCGTTTATTTATTCAACTATTTCTCCAAAAAACAAAAACAATTTTAAAAACTAAAATAAATAGAAAAAAGAAACATAGCCAAAATTATATGTAAGGGCACCTTAATAATGGAATTTTAAATTTCTACTTGGAACATTTCATGGGGCACCTAGGCAATGACCGGGGCCATGTCTCCGTTGCCCCAGTGAAGTATCACCCGGCCTGCATCTGTATTCACGGCCTGGGCAGAGCTAGGGGAGTGTGGAGGAGGTGGACGCCCCCACGCCCCACCCACAAATAATCCAACGCCTCCTTGTTTGATGGTAAACTACTTCAGTGGCCAACCAACATTCCAAGAACAAATTACTCTCTGGATCCGCCCTATTGTCTAACCGCAATGCGTAATTTGATCATTCCTTTAGTTCTACTGTTGCTCCCTACTAATTCAAAATTAAATATACAGTTGTACTTCCTAAGTTCTGGAATGTTCCTCTAGAGTCAATATTTAGCCCACAGTAGCTTGGCAGAGAAATGACGTGCATTTCCTTCCATACTCTGAAACGATCAGTGTTGACCATGAACTTTGCTCACAGCACACCGCTGACTTTAACAGCGTAAGTGTATACCCAATTGTTCTAACCAATTCAACACAGTGTAGCGTTACTCAGGCTAGAAGTTTCAACAAAATCCAGTCCCCTTTTCTGGTTTGAATGTTCAATTGTGAATTGGGATTAAAGTCAGGGAACTGAACCCCCCCCCTAAAAAAAAAAGGATAACATCAGGAAGATCAATAAATACTTTACTACAGTGACAATTTGACAAACACTTTGAAAAGCTGAATTCCAAAGATTGTATCAGTATCTGTTGATTTGTTTGACAGATATTAATGTTGACATATGTATTTTCTTAAGGCGAGGTACAATGCCTTAAATGTAAATTCAAAATATTATCAAAACTAAAAGGTCAACTGAAAGTTCAGTTCGGAAAATTTGTTTTTCACTTTTACCTTGAGTAAAAAGGAAGGAAACAAAAAACCATATGACAGCACTTTTACATTTTTCCCTTGAAAATCAAACGAAATATACATGGTCTAACTGACTCGAGGATGTTCAGACACCTCTATGTCCCGACACCCCTAGTGTATTTTCCTAATCCTAACCCTAACCCTAGCACGTAAATCACGAGGAGTTTTTCCAAACATAGGGGTGTCGCAATATAGAGCAGTCACCACCCAAGTTCCATACTAACCGTAGTTTGTACTTTGTTCTTTTAGAGGATGGGCCATGGTGATTGAAGTTGCTGTTATTTTTTAGTTTTCTGCTTTCTATAATTTGTTGCATCTTTTGTAACATCACATTAACAAAAGAAGTGATATTTGCAGGGAGTTTTTACTCCTTTCACTAGCGGCGCCGCCTAAATTGATCAAAATCCCGTAAAAGAGGGCAGCAAACAAAACATGACGTCACTATACTGTACGTACTGAATCCCCGGATGGTCTGTAATGAGCAATGCTTCAATGAGTAACAACAAACAGCCATTTGACTGCGACGTCACTATTCTTTTGATTTTTTGGAGACAGCTTTCTGGCACCGTTTGCTGTTGTTCCGATTTTGCCTGAAGGCGGGGGTGAAAGAGGCTTGGAAACGAATAACCATTCATTCTATAACTTTGTCACAGTGTTTTCTTGGTAGATATAGGTGTATTTAAGGATGTAAAACTTTTTTTAAAGAGTGACCTCTAGCGTGGCCCAACCTCTTAAAGTTGTAGAACATGTAGAACACTTGCCAATCTGTGACCCTACCTTTAAGAAAAAAAGACACTGAAATCTGCCTAAATGGACTGTTTCCAAAGAAATTACAAATAAGGGTGGTGTGAATGAGTCATATCAGACAACAAACACTGCACAACATTGCCAACGATTGTAACTTCCTTTTATGGTGGTGGTATAAATGTGGTTGCTGGGTTGAACCCAAATCCTTCCTCAAGAAACAGTTTGCATGGAATGTATTGCCAAAACTGTGTTTTATTTCTTTCTTATATGACATCGGGTACATGTGAAGTGGCAAAAAAGTCCTTTGTGAATTGTCCTTCAAATGTAACCTTTCCCAAGGTTTTAGCCAGGATTTGGTAAAAGCGTGTGCAAATTTGCAGGACATTCTAAAAACTGTGTGTCCAAATTGTTTACATACAATACAAGTACATGTAAATGACAGGTTAAAACAGGGTGTCCACATTTAAAACAGGGTGTCCAAAAGACACCCAGACACCCCTCTGGCTAACACGATGACCTTTCCCAGCGCTGCCAACATTTGCATCTTGCAATCAGGGAGTTTTTGTCCAACAATCAGGGAGATACTTAGGATTACATTCAACATAATAGGGACAAATTGTTTTCGTAATCAGGGAGTTTTTCAAATTTATTCATCAAGAACATGGAAAGATTGGTTTATTTTCAGGGCACTTTCTGTAAGACCAGGAAGCTTTGACAGTACTGCTTTCCTTCATTCTACTTCACTGTAACACTATTTTATTGGATATTGACCTACATGACCTACAATCCCGGCCATATCTCGTTGGGCCCCCCTGCCCCCTTTCAATGTTGAATCACATTGTTGCACGGTCTTCTGCGTTCCAGACAACATTGAGCGGGGGGACGGGGGACGGGGGAGAGAATGTTTATTGTGAGACAGGGAATGGTTATTGTATGGTTATTTTAACGTTATAGGAACGGGTGGGTGGCCCAAGCATTTTGGCCGGGATTGTAGCTGTACAGAAATACCTTTGGGAAAGTTGATATGATTTCTTTAATCCGACCATAAAAACTGAACTATTTCCTGTTGCAATGCTTGAGCCAAAGTGGAATTTCACATCATTAGTCATGTCTGTGTTTAATACAAACTAGAAGTTTAATTTCCATCTGAGCAGGAAGTAAAGTTAAACAGGGTCAATCGAGTGTACAAAAAGAAAATGCACGTAACAAGCATCCGTCTACCTGTAAGAAACGTACAGAGTGTTTGTTTTGCAGTCAAACTTGGTTTTACTACAGATTCTATATCAGCCACACAGGCAGTTGAATGCCAAGTCAACTGCAACAGACTACAGTGTTGATTTCAACGGTCGTTGGGCTACAAGGTTGCTACACTTTGCTGCTAAAAGACGATGAGCACAGGTGTCAATAACAGATAATGTTTGAGTGAAAAACAAAAGCCTTTCCCGAAGCACAGAGCGTGGTGGTAGCTCCAGCATTTGTGAAAAACCAAACAGAAAGTGACTGTAATCGCTGGTTTTCAAAACAGAAGTCTGTCACCTCTGCAAGAGTTAACGAAAGCCAGCATCGATCTGTTTACTTCGAGATATTAACGAAGACAATGGATGACCAGGATCCGATGGCAGAGTGGCACTTGACGAACCTCTCGCTGGGCCTCAAGATCGCATATGGCATCATAGCCAGCCTGGGGGTTCTGGGTAACGGGTTAGTGATCTACGTCCTGACGCACATGGTGAAGTCCCGCAAGGGTAACGTGAACATCTTAATCGTCAACCAGTCCATCATCGACTTGGCAACCTCAGTCCTCCTGATCTTGTGCTTCCTCACACCAGAGCCGGACCTCCCCGCCTCGTCCCCGGCGGCCGCAAGAATCCTCTGCTCAGTGTGGAACTCCAAGTACCTCTTCTGGGCAACCATCATCACGTCATCGCTCAATCTGATCTGCTTGACCTGTGAACGCTATTTCGCCATAGTCCACCCGTTCAAGTACAGGAGCTGTTCATTACTTGAGTGGCCAAAGTCCCTACTCCTGGCTCTCGTCCCATGGGTGGTGGGCTACACCTATCAGTCGTACTACGCTGCGATGCACGTTGTCCGGGACGGTCGCTGTGTGGTGAACGAGTTCTCAAGCCGAGGTGCTCAAATTGTCTACGCGGTAATCATCCTCATCATCACCTATATCTTCCCGTTGACCTTCATGATTGTTGCCTACGCCCGGATTTACAAGACGCTACGGGATGAACTCATCTGCCCTATTCCTTCCGGAAACTCCGAAAACAAAACGAACCGAGAGCAGCTGATGGAGAAAACCAACGAGCGCACCCGGCATAATATCATCAAGACCCTTATACTGGTCAGCTTAGTGTTCGGTGTGTGTTGGGCACTGAATGAGGTGTGCTACTTCTACTTCAACGTGAGCGGCACCACCCACATCAACGAGACGCTCTATAACGTCTCTGTCTGCCTGGCCTTCTTCAACATGTGCGCCAATCCGATCATCTATACGTTGAAGTACCGACAGTTCCAGGAGGGGCTGAAGCAGGCCATGTCGTGTCTCAAACTTACAACGACAGCGCCACCTGAGTCTCAAGAAGCATCTGTCTGATCATCCATGTGTCCAGTGACGGTACTGGACATTTTCATCGGACATATCCCATGAAATATGCAAATTGCCGCACGTCGCGTGTGCGCACTAACGCTACGGGTGGGTAAAACGAGGGGAAAATCTTTTTGTACGGAGCTGACATTGCTGATGGTGGCGTGACACAAACATGTAATGCGTTTGTGTGTCTGCCTGATGAACAGTTCAATGGTGTTTGCCAACCGATAATGTCTGTGCGCATGCGTGAATGTAATTAACATATTTCGTGGGAAAGGCTAATTAGGGTGCAGGCAGGGTCTGGGGTCAGAATACCCTACCTTCGTGGGCATGTACCGAAAGGCTAATTAGGGTGCAGGCAGGGTCTGGGGTCAGAATACCCTACCTTCGTGGGCATGTACCGCCTAACTGCAGCATGTTTACTGTGATTTTGATGTTTTGAATGTTGTAAATTATCATGCAATTTGACCTTTGGGTTACAATGTGATAATGTGAATAAAATATACCAATATATATAGCACTCACAAACCAGAATTACTGGAAATATCGATTGTGATTATGATTGGATTATAAAGTGGGTTTAGTATTTTTTATTTATTTTTTGACAGAAGAGGCAGAAGATTGAAGAAGATTGCGCAGGCCCAATACTTTAGTAGTACAGAGATAGATGCACATGAACTGTACATGTATAGTCGCGTACCAGACTCCCACTATACATGTAGGCCTACTGCGCTGCGTTTCACAATGATTGATATAAAGGCTGCTTTCTTGGAAGTCTAAAATACTCGGAAAACATGTAATTTTCGTTGCTGGGAGGAAAACAAAAATATATTAAAAAAACTTTCCTACATCCTTTTTTTTCTGGCCCGTTACGGCAACATAATTTTTTTTGGTTTAGGCCTGATGGCAATTACAGGAGCAGTCTCACCTTCTATTGGCCATTAAAATGGTTTTGTATTTACACACTATGCTACTGTCTTCAATGTGATACCACATGAGGAATGCGTCGAAACAAAAAACACAGTCAGCCCTCCCTAATGACTGATCATCCAAAGTCAATAAAATGGTTCTCACATTCATTGCAGGATGCAATTATGATATAATGTGGTGATCGCATCTAGAATGCACAACGATGTGAATATGTGTAACTTCCTACATCGTATTGTAATAACTAAGTGTCACTGCTAGGGCTTTGTCATTTTGGGACGTTTCATATATGATGAAATATTAGCGTGTCGTGGCTGAGCTGTTGAGAGCATCGTAAGGCGATCAGGTTGGCTCGGTGGTTCCTCTCCCTGCCTTTCACCTCTGCGGACACCAGTTCGATTCCCCCATCTCGGACCGGAGCCTTGCATGTGGATCTGGTTTTCAGTCCCTACCTGATTGCATCGGTTTTCCCCCGTTGGGGTTTTCCTCCAACATCTAAAGCTGAAAATGTCTTCTCATTTTCTATCCACCTTGTTATTTTTGGTGCTTATATTGGTGTTGGACGTGTAATAATAGTACACTCAAGATCTGATGGCCGAGTCATCAGAGAGTGGGTTCGAATCCCAGTTGTGACACTTGTGTTCTTGGGCCAGACACTTAACTGTAAATGCTTGTCATCAGTCGCGAGTATAAAACGGGTACCTGCAAGGGTAGCGATTGTTGATGTGATTATTAAGGAGCCTGTCCGCCAGTCTGGCTGCCGGTGCTGCATGCTCCTAAGGAGTTGAGATGGTTTCGGGAATGCTTAAGGCCCGATGAATACAGGTGCCTTGATACAATAATTTAAAGCCCCTAATAAATGCTTATAGTATTATTAGTATTAATTTCGTGAAAATATCAAAGCTCAAACTCCCTCATCAAAAAAAAAAATTGTGAAAAACTCCATTTTATGATTTGACTGTTTTTTAAACACCAGGGCCGATTTTGTGTTTACTGTGCAAGTTTCCATTTCAGAGCACTGCCAACCGTAAGCGAACGAAAAGGCACATGCTAACCTTCCAGTGCTTACTGTATGAAAATGATTGCCATGACCATGCAAATCCATGGTGAACATGCAGGCTGGCTGCCTAACTTTCTTGCTAACCAGTAAAATTTGCTTACCGTTAAGCAGCTAATGGAATTTGGCTCAGGGTTTTGGACTTTCGAGACCAAAACTGACTGCTTTACCCATTTCTCCAAAACTATAGCATTTCAAGCAAAAAATGTTTCAAGGGAAGTTTTCCACCATGACCATCTTTTATACCAAATTAGTGTGCAAACATGTGAACATTTATAGTTAATTCAATTCAACTAATTTACTGCCCACATTTAGAGTTCCAGTTATGGCACTTGTGTCCTTGAGCAAGATACTTCACCATGCTTTGTCCTTATAGGCAGTAGGTATCGTGTACTTGGATTGGAAGTGCAAGTATTAAAAGAACCCAGAACACTTATCGTGGAAGAGTAGGGGTTTAACCCCGGTGTTTTGGGAGACATACGCCTTTTGGCAACAGTTAATTCTTTCACTTTTATGCTCTCCTGGGCATCCCACTGTTGTTTAACGTAAGTTTTTTAGTATATTTTAAATGTTTGCACAAAGTATGCACTTGTGAATGTTTTTCCAGAATAAATATTTTTATTATATTATTGTTTCTGGCTCACATAGCAAGCACCCTTGTTTCCAGGTTTGCTCAAGCTTGCGAGCTAAAGTGATTAAGTTCACTTAGGAGGCATCCTTGGTTTCATTACCAGAAATAGATTATAGTAATAATAGTCATCAATAAGAATAACAATTAAAACAGCACAAAATCTTTAACTCTAACATATTATAGTATGGTTGTGTATTACATTTTAACTATTGAACCGGTAAGTTTGTAAGCCTCATGCAGCATTTGATGAAATTGCATCATCAGTGAGTGTGTACACGTTTATCTTTTTGTATGTCACTATGGCCAGTGCCCAGATACTAAAGGAAATGCATGAAGGTTAATAGCTTTGTGCAAAGCATTTATATTTTATGATCCAGGTTTTAAAATACTTTCTAATTAAAGCACATGTACAATTCATTGGTAATTTTCAAAGACTAGTATCCGCACTTTATGTGACTTAACATGTACATTCAGGGTTCTGCCCACAGTGGTCGGTGCCGAAAAACCCATCCGGAACTCAGGATTTAAATTACACTTGCAATTTCCTTTCAAAGGTTTTCAACGAAATGTAAAACTGGGTATTTACCAGTAAAAATGGTATCCGAAGCCATTAATTTTGAGTACTTCTTTGATTTGTGTCTATTTATATGATCTACCGTGTAACTGGTCCATCTCGCAATGGTTTCCAGGGAAAACATTTTTCCACCACTAAAGAAATCCTTGGCAGAACCCTGACATGAAAGAACAAACCTGTGAAATGTTAAGCTCAACCGGCCTTTCGGAGTCATGAAAAAATAGTGAAAACCCCATTATATGTTCCACTGTTTTTAAACAACGGGGTTTTAGACACGCGCGATAAAGACTAATTGTTTTACTCATTTCCTGAACACTATAGCATTTCAAGCCAAACTATTTCAAGGAAAGTTTACCACCATGACCATCTTTGTACCATGTAAGTTATGTGCAAATCTGTGAACATTTATATTCTCAACCTTACCAATGTTGTACAAACCCTTTAAACAGGAAAAATTACTTCCTCGATGGAAAGGAACTGACAAGATGAATAAAGGATTGGGGAGGAAATAATATTGTAGTCATCTAGTCAGGTTCCAATCAAATCAAAAGTGTGTGAATAAATTCTGAAACCAATTCATGTAATGTATTAGGTACTTATTGGTAACTTTCTCTTGTTTTATTTCTTGTTCAAATATTTGGGTTTTGTGGTGTTTGTTTGTTTGTTGGTGTGTTTGTTTGTTGGTGTGTTTGTTTGTTTGTTTGTTTGTTTGTTTGTTTGTAATGGTGCTGGGAGGGGTGTTTGTTTGTTGTTTGGGGTGTTGGGGTGTTTGTTTGTTTGTTTGTTTGTTTGTTTACATGTAGCTTGTATTTTTAATGCAAGAATAGAGGTTTTTCTTGAAAATAACCTCTTTTAACCTGATTAGTATTGTAATAATTAATTTTAAAAATTGAAAGGGAATTTATTTTTGGGCAACTCTCAGGCCCTTGTTTGTGTTTGATTGTCCTTTTGTATTTATCATTGTTAATTTTGGAAACATGAATTAATAAATATTTATGAAAAATAGTTTAAACTATTTATTTTTATTTGGTCATCAGCAGGACAAAAAACTTGGCCCAGCAGCATAGAGCAAGAACCTAAGTCCTAGTAAATGGGGACTTCACTTATGGCGAGGGCTGCATCTTTCCACATTGGAAAGACAGTTTGATCCGTGACAATCCGTCACAAAAGTCCTACATTAATATCTCTCCGTCCCTGTGATGGGTTTTTAAAAGTTAACACTGAAAACGACAACACTATAAAGTAAAATGAGGTCAAATCAAAACTCTGGGTTTGAATACAATGGCATTGAGATTAGTTCCCGGAAGTCATAAGTTTTGCTTTTTTCTTTTACATGGTTTGTTGTATAGAAATACCGGTACTTGTTTTTGTGTATTTATATTTTTATAAATTTTGAATACTCAGGGCCCTGTGGGAGACCACATTGTTTGTGAACGGGTTACCCTGATAAAAGATAAGGAATAAATAAATAAATAAATAAATAAGTAGAATACCACGCAGAGTGTGTGTTTATGGTTTAACACGTTGACTGCCGCCTACGAGTATATTCGTAGTAACAGGTGTAACGGATTCTGCCACTATGAGTATACTCGTAGAGAATGAAAGGGCTTTGTATTGTTATTTAAATACACTGGCATCACTGAGCACGCAACACATCTGGCAGTGGTGAGGACATACATCCTTAGAATGTGTATGTTCAATTTTTTTTGTGTATAGTACCTATTTGGTATGCACGCATGCGCACTGCACTTGGCAAATGGGAACGCCCTATGAATCTATGACCGGCAGTCAACGAGTTAATCTGTTTAATATAATTTGGGTTCAACACTGACTAAGCCGACAGCCTTAATCGAGTCCCACTCGAGTCATGCTTTAGGTGACTCAGACTCAATTTGGAGTCACATCATCAGCAGAGGACTTAGATTCTGTGTGTCTGACCGTGGGTTCAACACTGACAAAGCCGAGAGCAAACCTATAATCGAGTCCAACTTGAGTCGCGGTTTTTGTGACTCGGACTCAATTCGAGTTACATCAGCAAAACACTCGGACTTGGACTCTGCCTTGACTGTAATGACACAGACTTAGCACTGAGGACTTAAAATAAATGCCTTGCAAGCTCAAGAAACGGAACTATAAATTTGACACTTGTTTGCTTTCTATTTTGCCAGTTTCTGGTTTCTAATTTGGTTGGTAATCAAAACCAGCAGATCAAAATTAACCTCATAGTTATTTTTGCAAAAGCTTGCTCAAACATAGCAACTGTCTCTATAGTCTGAGGAATTCAAATTTAAGCTGTAACTTGTGACTAAGCAAGTCACTGTACCATACAAATCTAACTTGCAATATGGCCTATTGCAGAGGGTCTATAAATCTCTACGCAAGTAACACCCTACCTTGTCTGGGAGGTGCTGGAGTTTGCAGAACTCTGTCTACTTGACCGCCCCACAGAGCGGACGTCATCGTGATCGTCTTGGTCGTTGTAATCACGTTGGTATGTCCGACTCGGAGGCTCTCCGGACATCGTCAGGGCAAGAGGTGGCCTTCCCAATGTCAGGTCATCCTCCACACAGTGGGAATTGCAATCACTCGATGAGGATATCATCCCAGTCTGGTTCAAGAGAGAATTAAACAATTGACTGATTAACTATTCTGATTATATATACTCTTGTGGCAAGTCGTGGCCAAGCAATCTAGTTCATTGGACCGAACGCATGTTTACTTTTCTAATGGGATTTAAGCGTGTCAGACTTTTGGTAGCATAGCAAGGTTGTGATTGGTCAACATGTAAGGGGGCGGAGCTAAATGGATCGTCAATTGACTAGCACCCAGTATTGTTGCACTTTTTGTATACTTAAAAAAAACGGAAAGAAAAGTAAGCAATAAGAAAGAAAAAATTAAAATACGAACCACATCAGCTAAACTTGGTCCCATCAGCACATCATTGAACTCCAAGTTCTTGCCAAGTATTCTACAAAAATGAGAAATGGAACATTGAAGAATGTGTCAGTGAGTGATGTATTGTATTACTGTGCTAGTCTTGTGTGTATTTGCACATTGGAAACCATTGAAGTCCGCATTTTTGTTTCCTGTTCATGTTAATGCATTATAAAAGAACAATAAAAAAACACGCCCGCATTCCATTGGGCCGCCAAAACGTTTTTTAAACGTTCAGGCAGTCCAACGGAACGGTCCATAAGCACGCGCTGGAATACTTATCCAATCTGATTAAAACGTTACTATTTATATAACACCCAAGCAAATCCTTGCCATTTGATTGGAAGGTTGTCCGTCCCGTGATAGCAAATAAATGTACTATTGCGTGCTACGTCATTCACCGTGCATTTTTCGTTCCATTCACATGCATTTTTCGTTCTATCCGATTTGCACGGTGCGTACCACATCATTCCGTGCGCGTGTCTGCACTTGGTCACTGTTGAATCCAAACAAGCGAACCAAAAGAAAGTGGGTGCAATGTCACAAATAAATGTTGTTTTGAAAGTTGTATCCTCCAATCAAAATGACAAAGATCTACATGAATGTTATATGAAACAAATAATGAATGTTGTTCATTCGTGCAATAGTGAGAATATTTTCATTTGTTGAAAGATGAAGTGTTCCATTCAACTCGGCTTCGCCTGGTTGAAAAGAACATTCCATCTTTCAACTCATGAAAATATTCGCACCATTGCACTCATAAACTTTAATTATTTGTATACTATCCAACTTTTGAGATGCTCCCTAAATCAAGCCCAGCCCCCCTTTTCCTGCCCTTTCCCCCCGTACCGACATCATACGCTGATCTTACCGTTGCGTGGCAGCCTGGTGCGTCAACGACGTCTCGTACATCTTCAAGATTCTTCTCTTCTCGAACTCCCGTACCCTCGCTTTCTGTCGATACTCCTCCCGCATCTTGATGACGGCTGGATCCGCCTTGGGTGGCTCCAGGTCAAGGGTGAAACAAGACAGTACAGGAAACTCCACCTAAAATATGGTGGAAATAACAACAATGAGATTTTGGAAAAGTGGAGAGAGTATGCTTTTCTAGTGGTCCTAGTAGTTTTGCCTGTTAAGTCTTGTGGGATCTTGAGGTCAACTTGCACAGTCTATTATTGACTACTTGAGGTCAACTTGCACAGTCTATTATTGACTACTTGAGGTCAACTTGCACAGTCTATTACTGACTACTTGAGGTCAACTTGCACAGTCTATTATTGGCTACTTGAGGTCAACTTGCACAGTCTATTACTGACACTTGAGGTCAACTTGCACAGTCTATAACTGACTAATTGAGGTCAACTTGCAGGTGCTACAAGGGGCTACAAAAACTGGTCTCACTAATTCAAAATTTCCCAAAACCAATCTTAGATGGGTTCTTAGGTTCTCTTTGTTCAAGCGCCTTGAGTACCGCTTTGGTAGATACATAAGACTCTGGTATTCTAATATTAACCTTTCCAAGTTGTACTGTTGGGTCGTTCTCCTGCTCCTTAAGGCTTGTGACGTCTTTACTGCCTCTCTTTCTCATTTGGTCTGTCTGTTAACAAAATAAGAATGAGTGCGGGTTAATTCACCTTGTCTGAACCTGGGTGTGGGAGAAAACATGGGAGGTGTTCACAGTGCCTGGGGTTACATTTGTTTACAAACCACAGAGACTTAAAACGCTATTTACTGGAAAACAAGCAGGGGGTCTCTACATGTCTCACTAAAAAAAATCCCGCTACAAATTCCAGTTAAAAACAATGATCTCCAAACCTTCCATATCGTTCCAAAACTGCTAGTTTGTTTATTTCACAATACACAGGAGCTACAGCTTTACGTCCCATCTAAAAGACAAGGCAATTATAGTTAAGAGTCTTGCTAAGGGACACAAGTGTCAGGACCGGGACTCGAACCCACCCTCTGCTGATCAGAGACACCAGGGCCCAATTTCATAGAGCGGCTTAAGCACACAAAGTAGCTAAGCACAACAAAATTATGCTTACCAGAGTAAGGTTACCAGTCAAACTACCACGCCGCGTGTACTACAGTATATGTGACTGGTGTCTTGCTCACTTCTGCTTAGCAGACACTTGTTAAGCAGTATTTTTCTGCTTAAGCAGCTCTATGAAATTCGGCCCTGAGCTTCAGTCCAGTCCATTTGACCGCTCAGCCAGGACACACCCCGGAGGTTTAAGATTAAACCAACAGGCAAATCCCCTTACACACCTTTTTGACTTGTTGCGTTACAGCCCAACTGTGGCTTCCGCCTGTCTTGGTTCCTGGGCGCGAGGGCTCATTGTCCTCAGCAATCAGGGACAGGCCTCGAGTGAAGGTGTCCATGGGTCTTTCCTCTTGGTCATGCTGGTGTAGGGAGCTCAGGGAGGAAGTCAAGCTGTTACAAAGAGAAGGATCTGTCGAGAAAAATACAAAGAGCTTTACGTGAAGAAAACAGTGGGTCTGTGCTCTCGGCGTAGAGAAGTCAAAAGAGGTTTACAAAAGATCTACAGACCAAGCCTGTGACATCACAACATCACGGACACCACAAACTGACACACACTTACCACACTTTTTTTAAATTATTTTTTTAATGAGATATCGCCTCACTCACAAGGCCGAACGGCCACTTCAAGGTGAGGGCTACACTAAACTGATTTGGGCTGTTGACCCAAATCAACTGACACCAGGGGCACGTTGCCACCTACTCCTGGGGCTGAAACAGGGTTACCCCCTTCACAGTCCGTAAGGATGTAGGCATGGGTATCATCCACTAGGAGCCTGGCTGGTAGAGCAGAATGCACTACCTTCCCAACTTTTACGAAGCAATTATGGTTAAGTGCCTTGCTCAAGGGCACAAGTGGCACAAGTTTACACTAGTAAAAACTAGCAATCAAAGAAAACAGCATCTAAAGTTGAGCCCTTTTCAAAACACTGACATCCTGCTTAATCTGACAGCCTCATACTCTCTTCATTTTGGAATACATAGACTAACTCTTTCCCCTCCATTTTTGTGCTTATTGTTTCGCCTATCTATGGAATAGTATACAAATATTGACTGCTTCGAGTGGCATAGTAAAACTAGTCACTCAAGGTGATCCCGGAGCAGCCTATCTTCCTGAGACGAAGTCGAGGAAAGATAGGCGGCTCCGGGGATCACCGAGAGTGACTAGTTTTACTACGCCACAAAACAAAGCAGTCAATATTTGTTTTATAACACCTCTTCCTTTGATTCTATCTGTATACTTTAATAAAATTAATTCACACAAACTTTACGTACGTGGCAATCAATCGTCAAACAAGAACTGTAAAATCTTACGTTGAAATACCGAGTTTTGACAAAATAAGAGGGTGTACCAGACAACTGCTGTTACGTTCGTTACGCTCGCACATATTTTGTTCATTACACCGGGTTCGAGGTTGTCAAGCAGATCGTTTAAATCAATGTTTGAAGTCAATGTAGTCAGGGTACCAGGGTATCCATGCACTAGTACATCGGTCGCTAGGCTATCGCTGAATAGTACATCGGCGGCCGTGTGATAGTACCGCGCGGTTTCTAGTAAAACTGAGACATATCATGTGACGCGCTCTAAACCATTCAAAAGGCAGAATATTTGTAAGCGGTGTTATAATCTGTATTATGTTATATTTTGAGCAATTGGTGCTTGATATGGGGCAGAAGGAACCCCCCCCCTCCTATTGTGTCTTCATTGTGTGCTTGGAATCTCAGGAATTCTTTGGAGGATTTTTTTGGGGGGTAGTTCTATACAAGAGGAAAATAGTGTGGGAACATTGGGGGGGACCCTCTACCCCATATCGGGCAGGCTATAATTTTGAGAAGTATAGTATGAAATAAATGTTGACTTGATTTGAACTATGACCTGCAGACCTAAAGACACCGATGTAGGGAAGATATTTTAGATGTAGGAGGAAAACCTCAACTTGGGAATCAGGTGAAAGGAAGGAAGAAATTTTGATTGGGCCAAGAACGACCAAGAATTTGGTTTTCTCTTAATACCTGACTGGATGTCCTCGTGTGTACCCAAGCGGGTCTCATACCCAACAGTCGTTAGGGTCTCCCCACCCCCGAACATCAACTGGAAAGCGTCTGGGTTACTGATGTCGTTCCAGAAATGTTCCAGGTCTTCTAGAGTCTGCAGTTTTCCTTCCTTCATCATCTTCTCTTCGAGACAAATGATCTACGATCGGAAAGAAAGCATGATTATGGAGATTTCTTTCTTAGAACAATGTTCTTCTTCTTCTTATTATTATTATCAAGTAATCAGATTTCAAATGGGGATGGGGGGATTTTACACGACTGCTTGCAGGGAAGATGTTCCTTGGATGAGGTTCTTGGACTATCACTTTCAAGACTGATACGAGGGAAGGACGTAGAATGTATTCCATGATCGATATGAAACAATTTATTTTATTTGATCCCATTTGATTTGATCTGATTAGAAGGACGCAACTTAAAGGAACATTACAGAATTGGTAAGAAACAAACTTGTAAAATATTCTTTTTGATCACAGATTTACATAAAACTTACACGGTCTAATGATGATGATAGTAGAAAACATCCCTTGAAATATTTCTGTCTGAAATGCCATATTTGATGAGAAATGAATAAACTTATTTTCCGATTGGAGTTTATCGCTCAGTGAGCGTTTTATTCATTTTTTGAATCTAAATTATATGATTTCATGCAAATGTGTAATCGGTTTGTCACTATTTTCTCGTGACCCAGATGGCCGATCGATCTCAAACTTCTACAGGTTTGTCAGTTTATGTATATGGTGGATTACATAAAGTGCTTACACTGCCAGCAACTGTTTTGTTAGCAAAAACCAATTCTGTAATGTTCCTTTAAGTTAAAGCAAGATCCAAGTCGGATGGAATCTAATGACCACAGATTACCCCATGCAGGATTACCCCATGAGATGGCATTGCAGGATTTTTTGTGGTAATCGTGAAATTTCAAGCTTTACATGGTTGGAGCATAATCATAGGAAGTAACACCATGCATTTTGTGCACCCTGTGTCCTCTTCTTCTGAAGACAATCAGAGCATGGTGAACGAAACGTCGAGTTGCTACGATCTTTCCTGAACACCCACAACTCAAGGAGAGACTGCTAGTAATACACGGTGTTCAGCAAGACTTACTTTCCGGGACGATTGTGGATTTCTGAAAATGGTTACCTGGTGCATTTTACTCTTTGGAAGATTCTCTAAGAAAGTGTTGTCATGATTCACTGAAGACTTCTCATGTCTCTTCTTCACTTTATGAGACTCTTTCCTCTGAAAAGAAAAGGAGGAAAGCAAAATCAGATGCAGACGAGATGTTTCATCTTCGAGAGGGCATTATTCTCATACTGAAAGGTGCACTTCCATTGGAAAATCTTTAAGTCAATGAGAAACTTTTGAAGGGGCACCAAGGCCAGCCAATACCAGGGGCCACAGAGGCCACGGCCCTCTGTGGCCTCCATGTAGTTCAAGGCATGAGATGATACCAAATCCCTTTAACTGATTTCATCTCCTCAACTTCTAGATGAAGCTCTTTGACCCCTTAAAGACCATAGCGGCCGGAAACGGCTTGTACCGAAAAGCCACTAGAGGCCACAAACGGCCACAAGATCTGACCTACTTCCTTTTTAGCCAAAAAGGTCAAAGTAAAGGTCATGACCTGAATTGACATTTTCCAATGTTTTCCACTTTAACATAGTCTCTCTGTTTCTAAAACAAAACCAGCTTTCTGCTTTATATTTGAATAAAATTGTTTCAAATAATCAAGAATAAAACCATGCATGGGTGTATGGTGATGATAATAGAAATGAATGGCCCATAAAGGATTAAAACAATACATGTATATCAAACAAGATCAAGCCCCTACAATCGCAAACAGTTCTCACCAGACATTACCTCTGCAGCAGGGGGTTTAATCAGCCTGCGACCAGTGGGTTGGGTCACGGTCGAGTTCCTGAATTTTTCATTGGGTCCTCAGTTTAAAGACACTGGACACCTTTGGTAATTTTCAAAGACCAGTCTTCTCAATTAGTGTATCTCAACATATGCACAAAATAACAAACCTGTGAAAATTTGAACTCAATTGGTCGTGGAAGTTGCGAGATAATAACAGAAGAAAAAACACCCTTGTCCCACGAAGTTGTGTGCTTTCAGATGCTTGATTTCGAGAACTCACGCGTGACGTCTAAATATCAATTCAAATATTTTACTGAGAAATTACTTCTTTCTCAAAAACTACGTTACTTCAGAGGGAGCCGTTTCTCACAATGTTTTATACTATCAACAGCTCTCCATTGCTCGTTTTTATGCTAACAATTATTTTGAGTAATTACCAATAGTGTCCAGTGCCTTTAAAACATGTGGACTGCTGCTCTACGTGTACATGACGGCGAATAGAAGTCTAAAGATTTGCTCAAAACATGGGCTGGGACTTTGAAGGTAGCTTATGACCTCCAAGAAATCTTAAAGTCAAGGCGTGTCATGGCCGAGCGGTTTAGTGTATCGGACTCAAGTTCTGGTGGCTAAGTCATTAGGGTGTGGGTTCGAATCCCGGTCATGACACTTGTGTCCTTGAGCAAGACACTCAACTGTGATTGTTTCTCATCACCCAGGGGGTAAATGGGTACCTGTAAGGGCAGAGATGGTTCTTGTGATTGATTTAGCTTAGTGCTACATACTTGGCAGCACAGGCTGTATACTCTCCAGGGAGCTGAGATGGTATAAGGAATGAAATAACGGCCCAGTGACTAGAGGTAATAAAGTTTGAAGCGCAATGATCATTCTTTGGAATTGCGCTAGATGTAAGAGTCGATATTATTATTGTAAGGGGAGATTGACGGAAAAACCCAGACAAAAATGACAGGCGTACATGTAGGGTTGAGTAGAGCATGGAGGTAGAGGGGGGAGTGACACGTACCTCTTGTAACTCTTTCCTTTGGATCCTGCGGTTGAGCTGCTCCGTCTTCTTCTGGATAGCCTCTCTCTGCTCTTCCACTTTGTCTGTCAGCTTGTTCATGTACTCCACGTAGTAATGATTCCGAAGTTTGGTTAGATCGTCCATTACTCTCATATGGCGCTGCACACACGAGAATGACAATAATACAGTGCTTACTTAACACTTTATCACAACCGACGGGCGCCTCGAATGTTATATTTTTATGGCGGTCATGCAGAGTTATGTTTGAATAGACTCATTTACCTCTAAGGGTTCTCAACAAGGTTCCAGGATTTGGGAAAATGGTGTCCAAATATGCTGGAAATTTAAAAACTGGGTGTCCAAATTGTTCACTTACAATACATTAGATGTAAAATGACAGATAAAAAAGGGTGTCCAGATTTAAAACAGGGTGTCCAAAAGACACCCAGACACCCATCTGGCTAACACTATGGTTCTCAATGCAGTGTGGCGCAATCTGCAGCCAATCTTCCAGAACACACTTGGGTAAACCCTTTCTCTTAACAATTGTGTATTTCTGGTAATGAAACCAAGGATGCCTAATAAGTGAGCTTAATCACTGTAGCTTGCAAGCCTGAAGAAACCTCTTAACATGGGTGCTTGCTATGTGAACCAGAAACACCGGGGTCAACCCCTACTCTTCCATGATAAGTGTCCTGGGTTCTTTTACGTGCACTACCCTAGTTATCCTAGGGACCTTCACTGTACGGTGAAAGGGGAACATTTGAATGCTAGATGGCAGCAGACATACCAGGTAAAAATCCATTGTTTACATAGTTCAAAGCATGTGCACATTGGCAAGAACAATGGATTTACCTGATAAGTCTGCTGCCACCTAGCGTCCCAAAAGTCCCCCATTGTCCTATCCGAAGGACAAAGCAGTTTGGTAAAGTATCTTGCTCAAGGACACACAGTGCTACGACCGGGACTTAAACCCACACTCTGTTGATCAGATAAACCAGAGCTTGAGTCTGGTGTTCTTAACCATTTGGCCACGACAGGCAATATAATAAGTGTACTGATTCTTTTCCTTTTTGATCAAACCAAAAGGCACGCTAACTTGTGGGTGGTTCTTGTTGAGTAACACAAAAGTGCAAATCCACTGTGAAAAAATGTGAAAACACACTGGTGTTGTCAAATCTTTTTCATGAGAACTACACTTTCATACACAATTTTCTGCTTTTGCACAAACCTTCGCTTATTCGTAAAGAGCTACATCAGGGCTCAAAATGCACACTGGTCTGCAAGCCTGAGGCCAGTGATTTTAGTGTCGGGCCAGTAAATTCATGATCGAATATGATTAACATGTCACGTATAATATCTTTGATAATAAAAAAGGATATTCAAATGCTGACTTTGGGTCTGATAAATATGTTTCAATTCTGTTGAGTATAAAATATACTTACCCATTATAACAAACAAGACAAATTTTCTCTAAGTGCTTTTAAAATGAAAATGGTGTAATTGTGTCGTTAAACTGTAGTTCTAGTTTTTTTCTCATTTTGATTCTGGTCTTATAAAACCAATTCTTGTCTAGATAGTAAAAAATGATTAGCTACAAGCCCGGCGGTCTTGAAGATTTTTCCTCCAAATTCGAGCAATTTTTTTCAAAAATAACCAGATTTCTTGACTATCCAAGAAAAATTAGCAATATATTATTTAAGTGCTTTTGTTTTTTCACATAACAGAAAATGTGCAAACGTAATACAGACATGGTTAAAAAATAGTGAACAAATATTAACATATCAATAAATTTGAGATTTTGGTGGCAGCAGAATTAGTAAATATCCATTGTTTACGCAATTCTGAGAAGCTGAGCATGGGCATAAGAGCAATGGATTTACCTTGTTAATCTGCTGCCACCAAGTGTTCAACAAAGTCTCCCATTGCAATGTTTGTTTTTTTATTGATAGGCCATACCCGAATTGGCGGCTTCGACTACAGCTATGACTTCTGCTAAGGGTATAGATGGATTGCAATGCGCGTCATTGACTACCATCTTTGATGATTTGTGCACGCGTGAAGAGCTATCATTGGCTGAGAGTCGTGCGCAGCGCGTACACTTTTCCATCGTTTTACATCAAAGATGGCGGTCAATGATGCGTATTGCAATCCATCTATTGGCCAAGGACTTCCTATACTTCAACGCATGATGACGCGGGTGTCCAGCCATAGCCGTAGCCACCAATTCGGACACAGCCACAGATACACTATGCCATCCTGCAATATGATTTCGTGTGGTGATCGCATTATACACAGTACACAGACGACCTACATGTACTGTCTGATCATTCAGTATCAATCCACTGTGGCTTTGAATGACAGATACACTGATGTCTACACAGTCAACCCTCCTACTGTCTGACCATTCAATATCACCCATTGTGGGTTAAAATGATAGATGCATGATACCGGCCTGCAATAGCGATGTCATGTTGTGAATGCATAGCAGATAGTCATTCACACAGTTGTGCCAACCCAAGCAGTTGAACATT
This sequence comes from Pycnopodia helianthoides, assembly GCA_032158295.1. Lineage (NCBI taxonomy): Eukaryota > Metazoa > Echinodermata > Asteroidea > Forcipulatida > Asteriidae > Pycnopodia > Pycnopodia helianthoides. Next base: position 12,530,935 of record CM063252.1, on the reverse strand, counting down.
TTCAAATGGTTGGTCAATGCACTGACAAAATATTTTGGAAAGTAGGTTAAAGGCAGGATATACTTTTGGTAATTGTCAAAGACAATTGGTGTATAATATACATATACCAACAATATGCATAAAAATAACAAACCTGAAAAAGTTTTGACTAAATTGGTAATCAAAGTTGCAAGAAAATAATTTTTTTAAAAACACCCGTAGATTTGTGTGCTTTCAAATGCCTTAAAAAAGGCTTCATGCCTGAAGCCTTTCTCAGATTCAAATATTTCAGTGAGAAATTACCTCTTTCTCAACAACTACCTTACTACAGAGGGAGTCGTTTCTCAGAATGTTTTATACTATCAGCAGCTCTTAGGTGCTGCTCACCGTGAAAGTTGTTATGGTAATGTAATTATAGCTTGAGTAATTACCAAAAGTATCCACTGCCTTTAAGAAAATTATTAGGATCAGTCAAGAAAGTCTCATTAAATCTCAACCAAATTCCAGGTGATAATTATTAGCAGAAGGAAAGAAGGAGCCATTCTGGATATTAATCTTGCAGACGTGAGTGCATTGGTGCAGAATATAATCCTGTGGTGAAATCTGGAGTATTCCATTTCACTCAGCTTCGCCTCGTGAAATAGAAAAGCCAGATTTCACCGAGTGAGTTTAATCTCTAATGCACGAAATTTGATGTATACATGTTATATAATTCACACATAAATCCTTGTCATATTGGGAACAAGTTTTCACAATAAACACAAAATAGACACAGAAACCTTTCCACCCGACACTCTAAAAACTTTTTTGAAAACTTCTAATTAAACGGACAGCTCCATGTAGACACCAACCTTGCCTTGTTTTGGGAGTGTAGCTGAGAATTAACCATCGAAAGTCAATCTACCAGTCCTATTATTTCCATATCGTATGACAGTTAAAGACACTGGACACTATTGGTAATTGTCAAAGACCAGTCTTCTCACTTGATGTATCTCAACATATGGATAAAATAACAAACCTGTGAAAATTTGAACTCAATTGGTGGTCGAAGTTGCGAGATAACTATGAAAGAAAAAACACCCTTGTCACACGAAGTTGTGTGCTTTGAGATGGTTGATTTTGAAACCTCAAAATCTAATTCTGAGGTCTCGAAATCAAATTCGTGGAAAATTACTTCTTTCTTGAAAACTATGTCACTTCACAATGTTTTATACTGTCAACCTCTCCCCATTACTCGTTACCAAGTAAGGTTTTATGCTAATAATTATTTTGAGTAATTACCAATAGTGTCCACTGCCTTTAAGGCAATCCAACTTAGCAGCAATAGACTAGGTGCAAGTCCCTCCTGTATTCAAACATTGGGACTCGTTAAAATGCGCGAGTTTGTTTCCTTAATGCGTAAAAGCAAAGTAGTCCCAGAAATGTTAGAATATGTGCGAAACTTGCAGGGCTTATAAATGTATAGCGAAATAAAGGATGACATGTGAGGCGTGTTCCACCAATCAAATGACAAGGAATTATGTGTGAGTTAAAGGAACATTACAGAATTGGTTTTTGCTAACAAAACAGTTGCTGGCAGTGTAAGCACTTTATGTAATCCACTATATATACAAAAACTGACAAACCGTAGAAGTTTGAGATCGATCAGCCATCCGGGTCACGAGAAAATAGTGAAAAACCGATTACACATTTGCATTAAAATAAAATCATATAGATTCAACAAATGAATAAAACGCTGCACTGAGCGATAAACTCCAATCGGAAAATCAGTTTATTAATTTCTCATCAAATATGGCATTTCAGACAGAAATATTTCAATGGATGTTTTCTACTATCATCATCATTAGACCGTGTAAGTTTTATGTAAATCTGTGATAAAAAAGTATATTTTACAAGTTCTTTTCTTACCAATTCTGTAATGTTCCTTAAATAAAGCTATCTACACAATCGACAGTGAGTCATATCTTACCATCATGAGGGGTTTCAACCTCTCATATATGTCCTTGTTATTCTTTCCAGCAAGAATACACTGTTCAATCAAGTGTCCATGAGCAGCATGCAAAAAGTGTTAACAATCAATGTTAAGTTGGAAGTGAGAAGCGCACTTAGTAGGCATGACACTTTGTGCTTGAATGGGCAAGGCAGTTTGTCCCTCACAAAGGGCACCTCTGAGAGGTCAACCTCCCTCTCATTCTGGATCATTTCAAGGGGCACCAAGGCGATGACAGGGGGCATGGAGGCGATGACAGGGGGCATGGAGGCGATGACAGGGGGCATGGAGGCGATGACAGAGGGTATAGAGGCGATGACAGAGGGCATAGAGGCGATGACAGAGGGCATAGAGGCGATGACAGAGGGCATAGAGGCGATGACAGAGGGCATAGAGGCGATGACAGAGGGCATAGAGGCGATGACAGAGGGCATGGAGGCGATGACAGAGGGCATAGAGGCGATGACAGAGGGCATAGAGGCGATGACAGAGGGCATAGAGGCGATGACAGAGGGCATAGAGGCGATGACAGAGGGTATAGAGGCGATGACAGAGGGTATAGAGGCGATGACAGAGGGCATGGAGGCGATGACAGGGGGCATGGAGGCAATTGCCTCCATGGACCTTTCTCACTGATGTCACATGTCTACATCAACCAGGGGCGATATTTTATAGCGCTGCTTATCTAACAGTAAGCAAATTCTTACTGTAGCAGACAAATTTGCTTAGGCCTAAGTGCATTTCACAGGTAAGCTCACAAATTCGGCGGCCAGCTTGTGTGTTCACCATGGATTTGCATTGTTACGTCGTTCATTTTCATACAACTGGTAAGCACTGGAAGGTTAGCATGCATTTTCATTCACTTACAGTTATCAGCGTACGAAATGGAAACTCGCACCGTAAGCACCCCAAAAAACCTCAACATTCAAACTGTTGGACGCTGATTACTGTGGTATGCCATCGCATCAGCCTCGGTACCACGGGCAGCGCACCTTATCAATACCTCTCATCACTAACCCCTGGAAGGGATGTGCTGAAAAAACAATGCTGATTGGCTCCCAGAAGTGACTACTTTTCGTGCCTGCTTGTTTAGAACTTTCGAGTACTTGTATGGCGCTTGTAGGACGCTTCGTACGCGCTTGTCAAAAAGCAAGCAGTTTTATGCGATTCCCAAAAAAATTAATCATGCTTTTTTTTTGTCCTTTTCAATAACAACACAAAATGTTTTCTTTCCAAACATTTACAGAGCGCTGTTAAAACCTATTTCAATTCAAGTCAAAGGCCGATCATACCTCATGTAGCTCCTTCAGTCGTCTCGCTTCCTTGTCGTCTGTTTCATACGGGTCGAGACTGTCGGCTTTCTCAGACCTTTTCTGGGATTTTTTCTTCTTTTTGCTTTTGCCATTACTTGACATCTGTGGGGAAACACAGCTCTGTTTATTTGTACGGAAATCTTTGCAAAAAATATCCCATATTTTCTATTCCTCTCAACTCCTCTGGAGTATGCTGCCCCGGAAGCCAATGTGGTTACCAATTTACAAAGTGATTAAGTGTTAAGTGCTTGCCCTTCTCCTGCGGCACACAAGTGATGACCGGGATTCGAACCTACATCCTGAGGACTTAGCCACGAGACATGCTAGGACACTTATTCATACCTCTGGTGCTCCATATGGGGCATGATGTATCCCCTCCCCCCCCCCCCCCCCCGACAATGTGTCTTTATTGTGTGCTTGGAATCTGAGAAATGCTTTAGAGGATTTTAGGGAAGGGTACTTCTGTACAACAGGAAAATAGTGTGTGACAGTATGGGAATATTTGGGGGGAACATTTTTGTTTGTTTTGGGGGGACCCTCTACCCAATATCAGGCATGGTATAGTATAGGTACTGCATCAGAGAAGAAAAATTTCCATTAGGCCTACATGTCAATTTTTTGCCCGCAGTTCTGGACTGGTAACCGAACAGCTCCCCCTACAATTAATATTGACTTGGAGCGAAGACTAGCAAGGTCGTGAACACATTGCTTATCGTACGCTGCTAGTTGGCAAGTTGGCATTTGCCTCTTCTTTCTAGTAGGCCTACTTAGTAGTCTGGGTGACAGCCTGTTTTTGCGAGCACTGGTGTAGATGGTCAAATGCAAAGAGAAGGAATCTGGTTAGACTTGCCTTTAGTCTGTTTAGTTCATCCTGGACTGACACCGGGATGCCCGGAGCATGGAGGAACAAGGATCTTGTTGTGTCGAACGAACTCTCTCTAGCGACCTTCTGTTGCTGTGTGAAGCCCGTTGTTACTGACTGGAACTTGACGTTCATTTCCTTTTTGTCGGGCTAAAAAACAAATCAAGAACATTTAGGGATTTAAAGGAACATTACAGAATTGGTTTTTGCTAACAAAACAGTTGCTGGCAGTGTAAGCACTTGATCCACCATATACATAAACTGACAAACCTGTAGAAGTTTGAGATCAATCGGCCATCTGGGTCACGAGAAAATAGTGAAAAACCGATTACACATTTGTATGAAATCATATAGATTCAACAAATGAATAAAACGCTCACTGAGCGATAAACTCCAATCGGAAAACTAGTTTATTCATTTCTCATCAAATATGGCATTTCAGACAGAAATATTTCAAGGGATGTTTTCTACTATCATCATCATTAGACCGTGTAAGTTTTATGTAAATCTGTGATCAAAAAGTATATTTTACAAGTTCTTTTCTTACCAATTCTGTAATGTTCCTTTAATTGTTATCCTACTAAAAAATCCCAGTCAAATTTGGACAGTGGGTGTCCCAATCTGATGATAACTGAAAAAACATTGTTGGCTTACATCTGTAAGTCTAAATAGATCACATTATACAGTAATTGGTTGGTAACTGCGAAACGATAACAATCTAAACTATAAAATAAATTGAACCTAAAATTTCATAACAGTCCTGCAGAAAAATATCTTATTTAGAAATAATTTTCAAAGTTGAGGAAAAAGCATTTGATCGAAGACTCTTAGCAATATTATTTTGTTTCTACCCAAGGCCTAAAAAAATGTTTATGTTGGCGTAACGGGCCAGAAAAAAATAGGATAGGTCAGTAGTTAGTTAGTTGTTTATTTTGTGTTTTTTCTCTCCCATCAACGAAGATAACATGTTTTCTAATTGTTTTGATCTTTTAGACTTCCAACAAGAAAGCAGCCCATGTATTCACAAATGTGACCTTAAAAAACTATTCCCGGTAAATATAAAAATACAGTAGGACTGCAATAATGTTAAAACTAAAGCCAACTTGTTAAATGCGGTCGCACTAAATACCGACAACTCACGACCCCTCACGACAACTGACGACAACAAATTTTAAATACACTTGAACATTTGAACATAAGTCAACCGTGAAATATTTATATGTAGAAGAGTCATATGCATCTAAATCACCTTCAAACTGTTGAAAAAATTGTATTTTTAACTGTAAAAAAAGTTTTTGTTTTACCCCGAATTATAAACGAACGGTAGCATCCACCATGTTGTCTTTCGACGTACCTGGACGATACCATTATACCGCAGGGGTAATACAAAATGCAAGATGATCATCATTGGTATGTGCCCTCTCATGGAGTTGAAAAAATATTATATTTAAATCTCCCCTTGTTACTTCAAATTCCAGTTTGCGGTTTAATTATTTACAATAACAAAAAGTGTATTTAAAATTTGTTGTCGTGAGTTGTCGTGAGGGGTCGTGAGTTGTCGGTATTTAGTGCGGCCCGTTAAATGTCATGTTAAAAATGGAGATTAAATACTAATGTTCTGTCATCTTAAATACTGTTTAAGATCCTCATGCCACACCTACATAACTTGAGCTGAGTACAGTATGTAGGTCTCCACCATCAGCAAGCAATGTGTTAATAATAATTATAAATAACAATGAACAATTATTAATCAGTAGAGCGGTATGACACGAGTTAACGTGTGTCTTGCTTGGTTGGGTACGAGTTGACTCAGGAACGAGTTCACCTGGTAACTGGTTGCGAGTTGACCAAAGTATGACCATGACTTAGCCCTGGTAGGATGTCACTGTCAGTATCCGTTGTGTATGCAACGGAGGAGTCCAACCTGGGCTAGACCACGACTATGACTGAGTTTGAGTTAACTTAGTTGGGGACTTATTTTTGGGTTGACTTCAAGGGTACGAATTGACCGGTCCTACTAAAAGCCGACAACACGCCGACAACGCCGACAACAAGTCCAGAGTGCCGACAACAAGTTTCAAATACCTTACAAACAGCAAATAAACCAAGGATTTATTAGAAATAAATTATGTGTACTTAACAAAAAATGCAATGTCGAAAAGTCTGAATTTTTAACCAGAAAAAAACAAGAAAATACACGGAGTGCGGTCGGACGCCATCTTGGCCTAAAAACAGTGTTTTGACCATTCCATTATGATACGGGGGTAACACATCCGGGGGTTGGAAAATGGCCTAGTAATTGTTATGCCAATAGCAATAAATAGGCCGTGGGATGACGCACGCCCTCTGTTGTTTTGTAAGCGCTAAATACATCTTACCCGTATCATAATGGAATGGTCGAAACACGGTTTATAGGCCAAGATGGCGTTCGACCGCACTCCGTGTATTTTCGTGTTTTTTTCTGGTTAAAAATTCAGACTTTTCGTGAAGTTATGCCATTGCATTTTTGTTAATATTTCATGGTACACATATTTCTAATAAATCCTTGGTTTATTTGCTGTTTGTAAGGTATTTTAAACTTGTTGTCGGCGTGTTGTCAGCACTCTGGACATGTTGTCGGCGTTGTCGGCGTGCTGTCGGCTTTTAGTAGGACCCGAATTGACTAGGGTACGAGTACGAGTTGACCTGTTTCCATCGCGTCATGCAAAACCATAGAGAAAGATATGGCATGCCATGATGCACTGTGAGTGTGACTGATGTACGAGGGATTGGGGGTTTGGTATCAAAACCAAATCATATCATGAAATGAAATCATGAAATATCTCGAACAACGTGACAACTAGCCCACCTTGTTGGGCTGTAAAAGAGAGCCATAAACACTAAAATTAAAACAGCCCAACAACTTGGTGGGCTACGTGACAACCGGTCTCTGTTTCTCTCAAATTCTACACGGATACGAAATTTTGATATCGAGAATGTTCAGAAATGTGTACATTAAATAACATTAAGAATAAAAAATACATAATGAGAAATTATTATCTATCTGCCACTTACTTTTCTTGAACTTGGACTGAGCTGCTGCCGCACTCCGTTGTTGACAGCGGCCATTTTGAATGTTTGTAGCAACTGTGTGTAAAGTATACGGCTGTTGCGTGTCCATTTGTTTCTGTGTAAAGTATACGGCTGTTGCGTGTCCATTTTTTTTCTCAGAGCCGGCGCGCGGCGGTCGCGTGCCAAGTTACATTTTGATTGTTCGCATAATAAGGCCGGCCCCTGGACCCCACCCATTTTTCGTTTACCCTCTAATAAAAAAATCCTGGTTGCGGTGTTGTGCCCCCCGGTTTTAAAAAAATCCTGGATCCGCCCCTGAACAGTTTCCGTTTATGATGCGTTTTAAGCTTTTCCTTTTTATTTATTTCTTGTTTTATTTCTTGTTTATACTATGGGTAATCCTTTCAGTAAGAAACATCTCAATGATCTACCATGGATTCCAGATTACATAAAACCTACAAAAAATGCACATTAGATAAAAGAAAAAAGTTACAGAGAAAAACATTGTACATCCATAAAAAAAACACTGGATCCGAGCATTCATAAAAAATACAACAGGCAATTAAAAGAGGACGTAAAAAGGGAAAGGGGAAAAAGTTTCACTTTCAATAAAGCAGCCAGAGGAAATATGATTAGCTAAGCTGTTTAAAGGAACATTACAGAATTGGTAAGAAAAAAACTTGTAAAATATACTTTTTGATCACAGATTTACATAAAACTTACACGGTCTAATGATGATGATAGTAAAAAAAATCCCTTGAAATATTTCTGTCTGAAATGCCATATTTGATGAGAAATGAATAAACTAATTTTCCGATTGGAGTTTATCGCTCAGTGAGCGTTTTATTCATTTGTTGAGTCTATATGATTTCCTGCAAATGTGTAATCGGTTTTTCACTATTTTCTCGTGACCCAGTGGCCGATCGATCTCAAACTTCTACAGGTTTGTCAGTTTATGTATATGGAGAATTACATAACACTGTCAGCAACTGTTTTGTATAGCAAAAACCATATCTGCAATGTTCCTTTAAGTTGGTTTGAAAACTGATTTAATTAAATGAGTTGACTGCAAAGGTTTCAGATTACGAGGCACGTTGTTCCAAGCCTGATGGGCATACATTACGAAGCGCACTCAGAAATCAAATTATATGTTCAAATGGTGCATAAAAATAGTGCGCCAACTTGCCAGTAGATCTTACCAAAGAAAAGACGCAAGAAAAGAAACCTCGACTCAAACATTGTTAAGTTACAACTGAGCAGACAAAATATCAGCCAAACGGAGTATAGCTCGCCGTGATCGTCTAGTGGTTAGGACATTGCGTTGTGGTCGCAATAACCCAGGTTCGAATCCTGGTCATGGCACCCACTCCTTTTTTTTTATAAGGCTACATTTTACGATAATTTTAACAAAATAAAACTGCAAAAAGAAGACCAACTTCAGTCGTCTTAGTAGCTCGCCGTGATTGTCTGGTGGTTAGGACATTGCGTTGTGGTGGCAATAACCTAGGTTCGAATCCTGGTCATGGCACCCACTTATTCTTTTTTTTTAAGGCTACATTTTACGATAATTTTAACACAATAAAACTGCAAATAGAAGACATATTTCAGCCGTCACAGTAGCTCGCCGTGATCGTCTAGTGGTTAGGACATTGCGTTGTGGTCGCAATAACCCAGGTTCGAATCCTGGTCATGGCACAAACCTTCTGGTTTGTTTTATGTTTTTAATCTAAATGCAATTTATGTGCAACTTTAAAACATAAACTGCATAAAAACTGACCACTTCCATCCGTCTAGTACTAGTAGCTCGCCGGGATCGTCTAGTGGTTAGGACTTTGCGTTGTGGTCGCAATAACCCAGGTTCGAATGTTGGTCATGGCACCCACTTCTTTTTTTAAGGCCACATTTTACGATAATTTTAACAAAATAAAACTGCAAAAAGAAGACATATTTCAGCCGTCTAAGTAGCTTGCCGTGATCGTCTAGTGGTTAGGACATTGCGTTGTGGTCGCAATAACCCAGGTTCGAATGTTGGTCATGGCACCCACTTCTTTTTTTAAGGCCACATTTTACGATAATTTTAACAAAATAAAACTGCAAAAAGAAGACATATTTCAGCCGTCTAAGTAGCTTGCCGTGTTCGTCTATAGACGGTTAGGACATTGCGTTGTGGTTGCAATAACCCAGGTTCGAATCCTGGTCATGGCAGCCGCTTCTTTTTTTAAAGGTCTCATTTTACGATAATTTTAACAAAATAAAACTGTAAAAAGAAGACATATTTCAGCCGTCTAAGTAGCTTGCCGTGATCGTCTAGTGGTTAGGACATTGCGTTGTGGTCGCAATAACCCAGGTTCGAATGTTGGTCATGCCACCCACTTCTTTTTTTAAGGCCACATTTTACGATAATTTTAACAAAATAAAACTGCAAAAAGAAGAAAATTTCAGCGTCTAAGTAGCTTGCCGTGATCGTCTAGTGGTTAGGACATTGCGTTGTGGTCGCAATAACCCAGGTTCGAATCCTGGTCATGGCACCCCTTATTTTTTTTAAGGCCACATTTTACGATAATTTTAACAAAATAAAACTGCAAAAAGAAGACATATTTCAGCCGTCCAGTAGCTCGCCGTGATCGTTTCGTGGTTAGGACATTGCGTTGTGGTCGCAATAACCCAGGTTCGAATGTTGGTCATGGCACCCACTTCTTTTTTTTTAAGGCCACATTTTACGATAATTTTAACAAATAAAACTGCAAAAAGAAGACCAACTTCAGTCGTCTTAGTAGCTCGCCGTGATTGTCTGGTGGTTAGGACATTGCGTTGTGGTGGCAATAACCTAGGTTCGAATCCTGGTCATGGCACCCATTATTCTTCTTTTTTAAGGCTACATTTTACGATAATTTTAACACAATAAAACTGCAAATAGAAGACATATTTCAGCCGTCACAGTAAGCTCGCCGTGATCGTCTAGTGGTTAGGACATTGCGTTGTGGTCGCAATAACCCAGGTTCGAATGTTGGTCATGGCACCCACTTTTTTTTTAAGGCCACATTTTACGATAATTTTAACAAAAATAAAACTGTAAAAAAAGACCATATTTCACCGTCTAAGTAGCTTGCCGTGATCGTCTAGTGGTTAGGACATTGCGTTGTGGTGGCAATAACCCAGGTTCGAATGTTGGTCATGGCACCCACTTTCTTTTTTAAGGCCACATTTTACGATAATTTTAACAAAATAAAACTGCAAAAAGAAGAAATATTTCAGCCGTCTAAGTAGCTTGCCGTGATCGTCTAGTGGTTAGGACATTGCGTTGTGGTCGCAATAACCAGGTTCGAATCCTGGTCATGGCACCCACTTATTTTTTTTAAGGCCACATTTTACGATAATTTTAACAAAATAAAACTGCAAAAAGAAGACATATTTCAGCCTCTAAGTAGCTTGCCGTGATCGTCTAGTGGTTAGGACATTGCGTTGTGGTCGCAATAACCCAGGTTCGAATCCTGGTCATGGCACCCACTTCTTTTTTTATTTTTAAAGGCTACTTTTTACGATAATTCTAACAAATAAAACTGCAAAAAGAAGACATATTTCAGCCGTCTAAGTAGCTTGCCGTGATCGTCTATAGATGGTTAGGACATTGCGTTGTGGTCACAATAACCCAGGTTCGAATCCTGGTCATGGCAGCCGCTTCTTTTTTTAAGGTCTCATTTTACGATAATTTTAACAAATAAAACTGTAAAAAGAAGACATATTTCAGCCGTCTAGTAGCTTGCCGTGATCGTTTCGTGGTTAGGACATTGCGTTGTGGTCGCAATAACCCAGGTTCGAATCCTGGTCATGGCACAAACCTTCTGGTTTGTTTTTTGTTTTAATCTAAATGCAATTTATGTGCAACTTTAAAACATAAAACTGCATTAAAATGACCACTTCCATCCGTCTAGTAGCTTGCCGTGATCGTTTCGTGGTTAGGACATTGCGTTGTGGTCGCAATAACCCAGGTTCGAATCCTGGTCATTGCACCCACTTTTTCTCCTTTTTTAAGCTATGTTTTATTTAGAAACAAAATTAACTGCAAAAAGAAGACCAACTTCCTGTCGTCTAAGTAGCTCGCCGTGATCGTCTAGTGGTTAGGACATTGCGTTGTGGTCGCAATAACCCAGGTTCGAATCCTGGTCATGGCACCCACTTATTTTTTTTAAGGCCACATTTTACGATAATTTTAACACAATAAAACTGCAAATAGAAGACATATTTCAGCCGCTCAGTAGCTCGCCGTGATCGTCTAGTGGTTAGGACATTGCGTTGTGGTCGCAATAACCCAGGTTCGAATCCTGGTCATGGCACAAACCTCCTGGTTTGTTTTTATGTTTTTAATCTAAATGCAATTTAAGCGCAACTTTAAAACATAATCTGCATAAAAAACAGACCACTTCCATCCGTCTAGTAGCTTGCCGTGATCGTCTCGTGGTTAGGACATTGCGTTGTGGTCGCAATAACCTAGGTTCGAATCCTGGTCATGGCACAAACCTGCTGGTTTGGTTTTTGTTTTTTCATCTAAATGCAATTTATGTGCAACTTTAAAACATAAAACTGCATAAAAACAGACCACTTCCATCCGTCTAGTAGCTTGCCGTGATCGTCTAGTGGTTAGGACATTGCGTTGTGGTTGCAATAACCCAGGTTCGAATCCTGGTCATTGCACCAACTTTTTCTCCTTTTTTAAGCTATATTTCATTTAGAAACAAAATATAACTGCAAAAAGAAGACCAACTTCCTGTCGTCTAAGTAGCTCGCCGTGATAGTCTAGTGGTTAAGACATTGCGTTGTGGTCGCAATAACCCAAGTTCAATTCCTGGTCTTGGCACCCACTTCTTCTCTTTTTTTAAGGCTTATATTTCATTTTAAATTTTTACAAAATGAAACTGCCAAAAGAAGACCAACTTCCTGTCGTCTTAGTAGCTTAATTCGTCTATTGGTTAGGACATTGTGTTGTGGTCGCAATAACCCAGGTTCAAATCCTGGTCATGGCACCCATTCTTTTTCTTTGATTTCTCGTCACATGTAATTTATAAACTAATGTGTTTTAAAAGATTCCTTTTTTTTTCATTGTTTGCATAAACATTTTATTTCAAATGTCTCCTTATATGAAAGAGATCAATATTTTCCTATTGTTTTCCTCTTCATTTATTTGAGCTGTTTATTTGAGCTGCGCATGATACTCCTCTCATCACGCTCCGTATCCTTAAAGGGACACACCGGCTTCGGTGTGCTATTTAGGCTACAAAATAGACCCAAACATGAATCTACATGTCTTCCAGGAATAGAGAAGACTGGTTCCTAAAGCAAACCATCAAAATATTGCCATTTTCGGGCATTTCCGAGAGAGAAAAAAATTAGGTTACGTGATTATCAGAACCACATATTTGGTTCGGGTAAACCACGTGATGTACGGGGTTAGTTTTACTTCAAGCCCTATACAAGTTTATAATGACTGCCCCAAAGTCAACTCTGTTTGGCTTTACAATTACATGTACTGACGAGTTTTGACATATAGAGACTAGGCGTTCAGATTTATATGGCCAAATGAAACGTCGAACGTAAGATTCTCACTCAGGATCGATCACATCTAATGGTGATACAAAATTACGGTGTACGTTTCTACCCGTCAATACCTGTCAACTGATAAGCCCAGGTGCTAGCCAACCTCGGAGATTTTTAAGCATCTTTGTTTGATACAGGATTGTGTAACAAGTCTCAAAAGCCTCAAACACGTGAGATTTTACCCGCCATCTTGGTTTTTTTTTTCGATTGCGTCATGCACGTCATCATCGCAAGCTGCCCTCTTGTGTGGAGGAATTGGTGTGAGTCGTGTTACGTTTTACTTGACGTGGAACTCGACTGGTTTGGGGGGCTTCGTAGGAATGTGAACGAAAGAGTGGCAGTGTCATTGGGAAATCTGTCCCCCAGAGATTATGGGAACTTAGCCTGAACATTCTGAGGTCACACTTCGAGGCTCGTGAACAGCCCCAGATTCCAGCCTGACCGGATGTTGCCAGATGTACCTTTGACCTTGCATTCATCTCACAAGGAGATTCGCAGTAAATTCACACGTTCATGTATACATAATTATTACGTAGTAAATAAAACAACATTACATGATGTACAACCATTATGCACACGCTGCATGCAGACGATCGAAAGTGCAAGCTGACAAATTATTTCATCTGGAAGCAATCATAACACAGATATAGAAAGCCAGGTGTAGCTTAGCCGACGTGTACGCGGCTAATTAAAAACCACGTACAGCACTTTCGAAACTGCGCCTCGGGTCTGGATCAGGCCTCGTGTGCGTCAGAGCCACAGACCAGAACCATAGTTTACAAAAGGCCGTATATATTCCCCTGAGCACTGAGGTAGACTATAGCCTCCATGCCCTGAGCAATCGATTACCATGCAAAACAAATCTTTATTGTATTAAGTGTAAATTCTGTCAGATTGTCGTAATTAAAGTGTTATTAAGTGCGTGCACTTAGTGAGTGTTCTTACGGCGCGTCACAGTTCACTGCAACTTGTAAGGTTGTGACGTTGATGAAGTGCCATGATGATAACATCAGTGGTACGGCAGGAGATGGGACTGTGCCTTTGATGATGCATGCCTGGTTTTGGCACACACTCAGAGTATGTTATGAGAAAGATTGGCTATGGTAATCGCAAATTTGTTATTTGAAAAACTATAGGTAGAACAGCAAGCAAAGGCAGCCATTTTTAAAATTGCTAACTCATCTACAAAATAACAAATCTGCAATAATTGCCCTTTAGCCGACTATCTTTCTCGTGGCATACTCTGACTGGTATCATCAAAAGCACCCCCCCCCCCGCAATGGTTCCCTTGTCTACCCCTAGGCAGCATGATTCGACTAGGGACTTCTAGACCTATAACCTGAAAGTGTATCTGCGTAATCATTGTCTACTGTCATTCTTTCTTAATTTAGTAAAGTATAAAATCAAACAACATAATGAATCTGGACTAAAAAAAGAAAGTATAATTTTTCTTATCATTATTAATCCCACGTTTATTTACCATAGACCAGTACTAAATCAACACATGCATAAACATTTTTGAAATGAGATAGTATAGAATTTACATTGCTTCTTTACAAAAGTTGAAATTGTGAGTGAAGTTTAAATAAAAAACAAGTGAGTTGACTTCAATTTTCCACTGCACGATTCTTAATAGCAATTGAGCATTGCTGTCAATTGCTATAGATTCCTGCAGAGGAAATTTAAGACAACTCACTTATTTTGCATATAAACTTCACGCATAATTTCAACTTTATTCGTGCCATAAAAATAGTTTTCCTATTTGCTAACGTACATACGGGGACGTCAGACGAAACACTTAAATTGTTGACCTATTTTAGTGTAGTAATCATCAATTTACAAACGATATCCGCTTTGATTTTGGTTAATATTTTTATTATTATTTTTGGTCAACAGTGCATACGGTGGAAGGTAATTTTTTGAGTTTTTGGAAAGTCCAATATTTCGAAAAAAGTGTTCTTTGGATATCACACAAGCCTGCGTGTGTAATTTCAGATGTTAGTGCTAAAGAATGGCCTTTAGACACACATGCGCGTGTGCTGTGCAAGAGAGATGTCGTCACTGGAGGGCGCTAACCATCAAGCAAAAGTGACAAAAACGTCAAGACGTTTTGGCTTGTCTCATTAGATACAAATTGTGTACATTCCACAAATATTTTAGGCATACTAAGTTTGGTCTATTGCATAGTGCACAACTATATGCTGGGCTGCGACGTTATATGTTGCGGAAAGTTGATGGAAACCACAGTTATTTGGTGAATTTGTGACTGTAACTTGGATCCTAGATAGTTAACACTCGACCAACAACATGACCAATGGAGGTTCAACTTCACGAAAACCGTTCATCGAGTCAACAATTACATTGATGGTCACTTCATAACTGTAAGTTTACAACAATGTACGGTACCTTAGAAATTGAACTAGGAGACCACTGAGTACATCACTATCTGAGTAAATCCTCTTGAGGCAATCCAAGCGTGCAGACAATTTGACTGTTGGCATTTAGAGCTTCTCCACATTACGCTAGATGGTGAATGTCACATCACCTTGCTTTATGGTCACATGGTATCATAAAATTATTTCAATTGCAAACATTGAGGGCGTGCATTGTTCTCTTGGTTTAATTTCAATGGTTGTTTTATCTATCATGTCATACGTGTGAAACAATCTTTTTATCAAAGCATACCTCTGAGGTCATCCCATTCAGCTTTTCAAAGTGCCTTACATTAATTTGTTGTCACTGAAGTTTACAACGTCATTAATTATTATTTTGCCAGTACGTAA
The DNA here is from genome assembly GCA_032158295.1 of Pycnopodia helianthoides. Classification (NCBI taxonomy): domain Eukaryota; kingdom Metazoa; phylum Echinodermata; class Asteroidea; order Forcipulatida; family Asteriidae; genus Pycnopodia; species Pycnopodia helianthoides. The sequence goes on along the minus strand of CM063252.1, from coordinate 12,515,365 downwards.
GTTCATCAAATTTACAAGTGTTAAGAATAAGATGATGATGTGTCAAAAGTTGTTTTGGTTGAAATGCCTGTGTGTAACAATATGTAAGCTCATTAGGAAAAAGACTGCATCAGTATTTACATTGTGGGATTCGTTTTGACAAAAGAAGAATGTTAGCCAAGCAGGTTAAAAAATATCCCCTAAAACCAACAGACGACGTGAAACGTTATCAACCAAAAGCTAGCTTTAACCCTCTTGCTGTCTGACCATTCAATACCATTCACTGTGGTTTTGAATGATAGATAAACTTTGCCAGCCTGCAATATGATACCATGAGGGAATGCATGTACAGAGTACACAGTTAGTTCTGTGCACAGTTGTGCCACCATACATAACCTTGGCAGTCGAATGGTTTCAAATGGTTGGTCAACTCACTGGAAAATGTTGCCAAGAGTCACTGACAGGAGGAGGGGGCAGTTCATCCGTGCATGACAAAATACTCTTTCCCGGTGCCCTATGTACGAGTTCTTATTTCATTAAAGAAATGCACTTGATAACAAATTTAATTCGGGTGAGGAAATGTTATGCTAAACTCAAAGAGTTCGTTGTAAAGGTATTCTTATCCGAGCATCGGTTTCTACTGCAATAAAATAAACACAAAAATTGCGCATAATTTCTCCAAAGAGACTGCCATTACAAACGCACCATGAAATATAGACTCATCGCAACAAAAATCACCATCCCGTTTTCCTGTGCCATTTTTTCGGGCAGAAAGTCGTGTGCAAATATTAACTGTACTAATCTACTCATGTGCAAAATATTTAACTAATGTGATTTACCTCAATGCTCAATGTTTGACCTCTGCAAAATGGCCAGCAGGAGAGAGCCAGGTGTTTCACATTGCAACACATACATAGGGATTAAAAAATAGCCTTAAAATGCTTACACGAAAATAATAATGAGATAACTATAATTATTGCTTTAATAAACTACACAATATTTTTTCGAATTAGTGGTAACTGCCTGTTGTGAGTTATAATGTTAACACTTATTTAATCGTTGATGCTTGCAAATATGAACAACACCAGTGTTTACCACAAATGCTGCTACGTGATGCGAAATGAAATAACAGCAAAGCGAAATGAGTGTAACATGTAGCGTTAAACTTACACCGTGTCTTATAGGTGTTGATGGGCAACGGTAGTGTTTAACCAGATGTCCTATGCCGTATTTTAGAGCAGGTTATAAAATAACACAGATGATAAAGGTGCACCATCGATGGTGATACACTACTCATAACTGGGTAGTTTATAAAATGTCAACTCTATGCTGATTCTCTCGGCTGCAACACGAGCATGTGTCGTATCTACACCATGTAGTAGACGTATTTCAGCTCGGGTGTCTTCCGGCAAATGCACGATCTGGATCCATTGCAGTCGTTCCCGGACCCTGCGTAACATCCCAGCCCTCGGCAGCAGGTGTGCTGGCGGTTAGAAATTGTGCAGGTCTTTCCGTAGCTAAGACACTGGATAAAAGAAGGATGCAGTTTAGTTTAGTTGTATTGCTACAGTGAAAATTACACCAAACTTTTTTTTTATATATCTAGGTGCATTTTTTCCAAAACAAAATCTTTAACAACATTTCAGATATCAGTGATGAAGACTAGACAGACTCAAGATTCTTGATCATTTTTTTTATGCAAGGCTCTGTTCTGTGTACTAAGTTGTTCAGAAAAAGCGTGGCGAGACATAGTCCCTCAACTTACGATTTTACTGACCAACCTAATCATGTATTTCTTGTGGAGATAACACCATTTTTTTCGAGTCCGTTAGCGCAGCTTACAATCGCTTGCCAACTTCGTCCTTATAGAAAGTAAGGGAGTGACTTTTTAAAAATCAATCCCCTTTTTCTGCTTCCACTTCGTGAAAGAAATTTCCCACTACCATAAATTTGGGTTGCGGACACGGTGTTATGTGGCCCAATTTCATAGAGCTGCTTAAAACCCTATTATTATGAGAAAGACCTGTTTGGTTGCAAACGCTCAACAGAAAAAGTTTGTTCTGCTTAAGCTGATTTGTTTGCTTAAATGATTTTGGTTTCATCTGCCATTGACAATTGACACACCGATTTTGTAAACAAAGGATGCTGGCAGAGTTTTGTCCTGCTCTATAAAATTGGGCCCTGTAGGAATAGTAAAAGCATTCGCCAAAGTGCTATGCAGTTTATGTGATATATTTGAGCGCCGTTTATTATACAGTTTGCAACTTTGTGAAATTCTGCATGAAGTAGATGTGCCGGTCTTACAGCTCCAGCAATATTGTGGTAGATTTGTACTCTGCCAAAAACTTGGGTTTTAACTTGTCAATTTTTTTTCTGGTATCATAATGACAACAACGACATGGTGTTGTTTATCCCCATTACTGTAACGCTGGTGAAATTAACACCGTGTCAGTGTTATCAAAGACACAGCGTCAATTTAACACCGGGGTGTTTGCAGTGTGTATACCAAAGAGAGGTCTAATGTGATCCGGCTTGGTTGCACATCGATGCTTCCATTTACATAAAACCGTTTTTCATATATAATCTTAAGTCACTGTACAATGTTTTAAAACAGTTCAAAAGGCACGGATAAAGAAATAAAGAAAAACTCTTCAGATATTGATTAGTAAATGGGTTAGTTCATGGTATAATTTAAGTTTGATGTTAACATTGACAAAACATATCACAAACACAAAGAACACTTCTTTTATCATAAAACAAGATTGAAAGAGGGTATCATAATATGATATCATGCAGGCAGAGAGAGAGAGAGAGGCGAGAGAGAAAATAGTTGAACCGTGCAACCGTTTGCAAATTCAAAGAGTTCTTTATAGATCATGCGGTTATAGGGAGTAACAGGAAATGCAAAGAAGCGAACTTTTTTTTTTCAAAAAGGGAGTCCAAAAATATCCAACGTTTAGTTGTTACATAAACCCACACAATTTCTACATTTTTTTTTACAAGTACACAAAGGCAGTACCATTGAACTTAAGTGCGTCGTGTGCCATTAAGATGCATTAATATTCATTGTTATTTCGTAAAATTATTTTCGTTTAATATTTGGCGTTATGCCCAAAGTGCGGCTTTGACTTTATCTCTGGCGCGGACTTTTCAGCAATTTTGAAGCTGTGTATTATCGCAGCAAAGCTTAGTTAAAAATGGAGTGTTCACAATAGATCTTTCTCTACAACTAAGGTAGTTATTTCAAAGAAGGCAGTCGTTCCCAGTATCAGGCGTGGAAGCACATGGAAGCCACGGGAGCCATGGCCTTCGTTGCCCTGATCTCGGCCTTGGTGCCCCTTCAATAGTTTCCTCTAGACTTTAAGATTTTCCAAAGAAGGTACCCTTTAACTAAATGAAAATTGCCTTGCCCTGTCAAAGACGAAATTCCAGGCCTGCATTATATTCACTAGTTTAGGTTAGGTATTTTTTTCAAATTTTCCCCCTTATTTAAAGATCATCTTGGTCTTGAGAAAAAAACATTTCTTGTTTGAGTAAAGCTAACAACGTATTTCGTGACCGGAATGCTATAGTTTGTCTGATCCCATTATGTAATGTGATTTTTGTTTAAGGCCTCGCTGGGGCGAACGCTTGGTGGCGCACTGTATTGTTCACCCGGGTGGACCTTTTGCCCGAGCCGGAGTTGGAGCTGAAGCTAATACATTTGCAAGATTAATAGCCAAGAAACTGCAGAAAATAGCGCCACATTTTTACACTGTTGGCAAAAACAACACCAGAATTTTTATCATCAAATACAAGACATTGTATCTAGGATTTGAAGGCATTGCACATGATCAGTATATACTCAACTTAATTGAGCTGCCCAGCAATCACACGATCTAAGAGTGGGAAAATCGTTCTTTTACCAGAACAATTTTATCAGCCAAAAAAGGGCAAGTGACAGTGCAATTAGTCATTGTTTTCCTGCTGACCGAAGCTAAGCATCTGAAATACTTTGTTCTCGTCAAGCATTTCCTTGAAAGTTAGCCTTTGGTGACCGTAAAAGAGTACGTAAAACATTTGCGAAGAAATTATGGTTCCGGAACGGACTAGTCATGTAGCATCCCAAACTATGGACATTTTTGTGTTGGAGTCACCCTTAGACATTAACCCACCGATGTTGGTTCAATGTACGGTCTCAGAAGTGTTTTTATGCAGTTAGACCGAAGTACACCACGTGGGAACGAGGAATCACACGTTCTTTTGATTTGCTCTAGAACAGATCTGTCAGGCTTAACAAGGAGGTAGAAATACAGGTCTTTTATATAGAGAGTTTCTTCGAATTAAATAAAATTGCTAACAGCATTGCTCCTCTACAAAAAGAACCTTTGTGGTTATGGCATTCACTAAAACAAAACTTATAGTCATGCAAGTGTCAAATTCCCGTTGATGACAAGCAAAACATTAAAATTAATTATACTACCTTATTTCGTGCAAATTCATACAATCCAAGGCATTGATATTTGGTTTCAATTATATCTTGACCTGGCGCTTCTTGCAACTCGTGTTCTGAAGTTGAATCTTAACCAAACTAACAAATATTTTGCTATTTCAAAAAAGTTGCTTCAGAACAGAAATTAGAACAGCAAAATAAAGCGAAGCAAAACAGTGAGTGCAGTCTATAATTGTGGTCAGACTGACCAGAAAATCAACTTAGACCAATTACAAATCAGAGTCAAACAAATCACGCGGGTAAATCAAACTAACCTAGGACTCATCTGAAAACAGAATCAGACTGATTTGGAATCAGACTCAGACCAATCAGGAATCCGAATCAGACTAATCTGGAACACCAGTGAAGTTGATCTGGAGTCTAAGTTGAACTGATCTAAGAATCCGAGTCATATCTACCTGGAATTTGAGCCGGATCAAAGTGAGACCGATGTGGAATTCAGGTCAAACTAATCTGGGATCAGAGTCGGACTTATCTGGAAACTAAGTCATATTGATCTGGATTGATAGTCAGAATAGTCTGGAAATTGATTCAAACCAAGCTAGAATTTGAGTCAGAGTTAACTCAAATCCGAGCCAGGAAAATCTTGAATCTGAGCAGACTTTTCTGGAATCTGAGTTAGACTTATCTGGAATTTGAGTCAGACTAATCTGGAATCTGAGTCAGACTTATCCGAAGTCTGACTAAGATTTATCTGAAGTGAAAGTCGGATTGACCTGAAAAATGAGTCAGACTTTCCTTGATTTTCAGCCAGACTTATCTGGAATCTGAGTCAGACTTATTCGAAGTCGGCGGATTAAGATTTATCTAAAATGAAAGTCGGATTGACCTGAAATATGAGTCAGACTTTCCTTGATTTTAAGTCAGACTTATCTGGAATCTGAGTCAGACTTATCCGAAGTCGGCGGATTAAGATTTATCTAAAATGAAAGTCGGATTGACCTGAAATATGAGTCAGACTTTCCTTGATTTTCAGTCAGACTTATCTGGAATCTGAGTCGGACTTATCCAAAGTCGGATTAAGATTTATCTGAAATGAAAGTCAGATTGACCAGAAATGTGAGTCAGACTTTCCTGGTATTTTCGTCAGAGTAATCTGGAATCTGAGTGAGAGTGATTTGGAATCTTAGTGAAACTGATTTAAAATCTCGGTCAGACTTTTCTCGAATCCGAGTCAGGCTGATCTGGAATAGGTCAGTCCGCTCTCTGGTGACTCAGATCCGAGCTGTTTTCTTGATCAGATCGACTTCAAGTTTTCTTTCAAAGTAGCTGACGTGTAGACTCCCTCAAGAGCCGCTTGAGTAATCTTAGTTTCAATTATTGCCTTCTTTTTATAGCTCGTCAAGTTCGAAAAAGGGGCGGGGGTGCTACTTTTCTTTCTCAACTCTCTACTGATTTTGTAGTTGAAAGTGCAGGTGTATAGCGAAGCACACGCAGAACCAATAGAAATAACATTGCTTAAGTCACCATTCTTCAACAAAGGAAGCCGAATGCATTTCATTAATAACATATTTCCTCTCGTTTAAGACCAATTAAGTTTCTATATCAGACATAGTTACACAAAATAGTTTCACAAACGGAAAAATCAATCGGCGAACAAACAATGATAATTATAACAGGGGCAATGTTGTTTGCGGTCTTTTAATTAACGCAAACTATCTAGACTGCTTTAGAGGATATTGGGTGACCTCGTGTTTTAAGTCAAATAACTGTCGAGCCGTTTGTTTGGTTGTTTAATTGACTGGTTGGTTGGTTGGTTGGTTTGTTGGTTGGTGGTTGGTTGGTTGGTTGGTTGGTTGGTTGGTTGGTTGGTTGGTTGGTGTTTGGTTGGTTGGTTGGTTGGTTGGTTGGTTGGTTGGTTGTGGTTGGTTGGTTGGTTGGTTGGTTGGTTGGTTGGTTGGTTGGTTGGATGGAAGGTTTGTTAGTTGGTTGCTTATAGTTGGTTGGTTAGTTGGTTGGTTTTGTTTAGTTTTTGTTTGTTTTTGTTGTTTTTCTTGCTACGAAACAAAAGCATCTATCCAAATAAAGGTTCTTGTTTTTTAAATTTGAAAAAAATTATGAACAAACTAATCTCAAACTTATGTTAAAGGCTTCCATCTTATTAGGGCATCAATAAAATCTAAATTTGAAATGTGTGATTTTTTTTCCCCGAAGAGGTGCAGTCGTTTTGAAAACAAAATAATTATTTAAATGTAGTTCGCAAATATTAATTTGAGTGATATGGTAGTGCTAAAGGTGCTATTGCGTAAAGCTTCCTTCGAATTACAAACTGAAACAATTTTGTTTGGCTATACATTTCACCCGTTTGTGGTTACATAAAACAATCAAAAGTAGGTGAAGGAGCGCAAACACTTCCAAAATGACTGTATTAATTGATTTCACAGTTGTTGAAGTAAGACGTAGAGGGCGTCGAATTAAGAGGCAAGTAGCAGACCCACTATACTCGACAATAATATTTATTATGAGTCGCAGCGGGGCAAAGGTGAGAAATCGTCACAAGGAGTTGCCGCGAGGAAAGCTCGACAAGATAGCACCTTTAATCAGTTTAATGTTTAGCTTCAAGTTATCCTTAGATGTAGTGATTGAACGAGCCCGTACTGTATACATAGCAAAACATTACATCACTACAGTATCGCAATCTACAAAGGTCCTGTGCTAAGTCCATTCATTCGAATGAATCCAAATAATGTCAATCTTGAGACTTATTTTACCTGGGCCCAATTTCATGGCTCTGCTTTATACTGTAAGCAAAGAATCGGCGCTTACAGAAGCAGGGAATTCTGCGCTTACGTCAAGCGTATTTCGAGGGTTAGCGGGAAATGTTTGCCTTTGCACGTGAGTACTCCAAGGTACTGGGCATTCTTCGCTTACACAGCTAGCATAGAAATTCGGCGCTTGTACAGTAAGTGGAGACTGGTGATCGCAAGCGCAGAAGTCAGTGGTAAGCAGAGACATGACATTGGGTCCTGATAATTATGTTATTTTATTTATTCTTGTTATTTATGTTTAAACACGTCTAAAATTGTTTACCATTGATGCTCCACCTTTTGTGGATCCCCGTGGTGGCGGTTTCGGCCTCCTCTTGTACTCTTGTAAAAGGTTTTCAAACCAGTCGTCGCTCTCGTCCTCCATTGCAGCCACTGTCATGACAACTGTCGCCATGACAACCACGAAAAGCAGTGCGCATGTCTTCATTGTGTACGCCCTGTTGGCAGTCAGAGAGAGCGGTTGACAAATCTGTGTGGAGAAGGCGGGAAAATCTTAACCATTTTAATTTTCTGTTGGGGTTTGTTTTTTCCCCCGAGTATGGGTAATCACAAAGGGGACATTGATGGCGCAATTGATTGAACTGTCAGAGACGCCAATCAAACCAGGAACACCGGGGCGAACCCCTTCTCTTTATTATTAGTGCACTGGGTTCGTTTTCTTGCATTACAAAACACACGGGACCTTCGGCTTAACGTCCCATCCGAAGGACGAAGCAATTATTATGGTTAAGTGTTTCGCTTTAAGGACACAAGTGTCACGACCGGGACTCGAACCCACACTCTGCTGATCAGAAATACCAGAGCTTGAGTCCGGGTGCTCTTATCCGCTCGGCCACGACACGTGTACGTACCGCAGGGCTAATTTGGGGGACGCCTGCCGCTCGAAAGTAAACCCATTGTGCGTGTATAGTGGTGGAAACAACTGACATGTCGTTAAGAGAATGACAACCAATTAATTGTTTCTTGTTGGGGTGACACCTGATATTAATTGACATATTTGAGTAAAGACATGATTGCAATCATCTTTTAGGGATGATTGGAATATACCCTTATGCACATGGCGTCATTTGAGTGGGGCGCCCTCAGCTAGAGTCCAAAAGAAGGTTGCTCATTGGCCCATCCTGTGCGCCGCGCATACATTATATTGTTTCGTCTTCGTTTTAAATCTAAGATGGCTGCGTGGTGCCGTCAATGCATAAGGTTCACAGTAACCTCTTTATTTTACATGTTAAATTACACCTTGTCGGTAATTATGCATCTCTGTATGGAGAATTATGTTCTTAAAGGTTTCCGGGTCACGTGACCGTCACATGACCCAGATCCGGGTCGCGTGGTTTAGGGACCCATTTATGGGTCAGTATGAACCGGAATCAGTGTCAAAATGACGGGGAGTTTTGGGGAGTAGTGTCTCCTTCGTCTGTGTACTTAGTATTCTTCAATAGACCTTGTACACCAAATGCTTCGTGGAGAATCCCCCTCTTTAGAATTCTCCCTGGAGGGTCCTTTTGCCCCTATTGACCCCCCTTGCACTGACGTCACAGGCAGCCACTATCTGCCCGCGCTCTGTCAATTTGGGGAAGTCAAACTGCATATATGAAGATACGGAGTGCTCTAACACTGTGACTGCTCCCTATGTTCCGATATTCCTATGTTCCGACAATCCTATGTTCCGACAACCCCTCGTGATCTAGCTATAGGGGAAAGGTGGGGGTTACGGTTAGGAACATATTGTATGCGAAAAACGGGTCCCACCACTTCCCGTGAAATTGGTCTGACCCCCACGGGACTGTGGTCAAGTGGTTATAGACTGCAGGACTTGCAATCACAAGGTTGCTGGTTCGAATCCGGGCAAGCTCGCCGCTGATTTCACAATGACTACAATAAGTGTCGTCTTACTGAATCACAATTTATTGAATTGTGCAATTCACAATTACAGACGTTAAAAACCAATGTTTGTATGAGAGAGATTGGCTGTTGCCAGCTTGGCGCTTATACCCCCTGTGGGAGATTTGCCGAGTTCCCTTGTTGGGAAAAATCACCTAAACAAACAGAGCATGGATCTATGTCATTCCGACCCGGACTTTTCCAAGTGTTTATCCGAGACCCGCGGAGTGAGGAAGATGTTGTTTCTTCAACCCAACATCACTCTTACATCCAGGAGAGGTAGGGATACCTCCCCCCCAATATTTAAGGACAATGTAGGGTGTCCCACAGGACCACCCTCGCCCTATATTTATTGCGGTCAAACAAAAGTAATGGATTAGTGCTTTAAAAAAGAAAAATAATCATATAGACAAAGTGGCATACAAAGTGAGATACTGTTCTATGTTTTGTGCACACTTTCGTTGTGTCTTTCAATGTAACGAAACAACCTAAAATCTAGCTAACTATGTTAAAATGTTAATGTTAGTCTATTACAGTCACAGAACGTGCTCCGTACTGGTATAGTTCAATCCAACCAACTCTTCTACACTGATGGTCGACATCCAACCTCGTCCCCATGGTTTACTTTATTTCCAACCATGTTTACAATAGTAAACCCTGGGAGGGAAACTCCTTACTTGGACCCTGATTGGACAAAACCAAATGTTAACCTTTGTCAAAACAGTCGGCCGGCAACCAATGTACAAACAGGCTATTAAATCTGGTACCCGGAACGCGAGACCATGACGAAGATGTGAATTTCGGAAAGCAGCCAGACTATTCTAATTTGCATACGTATCCAAAATGTGTGGATACGCAAATGATCCAATACCAGGGTGAGAGAGCGGTCAACCTCGTACTGCTCGACACACACTGGGGACGAGGCTGGGTCGACACCATACAGAACGAAACCCATTTCTCCTCCTTGAGACAGGCATGGGATTGTTTGTTCTTCTCCTCTGTTAGTCAATATCTGCCCGGGCCAAACCAACCTAATTCCCCAATGCAACCGAGACCACAATAACCCACTCTGTTAATCTTTATAGCCACATCTCTCCATGTGTTTCTTTTGGTCGAATTTTTGTCACACCTATAGCTCGAGCCAACACTCCTTCGTGTACAACTGCTGTGTCACACTTCTCCGCTAATTAAGTTCACAGAGCGGAAGGCAATCTCCCAATCTTTTTCAATTTTGTTTTATTAAAATTAACGAAAACCTAAAAAGAGCGTTTTCGTTGACGCCGCAGCTGCCGTGGCTATGTACCGACAGCCTCTGTCCACGAACACCTAATTATTTTCCTCCACACAAGTCATGCGCGCTGCCATTTTAGCTGTATGGCAAATTTCAGCTCTCCCATTGGTTGATCTGGTTAATTTTGCCATACAGACAATGTCACATGGTATTGGTACTCTTTGCCACAGTTGACATAGAGGGCGTGCACAGCAGACACAGACAACAATCGAGCTCAGCATTCTCTGTGTTCTATTTCTGGGGGGAAAATAACATGAAGGTCTCTGGTTAAACCAAATTCAGTGTCTCCCACGCTGGGCATGTTTATCATATACAAAGAATCCACATGAGCTTGGCGTTAGGGGTATTCTAGATGTATATGACAAGAGTTTTCTGTTGGTCTATCATTAAAATGTCAATCAGGAAGGATTTGTCAGCCCATTTGCGTCTGTTTCCTGTTCGTTCAATCAATTTATGACTGGGCTAAGCAATTAGCCGGCAAATTGACATGTGCGTAATTGCTAACCGCGTCGTATTAACCACTCCAACCAGTAACGGACAGATAGTCCTAATAACTCTTTCATTGACTTTAGAGAGGAGTTTGTGAATGAGTAACTTCAGTTATCCTAACACAATGAGGGTTAAATTCTTGACACTACAGCTCCGAATTAAAAATAGTACATCGGTGGTCACAACTTATGAAAATGTTCTCGTTGCTGGTTGTCATCGTCATCATACTTTAAAGTGGTATAGGACAGCGCTGCATTACGAGAAATCGGTCAGTGGTAACATTCACAACATCGGGGCTTAAGGTGTGAGAATGAGGTGGACAACAGTCAGGGTTCAAAGATGACACACTCTTGCCTTGTGGGAGAAGCACAGTATTTAATGATGACATTACAGCATCTAATCTTCAAGAAGTATTAAAAAACAAAAAATACAGAGGAAGTCAAACTTGTATGGACCTGTTGGTTTAAGAAATGCGCACGACACAGCAAAACACGCGGGCATCGACTCCATAGAGCTGGTTTATAACCCCAAAACGGCGCAACCAATAACAGCCTATTTAAGGCAGGGGACTTTTTTTTTGGGGGGGGGGGACTGAGGGGGTGGTTATTACTCAATAAATATATTACCATAAAATCTTCCTTGGTAAAGGAGCACCTGAGAGCTGCTGATAGTATAAAACATTGTGAGAAACGACTCCCTCTGAAGTAATGTAGTTTTTGAGAAAGAGGTAATTTCTCCCTAAAAGATTTGAATCTGAGAAAGTTTCGCCTTTCTCGGGCATCTGAAAGCACACAATTTCATGCAAAAAGGGTGTTTTTTCTTTCATTATTTTCTTGCAACTTCGATGACCACTTGAGCCCAATTGTTCACGGGTTTGTTCTTTTTATGCATGTGTTGGGATACACCGAGTGAGGTTACTGGTCTTTGACAAGTACCAAAAGTATACGCTGCCTTTTAACCAATTATTTATTGAGGCGATGTCGTAGAATTGGTGAACAGACTATGAGGTACTTAACCTTTTTTTTTTTAAGTTCTCGTTTCGGTTGCTTTTCAACCATGCTAATCAGACTATATGTGTACAATGTTGTTTGACTGTGGGCGGCTGGTATGTGGATTAATTATGCCAGGCCTTAATTTGTTATATACCGTGTCACTTCGGGCGACGACTTTAATATCCTCGCTCACTCGGGCAATTTCAGCTTTGGACACAAAACACTGTCAGTCACTGACATAGTGGTGAATAGAGGGTAATTAATTATGCATTGTGCCCTAATTACAAACAACTCACAAAAAGGTCCTTGTACTGCGTCGCTCCCTACGACCATCCTCCACGTCATGCATTGAACGCTATATGTTAACATTTTGGTGTTTCGTGATATAGAATTGTTTGCCCCTATAAGTACAAACTTTTAAAGGAACATTACAGAATTGGTTTTTGCTAACAAAATAGTTGCTGGCAGTGTAAGCACTTTATGTAATCCACCATATACATAAACTGACAAACCTGTAGAAGTTTGAGATCGATCGGCCATCTGGGTCACGAGAAAATAGTGAAAAACCGATTGCACATTTGCATGAAATCATATAGATTCAACAAAATGAATAAAACGCTCACTGAGCGATAAACTCCAATCGGAAAATTAGTTTCTTCATTTCTCATCAAATATGGCATTTCAGACAGAAATATTTCAAGGGATATTTTCTACTATCATCATCATTAGACCGTGTAAGTTTTATGTAAATCTGTGATCAAAAAGTATATTTTACAAGTTTTTTTTCTTACCAATTCTGTAATGTTCCCCTAAAAGGAAAGTTTAAAGAAAAGGGACAATAGAAAATACATGGGGGAAGCCCACAATGTCGCTCTGATAAAAATGAATGGCTTCATGTTATTATTAGCTAAGGCGTAGGCTTGTTAGAGACCAACATGAGCATCAGACTGGAACGAGTATGTCCACAAAGTCCATAAATAATATATAAAAAAATGACGTTTGAGATAGACGTGGATTAGCTTTATATGCGTCCTAATTTTTCAAATGGCTAATGTTGCTTGATTTGCTTACTTCATAATTGAGATGGGATAAAAGTAGGCCAATACATTTTTTTTTTTAATGTGCTTATTTTGTTTGTCTGTGCGATTTTTTTAATTTGTTTTTGATAGACGTTGAAAGCTTGGCATGTAATTCAGAAGATGGCTCTTCATTTGATGCATTAGTTTAATAAGCCTCATACTTTTTCGAATGACTGATATTGGGCCTACGCCCTTCAGACGGGTAAAACATTTTTCTAAAAAACACTTTTAACTTTGTTTGTCTGCGTTGAATTTTTCATTTTGTTTAAGTCATCAGTGTCCCTTCGGTCGGGGCATACAAAATAAAACTTTCTTCGGTGGTTATACAGTTGTGTGTTATAGGCCGTTTTCGAAACCCCGGCTCTGGCTTGGGCTCTGGCTTTGGCTCCGTCCGCCTGTTTAAAATACCCCATAAGGCAACACACATTTTCTAGATAACTGACAGACCCAAGCCCAAGCCGTGTTTTCGAAAACGGCCACAGCTACATTTCGACATCAACCGTACGGTTTCTAGATAACTGACTGTCCCCCAAGCCCAAGCCGTGTTTTCGAAAATGGCCACAGCTACATTTCGACATCAACCGTACGGTTTCTAGATAACTGACTGTCCCCCAAGCCCAAGCCGTGTTTTCGAAAACGGCCACAGCTACATTTCGGCATCAACCGTACGGTTTCTAGATAACTGACAGACCCCCAAGTCCAAGCCGTGTTTTCGAAAACGGCCACAGCTACATTTCGGCATCAACCGTACGGTTTCTAGATAACTGACTGTCCCCCAAGCCCAAGCCGTGTTTTCGAAAACGGCCACAGCTACATTTCGACATCAACCGTACGGTTTCTAGATAACTGACTGTCCCCCAAGCCCAAGCCGTGTTTTCGAAAACGGCCACAGCTACATTTCGGCATCAACCGTACGGTTTCTAGATAACTGACAGACCCCCAAGTCCAAGCCGTGTTTTCGAAAACGGCCACAGCTACATTTCGGCATCAACCGTACGGTTTCTAGATAACTGACAGACCCCCAAGCCCAAGCCGTGTTTTCGAAAACGGCCACAGCTACATTTCGGCATCAACCGTACGGTTTCTAGATAACTGACAGACCCCCAAGCCCAAGCCGTGTTTTCGAAAACGGCCACAGCTACATTTCGGCATCAACCGTACGGTTTCTAGATAACTGACAGACCCCCAAGCCCAAGCCGTGTTTTCGAAAACGGCCACAGCTACATTTCGGCATCAACCGTACGGTTTCTAGATAACTGACAGACCCCCAAGCCCAAGCCGTGTTTTCGAAAACGGCCACAGCTACATTTCGGCATCAACCGTACGGTTTCTAGCATTCGTGTACACTTGGTGTTTAGTGAATAATCATGGTTATTACTTCTACCACCCGAGGCCCGAAAATCCATAAGGAGTATCAGTTATCTGTATGTGTAATCTTTCTTAAGAGTAATAGGATTAGGGTTTGCAGAATATTCGATGGATGTTTTTGTGTGTGTTGGAAGCAATCTCTTAATCAGATGGGCTATTAAGAGGGGAAACGCCCCGGGGATGACAATCGCTGGAGACAGCCACAAGGTAGACTATTGATGCCGTGTCCGTCTTGACGGCTCTTGGGACGCCGTGGCTATAAATGTTTAGCCGTGGACGGTCAGCATGGACGCGGCCTTTTGCAATGTGGAAACTCCATGATACCATCGGAAACTTATCAGCTGACTATTTGTAAACAATTTTTGTTTACTACCCTTAAAATAATACCACACTCCCTCCTGAGACCTAGCCAAAGAGCATGTAAAAAAGAAGTTATACCCTGGGTTGATCCTTTGACTAGCAACAACAACAAAATCCATCAATTTGCGTGACGTCACATGGTCACAAATTGTGGTGAACACATCCACACGAGACGTCATCCCAAACTTGTTATAATACAGATTTAAAAAAATCTTCAAGAATTCCAAAAGAGGTCATCAACTTATTTCTTTTGCCTGGGGCTCATAGCCACACCTGGCTGTAATCGATCATGTCTTCGCCAGATGGCTTTGGCTTGATGGGTTGGAGTATGTTTTGTCCAGTCCAGGCTCTTATCTGATGTTTCAGAGAATTTGATGAAAAGATTATGTATCCCAAAAATATTTAACATGGTAATTATAAAACAAACAGTTGAAAGCAGCATGATGATACTAGCGTGTGTGTCTTTTTTTTCTGATGGTGTCATGTCACGACAGGTTAAACGTGTGGATGAAACGCAATCGCGCATTTTACTGAGCTCAGCGTTCCAATGCGCACGACACGTTCTTAGCCACTCGGAAAGACCAGGGGCACTCTTTCCTAAAACCTGTAAGCACACAAAATCTGCTGAGCACACACAAATCTTGCCTAGCTAAAACAGGTTACCAGCCAAAAACAGGTTTAACAGCCAAAGTTTCACTCACGCTAAGCCAGGCTCTCTAAAATAGGCTCTCTAAGCCAGGCTCTCTGTGCATGACGTCATATTCGCAGCGAATATCTTTTATACGGATACACAACCACGTCCGCACTAAAAAGTTATAAAATCTCACCTAGTTTAATTTTTTTTTTTTTAAGAGTTTGGAATTAGTAAAATTATATCGCGAAAGAGTCCAAAAGATGGCAACAGTTCAGCGTTTATAGTTAATAATAATTATACCCAGTCTTATATAGCGCTTTATCACACCCATTTTGCCATGTTTACTGTTCCGACACTCCTTAATTTGATATAGGAGTCCTATATTGACTCTTTCCATGCAATTCTTCGCAGCGTCGTTCCCAAAGCAATCGTTCCCGCCCGTTCGTCCTAACGAAATAAGGTCGTGTCACGAGTGTTGTATAAAACAACATAACATCGAATGCATTTTGTTCGTTCAATGTCTTCGAACATAATTACTGCACTCCGAGTATAGGTGAAAACTGTCTTTCCCATTTTACTCGGATTTGCCTCGTGAAATGGATTAGTCCAGATTTCACCACTATGTTGTATTCTGTGACAGCTCACACACAATGCATTCAATATGTGTATTTATCTTCCAGTACGCGCTAATCCTCCAATCAGATGCTCGAACCGGAGTGTGATATCAGACGATAACCTACTCCCAGTTTTTATATTGCACTCTGCTTTTTGTGAGTGTCAATGCGTCACGCTCCGCACACGGTCAGTGCACAATATTGACTTATAATAATATGTTTTACTAACTATCCATCTTATTCCTAAGTTAGCAACATTTTGAAGGAGACCTACGTGCATCTTTGCACTCGATTCGTTTCTATTCCTGTCTAAAGGCAGGGTGTACCTTTGGTAATTACTCCACAAGTTAATCACCATTGAAATCAACTTAAGAGAACTGGAGATCTGTTGATATTATAGAACATTGTTGGAAACGACCCCCTTGGAAGTACTGTAGTTTAACAGAAAGAAGTGATTTTTCACCCCAAATGTCCGAGGAAAGGCTTCAGCCTCAGGCATCTGAAAGCACATAATTCTATGTGACAAGGGTGTTTTTCCAATTATTTTCTTGCAGCTTTCATGACCTATGGAGCTAAATTTTTCACAGGTTTGTTATTTGATGCATATGTTGGGATACACCAAGTGAGGACACTCATGGTCTTTGACAGTTCCCAAAAAGTATACCCTGCCTTTACTAGTCACTTACATCATTTTTTGATGACTGCATTTTATACACTAGAGAATCGAAATCAATCTATAAGACCGAGGCTTCATCAACATGGATGGCCTCCATTAACAGAATTCCCATATAGGCGATCTATCAATGTTCTTCTGGGTGGGAAACTTGGAGGGTGAAGCAACTTTTCTAGAAGTGACAGGCTTGTTATCTTGAGCCGTCAAGTCACGGGGATTGCTGGCTAAACCATCTTTTTCCCGGTGAGTTGGTGCCCTATCCATCATTTTGACACGGCGTGTTGGGTCGTGATGAAGGCACAGTTTGATGGATTGTAATTCGGAATCGGACAAGACAGAGTGACTGTTGGGTCGTTCTATAATAATACCAACTTTGCGGGTAAACATTTTTTTTAAAGTACAATCATTTTGATCGTGTCCGAAGAAGGTTAAGCCCTCATGTGTCGTTGTAGATTTTCTACTTGGCGTCTGGGAGCACGGGGGGTGGGCTGGCACGCGGACAAAACGGGTTTACGGCTTGTTATACTTACGGCCCTTTAGCGTGTCCCTCGGCATTTTGCTATAGGATCTCTACGGGGCGGGACAGAGGGCTGCGGTAGAGGTGGTCGGCACAGCGAGCGGGGAAAATGTCGGCGGATATACTTTTGTCAAAGACTAGTATCCCCACTTGGTGAATCCCAACATATGCATCAAAATAACAAACCTGTGAACATTTGGGCTCAATTGGTCATCGGAGTTGCAAGAAAATAATGAAAGAAAAAACAACCTTGTTGCAAAGAATTGTGTGCTTTCAAATGCCTGAGAAAGGCTTCATGTCTGAAGCCTTTCTATTATTCAAATATTTTTAGTGAGAAATTACCTTTTTTCTCAAAAAAACACATTACTTCAGAGGGAGTCGTTTCCCATTTTGTGTATACTATCAGCAGCTCTCGGGTGCTCCTTACCAAGTAAGTTTTTATGGTAATGTATCTCTTGAGTAATTACCAAAAGTGTCCACTGCCTTTAAGCTCGATTTACGTCTAAAGCAATACAATTAAAGTTTGTTTTATAGTAGGTCCTATCACGTTGGGTGTGGTCTGACAACCCCGAAAAACTTGGCCAAGTATGTCCTTTCTTTTTGCTAAATAAATGCGTTTCACTATTAGCATGATTCAGTTTTATTTGTTTTCATATTGATGCTATTTTTTATAAAGAGTGTTTGGCTTTGGGATTGTAGTGTAGAAGAGGTTTTACATAGTGTGATTCTTTTTTCTATAAAGACTGAAGCCAAATGTGTTTCCCATCCGCTAACTAATTGTAATAATAACTAAGCTCTTTTTTTCTTTTTACACCCGAGGGCGTCTCAAAACCTCTAAGGTTATGTAGAGTTGTGCGCAAAATAAAAGACCCATTTGTTTATGTAGAACCATGTAATTTGCAAGGTGATGTGGCGCAATCTGCAGCCAACCTTAACAAGAAAACACCGGGTTGACTCTAATGTTTTCCACGATTAGTGTACTGGGTTCTTTTACGTGCATTACACGACACACGGGACCAACGGCTTTACGTCCCATCCGAAGGACGAAGCAATAATGGTTCAACTGCCTTGCTTAGGGGACACAAGTGACAAGACCGGGACTCGAACCCACACTCTGCTGATCATCAACACAGAGTGTTTGAGACCGGTGCGTTTGACCGCTCGGCCACGACATGCCACCTTGTAATCCAAACTGACGCATGAAGAAAAAAACACACAGTATGGTCAATTTTAATAATGGCATTATAATTCTTGTTATCATTGCGTGTACAGGGTACCTGACGAAGATGGCTACGGTGTGATAAGCGGACCGTCCTAACCCAACGTTGACAGGTGAGAGTCAAAAATTACGTTAACATAATGTGACGAATAAAAACATGATCACGAATAGAACTTGATCAAGACTAGAACTTGATCAAGAATAGAGCTTGATCACAAATAGAACTTGATCAAGACTAGAACTTGATCAAGAATAGAACTTGATCACTAATAGAACTTGTCAAGATAGAACTTGATTAGAATAGAGCTTGATCACGAATAAAAACTTGATCAAGAATAGAACTTGATCAAGAATAGAACTTGATCAAGGTAGAACTTGATCAAAGAAATAGAACTTGATCAAGATTAGAACTTGGTCACATAGAACTTGTATCATAAATGAACTTGATCAAGATAGAACTTGATCACGAATTAGAACTTGATCAAGATAGAACTTGATCAAGATTAAACTTGATCACTAATAAAAGCTTGATCACGAACAGAACTTGATCACGAATAGAACTTGATCAAGAAAGAACTTGGTCACGAAAGAACTTGATCACTAATAAAGCTTGATCACGAACAGAACTTGATCACGAATAGAACTTGATCAAGAACAGAACTTGGTCACGAATAGAACTTGATCAAGAATAGAACTTGGTCACGAATAGAACTTGATCAAGAATAGAACTTGATCAAGAATAGAATTTGATCAAGAATAGAACTCGAACAGAATTGGTCATAATAGAACTTGATCAAGAAAGAACTTGATCACGAAGAATTCTCAGACAGAACTTGGTCACGAACTAGATGAAGAATAGAGCTTGATCACGAATAGAACTCAATAAAAAACAGAACTTGATCACGAAAGAACTTGATCTTAGACAAACTGTCCCCCAAAATATCACTTGCTAGATTTTCAGGGATTATATTTTGGCAGCTTTAGATTTCAGTGGATTGTGTTTGGCAGCTTTAGATTTCAGTGGATTGTGTTTGGCAGCTTTAGATTTCAGTGGATTATGTTTTTGCAATCATCCCTCCCTTCGGATTGCACTCTCATCTGTTTATTTATCATCATGGCAACCGGAAATCATCCCATTGATCAGAGCACAGTATATGAAACTCCCACGGGTGTTTACATCCCTATGTATACATACTCAGAGTGAAAGAGAAAACCCAAAGCCAATCCCACGCTAATTATTGGTCCATTCGATTAATAGAGGGGATATACCCTCCCTATATTCGCTGCTCCGGGGGGATTTGGCTCAATGCAGCTCATGACATTCACCGCGGTCCCCCTTAGCTCAGCGGGGCGGGTATATTGTTGCAACAGGCCTCTGGCTTGCATGTGCCCGCGCGTGCGAATCCCGTATTCACGATCTCACTGAGGAGCGGGCCGCGCCTCCATCCACGGCGCAACGGCTTTTATCCCACGTGAACATGTCGGTACAACACGTACGGGCGTCTTCAACCATGAAGGTATAAAACAAAAAAACCACAGAGCTTCTATTTTGGGGGAGGAATTGAAAGGGTCAACCTTTGATGAGATATCAATTTCTAGTCGGAGGTAGCTTTTTCCCCTCTGTATGATTGCTAATCAGCTGCATACGTTACCGGCCTGGCCGAGACTATTTCCGTTCTCTGCCGGCGGGCTTTTCAAATGACAAAGGCAATCAATGAAATCCAGTGGATTCAGAAGAATTATTTATTAAATGCAATCACAAGATATCCTGCTCTCCTTTATAGTGACAAAGGAAAGCAAGAGCTTTGAAAGAAGAAAAAATGAAATCTTTAATGCAACAAACGCTGTTATTCGTAGATTTCGCGTCTATATTTACAAAACGACGGGTCTTCTAACATTGTAACAGACTTGCAGATGCCTTTGGAACTTAAGGGAACATTACAGAATTGGTAAGAAAAAACTTGTAAAATACTTTTGATCACAGATTTACATAAAACTTACACGGTCTAATGATGATGATAGTAAAAAACATCCCCTGAAATATTTCTGTCTTAAATGCCATATTTGACAAAAAATGAATAAACTAATTTTCCGATTGGAGTTTATCGCTCAGTGAGCGTTTTATTCATTTGTTGAATCTATATGATTTCATGCAAATGTGTAATCGGTTTTTCACTATTTCTCGTGACCCAGATGGCCGATCGATCTCAAACTTCTACAGGTTTGTCAGTTTATGTATATGGTGGATTACATAAAGTACCTACACTGCCAGCAACTGTTTTGTAAGCAAAAACCAACTCTGTAATGTTCCTTTAAAGAGTCCATCTCGTCGTGAGCTCGGCAGAAGGATGTTTGGCTCTTCGCCCTTCGTCCAGGCGCACAAAATAATTTCTTCTATTGGTAACAAACGGCCGTAAGCAATCGAATGGTTCCTGACGAAAGAGTGTGGCATTACTGCTTCACATTTTGTCGCCACAGAGTGCCCCCAAACCTTCATTTGGTGGTTTATGAATGGCAGAAAACTTATCAATTTTGTTACGCGTAGTTTTCTTGAAATACAATTTTGCACACGAAATTGTTTGCGCTCCCGAACTAATAGCACTTCAACCCCCTCCAAAACAAAACGATGGTGGTGCAAAAGTATCGATTTAATGATCATGGTTTAAATGATGTCAGTACGACTGAATGAACAAAACCTAACCATTATCGTTGGTAGAGCACCGGCCTGTCAGCCCAGAGGTCGCAGGTACTAATCCATTTTTTCTTTGTTCGTCCCAACATTTAAAATAACTGACATAGCGGCGGTATCGTCGTTAACCTTTTTGGCGGTACCCGCTGCTAAGTACAGGCCTCGTACTGGATAGCCTGTCATCGATCGGGCACACTCGCTGGTCTACGCGAATGAAAAACACTGCCGTAGAATGTGGATTGTAGCAGGTTCGAATCCCACCGTAGGCGACGCTTGGTTTTTCCCTATAGGTCTCGAGAAACACGGGATTACAGAATCAAGGCTGTACTACGGTATGGCTCAAAATAGCTCATTCGAATTTTTTTTTTTTGAATATTGATATAATATTCATATCCGGATGGTTATGGCTTTACTCCGTGTTCACAGTGTTTACCACATAACTTAAAGCGTTAGCGGAAATTAAAAAACAATTATTAAAAATTAATTATAAATAATAATAATGTCAATGAACTTAATAGTGTTATAACAGTTATCAACATTTGAGAAAGTCATCACAACAGCCTGGCGTTGACCAAAAGTACACCGTATTCCATCAACGACCCTGAGTCTTAATGACTGATGACGTTCATTCTATCCAGGAGAGTCATCCATGGTTCCCCCATAGGGATTACAATGATAAGTAATGGGATAAGCCTGAAGGCTCAATTTACACGCATTAAGTATGAATGGAATAGGGAGTTCATTAATCAAGGTATACAATCTCTCGGCTCGTCGGCTGTGGCTGGCTCTGTCGTGTTCCCAGTATTCAGGTGAGAAAGTGATGCTTATGTCGATGTATAATGGGGAGTGGAAAGGGGAATACAGACTTTTTCCCTTCCAGAGACGGTTTGGTAGAGTTGATTTTTCTATAGATGTCAACCCCTTAGAAAAAAAATCAAATAAATATGACGATGATCATTCCTTCTGCACTCTTTAGTGCATTAATATAGATCCAAGACAATGGATACCAAGTTCGGTTTTAGATGTGGGTAGCAAACGCCAAATGGGCGAAGCCTATGCAATCGGGTAGGGACTGAAAACCTAATCGGCAGAGAGGTCTGAGGCGGGAATTCAAACCAAGTCTACGAAGGTGTAAGGCAGATAGACACCACAATAGCTACCTGTGATCTCCGCATGTATTACTGTCACCGCAGTGTGTGTCCATCATTGTCAGGACGCATCTCAAATGTTTGGGACGTTCCAAGCGCAAAGGAACGTTCCCGCACACGCCCGCAATCCAGCTATAAGACACCACAATAGCTACCTGTGATCTCTGCATGTATTACTGTCACCCAGTGTGTGTCCATCATTGTCAGGACGCATCCAAATGTTTGGAACGTTCCAAGCGCAAAGGAACGTTCCCGCACACGCCCGCAATCCAGCTATAAGACACCGCAATAGCTACTGCCACCGCAGTGTGTGTCCATCATTGTCAGGACGCATTTTAAATGTTTGGAACGTTCTAGGCGCAAAGGAACGTTCCCGCACACGCCGCAATCCAGCTATAAGACACCGCAATGGATACATGTGATCACTGCATGTATTACTGTCACCGCAGTGTGATGTCCATCATTGTCAGAACGCATCTCAAATGTTGGGAACGTTCTTGGCGCAAAAGAACGTTCCGCACGTTCCCGCACACGCCCGCAATCCATCGGACCGCCAGAACATTCCACTGGACCAATGGACCTTGTGCCGAAGTGCAGGAGCAATCCTACAAGGTTATATACGCGATTAGTACTTCGAACGTTCCAAGGGAACGTTCCGGCAGTGCTAGCGGAACGGGGATCCATGAGCATGCGCTGGAATACTTATCTGATCCAAATTCTGAACGTTCCACTGATACGGTAGACTATGTGGAAAGCGTCAAACTGTGACTTGGCCCATGTGGACACACCGGTGAAGAAAATCACACTGTGGTCTGATTACAAAATTGGGGCTCTTAGGGTCGAATTCAGTTTTGTGACTGATGCACTCATTTTCCAATCATAGAGTCCTCATGAAAGTGTGGGGGGGTGGGTTACAACTCTCTAACCTCACTTTAAAACGGTGTAAAATGCCACTGTGTTTGATACCATTCCTGTGCGAATTTTTTGCAACAGCCAAAAACATCCAATGACGTCACATTTCAATAATATGGGTCTGTACACTTTTATACAGGAAATATTTTAGTTCAATCGTGAACTTCGATGATATTCAATCAAAAAGGCATTGAATTTGACCTTTTGACTGACGCAAAAAAATTGTATTTTGAATGTAAAGTTCCATTTGTTGATATCCGATGACGTTATGTTTCAAATTTCCACTCTGAAAGAATAACAAAGAAAATGACTTTTTATACCATTCTAACTTGAGGTTTGAGACTTGTAATTGTTTTCCTTTTTTGTTTTTCGTTTCCTTCTCTTAGAACTCTATCTAAAGGAAAATGAATGCATCACATAACCTCAATTGATTTTGGAGAACCTGTTGAACACGCAACGAAAACACATCGTTGTCTATCAATATTATGCGACTGGTTCACTTTGCGAAAACACTGTGACGGTTTTTTCTAGGGGATATTCCTTCATAAGTATCCCGGTTTAATATCAAATCATAAACATGATCAGAGAAAAATGAATTCAGTGTTATCTTAATCGTTGTTATAGAGTGACCTTATGGTTATCATTATTTACCAGGACAAATCATTTTAGGGTTCAAGTGTTGGCGTGTAATTGTGGCCGAGCGGTCGAGCGCATCGGTCTCAACTTCAGGGGGCCGAGGCGTCGGAGCGTGCATTCGGTATAATCCGGTCATGACACCCCGTGTCCTTGACCATAACTTGTTTCTCTTAACCGAGATGCATAAAGTTGGAGCCAGCGAGGGCTGAGACGGCATTAAGTTGGATTATTCCCTTAAGCTGCCTGGGGTGATATGCTCCTCGTGGAGTTGAGAACGTTTGTGGGTTGGTTTAAGTGTGCCTGATAAGCGCGGATAATGTTGTAGCCATGGGCTTCGATCTAGATATGGTGTGAGATGTATACGAACCCAAGGCAGGATATACTTTTGGAAATTGTCCAAGACTATAGTATCCCCACTTGGTGTATCCCAACAAATGCATCAAATAAAAAACCTGTGAAAGTTTGGGCTCACTAATTGGTCGTCGAATTTGCAAATAAAATAATGAAAGTAAAAAGTATACTTGTTGCATAGAATTGTGTGCTTTCAAATGCCTGAGAAAGGCTTCATGCCTGATGCCTTTCTCAGAATCAAACATTTTAGTGAGATATTATTACCCCTTTCTAAACAAACTGCATTACTTCAGAGGGAGTCGTTTCTCACAATGTTTTAAACTATCAACAGCTCTCGTGGTGCTCCTTACCAAGTAAGTTTTTAAAGGTAATGTATTTCTTGAGTATTTAACAAAAGTATCCACTGCCTTAAAGACACTGGACACTATTGGTAATTGTCAAAGACCAGTCTTCTCACACTTGGTGTATCTCAACATATGGATAAAATAACAAACCTGTACAAACTTGAGCACAATTGGTCGTCGAAGTTGCGAGATAACTATGAAAGAAAAAACACACCTTGTCACACGAAGTTGTGTGCTTTCAGATGGTTGATTTCGAGACCTCAAATTCTAATTCTGAGGTCTCGAAATCAAATTCGTGGAAAATTACTTCTTTCTCGAAAACTATGTCACTTCAGAGGGAGCCGTTTCTCACAATGTTTTATACTGTCAACCTCTCCCCATTACTCGTTACCAAGTAAGGTTTTATGCTAATAATTATTTTGAGTAATTACCAATAGTGTCCACTGCCTTAAAAAAAAGCATGACTTGTGTCAGGAATTCTGAGAAACGTAACCGTCAGAGGACTGCGCTGTCGTTGAGAAAAAATACGTTTGATGTTTATTTCAACCTGGCTACGTCGTACTTGCTGAACATATTACATGATTACAGTGTCCCGTTACACCATTCAATTAGTCCCAGCCGATTTCCTACCTTCAACCCAGGTAGTAGTTAATAAGTGAGACAGTTCTTTTCAGAACTGAGAAGTCTCCCGAATTTCGAATCTACTCCAAGGTTGTAGAATAAATAGCAAGACAAGTTCTCTAAAGAACAAAATCTACACAGCAAAGTAGATACACATGGTGTTACCGCAAACCGATTATACATTTGATACCTCACCATGCAATGCCTCAAAAACCATATACCATTCAATTAGTTTAGACGGGCTTATGACAAGTTTTCTAAAAAAACTACGTGATCGAATGAATGAATGGATGAATGAACTTTGCCTTTAATAGTCAAGATAGCGTCATAACCAATGTTTAATACTGCATCAAGGTCCTCAGATATCAAATAATTGAAGCTCGTTGCAATGTTTTGTGAAATGCAATTACCTGTTAAGTGCTACATTGAGCACCGCATCAGCGGGGGGGGGGGTAGAGTTAATCTAAAGCGAGCTGTCTGAAGCAGTGAGGTGTACCACACAACCACCTGTTGCTTTGACAACCGCAATAATTACATGTCTTTATGAAATGGAATCCATTCAAGGGTGTCTGAGTTAGCAGCGATAATCATTTAGCACACAAAAGTACAACTTTAGAGTTCGCGTTTTTCTCTTTTGCAAAGATTCCCGTTTTTGGGTTTTATTTTATTTTATTTTTTTGAGGTGCATTTTTAGGTAGGATCCCTACAGAGTTTGAGAATGCCGATGTTTAACAGAAAAAGACACATCTTATTTTACCCATTCGTACAGTTAAATATTATGCCATCAGAACAGGTAGTTTGGTATGAGGTACAAGAGGTAGTGAGGTACGTTATATTGATTCCAAGAGAATCAACACTTGGTGTCAACACTACACTCTAAAAACCATTGCCTCGGAATCCGAGTTTCCGGGGGCTACACTCTAAACTTGTTCGGGTCACAAAATGACCCGGTTCCGGGTCCGTGGAGCCGGACCCTTTTCTGTTTTAGTATGGCGCGGATTCTGTGCCAAAATTATCAAAGTAAATTGTCAAAATGACGCAGAATCCGAGTTAAGATTCATTTCTTTTTGAACACTTTCCAGGTCAGCCTGACCCTGGAATGGGTCAAGTCCCCGGGTTCCAGAATCCGAGTAAATGACCTTGATGTATTCGCTCGTCCCCAGCGCCTTGCCTTAAAACCAAAGGCGCTGGGATGGGCAAACGTATCGTTAACGTTAATGCTCAGTCCCATGCTCTGTCCCATCATGCATCACACTCACACTGCAAGCACTGCACGCATGACGTACTTCCTGAACAAGAATCTGTGCAAGCTGATTAGCCCATCCCAGCGGTCCTGGATATAGGCCGCTGGGGCCGAGCGAACTTGATGTTTTGACCCAAACTCCGTATACCAGCCTGACCAGGATTTCGTGGCACTGCTTTCCACAGAAATCGGTGGAACTATTAAGGCAACCATGGAGTGTGTGATTCTATGGGACATGGACGCAGAATTGCTATAAATAAAATTCGGATTTCTGCTCGGTTTGTGCGTCAGTTTGGCCCAAAAGGGGATGAAGACCCAGAATTGTGTTTCGCTCCCTGCGACCAGTAATCCGGGTCAACTCTGACCTGTGTGTATTTCAGAGTGTACATTTTGCTGATCAGTCTCTTTTTAGTCTGGTTAATGTCACATCTCAGCCAATGTTGCTTTCACATAATGTTATTCACCTCCCGGTTGCCTATCAGATACCTTCTTTTAAGGGTGAATTAATCAACACTGTTTGTTCACCCAGCCTCTGCTATGGCGTATATCCCGCTGTGTTTAATATATTCAGCGGGATTGCTGAAGATTTTTTTTCAATATGCCAGGTTACCACGTGGCGTTGACCGCTCTCGCTCGCTAGGATATCATTTCTTTCTTATCTAACCTGGTTTGACAAACGTCTGCATCGACATGAGATTAAAGATGGAACGTCTGTTTTTGTTTCTGTTTTGATCTTTGGTGTCACAGCGTGGAGTTGGTGATCTCTCTCTGTTTTTCAAAAACAATTATTTGTTGCTTAGTTTTACGCCAACTGACAGATTCGTTTTCTTATTATTGTTTTTGATTATTATTTTCTATCTGGTAATGAAACCAAGGATGCCTCATAAGTGAGTCTAATCACTGTCTCTCTCAAGCCTGATGAGACATGTACACAAGGGTGCCTGCAATGTGAACCAGAAGCACCGGGGTTAACTCCTACTTTTACACGATAAGTGTTCTGGGTTCTTTTACATGCACATACCAATCCTATACGAGACCTATACGGATTAATCAATGTCCCATCCGAAGGAAAGAGCAATTGTGGCAAAGTATCGTGCTCAAGGACCCAAGTGCCACGAACGGGACTCGAACCCACACTCTGCTGATCAGAAACACCAGACCTTGAGTCCGTTGCTCTTGGCTCGGCCACCATGTCAAACAGAATAGTTTTTAGTGTGCCCACCATAACCATCTATAATACCGTGGTGTTTTGTGCAAATCTCTGGACATTTTTATTGTCCATTTTATGTTTGGGTCACCCTTTACGGAGCTTGACGTATCATGTATGCACGTTTTCTTGATCAAAAAGATATGTACCCCATCCCACCGGTACATATTTGTGAAGGGGATAAAAACATGTTTTATTAATATTCAAGGTTTACTCTGGAAATCGAAAACAGAGGGCAAGCATCATACAGGATTACCCCGCTCCCAAAGGACATCCTAAAAGCAACCCTAATCAAAATTGTTACCAAAAACACATTAAAATGCACCTGACAATAGTTAAGGATAGACTTCGTGGCGGTCTGGATGGATATTGGTGTATAATCAACGGTGATAGAATCAAGAAGGGTTCAATAAAGCTGTGAACCCGTATCGTCTCTAGCTGCTCTGTCAATGACAAGTATATACGTATATAGGCCCTGTATACCAAAACGGGTGGTGTTTTGTTTGTTTTTCAATGTGGTTTTAAAGTTAATAATAAATAATAATAATAAGCAGAATTTATATAGCGCCCAACATCAGACCAGTCACTGAGCGCTTTACAATATTTAAAACATCGCTACTAAACCAAAAACAATAAAAAAATAGCAACCAATTAGTATTGAAACACTGCACTGAAAACACGACCGGATCTGAGTTGGCCACGGGTTCCGGGTCGCCAGGGGTCGGACCCAGTATGGCCGGAATCTGTGTTCAGCTGACCCGGAACTGCGTCATGAGCGCCCGCGCGTAAGCTTGTGCGTAAACACGCGTATGGATATAAACGCCGAACACGTTTTATAGCCTACCGGTCATATTATTTTAAAGCCTAGCTCCAGCTATGTCTTTATCAGCGATTTAAACATGGCCCGTGTGACCACCTTTCAACCAACGCACCTTATGTGTTGACGTCATCACGCCGCCATCTTAGAGTTTAAAAAGATGACCAGTGGAAAAGGCACATCTAAGTACGTGCGGCTCATAAAATCGCACAATGAGTAACATTCATTTGACCTCTAGCCGAGGGCGCCTTACTCAAATGACGTCATATGCATAAAGGACTGCCTAAACTGTCGTGGGTATTTATTGTTATTATTATTATTATTATTTATTCGGCCATTTCACAAAGAACAATAACAATACAGGTATTTGCAAATAAAATTTTAGTAAGAGGAAAAAAATAAATTAAACAAGTTGAACAGAACTACATGTAGGCATACAGGCTAGATAGCAACTAAAGCACTGGTCCCGAATGAAGATGACTGACAGCAAGGTTTGGATACAACAAGGAACATGTGAAGAATAGATGAGAGATGATGGTAGATTGGGTAAGGACAGGAAATGGGGTAGGAGAGGGAACAGCAGAAAATGAGGAGAATTTAAACGAATATTTGATTTCATAGAAAATTTCATAGAAAAATATATTCTTCGTTCGAGCTGTTTTTTCTCGTTTTCGATACGCGCGAGACTTGCACAGTGTATTGAATTTACTCTATCCAACAATTACTGATACTGTGATACATCAAGATGTCAAACAACTACCCCAGTTGGGAACAAGTCAGACACAATGCAATCAATGGCTTTTTTGTCGCAGCTGATTCTCTTTCCGGTCAGCATGGGTAGCGCAGTTTGTCTCGGCGTGGTAAATGTTTGTATTTAGCAGCTGTGCTGATCTTTAGACGAAGTCTTCAATCTCACCAGTAGAATACATGGCAGTATTTGCGAAAAGTAGGCCGGTGAGGTTCCATGAGCTGACCCATGACGTAGCCCGGCTTGGTAGATGTTGTGTCAATATACATGTATATGAAAAGCACTTGACAAGCAGAATTTGGTTACACGGGCTTTCTTTGTGTTCTAGTTTTTGGTGATGCCTTTTTTCTCTTCTTCTTCTTCTTCTTCTCTGACTCTGCTCCACACTCTTCTACAACGGCTACTCCCTACCGAAACACTGGACTTCACCCACTACTGGACACGCGTCAGGGGTTGCCCACGCGAGGTCATCCGTCTCTCCAACTACCTCATTATTAGTTTAAAATTAGTTATTTTATTGGTTTATACCAACATTCTACCTTCATTGACCCTTTTCACTATCTGGCGCGGTCGCATTCTATACAAAGTTTTGTCCGAATTATTTTTTTTTACAAATCTCAGAAGAAAAGTGGAACATTAATTTCGCCGTATTTACTTTTCTCAGGAATGAAATCACCTGGTTTGCGACCGCACCAAATTTTGTTTGGCCCTTTGTACCCTTTGAATTGCTTTTCTGTTTTGTAGCTTGTATTTTCTGTATTGTTGTCATGTAATCATTGGAACCACCCCTCTAGGTTTTATATTGTTTTAGGTTTTGATGAGGCAAAATAAAGATCCATTTGAAAAATCAATTATTCTTCTTCTGCTTCTTCTCCTTCTCCTTCTTCTTCTTTTCCTATTTCAATATTAAGCCTATATGGACATCGTGACAAGCCTTCAATAGTGATATGACGTATACAGTTAATATTAGCTTGAACACAAAATTTCTGCAAGGATCGCGCAGGGTGTCTCTTTTTTTTTTTTTTTTTTTTTTGCTTTTCTGCGTTCCTAGTTCCCTTTGTGTTTCAAGTCACGTTCGTGTTTTTCACACGTAACGTGCATTTAAACCTCCTTATTATTAAGTACCGGTAAAACACTCACACACGAAGCGTGAAAACATCAAGACATAACTATGCAATTTATTGGTTAATTTACATACAGCTGATTGTATGTGCTCCACAGGGAGTTGGTAAAGTTTAAAGAATTTCTGAGGTGCGATCGATGTTACCCGTAACTTCACGGTTTCATACAAACAGTCGCAGAGCCTGAAATCTACGCAGGCACATTTTGTACACATTGAAAGCGAACAAAATTTGACGGAAGTTGCATTTTACGATTCGCGTCAACTTTGGGAATGAGTAAAGTGGGCACAAAGCTGAGTACACTTGGTGTCCTTACAACTCATGATTTTACGCGTGAATAATATTAATTTTATGATGATGACTGACTCCCAAGTTTAAGCCCCCGCAACTGTCTATCAACTGTGACGACACGCGCATCTTGCTCCGCCCCGTTTACAAACGAAAGACACGACGCTGCAATCCAACGTATATAATCTTGTTCAATTTCATAATGCTGGCTTTCCCGTCATTAAGAGTGTATTTTTTCAGATTTCTGAGGGCTGGTGTCCGTTCGCGAATGCTGCGGCCAGTGATGCGGTTGGTATCCGCTGTCACCTCGCAAATTGTGGATGGAATCGACGTTCTTGTGAAAATACCGTCGGTGACAGTTTTTGTTTTTTTGTGCTGTTTTCTCACCAAGTAGACACCGCAGACAGCTTGAACTTTCACATGTGACCTTTACTGTATCTTTCTTTATAATGTTGTCTATTAATCAGCATGGCGTTGACAAAAAGGCAATCCATGACCTTATATGGTCATGGATTGTTTTTTTAACCATTTTGAAGGAAACACAATCCAGCAGTTTGGCGAGTCGCAACCTTCGTGTACACGCCTGAGACTATTGCGTTACCACATCGGTTCATGATGACCGTGCAGCATATATATGCCTGCCAGGAAATGCCCCGGAACGCATAATAAATATGGTTATGGATGGGGTTAAATCAATACTGTCATTGAATCACTATCATCTCTTGTCCATAATGGTCTAACATAATTATAGTGCCACCTCTTAATTATCAGTATGGATTATTAAACAATGTTGCTGAATGTAATCTTTGAGTTATTATTTTTTGCTTTACACCCGGAATAATATTAAGCGCAGGAGAACAATTTCCACTAAAGGCCGACCGGTCCTTAGGAAAATGGCATCGATTTTCCAATCACCCTAAAAACGGGTTGAATGACGAATTATCGACCCCGCGCTTAATTGCACACGTTTCTTATTACATTTTGGCTTTACTTTTATAGTCGTCGCAACGTATCAACATTTCGGATATAAATTCTTTGTGGATACTATATAAGATCAAATTTTAAAGTGTTTGTCTATATATTTATTTGTGTTTTGCCTTTTGTTCCCCCGCCTTTTTAAATGTTTAATCTAGATATAATGGTTATAGTGTGGGTGTTTTTGCAGGTTGGACATGTTTGGAAAAATATATTTATTAAAACAACTGGGAAATTCCCGAACGGCGGTTTTCGCTCGGTCGGTTCTAAGGGCCTCATCTGCGAGCTGGGGCAAATATGTATACCAGTCCAAAAAGTATTTAAACAAAAGTATTTTAATCCTACACTTATGAATGGTTAATTCCCATTACTCTATTAATATCTGCATGACTGACACTTTGATCCATTGCGGCTGATCGTTTGTCTCAGTTTATTGACCACCGTTCATAAATATTTGAGGTAAATGGTGTATTTTTTCTCCATTACCGCGTTATAAGTACCTTCAGAGGTAAAAAAGCAGCGGGCCGCATCACTTTTTCATCCTTTTTGCTTAAGTAACAACTGATCAAATATTTACTTTAATTAAAGGGTGAATGCCTTCCCTGGAGATGCATCTGCTCTGCATGACACTGAAATAATATGCCCATTAGTTTCCTGGCTGATTTACGGACGTGCAATGACCCATTTTTGATAAATGAAGATTTCAGTTTCGTTATTGAACTGTTTTCACCAATAGGGAGACCGCTTACATAGGGCTAGATAGCTCAATTGGTAAATCCGGAGGGCGTGGGTTCAAATCCCGCTCTAGTCGTAACCCCAAGTTACTAGAAAGTTTACCAGGTCAGTTTCCCTTGTGGTTTATACAAAATAGGTGATCCCTGGCGGCAGTTAACGGTCTGTCTGGCTTCAGACTGGCACCCCCGAATTAAAGATTTACAATTTGTTTTTTACAAAAATAGGGAGACCGCCCAAAAAAGGGCTAGAACTCAGTTGGTATAGGCACGTTAATCCGGAGGTCGTTGGTTCAGATACCACTCTAGTCAAGTTTTCTTTGTTCAACCCCAAAATTGTTTACATAGTTTGATATCTTATTCTGTTTTAGTGTTTTACACTACAAGGTAATATCTTGTTGTTTAGTTGTTTACACTATAGTGTAATATCCAATTATTGTAGTGTTTTACATAGGGTAAAAGCTTGTTATGTAACTGTTTATGCTATAGTGTAATATCATATTCTTGTAGTGTTTTAGTTTTACACTATAAGTTTATATATTTTTATTTAACTATTTACACAATTATAGTGTAATATCCTATTCTTGTAGTGTTTAACACTATAAGGTAATATATTGTTCTGTTTACACTATATTATTGTAGTGTTTTACATAAGGTAATATAGCTTGTTATACTCTTTATATTACAGTGTAATAACCTATTCTTGTTGGCTTTTACACTATATAGGATAGTAAAACAAAGTTAAACAAAGATATTACACTCCAGTGTTATATCCTGATATCCAAATGCTAATAATTGCAAATAGTCTACAGATCCTGTCTGGATGGAACTAATCACTAGTCCATTACAACATCTAATCAAAAGATAAGAACTCCAAAATCTAATAGCCGCGTGTGACCGGTGAGAGGAGAAGATCGGGTGAGATTCATAAAAGAGTTGCCGTTGGCCCTTTTTGTGTGTTGCTCTCAAACCATCGACCTACAAGCAGTGACATGTGTTCGACACAGTAAAAGTTTGATGCCCCGATTCAAAAAGGGGGGGGGGGGCAAGACGTTCACAGCCATCATAAACCAAAATGGTTCATCCATCACAAAATAATAAAAGCCGGAAGTAAGAGATAGACGCTATATTGGATGCACTTGTCATTTTGCCGGGCCAGCAAACCTTGATAGACTACGGTGATGTGAGCTTTATACTCTCAGAATGCAATAATGCAATAAAAAGACGTGCCTTCCAAGATGATGAAAAGAGACCTCGTGGCTGATGCTGGCACACAAGTCTTGTTAAACCACCCCAGGCAAGATTAAGAGTGTCATTTCATGGACGCCATGCGAATGCGGCAGAAGGGCTTATATTTATTGTATGCGTTCTTCTTCCTTTTTTTCGTATTTCGCCTTGGGATATCCCGCAGGCAGACAACCTGGAAACAGCACTTAACTAAACTGTCGTCGCATTTCTCGCTCGCTCACTCGCCCACACTCTCGTCTCGATATATATTTTTTTCCTTTAAAGTTGTTTTAGATTCTGTACTCCCCGGTCGGTGCCCGCGGGCCAAAACAAACATTTGACCAATAGCAACTGAAGATGGCCTGTAAACTCTTTTCGAGCCCTCCGTGCCTATTTGTTTATATGGCACTCGACAAACTAGTACACGTCTATAATGAGCAAATCAAATGCAATTATCAAGTAGGATTTGAAACTTTAAAAATCGAAAATTCACAAGCTAATCAAAACTGTAATCCAACCGAATCCGATAGATATTTTACCTAAAATGTTGCGTGTTGGTTATCAGTGTGTCTATCGATATTGTGGTTATTTTTTTAACCAATCTTCGTTAAGGGATAACTTAAACCTGGTTTGTGTCGACAATCTGCCCGAACGATTAAACTCAACTTGGGTTATCGAAACTTGTTTCCAAATTATTTTTCAAGGGACATTTACGGTGTGCTGGTTGAATAGACGACCTCTGGTTGACGTAAGTCTGTGCAACCGCCCAACACCTGTTAATTTAATCAAGCCGCGCTGTAAGATCGTGCAATTGACTTGATCGCGGGCTAAACACGTTATGACTGACAACTCGCACCGTCCGTTAGTTGCATTATTCAATCGAGGCCAAACCAAGAGGGACCGATAGCAACACTTTCACCACACAAACCCCTGTGCACGTTAGTCCCCCCCTGATATTAATTGGAAAGTCATTCCATAACGTTCCGCATGAGGACCGGATGTGTTCAAGCTATCGAGCGATTTCGTTCTACGTGTGTACACCACTGATGACGATGGTTTTTTGGGGGGTTCTTTTACATAGTGTGAATTGAGTTCGTCTGGGAAAGACCAATCTAGACCTGGTTTTCGCAAAGAGAGAGAGAGAGAGAGAGAGAGAGAGAGAGAGAGAAAGCAACATGACTGCTCAGTGTGATTAATATTAACCAGATAGACGGATTTAGCAATTTAATCACATTACCTCTACTCTAATTACGGCAGACGTTGAATGTCTATGCAAAGGCGGGCTGTATACTAATACTATGGATGTATGTTAAAGCTAAACGTAACATTTGCAAAGGCAAACCGTGCAAGTTAATCGGTACATGGAGCTTGGTGGCCAAACCGTATACACTTTTTAAAACACTTTCCGGGTCAGAATTGAACCGGATTCCGGGTCCAAGGGCACCTGACCTTTTTCTGGGTCAGGCTGTCCCGGAAGCTGGTAACAAAAATTGATTTTTGATCCGGATTCTACGTTTTTTTGACCCACACCTCTGTTATTTTGACACATAATCCGGGTCAGTATAATCCGGGTCATACTGACCTGGATATGGGTCAGGCCCTCGTAACCCGGACCCGGGTCAATTATGCAGGAGAGTTTTTAGAGTGTATCTAATTTTTACTTGTTACTTTATCTATTCCTATATTTTGCAACATAATCCGGGTCAGTTAATCCGGTCATACTGACCAGATATAGGTTTAAGGACACCTCGTCAAACCCGGATCCGGGTCAATGGATGACCAGGGTGTTTTCCGAAGTGTATCTTATTTAAATGTTCTTTTCTATTCTCTGTTATTTTGACAAATAATCCGGTTATTATAATCCGGGTCAGTATAATCCGGGTCATACTGACCTGGATATAGGTCAGGGCCTCTCGTAACCCGGATCCGGGTCAATTATGACCAGGGAGTTTTTAGAGTGTATCTTATTCTTACTTGTTCCTTTTCTGTTCTCTTCTCAAGCGACCGACTCCCTACACCAATTGAGAAGGCTGTCTTAAGGGTGTTCTGCACTGCCGTCACATAATGTGAACCCTGTAGTTCTAATCCCACCTCGGATTTGAGCCTTTCACGTGTGGCTTGGGTTTTCAGTCCCTACCTGTCTAAACGTGGGTTTCCCTAATACCCCCCCCCCCAATCTAAATCTGAGATTTCATCATCATCTTCCCTACACAGGTATCTTCACGCCTACACAGGTATCTCCAAGCCCTGCGGGTTACAGCACTATATTCGCCTTGGAAGTTCCCTTGCTTTCAAAATTTACGTCTATAGACGTCATCCGACGTGAAGTGGTGAAGAGAAACTTATGAAATGAATCAATAAAGTCTAACACAATACTTGCTTTGCAAACAGTGCATAGGTACAGTTTGCGGTAGTTACCTACAAGATGAACGCGTAACCTGACAGACTATACCAACAAGACGAAAGCCCGCGATTTAGAAAAAGATCAAGGCATTCAAGTTGGATGACCTCTCCTCTGCCTTTTTTTTTTAATTATGCCGTTCAACGATGCCATGTTTGTTTTGAAAACATCCCTGAACATCGTCGTCTTCTCTGTCCACGGAGTGAAAACCACATTCGGGTCGAGTGCTCAACTGACGAATGTGTGGTATCAAGTGACGATTATTAATAAGGGGTTTTGTACTTCTAGCCCCTTATTATTATCACTTTTCTATTCTGTTTTGTTTCACTTCTATAAAGGCAAGACGCCTCAGATTACAGACTTTAATCAAATCGCCTGAATATACCGTGGGAAGAGCTGACGCTCTCTTTATAGTTCTCAGAGCCTGATGCAGGGTAGTGGGTTCAAATCCCGGACGGGCGGAACCGAATCTATGTCGTGTGGGTTGTTTTGTATTTTTGATTCGATTTTATTTTATTATTATTATTGATTATTGACACAGCCGCTCGCTTCTTGAGTGTCAGTTTGATATTAGCGTGTAATGCATTTTTGTGGAAACCCAATAATTTCGCCCATAAGCGTTTTAGATAAAGACCCTTTTGACTAAATGAAATCAATTCAAGCAAAATGTTAAAGCTTTGGTCGTTACACGTGAAGCGATGACACACTGATGAGCACGTCCTGGTCGTTCTTGGTCGCAATCCTCTTTGGGCACATTTGACAACTCATAATTGGGAATTCCGGGAGAGCTGGTCATTGATGGATTTTTTTTTGTGTGAAAAAAAAAACCCAGGTTGTAATAAGACAACTTGCAATAAGACAAGTGGCATGCAATTTGGCTAGGTGTAGTTGTGGAACTTGGAATATTTTAGATTTAAAAAGAAAATTTGCGGAGTACTGACTTTTTTAATTAAAAACTGACACTCAGTGAGCGATGGCGTCACGCATGGTTTTAGTATAATGCTTGGTGCCTGAAAAAGAATTGATCTCGGATATTTTATTCTTCTTTCTTCATCTACACTTACAACTTAAAATTCTCCTCGATTATAACTACTACAACCTCGACAACAATCTTTCTGGTTTTGGTTTTGGTTTTGGTTTTGTTTTTAGGGATAGTCTCATCCTTGCGTTCTCTGGAATCATAATAATACAATAAAACAGTATTTATAAAGCGCCAAAATTCATGAAAAAACAAGCTCTAAGGCGCTTATGTACCATTACATCCAATAACTACGCTCAACCATGGAGGTAGGGCTCCACATTGTTTTATTTCTAGAATGATTCACAATTTAAAAAGCCATCAATGGTGATCATAATTTAACTTGAGCACAACCGACTCGCTGGGTAATATTGTTTGAACGCGGGAATCACACGACATTTAATAATCCGACAGAATAATTGAATTCATCGAGCATAACCGACTCGCTGATGGGTACTTGTTTTTTTTATCTCATGCCAGGGTGTCTCGAGTCCCAGGGAATGTGGAGAGCTTAACCCTCAAGTGGGTACTGTACTACATGGAACCTACTCGAGTACCAGACTACACACGCACACGCACTGCTAAAAACAACAACACGGCCTGGTATGTTTACATTTGCATCCCATCTGTACATCTGAATTGGGGCTCTCGCCAACCTCGTCCCCATGGTTTACTTTATTTCTAACCATGTTTACAATAGTAAACCCTGGGAGGGAAACTTCTTACTTGGACCCTGATTGGACAAAACCGAATGTTAACCTTTGTCATAACAGCCGGCCGGCAACCAATGTACAAACATGCTATTAAATCTGGTACCGGACCACGAGACTATGACGAAGATGTGAATTTCGAAAAGCAGCCAGACTAATCTAATTTGCATACGTATCCACAAATTTTGGATGTGCAAAAGATCCAATACCAGGTGAGAGAGCGGTCAACCTCGCACTGCTCGACACACCCTGGGGACGAGGTTGGGGCTCTCGCCTGCTCATTTGTTAGTACATTTACAACCATTACAGAGTTTGTCTTAATAGGACAACCCATCAATTTATTTGGCACATAGGAGTAACAAATTGCATCAGGAATAAAGACAAAAATGCTGAGTTTACCGTACACCGATGTGTGACAAGCACTGTATTCTCAGTGGGGTATTTTGGTCCTGCTGGGGAAAAACCCCACATACTACTCTGGTGGGATTCGAACCCACGACCCCGCATTCTATACGAGACCAAACACTTCAAACCCCCCAGGGTCAGAATTGACCCGAAATCCCGGGGACCCCAGGGGGCAGTCAGGCTGACCCGGAATATGGTCTAACCCTGGGGGTTTGGACCCAGATTCAGCGTCAGTTTGACTCCTTTCGGGGTCTTTTTTTGTACACGATTCCGGATCAAACTGACCCAGAAATGGGTCAGGACTCACGGAAGCGAGATCCGGGTCAATTCTGACCCAAACAAATTTAGAGTGTACTAGAACACCAACAGCTGTCGTTAAATTTGTTGGAAAGCAAACTCTTTTATTTATAAGCCAATGTATATAACACCATTGATTCTGATTCTATGTTTCCCAGGTAATTTTTGGAAAAAAAAGTCAGTCTATTTCACTTTTATGCATTCGTTTTAATTTAAAAAGCGATTTTGTCTCTTCGGTTTAAGCCGTCAGTCAAGTTCAGTGTGAGGTAGTCGGGAGTAAATATCATTCAATATACCCTCATGATAATTGTGTTCTTTTTAGCAATGCAAATCCGGCATTCAGTTTAGGTAGAGTCGGCGTAACAAGAGCCTTCGGCGAAAAGCTGCCGCCAATTTGAATGCTTTTTGAGTGGATTGTTAAATTGAACGGCAATCTTCGTTAATCGCATGACACAAAAGAACATTGTTCACGCACGTCATTAAGTGACAATGAGTTACTGTTTCGATGTCATTAAGTGACAATGAGTTATTGTTTCGATGAGCTTTTGATACCGCGCGGAATAGAATAACGCGGCGTTGAAATCGGTCGCTCGTTTACCGAAATTGACGGAGGAAACCTAATTTCGGTTGCTTTGATGGGCGAAAACCAATAAAACGCAGAACTGTGGGTGTGTGTGAACACAAAGCGAAAACACACACTCACATGTTACGTGCATGCAAAACCACACAGGTTCGATTGGAGGAAATTATTTCAACACGTCGACTGAGTGCAGTCCACCATTCTATATACTCTGACCCATTGAAAGACGCACTTCAGTTTTTTTTTATGATGAGTTTTTTTTCCGGGCTATACTTTTGAGAGCTCTTCAATCCATTTGATCAATATCATTGTCTATTGAGAACAACTCTAGAGCCATTCAGACAATTTCGAAATGTTTTATCCCAGAGGCTGTAGTATATTTTAAAATTGATTCACAAATTCACCCTACGGCGAACACAATTTGACGACACATCACTTCAGACGTTCATAGCGTTGAGGGTGAAATTAAACCATTTACAAAAAATGGTTTACCTTTTATAAAAAAAAAAAGTGTAGTACTTCACTGTGAACGGCTAATGCATCGGTAAGTAAACAGAATACATCACTCCATATTTGCTGATTTGTGAAAAGTACACGCTGAGCTAAACATTTTGTAACGAGCCCAAATTATTTGGTAAACATGAAGGTGTCGTCGTGTTGCCTGTAAAGATCTGTTTGGAGGTCCCATTTAGTTCGGATAAATAATTCTAAAGTATGTGAAATGGTATTTTGAAGTACATGTACAACATTGGTAGTTTTCAAAGACTTGTATCCGCACTTACATGTGACCCAACATATACACGAAATAACAAACGGAGTCAAGAGAAAATAGTGAAAACTCCATTTTCAGGCCAATTTGT
Organism: Pycnopodia helianthoides; assembly: GCA_032158295.1. Classification (NCBI taxonomy): domain Eukaryota; kingdom Metazoa; phylum Echinodermata; class Asteroidea; order Forcipulatida; family Asteriidae; genus Pycnopodia; species Pycnopodia helianthoides. The sequence continues at coordinate 12,475,677 of CM063252.1, read as the reverse complement.
TTCCACTGTTTTCAAACATCGGGGTTTTGGACATGCGCGATAAAGACTAATTGTTTTTACTCGTTTCCTAAAAGCTATAGCATTTCAAGCCAAACTATTTCAAGGGAAGTTTTCCACCATGACCATCTTTATACCATGTAAGTGACGTGCAAATCTGTACAAATTTATAATTTCAATCTTACCAATGTTGTACACACCCTTTAAGACCCAACAAGCTTATTTGAATTGCAGCAAAATCTTTCACAAAACGCCATGATACGTTTTTCGATGTTTTCACTAAAGCGTGCCAACGAAAATTTACGAGAGTTCTTTTTTTCAGATATTGATTGTGTAGTGTATTTATTTAAAACTATAGGATAATAGTTTATGCACTAGATGAACAATTCCTATGATAACCTAAGCGTCTTTAAAGGTAACAACAGTGACGTAATCAGAGGGTGCTTGGGAGTGGGGTGGGCGGTCTTGACCCCCCCCCCCTTAGAACGCTTGCCCCCCCCCCCCCCCCCACCTGACCATCCTCTTTCCCTCCAAAAATGAGATCGAAGGAAAAAGAAACTGTGATTTGTTTAGTTTTCTCAAATTGAATTCATTTTGTAAGACATAGATGATGTGTGTGGTTCGTAGGCGTGCCCCGTGGCCGAGCGGTCAAGCGCACTGCCGGTAACAGAACCCAGCTATCACTCATCGCCGTAAGGTGTTTGTCCGGTGTTAGGTGGCCGCAAAGCAACTTCATGTTTTGGTGGGTTTTTTTATGAGATATCGCCTTACTTGCAAGGCCGAACGGCCAATTCAAGGTGAGGGCTACACTTTAACTGATTTGGTCTGTCGACCCCAAATCAACTGTCACCAGGGGCACGTTGCCACCTTCTCCTGGTTCTGAAACACAGGGTTACCCCCTTCACAGTCCGTAAGGATGTAGGCATGGGTATCATCCACATAGGAGCCAGGATGGTAGAGCAGAATGCATTACCTTCCCAACGTTTACGAAGCAATTATGGTCAAGTGTCTTGCTCAAGGGCACAAGAAGTGTCGTGACCGGGATTCGAACACACACACTCTGCTGCTGACAACACCAGAGCTTGGTCGGTGAACTAGACCACTCGGCCACGACACGCCACAAGTTAAGATAATTACAAGAAAGAAAATGTATTTATTCATTTCAGAATAACCAATCATTGAAGAGACAAATTAATAGGGTACAAGGTGGAGACGCTGCTATGATGGAGGCATGATTAAAAAATAGTTGCATGTGTGTTTTTTTTCCTTTTCTTTTACAGGTCTATAAAGTTCATAATTGAAGAGGCCTATCTTTTTAAGTGAACGATTAGGACAAATTATCCTATCCCATGAAATATGCCAATTACACGCATGCGTACAGACACTATTGGTTGGCAAACGCCATAGAGTTGTGCACTAGGCAGACGCACAAACGAGTAGGCGTCACGCCAACATCAGCAAAGTTTGGATGTTGTTATTATTCAACTCAGTCTGGCACAAAACTGTTTATTTGAATATGAGGTTTAAGGTTGCTATTGGACAGAGTAGCTTTCTGAAAGGAAAAATGCAGAAATACGGTAGAAGGCTCAATGGAGGTTCGGCCTGGCCACTTGGTGGTGAACGGAGCTCCGCCGGCCCCCATCAACTTGCGCCTCCGAATGCCTCCAACGAGGGGGCGTGGTCAGCAGCACGGGTGCCGAATTCAGAAAATGCTAATAATTTGCCGGATGGGGGTAATGTTGTCCGGCAGGCAGGGTGAAAATCGACCTATTTTGCGGCGCATGGATCGGAGCCTTTTAACCACCATCCAGCATATTGGGGAGGGGGACTCTTGTTGTTGACGCAGGTTTTGTATCTGTATTGACGCTATTGATAAACAACAAAGTATCGATTTGAATCAAATCTTTTCTTTTTTTATATATATATTCTTGCTTCAGGCGATCAATCCGTTTGATCTCCTGAGCGAGACCGTGTACTTCACACGGAACGCAAACGGAACACAAGTTGTTTTGTTTGGCTGATGGGCTCCGCTACAATGTGTAACCAAGTACGCCGGAGTGGGCGGTGTAGATTTTGAGTGAGATTTTATTTGACGATTGTCAACAACGTTAACCTAGTTTACATTTTGAGCAACCGCGGATCTCTCCGAAGCGAACTTAATCATTGTAGCTCGGAAGCCTGACAACTTTGACAAGCGTCATAGACATGCTTGCTATTGTGAACCGGTACCCGCCGGGTATATGAACCGGTACCGCCGGGTTTAACCCGGTAAAAGTGTTCTCGGTTCTTGTACGTGAAACTACAAACCTATCCTAATGAAGGTACGGTTTTAAGTTTTATACGAAGTACACAGCTACGGTGAAAGGGCAAAAACCAAATAATATTCTTTATCCTCGGTACAAATTTAACATCTAATAATGAGGCAAAGTATTAACAAAAACATGTTTAGCGTCCTCTGTTTTTGAAAAAAGGAAAGAGGATTTTTTTTTTTTTTTTAATGGCTGCCTGACACATTTTTCAAGACAGCTGGCCGGGCTATTTTTGCCAACTTTGTTCTGTGTGCTAAAGTCTAAAAATACGATGTTATTTATTAAACAAACAACAAATTCGTCAGAGATCGTTAAAATTTATATTTTTGAAATGAAACATTAAAAAAAGAGGCGGCCGGGGACGCTAAACATTTTTATTTGGCCTAAATTGTTGCGGTATCCGCTGCCAAAATAAAGGATTCGAACTGCATCTAGCTGCCGGGTGGTCTAGTTGGTAAGACATCTGCTCTAGATTGGCAAAGGGGGTGGGTTCGAATCCCAGCCGACTAATATGCCTGTGGATTGTGTGTTCACACTGCACAGGGGACCTACGGCTTTACGTCCCATCCGAAGGACGAAGCAGTAATGGTTATGGTGTCTTGCTCAAGGACACAAGTGCCACCCTGCTGATCAGAAACACCAGAGCTTGAGTCCGGTGCGCAACACTGCTTCGCCACAACGCGCAATAAGTGTCTTCTCAAGGAATCATAACCAAGCAGCCACTTGGATTCGAACCCGATTGTGGAACGACGGCGCGCTCGTCCATTGAATAAATAAACTTAATACAGAAAGTACGAGTTGAGTCCACTGTATGTTAACATACTAGGCAGGACAACTTGTTAAATGTTATGGTCTAGAAACTGTGGAAGGTAATTTGATAAAAATAGAATGTGCCGCTGTTATGCAAATAGATTGTATTTTCTTGTTAAATGTCTTTTTGTAAATACTATAATTCTACTTTCAGAAACCATTGTTGCATCATCCATTGCAGTAGATCCAATGCAGTTAACACCATCGCAGATCATTTGCACTCAAAAACGAAACAATAAACATGCAATGGACAAATTAACATTTTAAAACCGAACAATATTTTGCCTCTTGAAGAACATACTCCCAAACTGAGGTTGAGAGTGTAAATAGTCAGTGCCCCCTTTATTGTGCATGTTGATAATATGTATTACTGTTTTTTCCAACAGGGGATATAAGACAATGACGGTAGCCGATATTGCTTCAAATGAATCAAGGATATCGTTTGTCAAAAGCACACTCTCTTTTTTAAAGTTGTTTTCAGAACTGATTATTAAAAGAAGAAAAATTGCTTACCTTTGGGATGCAAATGCCTAGTCAGTGGTGGTGACGTAGCTCGGAATCTTCAAGAATCGTTGCGCCGCGTTGTCGTTGTTTGAGTCGGGAGATTGAATGTAATGCGATAGAGTTATATTCAGTGAGTGACATTGATATTGACTGTCTGTTGGTTCTATATTCTCGGTTGTGTGTGTGATGAGGGGGCGCTGAAGTGAGGCTCTCACACTTCTCGATCCCACTAACCAATCAATGAGACCCCCCTCGGTCACGTGAGATGGAAACCGACGAATGGGAGAGGTTATCACATCTCGCTCATGAATAGTAATGAATCAAGAAAAACGTGTGAGAGTTTACCTCTGCGCGCTTGTGAGTTGATCTATCGGTGGTTATGAATAAACATGAGGTTGTCTGTACGCTTTGCCACCACGTGATAGATAAACAAAGTATTCGCAACCACTGGCGCTATGTGGACGACAGACGACTCAGTACGACGCGCGCGAGTCTACAACTCATGAATAAACATGAGGCGTTGGCGGTGATCGACCAACAAAATTATTGACAAATGCCATTGGCTCACCTGTCAAAATAAATTAATGATTCAATGAGTGGCTGAACAAAAGACTGAGCCTCACTAATTAATCACGCTTACAAAGCCCAATTTGGCTGCTTTCGCGTGGCATTGTAGTGTAGAATTTAAAATAATGATTTGGGAGCTTATTTTTGAATTATGCTTCAGTAACGTTGGTTCCTCTGCCAGTCTGATCTCATTGGCCTTGTTCTGTATACTTCATTTTTAATAATATTTCTTTGAACTTACTGTGTGATACAAGTTAGCTGACAGTATAATTAACTATTTATATGTCACTTGTAGGTCTACAAGTTTCCTTAAACCCGTAAATGGGAACGGATTAAATTTCTGAGCTCCGTATGATATCACCTTGAAGGACTTAGCTGGAGCAAACCTTCGGTCAGGCAACCTTTTTCCAACTTGACCGTCACCACACGATTTCCCTGTCTCGATTAATTTGAAACGCATTGCTCAACCAATCACGACTTACGAAACCAGCCAATCGGTTTTGTTTTGGATTGGGCCAGTAAAATTTCTTTATACATTTTGCATTTTGTTTCCCTCGTCTGCTTTTTCAATAAACACACCAACCAACCTGTGAACAATTTTATTAAATTCGGCGTCACATTTTAGTGACAGCGGGAAATGGTGGTGGGGTTGAGGGTTGTCCGAGATTGTCTGCCCGTATACATATTAAACGTGATCATCAGAGCTAATGCGAGAGTTGTGACAACTTGCGATCAGACACCATTTTCGGTTTTATAAAAAACAAATTTGCGCACACACAGGGTGCCAGACCAGACTGTACATTGGTTTGTGCTACCAGACTGTACATTGGTTTGTGCTACATTTGGACAGAAAATGGCGTCCATCAGCCAGGTGACCAAAGAAAACTGGTCCCTCCATGTTGTCACTTTTTCAGTACACTGTTCAATCGTGCTTACTTCAATTTGTAGCGATCTATTAGTCTTATTTATGTATTTGTTTTACTCTAAATATCCCCCCCCCCTTGCCCCAAAATGAAAATTTACTAGCAAGGTTGTGATCCGAGATTTAGTTTTGATCCAGGGGTCTACAGAAGTGGAAAGCAAGGCGGGATACCTAACATTTGCGCTCTCAAAAAACAAAAACACAACTCTTGGACCTGACCCCCTCTAGACATGTGGAATGGTCCAGTCTAGGATGGGAGGACTTTGGCTCCCCCAGGTCATTGCACTTTTGAGAAACTGGCGAAATAAACAAACATTGTGTCATGGTTAACGGCACATGCCTTCCTTAAGGGTTAAAAATGCCAAACAAATGCCCATTATCATTCCATTTGATGCTATGTTTATAGACTGATAACGAAAGCTCCGAATGAGTGACTTAAATGTATGGGGGCGTCTCCCGCATTCATTCCAATCTTCTGGTCCCCAAAATCATCATTTTAAAAGAATGCTAATTAAATCAGAGACGATTCCAGTGTAATCCAGAAAAGAATCTCTCTTTTTTATTGTTGAACTGGCAATCTAAATAATGAAATTAATACACTTTCTCACAAGATGACAGCGTTGTAACACTACAAAGAACAGCACTGGTTCTAACTTTACTAATTTAGTATCACTGTACGTCTTAACTCAAACAAAGTGAACCACAAGCTACGGTCAGACTGTACAAAAATATATATACATAAAATGTGTCGTGGCTAGGGGCTCGTTATTGGATTGTCTTACGAACCAGAACGACTGGCTGTGTGATTACTCAATTATTGCGGGCAGTCAAGCGAGCATAGTGAATGGTCATAGCAGCTAGGACCCGGGAGACCCCTCAGCTCATTAATAATTTGAGTCGCTCTTCAGTGGACTTGCCTGAGCTTTGTGACAGATACGAGGGTCATCATTTGGGATGACAAAAAAAATACGACCAACGCACCATTACTAAAAATGCATTCATGTTATGTACTGTGTTTACCTTTTTTGAACCAAGATAAGGTAAATGATTTCTGGTGATGATGCCTTCACTTTGTTTTTAAAGATAATGTACGGTAGCGAAAATACCTTAACTGATGCTTACTTTCTTGCATCAAGTTAAGGTACGACCTCTGTGCATCGAGTTAGGTACTGCCTCTTCGAATCAAGTCTAGGTACGAAATCAAAATATTCGCATAAAGTTAAGGTACGACTTGTTTGCATCAGGTTACTGTCCGGCCTCTTTGCATCAAGTTAATATGGCCTCTGTGTATCAAGTTAGTATGGCCTATGTGTATCAAGTTCAGGTACAGTCTCTGTGCACCAAGTTAATACGTCCTCTTTGCGTCAAGTTAATGCGTCCTCTTTGCATCAAGTTAAGGTACGACCTCTGTGCGTCAAGTTCAGGTACAACCTCTTCGCATCAAGTTAGAGTATGAATTATTTGCATCAAGTTAATGTACGACCTCTGCGTCAAGTTAATACGGCCTCTGTGCATCAAGTTCAGGTACTACAGCAACTGCTATTAGCTTTCTCCCTTTGAATCAAGTTAAGGTACAAGTTTGTGTTAATGGCGAAAAAAAACTTCCTTTGTATGCGTCATGAAAAGTGGTTAATGCTGTGAATTACATTTTTCACGTTCTTTATACTTATTGTTTGTTTGCTTTAATTTGTTTAAATGCCCTGCTTTTTACCCGCCTTGTGTACATGGCTTCATCAGATCTGAATCGGCGAAGTCAGTGTTGTACTGTTGTACAATCTGTATGATTCATATAGCTATAGCATGTTGACAAGGATCCATCACACAACGCGTAGCCAAAAAACATCAGTGTCGTGTTGCCATCGATTTACTGCAAAGAGCGTTTTGCATTTGGCTCTCACTGTTTACTCCATCAACATCAAGCCTCTCGGCTCAGAACCAAAAAAAAAGGGTCAACAACGTTAAAATAACGAGCCTTCACAGAGCTCTTTCAACATTCAAAAATCCAATCGGTTTTAATTGCACATCTATGGCTGGCTGGTTCTCTGTGTTTAGCAATTAGCAAAATGCTGTCCCTGCTGTACCAGTCGGGATAATTTGATTGGTCGAGTGGCTTGGACGCACGCCCACTCGTATACATAAATATTCAATGTCAAAGTTTAATCTCTTTTAAAACTGAGCTGGCCGATCTATACTACTCTTCAACCCGGGGAGCTTGACTTTCCATCTTCGGGAAAATCAAGTTCCCTATATCCTTCTTACGAGAATCGAAACATTTAGATTTCCTCGCTTGATTAAAGATGGGGTGATAATGTTAAGTGAGGCTTTTTTGTCAAGGTATTGGTCAGAACGTGAAACGTGCTGGGCCAGGGTTATTTAAAGACACTGGACACCTTTGGTAATTGTCAAAGACCAGTATTCTCACTTGGTGTATCTCAACATATGCACAGTCTGTAAAAATTTGAACTCAATTGGTCGTCGAAGTTGCGAGATAATAATGGAAGAAAAAACACCCTTGTCACATGAAGTTGTGTGCTTTCAGATGCTTGATTGCTTGATTTCGAGACCTCACGCGTGAGGTCTCGAAATCAATTCAAATATTTTACTGAGATATTACTTCTTTCTCAAAAACTACGTTACTTCAGAGGGAGCTGTTTCTCACAATGTTTTGTACTATCAACAGCTCTCCATTGCTCGTTACCAAGTAAGTTTTTATGCTAACAATTATTTTGAGTAATTACCAATAGTGTCCAGTGCCTTTAAAGTGCCGTGCAATGTTTCCAAGGGTGTACTGGGACTTATGAACTGTGCTATGGTTTGTGTACAACTAAGGGTAATGGGATTGGAGCACAGTGTGGTTAGAGTTACTGTAAGGGTTATGTAGGGTTTGTGCAAGTCCTTGGATTAGACTAGCTTTTTGGTGCAGATTTAGGCTGCATTTGGGTTAGGGTTTAACATTGGTACACACGAAGGTTAGCTGCGAAGCGTCACAGGCGTCCTATTTTTTTTTTATCAATATAGGACTCCTATATTACGTTTTTGAGTGCTTGAACAGGAGGCCTATACATGGCAAAATAAAGTATGACACGTGACGCGTGTTCCTCCAATCAAATTACAAGGATATATAAGTGCGAAATATGAAATAAAGTTATACATGGTTGACGTTATAAAGGCAAGCATAATGAAGACGCTGTGCAAGGGTGATAGGACACCATTTTCACGAGCTGGTTCGCCATCAATCAAAACAGATAATTACAGCTAATGTTATGAATATATAGCACCTCATCGGTCATTATCCAATGATTGGCTTCTAAAGTAATCTTCTTCTGGTAAGATTAATCAAATTCCATGCTTCACTGAACGTAAATGTATTCGTTGTTCTTATTTTTTCAGTGTCGAAATCAGACGTCGCAGTAGTGTCGTTTATGGTTTGGTTTTTTTTTTGGTTTTTTTTTTGGGGGGGGGGTGATTTTGTTTGGGTTTTTTCTTTTTCTTATCATAGTGACTTTGGAATAGTAACAAAAAGAGCAGTTAGGCCTATACTGTTTAAACAGATTATGGGTCACACTGACCCAGTAATTGGTCAGGTCCACTGGAGCACAAAACTGGGTCAAGTCTGATCCTGACAGGGGAAGAGAAGAAGACTATCATTGCTGTCCCTTTTCCGATGGCGTAAACTAGACCTTCTTATTTTGTATTTGTTTACTGATTATTTATTATCGTATTATTAGTTGTATTTTTTTTTTCGGGGGCGGCAGGATGGGGGGCAAAAGATAATTACAGCTCATGTTATGAATATTGCACCTCATCAGTCATCATCCCATGATTGGCTTCTAAAGTTAGAGATAATATAGGTAAGATGAATCAAAGTCCATTTTTTCACTGAACGTAGATTTATCGTTGTTCTTATTTTTGAGTGTTGAAATCAGACGTCGCAGTAGTGTCGTTTATGTTTTCGTTTTTGTTGTGTGTTTTTTGTGTGGGTGTGTGTGCGTGTGTTGTGTGTGTGTGTGTGTGTGTGTGTTGTTGTTTGTTTTGGGGTTTTTTTTGGGGGGGGGAGGGGTTGTTGTTGTTTGGGGTTTGGAGTTTTTCATAGTGACTTTGGTATAGTAACAACAAGAGCAGTAGGCCTTTACTCATTGAACAAAAAAAAATAAAACAAAAAGAACTCCGGGGTTAGACAGACCCCGGATCTTGGGTCCTGGGAGACTTGACCCATTTCTGTTACACGCTGACCCGGGAAACTGGTTAATGGGATTTTAGCTCAGATTCTGCGTCAGGTTGCTCCATTTCTGTGTCATTTTGACACTAGGGCCCTTTTCGAATTCACGGCTTCGGCTCCAAAATCGGCTCAGGCTAGCTAGGCTCCCTCATTATTTTAAATTACGCATGCTTTGCGGTCAGGGCTTCAGACAAGAAAACTGGGCCTGAAGCCCAATCCGGAGCCGAAGCCGTGGATTTCGAAAAGGGCCAAAGATTCCGGGTCACACACTGACCCAGAAATTGGTTAGGCCCACTGGAACACAAATTCGGGTCAAGTCTGATCCTGGGGGGGGGACTATCACTGCTGTCCCTTTTCTCCAATGGCGTAAACTAGACCTTCTTCTTTCGATTTGATATTATTTTATTTATTTTATTATTATTTGTATTTTTCGGGGGGCAGGGGCAAAGGCACAATTGGGGGAAGGGGATTTACTTGTGAACCATACATACATTATGGAGCTGATGGTCTTGGTTGGTAAGTGCTTTATCCTCGCGAGGTCGTATAAAGTTCAATTTTGCCATAGGATTCAATATACAGCGCTTATGCTCAAAATCCACAGTTATTTTTCTTCGATCTCGTCGTGGGTAAGGCGGGGGCCAGACGTTTAATGCTTTTTTGGCTTTTCCTGGTGTATTTTATTGCTGTAAGGGTTGTTAGCCAAATTTGTACTTGTCTTAATAATTGCGTCTTTGACGGTGGGTTTTAGAGATAACTAAACCAATGTTAATAGAAATATTGCCTCTTTGGTACAACTGCAATGGGTAAGGTGTTTTTCTTTATAATAAGCAAGTAATTTTAAAGCTAATTTTTCCTTTAACCAATATATAGACCCTTGCATTGGCCGCCGTTGATGAAACGTGCACGCGTGAAAAGCTATATAATCATGGGCTGAGAGCATATATATTGACTAGAGCGCTAACACCCCGTTATACACGCACTAAGGTTTTGAAGCCGTGTTGGCGCATCCATGTTTATGTACAAACCAATACAAAAGCTTGAAATTTTGTACGGCAATTGTACGGCTATTTGCATGATAAAGCGTTTGTTCTTTTCTATGCGTCATCGAACCAAATATGCAGCAAATGAGAACGCACAATCTGCTAATGAGCGTACAAACTGCGAGCGTCATGTGCGTCATGTTTAACATGTGCGTTTGCGCGTATACGTTTTTTTTTGTTTTGAATTCGGCATTCTTGCCGGCATATTGTGTATCCTTGAAGCAGATTTTGTTTTTTTCCCCTTGACATCTTGAAGCATTGAATCCTCCCAAACAAGGCTTTAGTTCGACTCAGCATTTTTCCTAAGACGTAAGTAACAACATCAGAGAATCACCTACTACATATTATTTTAAGACATCACTAAAATCACCTGTTTACAAGAGCAATGATCGTTAGATTAAATATGGCGCGTACGTAAGCGCGCACGCCGAATGCAAAATTTTCGCGGCCATGTGTGCTCTCTTAAAATTAAAATCGTTCCGTAGTCACGCAACACATCAAACATGTCTGCGCCCAGGGTGGCTTCTAAACGCAGAGCAAGTTAGCGCTCTAGTCAATATATATAGCTCTATGGCTGAGAGGTTGTGCGAAGCGCGTACACGCGCGCACAATTCCATTGTTTTCATCAAAGATGGTGGTCAGTGAGGTCATGTGCAAAGCATAGACGATTGCTTTTGTTTCACATTCAACTTTCTGTTTTCCATTCAATCCACTTACTACGTACTTTCTATTTTACTTTTGTATTTGTTTTCCTTATTTTTCTTTTGATAATAATGGCAAGTAAAAATAAACAATAGGGCCTATATATAGGCCCCCTATAATTATGTTATAAAAAGTACAACAGTTTTTCTTGGGCTCCCCAGGGTTAATTAAATAAGATTTATCTTGCGATATCCAGTAATTGCCACCATCTATAACACTGACAGCCATAACAATAGTATTGCTAATGAATTTTAATGGCGTATTTTTTGGCTGTCATGTTCCGCTATCCCGTTAATTTATTTACAAATAGGGAATTGAATGCAAGTCGTAAATTACTTCCTAGCGACATGACAAACTGGTCAGGAGTGCAATTATTCCTCTCTTAATTATTCCTCGTTTATCAATAATTCACTACAAAAACCTTTCTAATGTCTGTCGTCGCCATCTTTGCCGTGGTCCCTGGGCGTATTTGCAGTAATGACTACAGAATCGCGTTGTGCCTTTTAAAAGGGTACCAGACTATAACATATCTGAATATTTGCAGAATTGCTTCCTCGGGTGACTTTCAGCTTTGATAATCCTGCTCGATTAAAAATCATCTTTACCCATACAAAGTAGCAAGGATTCAGTCGCTGGCAATGGTATAACTAGGGGGCACGGGGAGCACTTGCCTCCCCCACCCCTCCCAATTGTGTCCGTCCCCCCCCCCATCCGAATTGAGTTTTGTCCTGCCCCCTTTTAACGATCACTGACCCCTGTTGATTGACACACCCTCGTAGTCTAGGACGTGTTGCATGGTCCAGCCTAGGATATCATGGCATTTGGGCTGACCAATGTGTACGATGTGGTTAAGACAATAGAAAAATAATTATCATTAAAGGAACACATTACAGAATTGGTAAGAAAAAAACTTGTAATATATACTTTTTGATCACAGATTTACATGAAACTTACACGGTCTAATGATGATGATAGTAGAAAACATCCCTTGAAATATTTCTGTCTGAAACGCCATATTTGATGAGAAATGAATACACTAATTTTCCGATTGGAGTTTATCGCTCAGTGAGCGTTTTATTCATTGGTTGAATCTATATGATTTCATGCAAATGTGTAATCGGTTTTTCACTATTTTCTCGTGACCCAGATGGCCGATCGATCTCAAACTTCTACAGGTTTGTCAGTTTATGTATATGGTGGATTACATAAAGTGCTTACACTGCCAGCAACTGTTTTGTTAGCAAAAACCAATTTTGTAATGTTCCTTTAAGTCAGCAGCATGTGCTGACAGCGGCCCTCATCACCACAGGGTTTTTAAAAGTCTAGTGAAGGGCAATACTTTGTGCTACTCAAGGCCGCCCATACCAAGCAGTGGACATTGTTTGTGAACAAAGAAAGATCTATTTACTGTTATTAATAATTATAACGAAGGCAATTATTTTTGTTCTCTCTCTCTCTTTCGCAATCAGTCTTCGGGATATGGCAACAAAGGGCGCTATTTGAGAAGACCATTATTTACAACTTCATCATCAGGGGTTGACAGTAGAGGGCGCTTTAATACAAACCCAATTTTTTTTTCCAGCAGCACTCTCCACATGCAATGGCTGGCAATCATGCTTCCAACTTATCCGACGTGAGTGAGGACGAATCTCGCACGATGGACACCGTGAATTTCTCGGAGCAGCAAGAAGTTGATGAGCATAAGAAGAGTTCTGGAAGCTTATCCTTGTTCAACCTCAAAGGTACAAGACAAGTTGTGAACAAATTGATTTGCGTTTCATTGGGGGGGGGGGGGGAGGGGAGAGGGGGGGGTGCCTGCCCCGAGTCAGTCAATCATGTCAGTATGTATAGTGATTATGCAATGGACATGACCTGATGATGGAGGAGTCAAACCTGGGCCAAGTCATTCGATCGTGGCGGTGTAGGAATTCGATCGAAGAAATTCGGCCCTGCTTTGATCATGTGATGACACAGGTCACAGCCTCTCTAAGATTAAGAAGCTGAAAATATCAATGTTCGTTATGTCCTGCATAAGTGTACTTTTGTTGATGGGTCAACAAATAACAAACGGGTACCAGATATTATTCCAGAAAATGAAAAACAGATCCACGCTTCCTTTGTGAACATGTGTGCACGTGTGCTTAACATGCGCGAAATGTGTAGCAACTCCGTTCAACTTACATGTCAACTTTCATGTCAATTCAACTGAAGCTAAACATTCGGTTACATTTAGTCTATCTATACTACATTATTTTGTTATAAAGTGAAGGTGTCGATACTGTACTTGCTGGTATTACTCAAATTATTGTAAGTAATGGATACCCTGTTCACCTGACTAAATTGCTGCAAAAATTTTGGGCGCGCGTGTGCACGCAAGTTTTCACATTAATATGGAGTCAGTATCAGAAAGTTACCACAGAGAAGTCAGACAGTAGGAGGGTTGACTGTGTACAGTGTACATAGCATTCTTTCTCCACATGATATCATAGTACATGTAGGTTTGCATTTAAAATTTACAGTAGCTTGTATTGAATGGTCAGACAGTAGGAGGGTTGACCGTGTACTGTGTAGCATTCATTCACCATGTGATATCATAGCAGGTTGGCATAGTTACTCAACATTATCAAGAATGGTATTGAATGGTCATGCAGTTGGAGGAAACTAACAGTAACAACGTTTATATTTTCTAATTTTTCTGTCTAGGTTCAGTGTTTATGGTTGGCATTGCTGGTATTGCAATGATGTCAGGATTTGGGATGACCATTGCTGGAGCCAAGAGGAAGTACCCGACATCATTCACAAAGGTACAGAAGTCACCCAGGAACAGAGTTAAACTAGAAATGGGATGATGTGGTGTCCACGCCTATGGGGCGCCATAGTTTTATGTTTTATGATGCTATAATTTTCATGGTTTATAAACCATGTTTTGTGATGATTCAATTTTCATGGTTTATAAACCATGATTTACAAACCATGTTTTATGATGAATTCAATTTTCGTGGTTTATAAACCATAATTTTTTAGCGTTAATTGTATATTAATGGCATGTAAACCACAACAATAATTTTGACAACAATTTCTATGGTTTACAAACTAATTGTTACAAACCATGGTAAAAACATGTCAAAATACGCTAAACAATTAAATTGACAAACGGCACCCCCATACACGTCTGCTGTAAACTCTAATCTAGAAAAATCCCTTTCATTTCTCGTTAAGCTCTTTTCACAGTACATAACGAATTGTTCCTTCCTCAGGGGATTCTTCCCGACCCAGCCGCCAGTCTTCATGAGAGTGGAGCATCTCTCGGTGTACGTGCCCTACTCTGGGGGTCGTTCTTCGCTGTGACTGGCTTTGGAAGTTTGACCTTTGTAGTCTGCAAAGCTATGGGTGTCAAGAGTGTAGGTGTTTCTAGATTTTTTGATAAGTTGGTATCCAGATACCTTGGGATGGAATGAAGTACAGAATAGAGTGTGCAAGAATTGTGTGTTACCGACCGTATGGACAATTTTGTTTCCTTCATCGTTAAACCATTGGCACCGGTAAACCTAAATTTCCCCTAAATCTTTTAATACGCATGAGGTTTCTATACTTATTCAAGAGAAATGCCCAGTGTCAACGGTCAAAATTAACACACCTTAGATGTCAGTTTTATTTGTGGTTTGTTACTTGATTGAAATAACAAAAAAGTTGCATTCTCTTGAGGTGATTCCTTGGCTACCGCTTCCCAGGTTGTCTCATATTTACAACCATGTGAAAAATATGCGCCTCCCTCCTGTATTTTGAAGACTTATTTGCATTACTAGTGTATTCAATCATTTCAAACTTTTTTTCTCTAATGCTCATTTGCCAAGTGTTGAATGTCGCCATCTTTGTCGCCATCTTTGAAGAAACGTGAAGAGCAAACATTGGCTGAGAGTCATGCGGAGCGCGTACACGCTTGCACTTTCCATTGTCTCTCACCCAAGATGGTGGTCAATGACGTCATGTGCAATCCATCTATTCAAACTACTAAAGCAATAATTGACCACTCACCTTAAGATGAATCTTAGTGCTTGGTGAAATTGAACCTTGGTCTTTGCCTTTAATGCCCTTCCAGTTAAAAAATTTCCAGTGTAAGTTCTCTTTGCTAAACGGAAAATGACCTTGCCCCTTTTAATGATGAAATTCAAGTCTTCAAACTCCTCTTGGCTCTTCATGATGATCACAGGTTGCTGACTTCCAGACAAAGTTCCAGTCGGTTGCGCCAAGGATCCGAAGAAACGAGGCCAGCGAGCCGGAGGAGGTGACGCTGAATAAACTCCGGCAGGAGATCTTCCAAGACGAAATCAAAGAAAGTGACTGAAAGCTGAAAACGATGTTGGTGTCAATGAAAACAATGTCACATTGAAAGTGACCATCTTTCAGCTACTTGTTATGTCATGAAGAAGGAACAAATCTTGATTACGTGACTCATCCATTGCTTGAGTAAGTAAGACCGGTGGAGATCGCTGTTAAGAAAGCCACGTTGGTCAGAAGTTTAGGGAGAGCCCTGTCCTGCCCTGAGATGCACAGTCACACCGACTGAAAATGAGTAATGCGAAATGACTTAAAAATAAGCTAGATCAGCCAAGTTGAAACACCAATACTTTTTTGTCAGAACAAAACATGATAATAAACCAATGTTGACTGCTTCGATTGCTGTGGTTAAAACTATGACTCCCGAGGTGATCTTCAGGGCGTCCTATTTTCCTTGGGTTAAAATGAGTAAAAGCAGCCAATATTTGTTGTATAACACCCCAAGCATATATTGTGCATGAACATCTAGGTACCAAGAAGCTACTGTTGCTATGGGTGTAGTACAGTGATTGCCACTGGTATAGTACATTGTTTGTCAAGGGTATAGCGCAGCATGTTTGTGCGGCTTTCCAGTAAAAACAAGACGCATCAAGTGACGCGCTCTAAACCAATCGAAAGGCAGAATCCTCGTCAGGGGTGTTATAAATCACACTGTGTAATGAAACTATCCACAGAGTGTACTTTTAGAGGCGGATCCAGACAGTTTTGGGAGGTGCTGAGAGTTATATACCAGGGGGACACTGGTATCCACTACTCCTGCATGTATGTGCCATCATAAGCAGGCATTGCATTAATTTTTCCGGGGGATTGGGAACCATTGAATTTTGTGACTTTTTTTTTCTTCAAAGAAGTTGTTTTCTGAAAGTTCTTACATTGGTTGGTGACTGCTCCCGACACCCCTTTGTTTTGAAAAACCCTAATAGTTTACCACTAAGGTTAGGGTTAGAGTTAGGGTTTGAATTGGGGAAAATACACAAAGGCAGTCAAAACATAGGGGTGTCGGAACATAGGGATGTAACCCAAGGGTTTCGTCGGTGAGATATGCAGTTTGTAAAATGTTTGTTCAGCCTTTATTTTTGCCCGGTAGTTGCTTGGATTTTACGGGTGGTTTATTTGAGGCATTGAAAGTATCAATGTTAGACTGGACATTAAATCAAAATAAAATTTGAAATTGTAAATGTTTGTCAACTGTTTTTCTTGACTTTACATTCTTTACTAATTTTTTATTTGTTTTTGTGTGTGTGTGTTTGTGACATAAGAAAACAATCATTTTGTGAGTAAGATTTGAATGAATTTTAGTCTTGTTTGGTCACAAGTGGTTGCTTAGTTTTAATTTCTCAGACTAAATCTAGTTTGAAGAATGGAAATTGAACATTCACCTGTGACTGAACAAGATGTCCAAGACATGGATCATTTAAATCTAACTCTTAATGCTTTTATTTGCCTGGTCCAATTGTCCTAAAGAAGAGGTCCCTGTGATTATTTATTAATTTATTTATTTGTTTTTTTTATTTTTGGGGGTGGGGTTGTGCAGAAAAACTATTTTAATATATGGGTAAAAATTGGGTTATGTTTAATTATACTTCGCCAATACATTTGCGTGTAATTGAATTTTTCTTGACACTTGAACGCAAACTTCAGATTGTTTATTTTACCACCACCGGCAATCTGTTAGGGCGCCCTCATGTGAACAAACTAAACTGGAGGCAACATTTATTGGTTCAGCAAAAATGTGGGGGTAGCAGCAAAGCTTGTCCTAAACCATTTGTTATTTGAGGTTGGCGAGCTTTTAATATTAAAATTGCTTCTCAGCATAACTTTCTTTGCCTTTTTTTCTATTCCTTGCCAAATCATGAAAATTAAGGCAAAAGGCAACCATTTATTTAACACATCGCTTGAGGGCGCTAAGCAAAATCCCCTTTTAACTATTGACACGCATGCGCACACTCGAAGTGAAACGTTTATCGTCTGCTAAATTGTTACATGGCACAATTTGTGAGAAGTGTTTGTCTGAAATATGACAAATTTTAAACGAACTGTGTGATTTGTTCCCAGTCAGAATTTAGAGGAAGTGCAGTACTGCATACCGAAGATATATTTTGCATTGCCTACAGTGCTGTTTTTGGCTACTTTTAGTCGATAATTAATAGAATACTCACGGAAATGGCTTCGTCCACTTCCAGACTGCGATTGATGTTCAATTCGGCATCCAGGTTCGTGCAATTGAATAAGATTATGGCTATTCAACATTAACATTGTTTAACGTCAGCCATTTTTTGTGTGAAGTTCGTGTTCTTGAACATGTTAATGTAATTATGATGGTTTCATTCTTTTCTGTCTTCGAGAAAGACCTGCAAGGATCGAAACGTCAGGCCAGCATCGTTTATCGTATCAAAACCCATGACCTGGAGTCCTGTTTGGTGAAGAAGCACTAACAACATGACTTGCAGTTTGCATTACTAATTTTCTATTTTTAACTTGTTTCAATGAATCTTCAGTGTTTCAATGTTGAGGCCCTAATTTGACAGCTGAAGTGAACTGTATTGATGAAATTAAAAGTATCGAATGTTACTTTGTGAGCCTAACTGTAACGTCATTATTGATTGATTATAAATTAAATTATAAATACACTCGGTGAGTGACTCAGTATATTAGGCAAAAGTTTTGTATGCGACTGCCACTTTTTATCTCCTTTAATTTAGGTCAAATCAATCCTTACGGGACCTTACCTGTCCAGGATAGTTAACACTAAGTAACAGTAAAACACAGGCACTTTGAACGGAAACAGGTCAACTTGTAAGTTGCACGCCTGCCAACTCTGCGCCAATTGGTCGACTCCACGCCCACCAACTCAAGCACACACCGACTTGTAATAAACTATTATTATCATGATTTCTTACTCGAGGTATGCGGAGCTACATCTTGAGAGTATTTATAAGACCTTTTTCCTTAACATAGCACTATAAAATGGTATAACCTGTGCCGTGGTGCACTGTGCAGCCAATCAAACTAGGATTACCGCGGCAAACCCCTTCTCTTTACAATAAGTGCACTAGGTTCTTTTCTTAGTTTTACATGCGTTAACACAACAGAAAGGACCTACAGCTTTACGTCCCATCCAAAGGACAAAGCAATAATGGTTAAGTGTCTTGCTTAAGGACACAAGGTCACGACCAGGACTTGAACCCACACTCACTCTCATCCTGAAGGATCACCTTTAAATTAATTGTCAGTAAACACCTAGAAAACTGACATCACATCAGAGCGTACTGGTTTTATTGAGTTAGTGAGCTATCCGTCTCGCTTTTGATTTTTGTCTCTCTTTTGATTTTGTTTCAGGCCGCTGATTGTTGGCTCTGTTGTAGGTGCTTTTGTTTGCTACGGAACATACAAACAACAAGTGAGTTGATTCAAAATCTAAGTATGGTTAAACTACCCAATGAATAGTCCAGCCTATAGTCGTAGTTCCAATGTTGTCGTGGTCCTCGTTTGTCATGGTATCAAACATTTTTTCCTTTTTATGTGCTTATACATGTACTCCTGTTTTTAACTAGGTCAACGGTAACCAATGCCTTTCTGCTGATCTGATAATTTTATTTTTACTTTAAATTGTAACCTCATTCTGACCTCTGAAGTATTCCTGTCTAGATCCTGTTTCACTTCTAACAAAAATTGATCGAAAAAAATGTCCAAAATGTGCAAGATTGTACTAAATCTATTTTTTATAATTACACTCAAGCTTATAAAAAATATCAGCAAGCAGTTTAACCCTTTAGAGACCATTCAGTTCATAACATCTTTTATTCTGATTGAGAAACATGCCAAGTAACAGGACATCAGGGAACCCACCTGTACAAGCTTTGAACAAGGGGCATCATTACTCTTTCATAGTAAGACTGGTAAACCATATTGCATGAAAACCAGGCTTACAAACTGCGAAATGAATGAGTTATAAAGGGAAAGGTACAGTTTCAGAAAGTTTGCTCAATACACACTGCCTCATCTGTAAAATTTAAATAAAAATGAAAGCAAGGCCGGCATTGTACTTGGAAAAAGTCCTTGTTAAACTAAAGAGTTCTTCTAACTTTTTCCCCAGCAGAAGCCAATTCATGCAAAGACAATCATGAGTACCCAAGTGCCAAAATTGAGTCCATTCATGGCAGAGACGATCACTCCAGCTGCTACCCTTGCTGAGGTAATGATTTATAACTTTTTGAATATTGAATATGGCGTGATTATTGTATAAACAATTTTGATCACTAGATACTGACTTAGTACTACATAATGATAAGTAAAAACTCATTTCTACTGTCAGGAATGCTTGCTTAGCTAATTCTCATCGCTAAATTGTTCACAGTGTTGTAGAAGTTTTTTCAAAGAAATTTCATACTGTGCTCATCTGAAAATCATTGATGTTTTTTCCCCCTGATTCTGACTTCGTTAAAAATTGCTTCTCTTTTTCAGAAGGGTAATGAAATGAAATCCAAAATGGAGCTCTTCATCATGAAAACTCAAGTAAGTTTGTGTCTTTTTTTATTTGAGCCATCGTCTAATTTTATCTTTAAATAAAAATTAATTAATTGACAAACACAAGACTGCTAGACTTGTGCGCAATGCTAAAATCACCGGCCTCTCGCCTGCGGTTCAGTGTGAACTTCGAGCCCCGATTATCTAGGGTGGATCTGATTGTAAAACTACCAAGTTATTGTATTTGAGCCGACAGTACTAGGTTAGTATACGGTACTCAATTCTCAAGGATGAGAAAAGTTTGACTTTTATCAAAATTCATAATTTTTTCGTGTCTGCCTTGAGGGAAAAACCCAGTTGTTTTTTACTTCAGACGTGAAATAATCCTGCTCTTTGATCTACTTCTCTAGTATTTTGAATATTGTTCCCACAAGCTCCTTAAAACCTATAACTCCAGGGGATACTAAAAGGAATCATTTCAACGCACCTTCTGTTGACCCCTTGCATGACACAACACATCTCTGCACGATCACACCTTACTACATGTGCCATTTGGGGAGTCAATTCCTTTGCATACATTTTGACTCTCAAAATGGCTGACAGGATAGGAGCATGTAAGCACGCTGGTTGTCGGGAAATGGGTCAATATTTGGAAACCTTGGTTCAGACTTTTTTGTCCGCAATGGCCAAGTTCGCGCAAGAACTATCGTTGACCATAGTTCGACTAAGTTAGACCGAACTCTGTCTAGTCGATGATTGTTGGACTACGCTAGTGGACTATTTGGAACCAGCCTACCGGGCATTGTCGCATCGCTGGTTATCAATAGCCGTTTACATAGTACAGTGCAGAGTGGACCAGTTATCAGAAAACGATAATGTAGGTTGAGCTGCCGGTGGCATTGACATTACATGGCTAGAGTCATTCGCACTTCAACTTCTGTGCACATGCCCAACATATATCACTAAACAACCACTAGTTAACCATCGGTCCTTGCGCGAACTTAACTGACCAATTACTCTCATCCCTGACAAAATAATTGTTCAAAATATAATCCACCTTTTGACCAATTTTGCAAGAATCTGGAAGGTGCTTGTGTAAAAATAGGTTTGTCAGTTTCTTGTCAATTAAGGTGTTCAATAAAGTTATAATTTTAATTGGTTTGTTTTGTTTCTTGTCATTGATGTGAAGTTATTTTTTCAATACATTCTTAGGCTGAGCTCTGCAAAACCCTTGAAGGAATTGAAGGCGAAAAGAAGTTTCTTGTAGACAGATGGGAAAGGCAAGAGGTATGCTCTAACCCAAAGTACAAGTAAATCCTATTATTTTATTAACATAACTACTTAATACATAGCCACAATCATGGGTACACATATTTTTCGTGTCCATGTTATGAACAACACTTTGAAAACCAATGATGTAACAGCTATTTCAATGTTTTTTTGTAAATTGATTAACCAGCAGTGTGTGAATGAAGAGTAGAAAGTACTTGAGTTTGTTGAAAACAAGATCTGCAAAGAGTTACTCAATATTTATGTGCCGTTCATTTGGTGTCTTTGTAACAAAAAGTGTACCCATGATTGATTGTGGCTGTGCACACATTTCTTATAATAGCACTTGATCACACCTGAGGACCTCTCAAAGCACTGTCTATTTTTTTGTTCAAAATATAAGCCTTGTATATTTAAATAGCACCTTGTAAGCGGTTTACAAAGTGCTGTGGGGCAATCAACCATACCAGAAAACAGGGGTAAACCCCTTCTCTTAACGATAAGCTACTGGACTCTTTAACGTGCATTGCACAACACATGAGACCAACAGCTTTACGTCCCATCTAAGGGGCAAAGCAGTTATGGTTTTAAAAACATCTTGGTTAAGGACACAAGTTTCAAGACCAGGACTCGAACCTGCACTCTGCTAGACAGTGCACTTGACCGCTCGGCCCCAACAAGCCACAATAAATAAATTTTCAAATATTCATGGCTCTTATATGTTCTTCAATTAAGCTTCCTTTTTTTGTCTTTTTTTGGGGGGGGATGCAGTAACTGTTTGGTGGCCAGGACTAAGTGATGATATTATTAGATTAAGAAATGATCAAGTGCATTTGATACTGACTTCTAATTCATGAAGATTTTCCAAAGCTAAAACTCTGTCCATTGTAGGAAAAACTATAAATAAATAATAGTAAACTTGCGGGTACAACCATGTGTAAATCTCTTTTGTTTGAGTGTTGGCTCTGAGAAGAGCCGGTTTGGTCTTGACGTTTCGAACAGTATACTCTGCTCGTCTTCTGTCCATTGTGTTCAATGAACCAACGTCCATGTATCACTATTCTGCAGTAAGGAGGAAGGTGACAATTCTTCCCCTCTTTCACTTATACGCAGGTGCTAGGGTAAAACCAAAATCATAATCTTTATTCCCGTCACAAATATTACATCATTTAAATTGTTTGTGGAACCTGCTGCCGATTACAGGATTCAAACTGGCCTTTTCAAAACCAGGCAATCTCAGTGATTTGGTGGTTAAGACATCTGGTTTCCTTCAGAATTCCTCTTTGTTTTTGTTCCAGGGAGGAGGTGGTGTAACATGTCTTATAGAAGATGGCAGGGTTTTTGAGAGGGCAGGGGTCAATGTTTCAGTGGTCAGTGGTCATCTGTCATCGAAAGCTGTTGCTCAAATGAGGTCGAGGTATGTTTAATGGCAGACGGTGAAAATACTACTAGGTAGCAGACTAACTGGGTAAAATACATGGTTGTTAGAAATTTATGCAATGACCATGTTAGTGTAAATGATGTAAATTTATCTGGTAAGTCAGCTGCCACCTAGCATTGCAAATTCTCCTATTAACCCTCTTGCTGTCTGACCATTCAATACCATTCAAGTGGTTTTGAATGATAGATAAACTATGCCAGCCTGAAATATCGTCAGCAATTTCACGAAGTGCCAAAAACTTGAAAAATCGGTAGAAACCTCATATTGATTTTTTTGTTGGTTTCGATGTAGTTAATTGGTATCTAACAATTGACAAAGTTACAACTCTCAAAAGCGTCTACTTTCTTAATTATGCTAAGTCTATGAAAGGCAAAAACCCGAAGAACCTGGAATTGCGTTTTCACGAAGAGCCAAAAACCTTTTTGTCATTTTGTGTATTCGCGACCGCGTTGATTGTATAGCTGGCACATTGCCAACCATGAGTGCTCCGGCTTTTGCGTTTTCACGAAGTGACAAAAACTTTGTTATTGCGTTTTCACGAAGTGCCAAAAAGTTTACACACGACGCGCGCGCGCTGCACACAGACCACAATTTGTACAGTTTTCACGAAGAGACAATCTTGTTAATTAAATAATTCCTCATTAATTAAACACGTTATGGACAAAATTGAAAGCAGATTTGTATGATTTAGGATCTCTACTTCCCTGATATGTAAAATTTCAAAGATTAAATTGCGAATAGTCTACCAACCAGTAATTTTAAAATTAGCTTAACTTCAAACACGGTTTTCTCCAAACATACATTTTTGGCTTTGGGGACTTTTTGGCACTTCGTGAAATTGCTGACGATATGATACCATGAGGGTATGCATGTACACAGTACACAGTTAGTTCTGTGCACAGTTGTGCCACCGTACACAACCTTGGCAGTCGAATGGTTTCAAATGGTTGGTCAACTCACTGGAAAATGTTGCCAAGAGTCACTGACAGTAGGAGGGTTAAAGAGACGGTGCAGATCAAAGTTCACATTCATTCTATCTTTCAAATTCAAACTTGAAACTGAAGAATACTTCCAAATAAGCCATTTTAGGTTTCAGGTTTATTTATTCTACAGTTAAACCAAAGAAAGTGAATCGCAAAAAGTTGCATACGTAAATGAAATTATAGAGTTTAGAATAAAGTAAATGGGATACTGCGAGGGGATCCATTAAAGCAGATCTCTGCATCAAGCAAGAGGACAGTAGCGGAAGGCACATTTTTGTGTTTCTATCAATAACATAAGAACCTTTTGGTCAAATCCAGTCAAACTCCATGTAGTACTCTATTACTTAGAACACCCCCTTTGAGATAATGTAGTCATCCATGGAGTTGAGTTCATTAACAGGTCTCCATGAAAGACTTAGTTGCCCTATAATTGAAAGTGCCTTTGAAAGAGCCACATTGTGCACTGCTCTACACCCCCCCCCCACACACACACATACACTCCCCTGCCCCCACTCCCCTGCCCCCACTCCCCTGCCCACCACCAACTCCTCTAGCCACTCCAACAACCATCCCCCTCCCCCACCTCCACCCTTACCCCACACATCCCAAACAGACTTAATTGTCATTTTATAAAGAAAAGTGCCTTCCAATGAGGCATTAGTTGTCAGCTAGTTATTTTTTGGGAGCCTCGACTCGCAGGATTTTAAGAAGCAAAGCTTGTAAACAATGGTCCTGATTAGGACACATCCATGAGCCAGGGGCTGAAGTTTCACAAAGGCAGATCTGCAAGTTTGGTTTGAACAATTATCTGGTACAAAGACTTGCTTAATCACAACTGACTAAGTCACAATTTGAATTCCCAAGAATAGAGACGGTCGCTATGTGTCACATGGTTCAGGGCAAGGTTTTGCGTAGTAACATGTACACATAATAGATGGCGAATACCCATACACAATGGAGTAATGGTAAAATGGTACCAGGCTTTGGTATCATCTACGTCTTTAGTAAGGAGAATAAATTTGAGTGTTCACTTTTGACCAATTGATGGTGACAGTGACTTATTGATTGTCACTTTATGAAATCAGATATTTATGGTCCAGTGGAAATCTTACGCTTAGGTTTAAATTACTCATTCTGTTGTTTTTCGCAACAAGGGAATTTCACATATTTTACACAAAGTCATTCATTCTAGCCCTGAGAATACACTGGCTATCAAACCACAGAGAATCCAAGTCAATATTCCAATATTCTAAATTGTGAATAAAGAGACACAATGAATATAATTATGGGTAAAAATTAGCATAATCAAATGAAGAACACTGTCAAATTTAAGGTGTACATTGTATCTTAAAGGCAACAGTAATATAAGTGAATATAATATAGTATACAATATTGTAGATAAACACTGCAAGTAGGTTACTTCATTAGTTTATTATTTCATAAAACCTTACCAGACTACTTACTTTAATAAAATGTATAGGGGCCTATAACTAGTACACATGCAAGGTACATTAACAAATCACTTTATTTTTATGTCAAGAAAAGTTCTTAAAGTATGTCCTTTAAGTTGATTATTTCAAACAAGCTGCTTTTGTTAGCCAGGATTGAAAAACTACATGCAAGGTTTGCAAAACTTGCAGCTAATTCAAAAACTGTGTGTCTAAATTGCTCACTTGCAATACTTGTACATGTAAATGACACCAAACTCCAAACGGGTCTTCCAAAAGACCCCATGACACCTCCTTTGGCCAACATTTCTGTATACCTTCAAATGAGACAATTGCATTATAATGTAGAGGCACAGGAAGGAGGCAGGCCCTCTAATTAAAAAGGTCAAGCGATCACTGAAATACTACTGTAAAATCCACACGATGACGTTTAAAATATAAAACGATTAATCTCCTGCAACTAATGTACATGTATTCTTCACAAGAAAATAACAGTGTACAGTATAAATAGCACAGCACAGTCACTTTATTTGAAGGGCAAAAGGTCAACATGAGGCTAGCTACATACAGACACATTTACAATTCCTGATTAAACTAGCCCTTAAAACTACAAAATTTATATCTGATAAAAAGATGAACTAAACACAAATCAATACTTACAAAGAGCTCTAGGACATTATCTCTCCCAATTAAACAGTATTCAGAGCATGGCCAGAGCCATGCTCTCTACAAAATAGAAAGAAATACCCATAGAAAGTAATATGCTCTCTCTTGCTCAAAGCTAAAATGGAAAAGAGAGTGAGCCCAAAGGTTGCAGACTCAAACTTAACTTCTTATTGTAAATATGCTAACTACAAAGCTGGATCAGTTACTTGAGCACTAAGGGCTAGTTTTATAAAATCGGTGGATAGGGCATGGCCAGGCATGAATGTTTTGATTGGGTGATGGACAGGTCTGTGATAAGAGAGCCCCCCATTGTTTAGTGTGTTTTATTCCATCTTGTCATAACAGCGTTTTGATTGCTCCAGCGATGAGCTGTGAACAGTTTGCAGCTTCAAAGTCAGTTTTTTCTTTAAAATGATTTCTCGAGATTTCAAACAATGGGTGGGATTCTCTGTTGTTTAGTCAATTAATCTGCTGGTACTAGCATAGAGGTGTATTGAGAGAGTTGAGACATAAAGTGACCAGTTTTCTTCGGTCTCATGGTTGCTGGACGCCATTTTTTCTTTGGTCACATGGTTGCTGGACGCCATTTTCAGTCCCAATGCAGCACAACCCAATGCGCAGTTTAGTCTGGCACCTTGTGTTCGCCAATGCGTTTAGTTTGACACAAAATGACTTCTAATCGCAAGATGTCGCAAGTCTTTCAATATACGGCTCTGCCTTACAATAGCAGCCAAAAACAGATAATCAATGCTGATATTTATAATATCAATTGGCTTTTATATAGCACACATATCCTAGTAGCTACAAGACGCTTTACAACATCATTATCCCTTTAAGAGATGTTCATTTTTGCATCGGGGATAAAGAATTAAATTTTGTTTTATCCTTACACCGATGTGTATTAAGCACTGTATACTCAGTACTTTCCCGAGCTCTGTGAACAAAAAATCAACAGGCAAATCACTCGGGTGGGATTCAAACCCATGACCTTAGCATTGCTAGAGCAGATGTCTTGCTCTACATCTGCTCTAGCAATGCAAAGGTTGTGAGTTCGAATCCCACCCAAGTGATTTGCCTGTGTTTTTTTTTTTCTTTTTTCCCAGAGCTCAGGAAAGTACTGAGTAGGCCTATACAGTGCTTAATACACATCGTTGTAAGGGTAAAACAAAATTAAAAATCACTATCCCTGTTCATCGGGCATACTATTTGACCATTCCTCTAACTTTCTCAACTCCCTGGGGAGCATATAACCCGAAGCTGCTCAAATTAAGGCCAAGGGGTCAATCCAACACATTACTGTCTCAGCCCTCTCATATTCCAATTTATGCACCTGGGTTCAGAGAACCAGGTGTGGTTAATTGCCTTCCTCAAGGACACAAGTGTCATGACCGGGAATTGAACCCACACTCTGATGATTCAACCATCAGAACTCGAGTCCCATGCAGTAGATGCCATGACACACCGCAAGTGGTATACATGAGCATATCAACCTTGTTCCCATCACCATATTAACTGAAAGTTATTTGGGTTTTTTTTTTTTTGCAGAGGAAAACAACTAGAGGCAGGAAAGAAGCTTCCATTTTTTGCTGCTGGAGTTAGCTGTGTGATACACCCGGTAAGTGACAACTGATGTTGTACCAAGTGATAAAGGATAAAGAGACTTGTAAATTATCTAAGAAAAAGACTGTGTCAAATTTAATCACTTCAGCAGTGGCTATGGCCCTAGAGCAAAAAAGGAAACATTTTTTATTATCATTGCAGCCAACTGCCCTAGCCGTAGCCAATTTTGGTTGACTGGGACACAGGTTGGCTATCCTTTATGAAGTAACTATAAATAAATAGTAAACTTGTGGGTACAACCATTATTAAATCTCTTTTGTGGGAGTGTTGGCTCTGAAAAGAGCCTGTGTGGTCTTGACGTTTCGAACAGTATTCTCTGCTCGTCTTCGGGAGAAAAGCTTCAAACACCACTTAAATAAATATATGTTGGGGTGTACAATATGTACGTGTACAATATGTACATGTACCTGTATAGAAGCCACCTTTCAAGTGGTTGTAAATTGCAAAGGTTACAAGTAAATTGCTCGTTACTGCACTGAGATGAGTCCCATGGTAATTTGACTCCATAATCAGTGTGTTACCAAGAGATGATGTCATGTTTTTCAAGCTTAGTAGATGTACATGCAATTGCAAGATTTAAAATGGAGATAACTTTTTACATGACTACATGTATCACATATGACACATGACACTCATCGATTGGTTGTTGGCTATGTGGGCATGTTTGCTTTTACATGTAAATCGAGAAATTTGATTTTATGCCCATAACACATTCCATGCCGAAACCAGGCACCTCCTTCCAAAAGTCAAAACTGGGTTGATTTGCCGATCAATTAGGTCCTACAATGTAAGTACTGTATTTCCAATACTATGAACGTTTAAGACATTATACATTGATGTCATGCCTGATGTTCACTTTCAATGCCATTTCAGTATTTCCGAGAAGCATTAGTGCCTGATTTTGGTGTAACTTGACATCATATTTCATTAATGCAAACTGTATTGAATCACAACAACCATAAATACTTTGGTATCCTCCACAAGCATTTTGAACAGTGATAACTATGTTACTTGTAGCATACTTTACACGCATTCAATTAAGCAGTGTTTACACTGGTACTTGTACATGTACATGTACTGCATAAGTGTATAAATGCGAATTTTTTTGTTTAAAGGAACATTACAGAATTGGTAAGAAACAAACTTGTAAAATATACTTTTTGATCACAGATTTACATCAAACTTACACGGTCTAATGATGATGATAGTAGAAAACATCCCTTGAAATATTTATGTCTGAAATGCCATATTTGATGAGAAATGAATTTAAACTAATTTTCCTATTGGAGTTTATCGCTCAGTGAGCGTTTTATTCATTTGTTGAATCTATAATGATTTCATGCAAATGTGTAATCGGTTTTTCACTATTTTCTCGTGACCCAGATGGCCGATCGATCTCAAACTTTTACAGGTTTGTCAGTTTATGTATATGGTGGATTACATAAAGTGCTTACACTGCCAGCAACTGTTTTGTTAGCAAAAAAACAATTCTGTAATGTTCCTTTAAAAATACAAAACACCAACAGACACCCTGGAACAGATCTGCAGTCGGAAGTTATACATGTCTTAAAATTTTGTGTAATCAGTCAGACAATTAGAAAAATGTGTGTTTAATACTCATTTTGTAATTTCATATGAGATATTCACATTATTTTTATGAAAAGTTTTGAAAATTTCCAACGATTTAAACCATTAAACTCTGGTCCTTCATGCAAAGAGAATGAAAGTTACATGAGGAGGGCTTCATCCAACGATGGATGAACACAGCCTGATGATGATGATGCAGAAATCCCTGGAACATGGTGATATGAAATAGGGCCAAACTGAGATCCTCTTTATAGCAGTATCAATAAGACTCTACTGTGTATACTAGACCTTTGTCGGGGTGTCTCCTTGTGGCAGATACCACTCCACTGCTCTGTCATAGCCATTCATCATGGTAAGGTCTCTTGCAGTCACACGGTACCGAAATGGGACAACCCTGTTCACTTCCTTTCGAAAGTCACGCATTCGCATCCCATTGTAGTTCATTACAGTGGAAAATGATGGAACCTTCTTGACGGGCGGTATCCCGAGGCCACCTCCCATAATATCAGCTCGAAGAAACACAAGAAAGCGAGGAATACTGTTGAAATATTCTCTGCTATCATTATATCCAAAGTCAAATTTAAGTTTCCTTGTATCAGCAAAGTTTGTAACCATACATTGACTCAATGCACCTGGTATCTTGCTATGATCAGCCCCAGGTACTATTTCTACCCAGTTGAGTGTCTCTGTGACAATCACTGACTCGCTGTTTTTGCGATTCAGTAGTAACTTGAAGGTTTGGAGCAGCATTAGCAGTGCCAACGTAGTCTGAAAGGTTTGATGTAAAGATGCGGTCGTAGTTCGGCATATGAAGAGACCGATGGCATTCGGGAAAGGTCAGACAGTTTGTCAGAAAGATACGGACAGAAAATCTTCCTTGGAGGGTGAGACGTTTAACTCTCGTGAGTAGGTTAGTCACGTAGTTGTGGTACATGACCATTGGGGATGTGCAAGGCCGTCGAGTGTACTCTCTCACTCTCAAACTATCCCATGCCACAAATGGAAATGAACTTGCTTTTATACAGTATACAAATGTGAAATCTTTAGGGGTTTTTACATAATTAGTCTGAGAGAAATTAGGTGTGCAATCCAAACCCCCTCGCCCCGTCATTGTTGGGTTTTCAAATGGCAGGTCGGATTTACTTCTCTCAAATGGGAGAAAATTTCCATGACCAAACCACTCAGTCATTGGCCTTTGGTCTTCAGGTGATAAGCGAAGAAGATAAAGAGACACCCCGTTCTTTTCTCTATCTAAGAGAACCTTCCTTTGTTGACTGAGATTGATCGACTTTCTCTTGCCTTTTTGACACTCAAGAGATTTCCACTTCTCCCAAACTGAAGATAGGTTTGTAAGATCGGCATCCAAAACACTGACAAATCCTTTAGTGGCAACATGGAGACTCTGGGCGTCCATCTGAATGAGCTCATCCAAGCTGGTCTTGATCAGGTCGTACTCTTTCTTTGTGATGTGAACTGAGTACCAGATGGTAGTCAGGCTGCTCTCAATTCCCTCGGTGTCTGTAAACCGAACCAACATATAGAGAAACAAGACGTTCCTCGCCATGACAAAAGGATCAAAGTCATCCAGGGTGATGTGAAGCTTTCCTTGGTACCTGTCAGGCAGGGAACCAGCTGTCAAGACTGTATTCCGCAGGTCGCCACAACCAGCAGACAAGACATGGTAATCCCTGGCCATGTCCTCCTCAGTCAGAGTTTCTCTCCAGACCATTCATTGTTGTCAAGTCGAAGAAAGTCTTTAGCAACAATGTTTCCAATATAGTGTGGTGGATCCAAAACCATTTTTATTTGTGAAAATCTTGTGTTTCTTTCTTGAAACTGTCCTGATAGTAGTTTTATGTCTGCTTTGACATCATTGCATGACCTTTTATGGTTTTCCCAGTTGTGATGCTGACACTCTCTATTACAGTACCAGACGTTATTGCACTGTGAACACTGGTGGGAGAGAAAGAAAAAGTTGATTGAGTTATTCATGCAGGGATTTTTTTGGGGGGGGGCACTCAATCACATCATTCTCCAAAAGTTGTCATGGAGTGACACAGAGCTGATGATTTAGTTGTAGCAGTCCGCAGCTTACGGTTTTATTTGTTCGTCTGGCTAAACAGTGATGGAGCCTGCATCAGTCTTAAACAACTGCTGTTGACTGAGTTCTCTCTCTGAGAATCACCCCCCCCCTTTCTAACTCCCCACCCTCTCCCCACTCTCCACAAACCCAACATGTGTTTCTTTTGTCCATGCATTGGAATGCTGGAATCTGTTGAAGGGCATGATTTCCGAGTTAATTTAAAAAGAATGTATGAGGAATAATATTGATGTTTTTACACTCACATAAAGTACACACATTCTATTTTTTGCATCCCTGTGGAGACATCTTTTGTTCTTTCCTTTGTCCCTGTAGTTAAGAATCTCCCGTAGACTTTGTACACAAAATTCCTTGTGGAGCGACCCAGTCTTTAGACTATGGAGACCCTTTGTTATCCCTTTTCTGTTTTGTTCTCGGTCTCCATATAAGGTAGTGAAAATGAAATCATTGTAGGCTCCAAAGATGTGTGAACACACATTTTTATTTTTTACATCCCTGTGGAGACATCTTTCGTTCTTTCCTTTTGTCCCTGTACTTGACAATCTCCCATAGACTTTGTACACAATACTCCTTGAGGAGCATCCCAGCTAGTCTTTTATTTTCCCTAAGTTGTTGTTTTGTCCTCCCTTTGTTGTTTTCTCCATTAGGTAGTATATTAAAACACTTACGTTAGAAGTATCATGTAGAATAGTTTGGTAAAAAAAAAATTAAAATGTACTACTGTAAATCATTGTAGACATGGGTGTGCTAAGTTTGTGTATGTTGTGAAACATACATTATAAAACCTCAATAGAGTAGTTGATCTTTATTCTCTATGTTCAATTTTATCAATAAAATTTCATATTGTGTACAATTTACACTGGATACACTAAACGTAAATGAGGTTTTCATAAATACCGCCTGATTGATTTCGCACAATGGTCGAAAGGCACTGTGGGAAGCGAAAAGGAACAATGTTTGCACTTTTTTCCTTCCCACAGCATGATTGACAGTGCCTTTTGACCATTATGCAAAATCAACCAAGCAGTATTTGCGATAGACCTGCATGTATTATATTAGTGATGCAGGTGGTACATAGTGTATCCTGACTGAAACTCACCTCCCTGACATCACCAGTTTTGCCACAATCACTGCACTTCTTTTGCCCAAACACCTGGCACTCCACAGACTTGTGTCTCGCTATGTCTCGGTCGCGGCATGATCTTGTGCAGTACTTTGCCAATGGGCATTCTTGGCATTGCACAGAGCATTTAGGGAGCTTTTTCTCACAGCGCCAGCAGTGTCCGTGTTGAACATCCATGATAGAACAAGAAAGTTCAACAACAAAAACTTATTCTTGTAAGACCTCAAATCTTCCAAAACATTACCTCTAAGGACGCCTACAGTATGCTATATTTTCCTAACCATCCTTACACTGTAAGATAAGGCCAAATTATCTGCCCTGACCAAAGAGCACAACTGATGATATTCTACTTACTATGCGTCATATCCGTTGGCTTATTCCATTACAAGGATAGGTACACAGGAAAATGTATGTAAAATTAATTTAAAAATAATGGGAGCTTGAACTTTTAAGTGAGGGTTGCCATAATTTTAACCCAGACAGTTAATATGTGGTACATACAGTACATGTGTGCTGATATGTTGTAGATCTAAGTTTCCATCCTCCATCTCATGTACATTATGTACACGTATTGTGTGATCTAGTTCATAGTTTTTGCTAATTGCATGTATGCCCTCACAGACATACATGTATGAAAGATGCAAACAACTTTTTTGTTGAACTAATTGTATCCAGAACATATGTACAAAGACAACATGGATTTGAAACAAAATTTTTGTAAAACATACTATCCAAGCTTGTTTTAACTATTAGTCACTTTATTTCTCCATTTCATTTGTAACTTAAAATTTTACATCATTAAGCAACCTTGGAAAGCTGAAAATAAGAGAAAATAATTATATGTACACAGTTTCCTAAAATTGTAGCTGTAGCAAAAAATCTTCCAATTGATAAAATGTAATGATTGTAATCCCTCATGAAATTAGTGATATTAATGATACCCTCATGATATTAACAAGTAAACCTTAGAATGGTTAAATATACCCTCATTATATAAATGATACACTGTACATACCCTCAGAATGATTTCAATGATACCCTAATTATTTATACCCTCAGAATGATATTGATGATACCCTCATGATTTATACCCTCAAAATGATTTCAATGATACCCTAATGATTTATACCCTCAAAATGATTTCATTGATACCCTAATTATTTATACCCTTAGAATGATTTCAATGATACCCTAATGATTTATACCCTCAGAATGATATTGATGATACCCTCATGATTTATACCCTCAAAATGATTTCAATGACACCCTAATGATTTATACCCTCAAAATGATTTCAATGATACCCTAATGATTTATACCCTCAAAATGATTTCATTGATACCCTAATTATTTATACCCTCAGAATGATTTCAATGATACCCTAATGATTTATACCCTCAGAATGATATTGATGATACCTCATGATTTATACCCTCAAAATGATTTCAATGATACCCTAATGATTTATACCCTCAAAATGATTTCATTGATACCCTAATTATTTATACCCTTAGAATGATTTCAATGATACCCTAATGATTTATACCCTCAGAATGATATTGATGATACCCTCATGATTTATACCCTCAAAATGATTTCAATGATACCCTAATGATTTATACCCTCAAAATGATTTCAATGATACCCTAATGATTTATACCCTCAGAATGATATTGATGATACCCTCATGATTTATACCCTCAAAATGATTTCAATGATACCCTAATGATTTATACCCTCAGAATGATTTCAATGATACTGATTTATACCCTCAGAATGATTTCAATGATACCCTAATGATTTATACCCTCAGAATGATATTGATGATACCCTCATGATATTTAAAATGACAAACCCTCGTGATATTAATAATACAATGTAAATTATGTAAAATACTTAATAATATTTTATCTGTGCTTTAACCCCATTAGTTCATAAAAACTACGTGTACATACACAATAATTCCAATGAAAACTGACTGTTTGTTTCTTGTCAACGCCACATGGAATTTTGGCCCTGCTAATTAATCTCCTTTTTTATGCAAAATTAGTTACAAAAATGTCCCAGATTTTGGCTGACAATATGTATAGTTGGTTTCTATTAAGTCCTTATTTCCAGCAAATGCATCTTACCTCATGAAAACTTATCAAAATTTATCTAAGCTTCATTTCAACACACTTGAAGAAAAAAGAGGAAATAAGCCATTTAAAACAAGCATGCATATTTTGACCAAGGTTGAATACATTAATGAATAATGAAAACATTTCCTAGAAAAAAACATTTTTCAGACACCAGATGGGTTGACAAAAACCCACACTTGTAACAATCAGTCTTCATTGACCTGAATACCTTTACTACCCTCCATAAGATCATTACTAACTGTGTATTGCGCAAGCAAGGGAAATCCCCTCTATGAGAAATCAGCTGACTTGGCTTATATGGTGTTTTAGGGCCATTCTATTTACCTGAAAGGGGGTACCATTTTTATTGACAAATATATACACAGAAACACAGGATGATGAGAAATACGTTGGGCCATTCTATTACATGGAAAGGTACTATTTTAAATCTGCTGCACTATTTGGAGAGAACATATTTAATGTTTTTGTTTTTTTTTTTTTTTATCTGTCCCTTAGGCTAGGTGCTCTGCAGTATTACTAAAATTAGTTAGGGGAATGCACAATTTAAATAGAGTACATTTAACCAGTTTTCCATCAATTGTAACTGGATACAATATGTTCAAAAAGTAGTGAATTGAATAATGTGTGGATGGTAGTTGACCCACACACATGCCACTGTCTGAACCTACCACCACATGTACCGTATGATATATTTCACACTGCGTGCACTGTGTGAACTGCTGCAACGTGCACATTCTGTATGTCATAAGGATTAAGGATGGCCCAGCCTTTTATTAATTTTTGACTTGAACTTATCGTCACTAATCCTGATGATATTTTTTGTTCGAGGAACCAAAAGAAAGATATTATTACCTTTTCCTGCTCCATAAAAATGGCAATTTAACATTTAAAATAATTTATCCCTCCAAACGCCAAATAAAGGCCTAAAATTGTACAATGCAGGTCATTTAAAAGGTTCATAACAAGGACAGACAGGATGGACGTGAACAAGCTTAGAACATGTCAGTTTAGCAAAAATTTGTTCAATTTACTCCCTTACCACTTTATCAGGGCTCTAATTTTACACTGGACAGCACGCCCGAGGCCAGTGATTTTAGCATCGGGCCAGTGAACTCACGACCCGACAAGTCTGGTGGTCTTGTGTTTTTCAATTCAACAGCAATATCTCACTGTGTAATATATTGAAACAAAAACAATTTATGTTCAAATGTTGACTCTAAATCTGATAAATATCTTACAATTTTATTGTGTAATGAATACTAAATACACATAAAGACAAATGAGATAATGCTTGTTCAAATGAAAGCAGTTACATGTAAATGCATGTTAAAGTGTGCGAGGAATTTTTTCTCATTTGACTCTGGGTTTGTAAAATTATTTCTGGTCCAGTAAATATTTTGAGATACAAAGTGGTCTTGTGGATTTGTTCCCCCAAATTCGAGCCCCACTTTATGATTGTTGAGCAAGTTCAAACTGAGACATGTTTGTAGGTATTAAAAGAGCGTCAAAAAAGGTTGTGTTCATTAAAATAAAGGACAAAAAATCATAACAAAAATCTGTCCATTGTTATGAACAGTACATCCTGATTCTGTCCACCCCTAATTTCTTAATTAATCTTAATCAGAGGATAGCCCTAATTTTGGCTGGTAGTTGTCTGTTAGGGACTGTTGTATTTGCAAAGGGACAACTGTTGGGTGAATCAATGTATTTCAGTCTTTAAGTACAATAGTCTGTCTCTGCTATGAACAATACAATCTTGAAAATGATCACATGCAATTTCTTAATATACTGAGATTTTTTTTTGAATTTTTGTGAAGAGCAGTCCTCTTGTGATTTTGAATGTTCACACTATAAAAAAGACATGATAAAATTATTCACGTTATAATTATACATGTACCATGTTTCCTCAAATGTTACACTTTTGTAACTATTTGTGTGGACAGAACCATTATGTACATGAGGTCCACATCTTATTAGTATTGGGTCATCACCTTACAAGCAGATTCAGTATGGAAACCTTTCTATGGCCAAATCTTAATTCTGTTTTCTGTACAATAGGGGAAAGACAACCAATGGCCAAACCAATCTTGCTTCCCTGATCTTAATTTTGTTTTCTGTATAATAAGGGAGAAACATTCCATGGCCAAAACATTATTCCATCTTAATTTTAGTTTTTCTGTGTTTAAGTAGATGAAATAGGATCGGATCATGATATAATGGAGCATGTAACATTGCACTGTATTAATTTGAAACAATTCAAAGCACTGTAACTCAAAAACTGAACTTTCTAGTCCCAAAACCAGACGTTTCATACAAATAAACAATACAGTAAATTTGTAAATTTTGCTTTCCGGGCTACATGTAACTTGTTCCTAGCCTGTGAAGTTCTGGGTTTTGGGTTTTTTTTTTAGTACAATGTAGACTAACCGGATGCTTTACATGTTTTTGTACTCAATTGAGTTAAATAGAAGTTGGATAGGGCATACAAAACAATGTGACACGGCCCGACAAGAATACTTTTTGGCCATCGAGAAAAGGGCACTCACCAATCATATAACATACATGTAGTCACACACCAGTCCACACAACCAACATTCTATCATTTTGTTAGTGGACACCATAATTTATACCCCATAGAGTTTCATGCTCATGGTGGGACAGTGAAGTTACGTAAGTGTAATAAAGAATGCTCCCTCTAGTTCTGTTACATACATGTATGTCTATGACTCAAGCTGCATGCACTGGTGAAACAAAATAAGTCAAATAAAATGAATGGATTTGTTTTACATATATACTTGACTTTACTACAGCTTTGGTAGACTCCACTCCACAGCTGTGGTCTGTCCATCCATCATGTTCAAATGACGTGCAAGCACACGATTCCTAAATGGGACAAGTCTGTTCTTCTCTTTCCTAAAGTCACGCATCTTCATCCCATTGTACTTCATCACAGTGGTCAGTGATGGGACATCCTTGAATGGGGGTATCTCAAACCCCCCTCCCATGATGTCTGCGCGAAGGAACTCCAGGAATGAAGAGGTGTTGTTGTAGTACTCTCTCATCAAATTATAGTTGATGGGTTGAGTTGGGCGTTCTAATGCAGCCATGTATGCAAGTAAGCATATCTTAAACGCTTTTGGGTTAATTTTGTCAAGTCCAAAAATGTTAGCCTCAGGCATAAATCTTTGCCAGTTCATGGTCGAAGTGACAATAACTGAGAAGCTGTTATCACAGTTAAGCAATGGCTTGAAGAGTTGGAGAAGATAAGTGAAACCAACATAGTCAACTAGGTTGGAGGTAAAGACACGGTCGTATTTTGGCACCACATCAAGGGACTCAAGATATTGATGAAACTGCAGACAGTCCACCAAGGAAACATAGACATACAGCCGTCCCTGCAAAATGATACCTTTTACGTTTTTGAGAAGGTTTGTCACATAATTATGAAACATCACCATAGGAGAGGAGCAGGGTTCCGAAACAGACTCCCTCACTTTCAAATAGTCCCACACCCCAAAAGGAAATGTGTCAGTTCGAATACAGTACTCAAAGGTGTGATCTTTTGGATCCTTTGGTACTGCGTCTGCCATGTCTAATTCAACTAATCCAATTACTTTTGCCAAAGCTCGTCGCCCAGTTAATGTGGGATTGTCAAAGGGCATATCTTTTTGTGCTGTTTCTGTAGGGAGAAACATTCCATGATCGAACCATTTTTCCATCAGCTTTTTTTCTTTAGCAGACAAGAACTCAAGGAAAGTAGGCAATTTTTTTGATTTTACCTCCTCTTCCTTGAACAATGCATTTCTCTGTTTTCTTAGATTGATACTTTTGCTATTGGCTCGAACACACTTTAAAGATCTCCACTTAACCCATACTTGGCACAAATAGCCAAAATCTGCGTTTGAAACTGTCACTAGTCCTTTAGTGGCACCATGGAGACTCTTAGAGTTCATCTGAATGAGCTCATCCAAGCTGGTCTTGATCAGGTCATACTCTTTCTTTGTAAGGTGAACTGAGTACCAGATGGTAGTCAGACTGCTCTCAATTCCCTCAGTGTCTGTAAACCGAACCAACATATAGAGAAACAAGACGTTCCTCGCCATGACAAAAGGATCGAAGTCATCCAGGGTGATGTGAAGCTTTCCTTGGTACCCATCAGGCAGGGAACCAGCTGTTAAGACAGTATCCCTGAGAT
This sequence comes from Pycnopodia helianthoides, assembly GCA_032158295.1. Lineage (NCBI taxonomy): Eukaryota > Metazoa > Echinodermata > Asteroidea > Forcipulatida > Asteriidae > Pycnopodia > Pycnopodia helianthoides. The sequence continues at coordinate 12,437,228 of CM063252.1, read as the reverse complement.
CGCCACAACCAGCAGACAAGACATGGTAATCCCTGGCCATGTCCTCCTCTGTCAAATCCTTTCCAGACCATTCATTGTTGTCAAGTTGAAGAAAGTCACAGGCAAGGATGTTTCCAAAATAATAAGGGGCTTCCCCGTATTTGCTGATAATTTTTTGTCCGAGTAGAACGGTGGCAAGTAACTTAATGTTTTCTTTAACTTCAATACATTTCTTTTGATGGGTTGCCTGCCAGTCTTTCGTCTGACACTCCTTGTTGCAGTACCAAGCATTGTTACATTGTGTGCACTAGTTGGGAAAAGAGGCAAAAATTACCGAGTTAATAAAAAGGTCTGATTGCAGTCAATACAGATTGTTTCCATGTAAAGAAGATGTATATTAAAAGTAAGAAAGCAGTACTGGCACACACATTGTCATGATTGTGATAATCCTACATGTGGTTTATGGCTTCAGAGATCAAATCCCTGTCAGAATATTGCAGTTAAACATAGGTTCATAGATTGGGTTTTTTCAATGTATATGTGGTACAAATTTTAAAGAAAGATACACTCAAAGTGAAATGTGAAATTTTCAGCTCAATACAGTGTCTACTTGCTGAGAAAACAGCAACAAACTGTCACAATATTTAATTTTCACAAGAACGTCAAATCTGTCCCCATTTAGCGAGGTGACAGAGGGTACCAACCGCATCTCTGGCCACAGCATTCGCGAGCGAACACCAGCCCTCAGAAACGATTCGTGCATGAATCATTTCTCAGATTCAAATGTGTTTTTTTTTTTAACATTTGTCTTGCTCTGGGCCTGCACCACACATACATGTCATTTTGATTGTTTAATGCATTAAAGGGATGGGAGCTTAATTAATAAACCTGTTCAAAATCTAAATCCTCATTTCCTTGTGAGAAAAGTCTAATTGTACATGCAGTGATTTCCTTGTGAGAAAAGTCTAATTGTACATGCATGCTCAGTCGCTGAACAGTGACGTGACTTTGATTTCAAACCAATTTGTATCTGCTGCATTCTTCTTGTGGAATTACATCTTTCAACATGAGTTCTTCACTAACCTCCTTTGTGTTGCCAGTATTGCCACAGTAGCTGCATTTCTTAGGTCCAAATACCTGGCACTCCACAGAGATGTGTCTGACTTTGTCTCTCTCTTGACATGAGGAGCAGCAGTACTGCCCCAAAGGGCAACCCCTGCATTGCACAAAACGTGTGGGTAGAAGTTTCTCACAACACCAGCAGTGCCCAGGCTGAACGTCCATTACGTGGTATAATTGTTGATTCCTGAAGAATAAGCAAACAAAAGAATGACAAACATACCCAAAATGTGAAGTAAAACAGGAGCTTCTTTTCTCCTGAGAAATGCTATTGGTATTTGTCTAGAAGCAACGTTGCCTGTGTACTGAAGACCTTACGGGATGCAACATTGTCTTTGAGCACGTTATTGTCACTGATGTCTAAGATTACTCTGAAGTTATCCCTAATGTTGCCCAACTGCTCACTGCGTTGTACAATAGCCCGGCTCGAGCTGAATCAATGTAGAATACTATTTTGGTGAGCGCTGTATACTCACAGTGCTGTCTGAAAACAAACCAGTGTAATTGGATGGGACTCAAACCTATAAACTTTCATGGTCACCTCTATAGTTTAAAAATTCCATTGTTTCACATTCGTAATAATTAATAATGGTCATCTTAATTGTCACCTATTTGAGAATGCTGTAAAATGTCCTTATCATAAACAATCAAAGCTTTAGCATCAATCAATCAATCAATTGTCTCATCATCATGAACAGAGACAGCTGTACATTTTGTGTTGTATATTGAAAAAATATATTGCAGCCTTATACAAGAACAGTTTTTAAAATGAAAGCATTTAAAGAGGGGATGGGTTGGATCACTTATTATCAGTGTTGTAGTCAAGTCACCTGTGTCCAGTCCAAGTCCGAGTCCCGAGTCATTTGGTCCGAGTCCGAGTCACTTGGTCCGAGTCCGAGTCCGAGTCACGAGTCACTTGTTTAAATATTGATTGCAAACCAAATGTCGTAAAATAAGAATTGGATATGATTTACACATTTAATTCAAACAAAGTTCTGTACCTGCAGTTACAATTTTATTTTAGGTTTTACTCCTTTCCCCTTATCCAGAATATCTTTTGAGGGTTTAAAATGATTTGTTTCTCTTCAAAATAACCTATTATATACTGATTTATTTATTTCAGAAAGGTTGGTAGCCAACAAGTTTATGGTTAAAAGAAACTTTCTCTGAACCATAAAACTTGTTGGCTACCAACCTTTCTGAAATAATCAGTAGTAGGCCTATTGGTTATTTTGAAGAGAAAAAAAATCATTTTAAATCCTTAAATTCATAAAATTTGAAGTTGTGCCGCTTGCGCACCGCACTCGATTTTGAGGTTTCAACATTTTTGCTAAAGTTGGTGTAACCAAGGAAACAATACGGGGCGGAACGGCAGAACTTGTTGGCTACCTACCTGACTAAAAAAAATGTTCATGACCAAACTTGAAGTCGTGTGTACGTGTGTGGGTGTGCGTGCGTTTGTGTCGACCATGTGTGGAAACTGGTTCAAAAAACACACAGCCATCACAGTGCAAAATGCAGACTGTGTTTTACAGGTACCAGACATGTCATTTCCCTGGTAATATGCATCAAGCACAAGCAGTGGCTAGTGTTATTATGGGTATTGAACATACGAATCGAACATACACGCGCTGTACATACATGGCCCTTTACTACACAATAATCATGAACACTATTACTTGCAACACCATACAACAGTGTACTTATTTATTGTGCTAGACGTTAATATTCCTCCATGTGCACTCGAATCATCAGAATTGTTTTTAATATTTAAAAAAGGTATTGTTTGTGAAAATACGTGACTCGCAAGTCACGAGTCCTCGGGGACAAGTCCGAGTCACGATAGTCGAGTCCGAGTCCGAGTCCGAGTCTTTTGCAGACGGGACTCGAGTCAAGTCCGAGTCACCGAAATTGTGACTCGAGACGGACTCGAGTCCGAGTCCAGGACTCGAGTCATACAACACTGCTTATTATTGCATAAACTTTCAAATTTAACCTTCCCCATAAATCATGTTAAAGCTTGGCACTTTCTTCTAAACCAAAGAGCTTACATTTGTACTCCTCCAAAAATTGTCAATAAATTACAGTTTACATGCAAAGCATTAAGTAAAACCTACCTTGTACAGTATCAATTAGTCCAAATTCACAGAAACGTCTGCACTCCTGAGAGGATAGTGAGAACACTATGTGAAGCTTGTTTAACTATGGTCAAAGACAACAGAGCTGATGCTGCACTGTTACCATCGTTACCTTGTTTTCATACATACATTAGGGCTCAAGGCTGGCATCAATCAATCGATCAATTGTCTCATCATCATGGACAGAGACAGCTGTTGGTGTATTTGACATAGACAAGCTCATAAAAATGACATTGGAAATTATGAATAATGGCCCTCTCAAGTCAAATCATTATGCAATAATTTGTCATTTGAAATACTCCTCCTTTGCCATGTTTTCAGACAAGACCAGAATAGCAAATGGATTTGGCAGGTTTTGGGCACAATTGACTGTGTAAGTCTCGTGCGTATTCGACCTCCGGGACTACTATGGCCCCAACCATTTGGAGTTTTACGTGGGCAGAATTTTGCTTTGTCAATTATTTTAGTTTAACGAAATTTTGGGCCATAAAAATTATAACGTTGTAGGGAATGTGATACTAAGTGGTAAAAAATATGAAAGTAAAATCACAAAATAATGAAGAAAACCCGAGAATAAGACTTGACCACCGTTTCCGGTTACTTGTAAAAAATTAAGAATTTTGCCCAACTGACAGTCATAATTTTATTAAACCTATGTGATGGACGCACAAATTTGGGCGTGATTGGCAAATGAAGTTTCTAAAAATAAGCATTTGTTTTGAATGTTAATTCGTACACATTATTTGTATTATAATTGTTCATATAAAAATTGAAATTTTATTCATAACAACTTGCTAATGGGTGGTTTTTTTTTAAAGAAATTTGTATTATAATGTTTAAAAAAAGAATATTTGATTTCTTTAAAAGTATAGTCTTCGTTCGAGCTGTTTTTTCTTTTTTGATATGTGCGCGACTTGCAGTTGCAGTCTATCCACAATGCAGTCCTCCAACATGTAAAACTACAACCCAGTGCTTCATGCAATGTGTGTCTGAAGAGAAAGGTCACTTGCTCATCTTCGTTGTATTTCTCATCTTCGTTGTATTTCTCATCCAAAGTGTATCAGGGAATTCCCCATATGAGAAATTTCAGAGATTGGTCCTGAACATATCCCTAGTACAATATCAAGAAGACGATAAGAGCTGAAGAGAACAGGAATCTAGTTAGATACATGTACAGTTTACAATGTAGATAGATTGATCAACAGATAGATTTATTTTATTGTCCGCATCATAAAAACAAAACAAAAATGTTGCTTCCAATGGCAAAAAATATTGAATTTAAATGCAGACTTAATACAGGTAATAAAGAGCGTTAGAAACTGTTGCACCTCTATTGGGACTAGAGAAGAAAAGAAAATTCTTGAAGGATATATATGTCATAACTTGGCTTATATCTACATCTCATTATCTAGTAACTTGATAGCTGTAAAGATATTTGCTTTGGTTTATTACCAGAAAAAGGTTTGCTCCCGTTCATTTAGGCAAAAAAAAAACTTTTGGTAATTAGTGTCAAGATTCACCTCTTGTGTCGATAAGTGCCTTCAAAGAGTTTGATTATCTATTTCAAAACGGAAAAGACCATTGCTACAAGAAACAGGCCACTTGATGGCGTACAAAAAAGGGTTAATCTTTTTCCCCACCAACACTGTTTAAAAGTAATGTTTAGGTATTCAGTTGGTGGTGTCTAGTTCATTGTCTTTGTGCTGTCCTTTCTGTTTTGTCTTTTGTCTTTTGTCTTGACATTTCTCTAAGTTCATGATCTATTGGGGGATTTTTTCCCAGTTTGATACTCATTTTTTTGTTTTTGTCTTTTTTATTTTTGTTGCATGTTAATACAAATATAATGCAAATTCATACAGTTTTAACCCATATCCGCCTGACTGGTCATGACTGGTCACAGTGCAATCACTGTTACTGCCTAAGCAAATGTTGCGCCTGTTGCTGCATTACAATGAACTTTCATTGTTTACTGCCTTGCATATAAACATGTACAAGTACCCCCAGCAAACTGTATACCTTTGGAAAGAGCATAATTCTTTTTAATATGTTGCATATTTTGCCATGTTTTCTGTCTCATATCACAAGTGGTGCGAGTACAAAGGTATACACTAACTTGTTGTTCATCTACGGATTTTCCCGTAGTTAGGTGCTATCAACTTTTGTGTTTTTTTCGGGAAATCACATAGTTAGGCAAATATGGGTTAAAAAGAGGGGATGGGTTTGATCACTTATTAGTGCATGAACTTTAGAATTTAACCTTGCCCCAGAAATCTTGTTATAGGTTGGCACTTTCCTCTAAACCAAAGAGCTTACATTTCCATAAATTTTCAATAAGTTATAGTATGCATACATTAAAGGGAAGGTATACGATTGGTAATCACTCTAAAAATTAATGGCAATAAAAACTGACTTGGTTAGAAGTACAGCAACTTTCGAATAGTATAAAGCATTTTGAGAAATATTTCAATTCAAAATAATGTGGATATGGAAAAATATGTCAGTTTTAATCCATCAAAATTTTAATCTGAGAAACGTCTCTGTCAGAAACATTTCTCAGATCATGTATTCCTAGGGATTATTCTTTACGCGTGAACATATTCGCTGCGGATTTTGGCGATATTTCAAATCACATTTCACATCATTGTAAACAAGCTACAAGAAAATTTGTCCATAAATATATTTTCTTTTCTCAACAAATTCTTCTGGTATTATTTACCTGCATTGGTCTTCGATCGGCAATAAGGTACATTTGCATTAATTATGCCCACATGTGTTTTGGGGGTTTAGCAATAGGACAATCTGGGCACAAAAATTACCCTGCTTTAAAACAATTAACAAACTAAAAGAAAAATCAGAAGAAAAAGTAATTAACAAAAAATAATGATATATCCTGAAAAAAAACACTACACTCTTTTATAATGCACATGTCAGTTATAGTCTCGGCCCTGGCGGACCGGGTTCAAATCCCGCTTTTTTTTGTCAGTTTTGCTTAGTTCAACTCCAAATTATTTAAAATTTACTCACTCAGTTTCCCTTGTGGTTTGTTACCAAATATTATACACTGTGTATAATAGAAAAAACATCTTGCTTTATACTCGATGGCCATCTATTTTTTTGCCCATTTAGCGAAACCCCATGATTCCGACACTGCATTTCAACTACCGCTACTTTGAGGTGGAGCAGGACGGGGAGAAACGGTGGTGGTTTGGAGGAGGAACGGACCTCACCCCTTATTACTTGGACGAAGAGGTAAAGTCAAGCATCATAGAATCAAAGTAGATGAGTTACAGTACCAGTACAATTTTAGACATAATACTGCATTGTAGAAAATTTCTTTGATCTTCATTACATGTATAAAAGCTGTTTAAGATATTTGGTTTTGTGATCTCTGTAGAAAAGGTTTGGAGAGCAAGAAACGTGTGTACATGTTGATCATATTTCTGAATTTAGGAAAAGGATATCAATTCTTGCATGATTTCATTTTCATTTATTTCATTTATTAATTCGAGTTGTAAAGCCAAGGACTCTCAGAAAGCGAACTTCATCTCTATACTAGCCAATAACACCCTTGGAGAGAAGACAATGAAGGAAGTTTCAGTTTAAGGTGTGGGAGGAAAACCCTAGAGAAATATTCCAGGGAAAACCCAAGCAATCAGGCAGGGACTGAACAACCCAATCCACGTAGTGCCCCAGGGTGATTTGAACCAGGGTCCCCAGAGGTGGAAGGCAAGGCAAGATACCACTTCGCCAACCTGACTGCATCAGTGATTTTAAAGGATTGATGCAACATGTACAATGTTGAGTTTAACTTTACTGATGTATGATATAAAGTACTTTTTACGCTGTGTGTTTACGGTATCAATGTACACTATTGTTCTTATAATTCTCCCAGGCCTGTGATTTGTCCGGGTATTTCCTGATTTCAGGTTTTTTTCATTGATCGTCCTTTGCCTTCAAACTAATTACAGTGTTTACTTGTTTCCAAGAGCCTTGTTTCCATTTGTAGTGATGTAGAAAGTCTATAGATCTATCTATTACTGTAACACTCTGGTGTTCAGAAAGTTGCCTCTCGTCTAAGAGGAGACCCCTACCCATTTTCAGGATTTAAAATTTTTGTTCAACAGGCCTGGAATTACACGGAGGCCACTCTGGTCTTGGCATTGGTGACCGTTCAAAGGTTTCCCATAGACTTGAAACATTTCCCAATGGAAGTGCCCTTTGCAAAATGAAAATTGCCTTGCCCCCTCGAAGATAAAGTTCCAGGCCAGGTACAATCACACCCCAGCTTTCCAAATTGAAGAGCAGTTATAACACAATAAATAGGATGGCCTGAGAAATCAAATGGATCAGGTGAACTTAGTGGTTTTGTTTTCCCTGCCCTTCACCTCCATTTGACCCCGGTTCGAATCCCGCCAGGACAGGAGGAGCCTTGCTTGATTCAGGTTTTCAGTCACTACCTGATTGCAAATATGCTTCTGCAGTTGGGGTTTTACTCCCACATCTAAGACTGATATTTCTTCATCGTCTTCTCTTCACAGGTATCTTAGGGCCTACGTGCTAAAGTGCAAGGCACTTATGAGGGTTACTTGATTTCATTACCAGAAAGATGTCATAATAATTGTTGTTGATTGTCTTATCTTCCCTGGTATAGGATGTGAAACATTTCCATGGTACACTGAAAAAGGCCTGTGACAAGCACAACCCTAAACACTATCCAGAGTTTAAGAAATGGTGTGATGACTATTTTGTTGTGCACCACAGAGGTAGGTAGATGATAATCATATTTGTTTTAAAGAGATTATGTATTAGTTGATTCTAGTCCAGTAACATGACTCTTTTTTTAATTGTTTGCAGTCTGTCGGCTGCCAAAAATGAATGACATTGTCAACTTGTGCACTATATACATGTTATGTATGACCACGTTAGCACAAAGGTCGATATTGCCTGGTGTGCAACACATGTTTTTGAGCATGAGTACCAGTTACTATCATTGCTACTCTAATCGACAATATGGGCATTGTGGGAACTTGGCCTATATTGTTTGTGTTGAATTTCCCTGTACTTGAAATGTAATCTCAGTGTTTGATTGTTGTCAATTTGCTCTGTCAGTGCCACTGGGGAATTGAAACACCCCACAGCGTCCCATATTAATCTTGTCTTTAAATTTATCATTCATTCATTTTGATATGTACTATGCTACAATATGTATTTTCTCTTTTTGTACCATTGAAATGTTGCTATCATTTGCATTGACACAATTGTAATTATTCTTTCCTTTGAACTTATTTGAATTTGTGTGCATACTTGATGTTGTATTTTCCTGATGACTTTTCTAATTTGCCTAATCACTTCCAATTCATTTCCATTCTACTATATATCTGTTTAGTGACTTCAATGTCACATTTTTCTCTGGATATTTGCACAATATCTGGTGTAATATTATGAATTTATGTTTATTCATATTATGATTTGTACTTGTTTTGATACTAGTTTCTCACTTGTCACAGAGAGAAGCTGTAAAATTGACAACTTATTTGGGCTCCAGACCTATAATTGTTTCTTTGTTTGTCCTTGAAAAAACCTCTCTATGATGTGTTTAACATATTCCATCATGTACAGCTACATGTGTGCTTTTACTCTTCCCTCTATAAACATACATGTACTTGTACATGTAGTATTTGCTTGATAACTTTAATATTTTTGCATAATTACATGTATTTTAAATTTGTTTTCATTCTTCATGTATGAGTCCGTTTAGTGACTTCAATCAAATTTTTCTCAATATCTGTTGATTATTATGAACTTATGATTCTTCATATCAGGACTTGTAAACATGATTTTTTTGATGACATTCTTACAACATTTGTCCAGGTGGGAGTCATGGGTTCTTTGATTATAAATACCGTGACTTGTACATAATGTTTTGATGCCATTCTTTCACTATAATTATTAATATAATGATTTGTTTACATGATTTGTTGATGCCATTCTTTCACTATAATTATTAATATAATGATTTGTTGATGCCATTCTTTCACTATGAATATTAATATAATTATTTGTCTACATGATTTGTTGATGCCATTCTTTCACTATAATTATTAATATAATTATTTGTTTACATGATTTGTTGATGCCATTCTTTCACTATGATTATTAATATTATGACTCGTAAACATGATTTGTTGATGCCATTCTTTCACTATGATTATTAATATAATGATTTGTTGATGCCATTCTTTCACTATGATTATTAATATAATTATTTGTCTACATGATTTGTTGATGCCATTCTTTCACTATAATTATTAATATAATTATTTGTTTACATGATTTGTTGATGCCATTCTTTCACTATGATTATTAATATTATGACTCGTATACATGATTTGTTGATGCCATTCTTTCACTATGATTATTAATATAATGACTTGTTTACACGATTTGTTGTGGCTGACATCCTTGCATTGTACAGGTGAGAGGCGTGGTGTAGGGGGAATCTTCTTTGATGATCTCGATACTCCTTCTCAAGACGACGTCTTTGCATTTGTTAAGGTACATAAAAAGTGTTTTTTATTGTCAATAATTCATAGCAATACAAAATATTTAATCCCTCCGATTTGGGGGTTTTGAGGTGTTTTTTGTCTTGTTTTTTGTATCTTTCGAATTGTTAAACTTTAAATCATTTAACTTTTTTTCTGTATTGTTATATTCCAGTTTGGAAACAGCATTGAAGTGCTAATTGACCACCTTTTTTGCCCACAAGAGGGCGCTTTCAACAGGGAATTTTCTTGCACCACAATTACAGTTTCATCTCTTTTACTTGTTAACATCTCATCTTGTTTTCAACAACAATGAAAAAACAGTTCATTTACTTGTTTTGCATCAAGTGCATTCAGTTCACATACGCCCTCACACGGGCAGATTGGGAAATTGCAGACAATGGTTATTTTCAATTCAGTTGTCCTTTTGGGGCAGTGATTGAGTTGGGTGTTCATGTATTTATGGTGATTTTGCTTTTAGTATTTTCTTTTCTCCAGCAATTACCAGTGTACAATCATCTAATAAACAGGCATGCAACTTTTCCTCGGATCAGCTGATTTCCTCTTTTTTATTCTCAGTTTTACCATTCAAAATTGAAAAATACTGTACAAAATCATTGAAATTTTGTAATTTCCTCCTTTTTGGTGAAGTTACAGTTGCATGCCTGTATAAATAATCAGTGTATTTGTTGCTTTATCTGTGTGCTTACACATCTACAATTAATGCTGTTTCTGTTTCAGGATTGTGCCAATGCTGTCATACCCAGCTTTATTCCTCTTATCAAGAAGCATATGAATGATGGATATGGACTCAAAGAAAGGTAAATTCAAACTTATACTGAATACACATATAGGCTTTTGTTATAAAAATAACTTAGCAGTAACATAAATTGATGTCTGTTTTTGTAACAATTTAATACTAAACCAGTGAAAATCAAAGTTAGTTTCTATATATAATCAGTAAGAGCTGACCATCCTTTTGTCCCCACCACATAACTCTGATTGGTTCTTAGCCAGCCCACTGTAACTTTGATTGGCTGTAATTTTCCCTCCTTTTTCTGAATACCATCCCATTGTTCTTTGCCTCTCTTTTTTGCTATAAATGGATATGTTTTTCGTTTGTGCTTGTTTATGCCTCTGACAAAGGTCCGGTTTGGATCGAAAGCTAAAGTCATCTACCCTACAAATTTTATAATCAGTAAGAGCCGTATAATTCATCCAGGCAAACCTTCAGTACATAATTATAAATCACTGATTGCATTTTCCTTTTTTTATGCTAAACTGTTGTCAAACATAGTCTCTAACTTCTTGTGTATTACATGTACCTTTTCTCTCTTATTTTGTGGGTGTCGTGGCCGAGCGGTCTAGGGCAGTGCACTCAATTTCTGTAATTTACAAAATGTGGGTTTGAATCCTGGCCTGGTCAGTCACGACACTTGTATTCTTGAGCAAGGCTTTTTATTATAGTTGCCTCTCTCCACCCAGGAGTACAAATGGGTACTGGCTAGAGTTGGGGAGTAATCTACAATGGACTGGCATCCTGTCCAGGGGAATGGAAATATTCTCAGTCAATTAATGCAAGTGGAACCAGATATAAACACCTGCCTGATGAGCCACAGTGGATCGGGACAGACTTTACTTTAAAAAGACGAAAAAAAATACTATTATTTACCTTTTCTCTATTGTTTCTAGAGAATGGCAGCTGATTAGAAGGGGAAGGTAAGTCCAACAAAAAAAAGAATTTGGATCATTATTTAACATTGAATTCTGCAAAAGTTTCATTTTTTGAATGACTTAATAGTATGAAAGGTTTTGCAAAGAAATAATGTAGTGTAAGAAATTGCTGAAAAGGGCACCCACTTTTGAGTTCATGCATTTAATAAAGTTGTTAAATATTATTCACATTTATTTAAAAACTACTCAAGGAAAAACATGCTAAATATTATGTCTAAAGGCATATTTAGATTTTTTTTTTCTTTTTTTTAGTGGTAGGGGGAACAGCTAATTGATTTCCATCCTCTATTTTTCAATAAATATAACATCCAACCAGCCTGTAAATATTTGATTAAAATTTAGGGTCCTGACTTTTGTTTTCAGTGAAAACAATGAGGGAAAAAAAAAATGTTTTTCATCAGGTCTGTGATGCGGTTTAAAAGAGCAGCTTTTGGCTTATCTATTTTTATTTTTATTTAGTTTTTTTTTATGTTGTAATCTTCAAATGGTTTTTTTTTCACTGATAGAATTTTCGACAGAAACATTTATGTGGATGAATAGTAAGAAAAGAACGATATAGAAACCATGAGTTTTCAGATTAATTTTTTGTTGTTGTATAATTTACTAATCCTGTACTTTGTCTTCAAAAACTTGCCTACACGCCACCTTGTTTTTTCGGTGCAGGTACGTTGAGTTCAATCTTGTGTATGACAGAGGCACAAAGTTTGGTCTGTTCACACCTCAAGCCAGGATAGAGAGCATATTGATGTCATTACCTCAGTGTGCAGTAAGTACTCAATAAATTATTTTGTTTTTTACCCTTAAACCAATGTGTGATACGCACTGTATACTCGGTGCTTTCCCTTGTAGGAAAACAAAATCCACACGCTACATGGGTGGGATTTGAACCCCAGACCCACACTTTCTAGAGCAGATGTCTTGACCACTAGACCACCAAAAGAGGGCAGTTCAAATCATGTATCCTTGATGCATTGATTAGATCAATAAAAAAAATACTCATTACATAACTGCGTGAGAAAAACAATTAAATATTTCTTTGGAAGGTTAATTTAAGAATATTTCCCCATTGCTTGTTGTTTTTGTTTGTTTGTTTTAAGAAATCTGTTATTTTGATAACTTATAAAAAGTAATAACAAAACTCCTTTGACATCAAAGCTGCCAACTGTCCCTGATTCTACAGAAAGTTCCCTGAAAATAAACCAATCTTTCCATGATCTGATGAACACCAGTGGGAATCTCCCTGATTATGAAAAATTGTTCCCAATTATTTTGAATGCAATTCTAAATATCTCCCTGATTGTTGTACGTAACTTCCCTGATTGCAAGATGCAAATGGGGGCAGCTCTGTGACATAATTGCAGTGTAAATTTTGGCCCTTTTAGCCCTATGTCTGTCGGGGGTCTCCCTATTTTGTAAATATGTTTTGTGTTCGGGGGTGCCAGTTAGAAGCCATACCAGCATTAACTGCCGCGTAGCCAGGGATCACACCCAAGTTTACAATACAACCTGGGAAGCGGCATGCCACAAGAATCACCTTAAGGGGATGCAACGTTTTATTTCAGATATCAAATAATAATCCACCAGGGAAACTGACTGGGTAAAGTTACCCTGTCAGTTTCCATTGTGGCTCATTATTTGCTAGATTATTTCAACAATAGACTTTGGCAGTTTTTTTTCCCAGTCAAGTTGCTCACACAAGTGCTACTCTTGTATTTTTTTAACAGAAGTGGAGGTACAAGCACGTCCCTGTCGAGGGCTCAAAAGAAGACGACTTGATGAAAGTTCTCAAAGTCCCAAGAGATTGGCTATAAAGCGTCTTATGGGGTAGGTAAATGAAAGTCATGTCCGCATCACACAGCACATTTGACTGTAGCGGGGCCTGTGACTGCACAGGTCCTAAACTTAATAGAGCTCCTAGTGTACAACCTAAAAAAAATTTGAGGAGACAAATTAAACTGATTGTGCTTACCAGAACATCAAGTAGGCTTCTTTAAGTCTCTTGATCTGTTTGTGGGGGAGGGGCTCCCTTACTTGTTAGCTCATTAACTAGGCTGGTTAGGTTTATTACACATTTTTCTGGTGGAAATTTAAGGACTTCATTTTTGATCTATTTTTTATGTTTTGCTTTCTTTTTTTCATATTGCAAACATTCATTTGTTTTAATAGGTCTGATTGATGAATGAAGAGTGAATTCATATTTTCTTACATTCATCAACCATCTTAAAGTTATACTATCTTTGAATAGAGGCATTGGAGGTAAATAGAAGAAAGAGAAAATGAAATATCATATTCAATATTTATAAAGAACACTGGAAGTGTTTGTTAATCCCAAACGATCTTACCCGAGTATAAAAAAGTATTCCTTTTAATCAAACTATATGTTGTTTAGTTTTCCTTTCTCAAAAAGGCAAAAGTAGAAAACAAATATTTCTTGTCCTGAGTGAATGTAGCAAGTAGGTCTATTGATTCATTACTGTAGTATTTTCAAAACAATATGCAAATAATATGCAAACAAAAGTCTCTGAACCAATACATGTATAAACATGGTCATCTTTTTATAACAAATCTACTACATGATTTCAATCAGCAGGACTTCAACAGCCCACCGAAGGGAAGGTGGAGTAATATGGGGTGGGGGTTGATAAGAAGCTTTGAAAGTATTGAACCTTTGTACATGCAGGCCCTACACAATTTAAAAAGTTGGGTACAAAATGTACTTGTAAATGGCCATTGTCCATCCGTGTTGATGTGTTTGTTAAATTTGGGGTTTCAGCAATTTTTAAGACCTACATCGTGGTTATGTGAATTATTTTAATAAGTGGTTAATAGTTTTGTATCAATGGTTAATGTTTTGTATTCATTTATGATTTGTACATATGAATATGGAATACAGGTTTGTAGATGCAACTGGTCAAGCCCAGCAGGTGGCAGTATTGAGTGGTGATGGATTATATTTACAGTAATTGTTAGGGTCAAGGATAATGGAAATCTTTCCTTAATGTTAATTATAAAGAAACTCTGCAAAAAATATTAATTCCAATATATTTTATATAAGAATAGAAGTTTATAAGATAATTTTGTAATGGTGCCTTAAATTCTGAATCTGGTGTTAAACATTGTTGTTTTTAAAAACTTGATCGCGATGAGCAAGATGAACATTAATCTCTTAGTTTTGAGCTGTGACATAAAAGTGATGGGAGGTTATACTGTGCCCTTCCACTCTCCTTGCATCTACAATGGTGCAAATGTTCTACCTCCAAACTTAAGCAGCGTTTTGGGGTGAAACTACTGGGATAACCAATTTTGTTATTTAGCTTTGGCAAATTAATATAAATTTTTGGTATTAGTCCTAAGTGTGAGACTTACATTGGTTCAGTTAAAACAAAAGATGTTCTCTTTATTTGGCTAAGATTTAAAAACTCACTGCAGCAAAATAAAAAACACAAAATAAAAACACTTTATTAATTTTTTCATATTTTATTGGTCAAAGCCTACTTATAAACCTTTACTTGAATACATTAATTAATATGCTATTCATAATACTTTTGCAGTGTCAATTAGGGATGTGTCCCAACTGATAGTTTCCGCTAAGGCTGTGGTTAGGTCCATGTAATTAACTCTTCTTCGTCTTAGCTGCAACAGCCATAGCTGTAGTAAAAAGTATGCTCAGTTTGAACAAAGCCCAGGTGTGTAAGAGGACCATGTAAGTATCCATTAATCTCCTACTGCCTGAATAGTAACATCCAAATGGTTTTAATGTCACACTATTACAGGCCGGTCTGCTTTGTGGTGAATGCATCTATATGATACATGGTTAACCCTCTTATTGTCTGACTATTTATCATCATCCTTTGTCATTTTGTGGATTTGAATGATAAATAAACTACCCCAGCCTGCAGTGTAATATCACACAGTGAATGCATCTACATGGTAAAACAGTCAACCCTCCGACAGTCTGACCGTTCGTTATCATCGATGTGGTTTTAAATGATAGACAAACTATGCCAGCCTGCAATATAATATCATGTGGTGAATGCATAGACCCAATACACAGTTAATTAACCCTCCTACTGTCTGACTATTATGTATCATCCACTGAGGTTTTGATTAATAGATAAACAAGGCCAGCCAGCAATATGATATCATTTGGTGAATGCATCTACACAGTACATAGTTAACCCTCCTATTGTCTGGCTATACTGTGTCATCCACTGTGGATTTGATTAATAGATAAACTAGGCCAGTCAGCAATATATCATGTGGTGAATGCATCTATTCGTTACACAGATGGTTCTGTGCACAGTTGCCCTACCTTACACAACCTGTCAGTTTCATGTAAATGGTTGGTCAAAACTCACTGGAAAATGCTATCAAAAGTAAGAGTGTTATGAGCTTTGGCTCGCACAAGAGCTGGCAGTGTATCACTAGGTCTTCTCACGCTCAGTGCCACCTAGCCTTAAAAGAGATATACGTGTACGTTTCTATGATGCCATTGCAAGTGTTTCTTTTGATTCCAAAATACCAATTATGTTGCCTCTGTTGGATTCAAATATTACTTGGCCCTGAAGTACCACAACACTAAAAAGTATTTTAAAAATATTTACAAAGTTGAGCTATAAACTTACATTTAAAAAGTTGTGTCAATACTCACAGAGATTAAACATTCCTATAATATAAGATAGCTATTTAGCTATTTCACCAAAATATTTTACACAAGTTTTAGGTATAGAAAATGCTCATTTTTTTTTAGAAGGTTCAACCACATCCTTAATCCATTCCTAAGTTTCTTTTTACATATATAAATTATCAAAGATTTCTCTGTGGTTGAAACCTGGTTATCTGAAATAATATTAAAAATTTTATTCGAGTACAAAAAAAACACGCCTTTAATACTGTGTGTCACTAACTTTACAACCCCTTCAACTTCCATCAGTTATCACAACCCAAGCTAAATAATGCTGAAAAACTTTACCCAGAGACAACAAAACTTCAAAAATCAAAATTGTGTCTGTTTTGCATTAATATGATTAGCAAGTTATCAAATATGATCCCTTGACAATCATACAACTTGTACACTTGATAGACGCACCTCTCTATATAGTTCTTCCAAGCTCATTAAAGTTCAAAAGTTGCTAAAGACAAAATTATTTTAGCCTCATCCTTTCCACATTGTCTTTCAAAAAGTAAAATTTTAACAGCCACAGGTAACTGCAAAGTGAGGTAGAGTGTATGGATGTGCAGTAGATGTTCTCAATCAAGAAATTACATCACGCAAAATACAGCTAAGATTTTCAAAGGAGAATCTAGTGCGTTCTATGAGGAGTGATGTACTCCATTTCTTTTTGTCAATAAAAATCTTGTTCAATTTGTCAAATGTTAGTTACAGTAAACAATACGTTAACTTCTAACCATAAAACAGTTGTTGAATAAGAATGGTGAATCAGTTTTGGGGAATTTGTTCCCATACCGAAAATGAATTAACTTCATTTGACTGGTTGATATAATGTGTGTGTGATTATAACGGGGGTGTCCACTTCCCAAAAGTAGACACTTATGAAAGTGGAAATGGGTGGCAGACCTAGAGGTCTCTGTAGAACTCAAATCAAAATATTGGTTCCATTATTCCCCAATGACGACTGCTTCACTCCTTTTGAGAAAGAAGGATTTTTGTTGGGGGGATTTAATAAATAAAACTGGAAAACAACAGGCCGTGAGAGCCAAAGTTGCTTGGTCCAGAGATACTTCACTGATGGAGTATTTATCAGGAGTTTTTATCATGACTTGGGGGAAAAATATGAATGCCATTTTCCAAGACAAAAGTTTTTTGTCTTTCCCTTTTGAGATAAAATCCGGCAGTGTCAGTTTCGTGCTGCTCCTGCAATCATCTCTAGTGCTTCAGCGGGACTCACCATGGAGAGCGCCCTCTCGTCCAATCCCATCTGTTGGGCCAGGGCAGTGAGGTCAAGTCCCATGAGCCGCATGAAAGACAGAAATTCGATCTCCTCGCCTAAAAATGCAAAACACAAGAAGAAGAATGATGTTTGAATGTTAGTCCTAAAAGGAAAGTAGCATCAAGGCCAACCAAGCAAGGATTCAAACCCACTCTCTTTATAGTGAGTTATGGTGATCATAAGAGTTCTTCCAAAGAACACAAGCCAACAACCAGCCTGGCCCAAGATTCGATCCCATTTTCTTGAAGTGAGAGATCTTCAGTATAGTGCACGCGACCTCTCGATCCCAGTGCACATAAAGGGCGATCCGGTGGGCACAGTGGTATCTTTCCTCACCTTCCACCTCTGGGATCACAGGTTGGATCCCAGGGGGGAGGGTGGGGGTGGGGGGGGGGCACTATGTGGATTGGGTTTTCAGTCCCTACCTGATTCTGTGGGTTTTCCTCCCACATCTAAAAACTGAAACTTCCTTCCTTGTCTTCTCTCCCTGGGGTTCTTGGCAAATATAACCAAATAAATAAGCAAACATCTATTAGCAACTACTGCACTAAGAGAGGTATCTCACCTGTGTATGGGTTGGTTTTCTTTGGACATGTTGGGTTACAGTGAGGGCAGGTTGCATGATCCAGAAGTCTCAGCTGGCATCTCTTCTTCTTCCTTGGGGTGGATCGCTTGGCAGAGGCACCGGGGTCGTCACCTTGCATTGCCCGGTCCGCCGTCAGTCCCGGCCTACGGCTGTTCCTTTTCTTGTTGAGTCGTGTCTGCCGTTCTGTTGTCTCTACACCAAGAAGGGAAATTGGTAGAGTACATTCCAAGTTTACTTCTGGTGCTCCAATCACCGATATTCTTGAAGCTCTACCCTTACTGTCTTTTGATTACTTAACTGAATCAATGTCAGCGAGATTCTTTTGAATTGGTATGTAACATCCTGGTATTTTAGCAGGTTTGTTCAACGCAACCCACAAATAAGTAAATAAAACAGTGTTGAAGGTGATTTAGATATGCAGCTCAGTACTACATACGTATTCAGTGGTGACTTTGCCTGGTCTTTGGAGCAACAACATGTCAAATGGCAATTGATTACGGTATTTCAATTATCTCCGATCACTTCTACTCAACATAGACTGTTCAAGTCTCACAGGTATTCAAATGTTGGGAACCACTCAAGTCCTGTTTCCTTCACATTAAAGCAATGTAAGTAGGAACCCCAAAATGAGCAAGAGACAAGCAAGACTTGTACCGTCTATTGACAACAAGCTAGACAAACCACCCCTCGGTATGTTTGGATTGCTACATTTTCTCACCGGTTGACTTCGAGATTAAATCTAACGAAAACAGTATAAGGCACACTCATACATGTTTTCCAGTGCCTGTCTGTGACAGATACTAACTCATAATACTTATAGTTATCCAGCTCTACAGTAAACTAGTAACATGCATCTATAAACACGATCCGAAACATCACATACAGAAAGCCAAGCACATTCCGTTAAATCCTCTCTAAAAAAAGTCCACTCTGTAAACCTTGTTTTTGTACAAAATTCTCAATTTAATGGATACTTGTTTTGGTAGATAAAGAATTTTTCTTTGCATGGGTCAATTCCCGGGCAGCATTGCCATCGTAGCAACAACAAACCTGCACTTCGTTTCCATGGCCACCAACCACCACCACCTCCTCCACTTTCATCCTCTTCCTCATCCTCCGCTGTGGTTGGTGGGGATGCGGTTGTCATGGGCTGCCCACTCCCATATTCTGGAGGGAAGCCAAAGAGAGGCACTCCTGCCTCCATGGTGAAATCGAGCACTGCATGCAAGAGATATCACCAGGGAGACCAGGTCAGAACATGCCATTTTCTGTTTTATGTAGTATCTTTTAGTAGCGTTAAGTGGCATTTGGCTCTCTGTTTTATAGCAATTTGTTTTAAACTACAGCAAGATTTTGTGTTCTTTATAAAAAAAAAACTATGAGCTGAAATTTAGTTTACTGTTAAGTCAAAGTCCACTACACTGGTACTTTACCTAAAAGCGTGCTTGGATGGAAGTATGTATGTCATAAATTCTAGCTGGTTCCCTTTTGTTTAACCGGTCTAGTGTAAACTGAATGGCTGCTTGGTATTCTCACATTCTGTGTACAACCAGCCAGTTGTCTTTACCCGTTATGACCAAGACTAAACTATTTTTTAACTCTTTCTTTGTTTCTCGTTACGTAAATTCTATAAAATTAGCTGTAAAGATAGGGTCATCGTTGGTAATGACCACCCAAAAAAAGAGAGTAATTTCTATTCGAAAGCTTACTTGTTATAAAGACGGTAATGGTGGTAAGCATTCTGCGAAATTATTTTGTCTGAAATGCCCCCCTGGATTAGAAATCAATTAAATAATATTTGAATCTGAGAAATGATTGATGCATTTTGTACAAAGCTGCTCTCCCAGCAATATTGCCTGTAAGAACCTTTTGCTTACAGGAACGGTTGAGCATCAGAGAATTGCGGCTTTGCATAGAGATTTTGAATCAGATGACAGCAGTTTATTTTCATTTTTGTCAAAACAAGTAGTTTTACGTTAGAAATATGCAGTTATTTGAAGGCCTTTCACTGCAGTCATTTGTTGTGTGCGCATGGATTTAAACTCATTGTGAAATGCTCCTGGCTTTCTATTGGTTAGTTTGTTAGTGCACTCTCTACAAGCTGAAGAGCTTGATCTACTCAACAGCTTTGCCTACTCCCTGGGCCCTCTTGTGCACAGGTGACCTCGATCCTCCACTCGTATGTAACTCCACACCAAAATGTTCGGACATAGATAAGATTGGTATGCCTGGCCCAGTGATAAGCAATTGTTACTGGGGCCTACTGTCCTAAATTCTCCGGAATCAGACAACATCATGAAGAGGATTTGGGAGGGTGAGGGTCCTCAATGTATGAAATAGGCAAAAGGATCTGCAAGGTGTATGTTTCGTGACAAATACTAAACAGTTTTACATTCGCTGCTTATTTTCCACATTCCTATTTCATTGTTTTTTCTTACAACTTCTACAAAGTATGCTACAGGCCTGGCCGTGCCTCTGCTGCCCTGGCCTTGGTGCCCCCTTCAAAAGTTTCCAATAGACTTTCAGATTTTTCAATGGAATTGCCTTGCCTTGCCTTGCCTTGCCTTATCAAAGATTAAATTCTAGGCATGGTTGTAGTTTGCCAAAGCTAACAGTTTGCAAATCAAAGTTTCTGCTTAGCAAACTTTTGCAGGGAACCAGTCTCAAGCAATATACATTAGGCTGTAATTTGGATGTTAACCTGTTCATGCTTAGCAAGATTTGTTTGTGCTTAGCATTTTTAAATATATATATTTTTTTGTGCTTCTAAGCTTTGTGAAATTGGCCCAGATGTTTTAAATACTGCATCTAACCTGCATCTCTCATAAAACGTTAACAAGTACTGACATAAAGGAATATTTATTACAGTACAGCAATGTAAGAATGCATAAGGATTATTTACAAACCATACCCCACAGCAAAATTTTTAAAAAAGAAGTAATCAATTTTCAGCTCACTCGGGTACAAGGAGTTACTTGTTTATTGTTGATGTAAAAAAGTTCCATTTTTTAAATATTCATGAGGTAAATATGGATATCTTTGTGAGAGATTTCTCAGGTAACCAGTACCTTTTAGTGCCTTGTTTTTTCTACAACTGACCCCCTCTATCAGTGATGAATTTTTTGCTCGAGGTGCTTTTATTGACTTACGTTCTTCTGGTTCATTCTTCTTCAGCCAACACTGCAAGGCCTTGTGAAATCTAACATTCCGCACTTGGATGCTTGTCCAGTCACTGTCGGTTTCAAAAGAAGATTCAGAATTAATCGAGGCAGCTGTCTTGATGCTGGATGCCTGTGCTTTCTTTGTGAACCAATCTTGATGTAATATTTTCTACTAGGAGTGTCCAAATGATAAGTAAGGTTTGAAACTTTGTGTGGTGGGAATACAATCTAGTCAGGTTTGTGGTAACACCCTGTACATAAAACTCTCTCTACGAGTTCTGAAAAGAACCGGTGATGTAACAACTCAAGTTCCGGTCAGTACACTCTGTCCTAATAATCTCCTACTTTGGATTGGCTACCTGAAGTGATAAACATCTAGCCAGGAATAATTAATCGCTTATGTGATTTGAGGTAATGCATAATTTCGGTATGGTTACGGTTTGTAGTATTAACACCATGTGATATTATCTACTTTTGCTGAGTAGAATGTAGTTCTGATAAGAACTCTTCCTGCTTATACACACACATGTAGTTCTGGAAGAATGCAGTAGTTAAATTTTAGAGCTAGCTCTAATCAGAACTGAATATTTAAAAAGTTTTAGTAATTGAAATTCACTCACCTTTTTGTAAGGACCATGTGCGCATAACAAGCAGGTGCAAATACCGCACTGGGTGGTAAGAACAGAAGGACAACTTTAAAAGTTGATTGTTTTTATAATTTCGTACCTGCCAATGTAACAACTGTAATTGATAGAGAATTTTTTTTTTGAAATCATGGTAATATTTACGAGGTGTTTCGAAGTGAAGCCCTCATATCTCGACCAGTTTTCTGCATGAAGTTCCAATGTTCAATCTGGATAGGTGGTTCAGACATTCCAACCATTAACTGGGCTTCGTCATACAACCACTGGAAGATGAATACCGGTGCTGTAATGAGACAAGAAACAAGTGAGGGACATTATGTTCACTTCTTAGTAGACTGGTCCCCTGTCTTTATCCGCAAGAATAAAGACAGGCACTGGTCTTACATGCCAATGATTTCATTGGACAAACCAGCGATTTCATTGGATAAACATGCGGTGACATGAGCTTTCCATATCTGTGTTATGATTGGTCCGCTCCGAAGTGATGTAACTCGTCAGCTACCCGCTTTTGGTTGTCTGCAGCAGGTGCATGATGTTTGTATGTAATATTGTTTTATTCACTATATGCAATTTGTGTACGTGTGTAGTATAGTAATGAATGGGAGGCGAGGTCAAAGGTACATCTGGCACGTTACAAATCTCTTCAAGTCAATGGCAAGTCATATGTAAATCTTGAAGTATTATTTTATTGTGAGGCTCATCTTAAGCACTACTTCCTGAGAAAAACATGTAGATCGAGTCCTTTATTCATAAAATATCAACACTTCCTTACTCTGTAATGTCTCGTGCACCCGAAAGCCGAAGAAACATTTCCATTTGTTGTCCTCTCCGTACATTTCGACACATGTCTTTGGTGCTATGCTGTTCCATAACCTTGAGAAAACAAGGGAAGATTAACAAGATAAATAACAGTTAATCGTAGTACTCATACTTGGTACATGTACTCGAGTGCTATACTCAAACATGTACTCGTAATGTACTCGTACTTGAAGTCAATACTCGATACTCCATTGTACAATAACCTCTACTCAAAGTCTAGTCATGTACTTGATACATTACTGAAAATGTACTAAATTTTAAGTACTTGTGGTCAAACTATGGTTGTCTGAATTCTTTTGCATTTAGTGTAAATTTATACCAAGTTGCTATATCCAAGGATAGGGGATTAAAGCACTGGGAAAAGTACAATTGAAGTTTCCTTTGATGTATTTATGTTTAAAAGATAGTGATCATAACAAGTACACATTGTCATCAAGAAATGAGTTTAAAAAAACAATAATTGTGTTGATATCTCATTTTGCAGTATTTATAGAGTACTCGCACTCATACTCCGCGATCCAAGTACTTGGTACTCGTCTGTTTGGACTCGGTACTGGGATATCAGAATACTCGGTGCTCAGACACTTGTATTCGTACTTGATGGCCCAAGTACTCAAACTTGAGTACTAGTCCCGCACCCTTGTACTCAGCAGTACTTGATACTCAACTCAAAAGTACTTCACTGATAAATAATAACCCCTACCAAGACTCAACAGGCCCTGGGTGTACACACTTTTTAGTTAAATATGATGACATAAAACTATATTCAGGTTTGTGAGCAGTTCAAACTTTATGTTTATAAATTTAGGGAGAAGACCAATTGTGTTTTTGTATTAGGTAAAGTATGTCAGCTTGGGGATTCGAACCCAAAGCCTTATGATTTGCAAGTCATGCATTACATAAACCAGTAATACCACCAGCTCAAAAAGTTCAAGAAATAATTTTTTATAAGGAGCTGATAATGCCTAAGAGCATACAACAATCGGCTTGAATCCATCAAAATCCAATTGCGTGTTTTGTTTGATTCTACTGCACTAAAACAGATCATGCTTTACATGGGGGTTCAGGCACACCACCATAATCAGCGTCCAACAGCTCGAGTTACAGTGAGGAAGGATCCTAGATTAACCTCAGGGAGTTAGGGTTATCATGTGCTGATAAACAGAACAAAAACCTAGTACCCCACTTACTTTGTTCCGAGCTGTAGAGCCATGGAAGGATTGCAGACAAATCTGCACTGCTCTGCTGGAGTCTGTTGCTCCTGATCCAGGAACCAACCGGAATCAATTAGACCCAGGACCTGTGCACTGCTGCCTGCTTCAGCTAGCATTGCTGCTGCTCTGTCCAAATTGAGCATCACACCTGTTCCTCCAGCACTAGAGGGATTTTAACATATACATGAAGATTTGTCACCCTCTACATAAGAAACCACTTGTGTCCAAATGCATGTAAAAATAACAGCTGAATGAGTTTGAGGTTTCTGTACATTGCCGTCTTCCTTAATGTACATTTGGGGGTTTTCTTCCTTTGAGCTGAGGACACTTGCTGGAAGTCAAGGCTCTTACTTACTCTTGTCTCTTTCTCGCTCTAGACGATAATCATAACAATAACAATGAAATTTTATAATGTCTGTCGTGTCCACTAAGCTTAGTATCCGCCCCAGGTGGGCGCGCTCTTGGCACTTACATTAACTCTCTTTTTTAAAGACCGGTATAAGAGCTATGAATTATGAGACCCATTTTATAAAGCACCTTGTAAGGTTTTACAAGGTGATGCGATACAATTTGGTACCAACACATGCTAGAACACACGGGGGGCAAACCACTTTTCTTAACGATAAGTGTACCATGGGTTCTTTAACGTTCGTTACATGACACACAGGACCAATTGTTTTACATCCCTTCTGAAAGATGAAGCAATAATGGTGTCTTGCCTAAGGACACAAGCCCCAATACTGGGACTCGAACCCACACGCTGCTGATCGGTACACCAGAACTCAAGTCCGGCGTGCTAGTCCACACGGCCACACCGCTTTAACATCATCATGCCTGGAATTATACCAAGGCCCAGGAGGCCATGGCCTCTGTTGCCCTGATCTTGGCCTTGGTGCCCCTTCAAAAGTTTCCCATAGACTTTAAGGTTTTCCATTGGAAGAGCCCTTTGCAAAATGAAAATAGCCTTGCCCTCTCGAATATGAAATTCCAGGCCTGCGTCATGAGTCACATCTCTGTTCAATGTACATTATTATAGTTGTTTGATTATCTACCTGCTTCCAGCAAAGACAACTTGACGAGCATCTAGAAGACCAATCCCAAGTAACTCCTTAAAGACTTCATTCAATATAAGAGCACCCATAAACGCATAGCCACCTGCAAGACATAACATAATCATCATTAAAGTCTACAGAACATGCATGGGGCAGTAGGGTTGGCGCAGTGGTATCTTTCCTTGCCTTCCACCACCTCTTGAACCCTGGTTCGAATCCCGCTGGGGGAACTATGTAGATTGGGTGGGTTTTCCCTTGAACAATTCTCTGGGGTTTACCTCCCACTTCTAAAACTAAAACTTCCTTCCTTGTCTACTGTCTACTCTCCACTTGTACAGTGTTTAAAGGAACATTACAGAATTGGTTTTTGCTAACAAACAGTTGCTGGCAGTGTAAGCACTTTATGTAATCCACCATATACATAAACTGACAAACCTGTAGAAGTTTGAGATCGATCGCCATCTGGGTCACGAGAAAATAGTGAAAAACCGATTACAATTTTGCATGAAATCATATAGATTCAACAAATGAACAAAACGCTCACTGAGCGATAAACTTGGAAAATTAGTTTATTCATTTCTCATCAAATATGGCATATCAGACAGAAATATTTCAAGGGATGTTTTCTACTATCATCATCATTAGACCGTGTAAGTTTTGTGTAAATCTGTGATCAAAAAGTACATTTTACAAGTTTTTTTCTTACCAATTCTGTAATGTTCCTTTAAGTTTGCCCTTCTGAGAATCATTGGATTCACAACCAGAATAAATAAAAATACAATAGAATAAGGGACACTCTGTGGCCCTCTGACTCTCCCTCTGTTTGGTACACAGCTACAGAGTCCAAGTCCGGAAGTGCCTAGCACATAGCAGGAAATGTTCTCCCCTGTAAGAAGCTACCAATTTCACCTGGTCGCAAACAAATTAGTGATATTAATAACACATCAGGCCCTTGTGTCTTTACATGTCAAGATTTCTTATCATGACTAACACATTTCACCTTATCAATTCAATAAAAAATAAGTAAGAAAACTACATTTCTGGTGCCAGTGGTCTATGTTACACAAAGTAATTCTTGAACTGCCTCCGTAGACCGACCAACTTTTTTATTTGACCAAAATGAGGGGGAAAAAGTTGCCTGATTTGTTACCAGTTTCCGAGGCTGGTGCTGTCCCGCTCCACACATCACTTGAGCAGTAAGGCACGTATCTACACAAACAAAAAAATTAATATATCTGTCAGAAAATTTGGAAAAAACATGCAGCTCTGTGTTGCATTCACTCTGTGAACATAGATGTTCTGTAGACTTCAGGCTTCAACACTGTCAAAAACACTGTGTGGACATGTGTAAGTCCACATAGTGTTTCAAGTCCCTACATTATGTGGGCCTCTTTTCACTCTCAGGTCCACACTTCGTATGTAGAATTAAAACATTTCAACTGTTTAGAATCTGCACAAGTAAATTTTATCTCATTCTTTTTTTTTAATGTTTAAAACTTCACGAAAAAGAAGAAACTGTTCTGACAGAAACTGCACAAAAACAAAACAAAGCGAATACAGATTTGGAGCTTTGCATGGGGGAATAAATTAAAAAGATTCTAATCCTCTTTTTACAGGCATGCAACTTTTCCTCGGATCAGCTGATTTCCTCTTTTTTTATTCTCAGTTTTACCATGCAAAATTGAAAAATACTGTACAAAATCATTGAAATTTTGTAATTTCCTCTTTTTTGGTGAAATTACAGTTGCATGCCAGTTTTTAATTGAGTGGTGTTTCTGTGATAAACCTTGAAGTTTCAAACAGTATTCTTTGTCTTCAGGAGATTCAAAGCGTCTTTTTTTGGAGGGGGGGCTGGGAATGCCAAAAATTAGGAAATTTGGGTGATTTCTTTTTTTTTTAAAAGTCAATTCAAATCATCTGAAAAACAGCAGAGATGTCATTTCAGATTGAGATCTTAAAAGAGAAATTACTTTTTAACTTACACAACATTGGATTTCCAAAATACGGGATTTTCCTCCGGATCTGGAGACAGAATTCCTGTGCCTGTCAATTCAATCAATTTTTACAGAATCAAGTCAAAAAAGTTAGTTCTATTGTTACTGTTTTAACTGCAAGAAGGATGTATAATTATTGTTTTTTTTTTTTATAATTTTTATTACACTTATATAGTTTATACAATTGCATACAGTGTATGAAAAATAATGTAAAAAATTACAACAAATTGACAGCGAGTGGCAAGATGGAACAGGTGACCAGCACCTCTAAGCCATCCCACCACACTTGAAGGGCAGGGGATGGGGGTGGGGGAAAGGGGAAAGAGAGAGGGGAGGAGGCAAGATGAAAAAAAGAAAGTGACAAAAAGAAGAACTCTCAATAACTGCAGCTAGCTCAACGGCAGTTAGAAACCCATGAGCAGACATTGTCTGATTGAAAAGAGGAATTAAGTTTTTATTTGTAAAATTCGAGCACACACATTTCTTATTGGAGGCACTAAACCAATGGCAGTAGACGCCAGGAATTACACTGAGGTCACTGCCTCTGTGAGCCCATGGTATTAGCCTTGGTGCCCCTTCAAAAGATTCCCGTAGACTTTTATGTGTCCTTTGAAAAATGAAAATGGCCTGGCCCTTAAAGGAACATTACAGAATTGGTTTTTGCTAACAAAACAGTTGCTGGCAGTGTAAGCACTTTATGTAATCCACCATATACATAAACTGACAAACCTGTAGAAGTTTGAGATCGACCGGCCATCTGGGTCACGAGAAAATAGTGAATAACCGATTACACATTTGCATGAAATCATATAGATTCAACAAATGAATAAAACGCTCACTGAGCGATAAACTCCAATCGGAAAATTAGTTTATTCATTTCTCATCAAATATGACATTTCAGACAGAAATATTTCAAGGGATGTTTTCTACTATCATCATCATTAGACCGTGTAAGTTTTATGTAAATCTGTGATCAAAAAGTAAATTTTACAAGTTTTTTTCTTACCAATTCTGTAATGTTCCTTTAAAAAGGTGAAATTCCAGGCCTGAGACACCATCTTGAACACACACGATTCAACCAAATTCAATTTGCGCCTAAAACTAAAAAAAAAATCAACAGCACCAAAGTGTCATGGCCCTTGATGCTCGGTATAAAACTGCTCCATCTTTGTTTACGTTTTTGTAAATTAATCAATATTAATCACCAATTACCTGTTTTCGTTTTGAGCCAACTCCTTGAACTCATGAGCTTGCTTGATGTTTGCCATCTGCTGTGGCAGCTGTCTCGGTCGTAGCAATGCCATCCTCCTAGAGAGGAGTAAGGGTGAATCAAAATTAGCCTCCCCACTTGTTTCACTCAGTTTTATGAGGATCGGAGGACTGGTGCATGTGTGATAACATGTTTGTTGCATCAGATTGCAGGAAGCAGTCCCAGCAATGTTATTATTTCCAATTTGGAGTTGTCAATGTTTTGCTGGCAGAGGCTGGGGTACTGGTTATGGGAATGCCCTGATCCACTTTTTGGAGGCCAAGGTCGTGTCTTAATTGATGTATTAGGGTAAGACTATTTACTAGATCAATGCAGATACACATTTTTCAACATTGCTAAAAACAGTTCTTGGGCCTGTAGCTGCAGTACTTAAATTCACATAGTAACTATAGTTATTATTTTGTATTGATTTTTTTATTGGGGGTGGGATTGCATGGTGAATAGAAAAATTAAGCCAGTGAAGATTGCAATATTGATGATGTTGACAAAACTTAAAGAGTTTTTGAATCAGTGGTTTTTATTAGTAGTAGTAGTAGTATTTTATTGTTACCGTGTTTTATTGTTGGGGGTGCCTAGAGAGAATAGGAGAAATGAGTCAAAGCTGAGACAACACACGGAACCTACGGCTTTACGTCCCATCCGAAGGACAAAGCAATGATGGTTATAAAGTGTCTTGCTTAAGGACACAAGTGTCAAGACCGGGACTCGAACCCACACTCTGCTGATCAGCAACACCAGAGCTTGAGTCCGGTGCGCTAGACCGCTCCGCCACAAATTACCGTTTATTTAGAAATGAATACTTGCCTTCAAGGTAAATGAGCCATTTTTTACTTCCCTGAGATTGCCTGAAGTAATATCTGGAAAAAAAAACACAGAAAAGTAGATTATTGATCCTTTCCTCTCCTTCTGATTTTAAAGGCACTCATGGTATTGTTTTGTTCGGTGGCGTAACCAGGCATTTTTATTTCAGGGATATTAAGTTTTTGTAAACAGGAAGAGGTAACCAGGGGTCGATTTCACAAAACTCTTCCTAACTTAGGACTAGTCCTAGGCAATGCTAAGAGATAGGACTAGTCCTAAGTACTGGTCCTAACTTAGGACTAGTCCTAGGCAATGCTAAGAGATAGGACTAGTCCTAAGTACTGGTCCTAACTTAGGACTAGTCCTAGGCAATGCTAAGAGATAGGACTAGTCCTAAGTACTGGTCCTAACTTATGACTAGTCCTATCTCTTAGCATTGCCTAGGACTAGTCCTAAGTTAGGAAGAGTTTTGTGAAATCGACCCCTGGGGTTATTATAGGTCAGGGGAAATGGTCCAATGATCATGCGTATAGGTCAGCCCATCCCAGCACTTGTGGTTCAGGCGCTGGGACCAAGGGAGTCCTCTGATAAAAGTTTGTCGTAACAGAAAACTATCAAATATTTTGTCCTTTCTTCTTCCAGAAAGCAGTGCCAGGAAACAATCTAAGCTCTCCTGCTTTCTTTCAAGACAAAACTGACAGGTTCACTGGCTCCCAATGCCCTTGAAGTGTGTTGACCAAATTTTGCACCCAGTGGCTCAATCCTAAAGGTGATATGGGGATAAAAAATAGTTTTACTACCTTTTTATTTAATAATAATTTATAGAGTACCCTCCAGGATAGTCCACTGGGTTTAAACAAAAAACTGCTGGATCATAAAACTGAACTTTTTTGCTGAAAAAGAGGTTTCGGCTTTTGTGGATTTCTAAACTCGATGCTTCTCAAAGTTGAAGTATAGGATTGGGAATTATCGGGTGACAAAAAAATGTTGTTTGTCTCAAACTGAAAGCTCACTGATTATAAAGTTTATAATATTGCCAATCCTCCAGAGAAACATTTGCATCTGTAACACTGCCAATGAGACTGTCAGAATAATTCACCTTCATTGGGGCGTTCCTAAAAGTTCTCAAATCTGAAAAGTGTTGCTGTCACCTGTTGGTCTTCCAATTGATATCCTGATTGGAAGAAGATGAGTATGTACAGGGAAAAGGTATACCCTAATGAAGGTAGCTTGTATGTTTACTAATCTAATGTAAAGAAGGTAACATTAGGCTGTACTTCCAGTTTTGGTCTATTGATCTCCACATTGGGAGAAGATGCTTTCAATCAGGGTAGAGTAAAATACCCTAATGAAGGTAGTTTGTGTGATATAGAAACTGAAGTATTGAAGCTGATGTTGGGGTGTATTTCCAATTTGATATTTTAATCTTTGCACAGGAAGAAGAGGGTTTCAATCACGGTAGAGTTATATCCTAATGAAGGTAGTTTGTGTGATATCAAACTAGAGTATCGAAGGTGATGTTGGGGGTGTATTTCCAGTTTTTATATTTTAATCTTTGCCCAGGAAGAAGAGGGTTTCAATCGGGGTAGACGTATACCCTAAATAGGGTAGTTTGATGGCCCCGTTAGAGCTTTACCCTGCAGGTGTTCCATCATTACACGTGACAGATTGATTCATCAACTGGAACAGCCTCATGTGTTGCATCTCCCCGCTGAACCCACAGGTCTGGAGTGCAGACGCCAGGTGCTTAATCTGGGCCATCAGATTGTCTGGATCCCCGTTCACCGTCTTGAGGTCCAGTACAAACTCATTGGACTCTTCTTGGCTACCGTCTTCTGATGAGGCAGGAACTCTCCTCGTTGATGTGAGGAGGATGAGGCTGAACAGATGGAAGACAAGGAGGATGGTCTGTGTTGAAGTCATTGTGCTGTAAAGGGAGAAAGAGATAGTTTGAGAAAAGATACCACATTGAATTGTTGTTTTCCAATAAGCTATACTTGTGAGAGTTTGTGCATACCGCAGAAGTTCATGCATAAAACTTGACTAAACTTAAAGACATTGGACACCTTTGGTAATTGTCAAAGACCAGTCTTCTCACTTGGTGTATCTCAACATATGCACAAAATAACAAACCTGTGAAAATTTGAACTCAATTGGTCGTCGAAGTTGCGAGATAATAATGGAAGAAAAAACACCCTTGTCTCACGAAGTTGTGTGCTTTCAGATGCTTGATTTCGAGACCTCACGCGTAAGGTCTCAAAATCATTTCAATATTTTACTGAGAAATTACTTTCTCAAAAACTACGTTACTTCAGAGGGAGCCTCCATTGCTCTTTACCAAGTAAGTTTTTATGCTAACAATTATTTTCAGTAATTACCGATAGTGTCCAGTGCCTTTAAGAAAAGGCTAACCAGATGAAAACAAAAACAATCATTTGCCACTCAACTCGGCTTTTTATCAAGCTGCATTTAGAAGAGACCCCAGGGGCTTCTTTGAAGGTTCAAGGCCGCATCACGGCTTGAAGAATGCCCAGCTCAAAAACAAAAACCCCAAGAAAAGGGAAAATTATATTTCATCCGTAATCTGAAACAAGATAGCCAACCCAAATGATCCTGCAAAAGAGCAACGCGTGCCGCAAGTCCCCAGCCGCCCGACCGTGGCTCACCGGTGCCTTTGATCTCCGGGGCTCCCTTGCCCAACTCCCTTGAGTGGGCCGTGTGATGTCTGCCTAATAAGCCGGTGATGTGCCGCACAAACAGCGGCCTGGTTTCAGGTCAGAAGAAGCTGAAGGGAACAAAAATGTGTTCGCCTTGAAGTTTCAATAACGTCGAGCCTGAGAGTAAACGCCTGTTTTCATAATAAATGAAGCTGTTTTCATTTTACCCCCTGACATTCAGAAATAATGGCCAAGGTCTGGTTTGCGTTCGGGGCTTTCTCGTATTTTTTTTTTTTTTCGGGATCAGTTCATGGAGCTCACCGACCTCAATCGGTACACTATTAAATCATTAGTTTTGTAGTACCAATTTTCCAGGGTAGAGTGATACCAATTTGAAATGGAGGACTCGTAAGCTATGACGGAAAACCACGCACTTAAACTGCTTTTTCCTCATTCCCAAAGTAAGTTAATATCTGTCATACATCACGACCGGTGTTGAACTATGCCGAGTGCACTCTGGTGGATAGCCAACCCAAAACTCGGCCTTCAACGTCCATCCTTTAAAAAAAAAACTCTCTTTTTTTGTAATCATTTTAGCCAAGGCATGTTCTCTGTTTCATGATAGGGTGTTCAGGAATTGGACCAAAATTGCGAGTTCACAGTACTCTTCCAACAACGAAAAAAAGTTCGCTTAGACCCCCGCACACCCCGTAAGCCGTTTGAAGTTAAGTTGGTATAACGGGGCAGTACAACATCAATATTTTCCCGGATCTTCTCAGGGCTTTCATTCCCAAACAGGGCAGCGAAAAACCCCTCTTAGAGCCCAAGCCGCCCAACCACCCCCCCCCCCTCAAAACACAGCCTCATCCCGCATTGTTTTTCCTTCCGAGTAAAAGGTCACCGGCCAATTTGTTTGTACAGATTCAGGGGTGCCACTCACACCTCGTTTACTTGGGCGCATCAACAAACACTGGCGGCCACCGAAGAAAAAAAAACCTCCAGGAAATTCCGAAGTTCAAAGGGACCACGGCAGATCTTGCCGATTTGGGTGTTTTAAAGGGTTGGTTCCACTGTACACAACTCGTAAATACTCGAAATAGTTTTGGTGGACTATCACCTTGAAGCTTCCAGCTAGCTTTAAGTTCTTCTATACCTGACGAGATGGATTTTTTCTTGGAGAAACACTCAAGTCAGTCGGCGATCTTGTTTAATGGAATGCAATCTACCGCTTCTTAAAAAAGTACGATGGGCTCTTAAGTTGTTTATACTTTGTCCTTTTTCCCCAATGTGTACCTTTCTGTAAGTTATGGCCATGCATTAAAAAAATAGCGTGCACCTTTCTGTAAGTTATGGCCATACATTTTTTAAAAATAGCGTGCACCCGCTTCAAATTACTTATAGTCTTGCAATATAATACGATAGAAATCCTTGAACGGAAAATATTGCTGATTTGAAGCACTCAGTCGAATGAATTTGATTTGTGTAGTTGTTTTGTATCACGTGGCCTGGAATTTCGTCGTGAGGGGTGTGGCCACTTTCTCCGAGAAAACCAACATTTATATAATTTTTATATGCGTATATCTCACATTAAAGGGTGTGTACAACACTGGTTAGTTTGAAAGTATAAATATTCACATATTTGCACATATCTTTACATGGTACAAAGATGGTCATGGTGGAAAAACTTCCCTTGAAACAGTTTTGCTTGAAATGTATTTTTTAGGAAATGAGTAAAACAGTTAGTCTTCATCGTCCAAAACCCGATGTTCGAAAACAGTGAAAACATATAACGGGGTTTTCACTGCTTTCTCATGTCTCCAAAGACCGATTGAGCTTTACTTTTCACAGGTTTGTTATTAATTCATGTATGTGATGGGTCACATAAAGTGAGGATCTCTTAAAAAAAAAAAAAAAATTACCAATGTTGTGTACAATAATGTGCTGTAAACAACGGTTAAAGGAACATTACAGAATTGGTAAGAAAGAAACTTTTAATTTACTTTTTATCACAGATTTACATAAAACTTACACTGTCTAATGATGATGATAGTAGAAAACATCCCCTGAAATATTTCTGTCTGAAATGCCATATTTGATGAGAAATGAATAAACTAATTTTCCGATTGGAGTTTATCGCTCAGTGAGCGTTTTATTCATTTTGTTGAATCTATATAATTTCATGCAAATGTGTATTCGGTTTTTCACTATTTTCTCGTGACCCAAATGGCCGATCGATCTCAAACTTCTACAGGTTTGTCAGTTTATGTATATGGTGGATTACATAAAGTGTTTTCACTGCCAGCAACTGTTTTGTTAGCAAAACCAATTCTGTAATGTTCCTTTAAATAATTGGTGTCAATAATAGCCATTGTGTGATGGCCAGATTGTCTAACTCCTTGTAGGGACTGCTCGCCAGGGCAACTGTGAAAAATGCAGTCACTGGTGGCGTGGGCAGCTTGTTTGGAGGGCAGCTCCATTACACTCACAGGCCAAGGGGACTTACCGGCCAAGCCCCGTCCGGAACATTGTTTGCCCGGAATCGACCGGGCAAGTCAACATTTACATTGGAAACTATGGTTTTAGGATGCCAAACGGAATCATCTCCGATCGGGAGAAGCGGTGGTTCAGGGTGCACTACTAAAAAAAAAAAAAAAAAAAAAAATCACACGGAGACACTGAACAAAATGTAAACCCCAACTTGTTTTTTAAAATCATCCTAGAGTTGAAGGTCGTGGCTTTTATAGGGATTGTTGAAAAAGTGTCCAATATTGCGCCCAGAGGTTGTTGACTTTTTTGTTGTTGCTCCAAAGCGTTTCTAACTTGAGTCAGTCGACTCATTCAGGGGTAGTTTTATTGATTCATGCAGTGATATTTGGCCCTTTGAAAAAAAGTAGGACAAAGTAGACAAGGGCTGCTGGCCTGCATTATTGGCCTCTATATATACATTGTACTTGTCCTGCTATTATGAACCATTTTGCTGACCTCTGAGGGCATTACAAATTCGGAAATCAGCTTGAAGTATAGGAAGAATATCGTGCCTGATTTTTAAAGGGCATAGCTTAACAAATTTAGGGCTAAACTAAAAAACAAAAAAATGGCAGGAACTTGGAAGAAAGTTGTCATCAAACATTATTTGATTTGATTTCAAAAGGCCGAGTCACTTTAAAATGTATTGTTTAAAAATGTATATATTTGTGGATATTCAGCACGTAGCACTGGTTGATATGGTAATCTTATTCATGTGGTACACCCTTCATGTGCTTTGTAAGTTGGCTTTAGGCGATTGATCAAGGCACGCTTTACAAAACGCCGAAAGGTATCTGCCCTTTGGTTCTTCGCTCTGGTTCCTTCCTCTGAGAACCCTCAATCAATCAATCAATCGTTAAATTTATAAGGCACCAATCCAACAGTCGTTGCTCATAGCGCGCGCCGTACAGTTAGGCTTTCGAAAAAAGGTGAGATTTAAGCTTTTGAAATTGGCTAATGAAGTACATTGCTTGATGTTCTGAGGAAGATGATTTCACATCCTTGGTGCTGCGAAAGAAAAGGCACGATCCCCCAACTGTGTTTGGTTCTTTGAATGCGAAAATTTGAAGTTTGGGAACAGGAACGCAGATTTCTGACAGGTTCTTTGATGGACAATAGGTCGGTAAGATATGAAGAGGCTGAGGCAGCGGAACATATTTAAGGATCTTAAATTGAGATCGTGACTCAACTGGTAGCCAGTGAAGACTCTTCAGGATCGGTGTCGCATAACTTCTTTCAAGACGCGATTATTATTGTTACCCGTTCACTACTTTCCTCTAGCCATCCACACGATTCAAAACATCAACTACTCCTCCAAAGGTGAGAAAATCACAATGTCTCAAGTCTGTGGAGAAGTGTGGAACCAAGGCAAACACTTACTTGGGCAACGAACGAAGCGATGAAATAAACAGGCCCAGCGGTAACCAGGCACATGGAGGGAGCAGGTAGATACCGGCGTATTTTCAAACGGTACCGAGACCCCAGCTCCACCCATGTTTCGGGCCCAACCCTTCCATGGAACCAACAGCGACGCGAGGTCAACTTTGGGTCACAGTTACTTATCAAATCCCCCTCCCAAAGTGACCTCCACTACCCCCTTGGATATGTCCCTTAAGATTTCCCACCACCGGCTCTCCCTTTTGCCAGTGTCGGTGCCTTGGGGCGAATCGGTAATAGATACCTCGATAATGAGTGTCCGTATTACATCTGTCGCACTTCGCCCCCGCCAAAAGATGCAAACGCTTTGTGGACAATGTTTGAAGCTTTCCAGGGTGTGGGTTTCAGAAATGTTGCCATAGTAAAACTTGGATCGCTGTTGGAAGGAGTGTTGTTGCTCTCTATGGAAGGAGTTTCGCTCTCTTTTGAAGAAGTGATGTTGCTACTCCTGAAGACAAGCAGAGTATATATTCATAACGTCGAGGCCATCACGGGCTCTTTTCAGAGCCAAAACCCCTACCAAAAGAGACTTGCCGTAAAACAATAGGCAAGCCACAGCCAAGTTTTACAAGTGGCCAACATGTAATAGTTACTGCATGTTTTGGGATCATTATTGTTACTGTATAACCATAGAGAAGGTATAAATTATTTAGATTTTTAGTTTAGTCAGTCCACGTGCAAACAGTGGTAAGTTACCCAGCTGATGAACTCGACGGACGCGATAAGTGGCTGTAACCCAAAGGTCAATAGTACAAACTTGGCTTTAGACAGAGTGGTGATGTTTCTGTTGGTTCTACTAAAAGAAAAACCACACAATTTTGAGGCATTTTTTGGTGGATTATTATATTCTACTTTTAAAACATCTTTCCAACCATATTCATTTATGAACAAAAGCTTTTTATAACCCAAAGCGCCCAATCTAAGACGTGTCCCTTATCCGTGCGTTGAAATTGCGGTGCAGTTATTTTAACCCAGCTGGAGATATTAATTTCAGCGGCAGTGTTATTTGGCGAATCGTGGTGATGTGTGCTCAGTTCCACACTGCTAAGCAGAATTGAATGGGCACCAGTGAGACACAAACAATATGCACGACTTTTACCTGTTTCCGTCATAAACATTATTATAATAGCAATTGGGATATACTTATACCCCGATTGGATCCATCTTCTCCCAATGGAGATACTGATGGTCCGCAGAGACTTAGTCACGTGACGTCCTGTTTGGACAAGGCCTTGTTCACTTTTAAATATTCCCGCCCTTTTGGATGCTAATTTGACGTTATGGTTTCACTGAAAACAAACACAACCCATACTCGGTCCGAGAAAACATGTTTTCCCCTCTCCCCCCAAAAATCGGTACACTTCAAAAGAAGCGCTCGCCTTGAAACCTTTTTACAAATACCTGTTTGTTTTTTGACTTGGCAGAAGTCAAAGTAATTCCCCCCATCGGTCTTCTTTCAAAGTGGATGGCTTATCCCCAAAAAGTTTAAAACATCCCTTGATTATTTCCGAAATCTATATAAGAGAAACGCAACCTTGTTTTCCTCCCCGCAGACCACACGTATGCTTCTTGTTGTTTGCTTCACGCGGCCGGCGCACCTTATTTTTTGTTTTCTGTCCCTCTCGCTCTCTCTTTCTCTGTCTCTGGTGGGGCGGCCAGCACGTCTCTGCCCCGTGGCACATAAGTATACCACGCGAACCCCCCATTCACCGTTCGCTGATGGACCGGGATACATTGTGAAGACCGGTGATTGAATAAACCTTACTGGCTAATGACATGAAGTCTGTTTAGTATTTAGACGCGTTCATGTGCAATATTTCACAGGATCACCGCATAAAATGTCATATGAATTTGTTATATTTTACCTTTTTACAACATGCTAACAAATGCAGTCCTATGGGATCATTGGAGCAGCCAGACAAAGTTTCAAGAAGGTTCCGCAATCCCGTCTTTGCTCTCACGCTGTTTGCTGCTTTTCGTCGCGGTATTAATCAAAATGCTCAGGCCGGGTCAATGCCTTTGGATGATTACCATTTAGTGTTCTGCCGGTTCGGTGAAGGCAACGGCCTTGTGGACGCAGCGAAGCTTAGCTTGAGCTAAACCTAACCGGAATGTTTCACCGGAACACCCTTTGATTGACCAAGTATATACGGTACTCCGACTTCGTTATAATATATCGAGACTCCGTTCTCTCAACCCCAACAATCATTTCGAGCGGCCCTTTTCAATGAAGTAACTAATGATAAGTGCCGGGACGCGACCTTGGCGGGAATATTTAGGCCGTGTCCGACTACGGCTATCATCGCCGCGTCATCATGCGTTGAAGTATAGGACGTCGTTAGCAACACCTTTAGCAACAGCCGTAGCTGTAGCCGCCAATCTGGATACGGCCTTAAACGTGTTCAAAGTGTAGACGAGCCACAGAGCCTGGACTTTTTGGCACGGTTAATACACAGCATAATGGAAAAAAAAAATGTTTTTATGGAGATTGCAGTCTAATTGTCATCAACTTTTGATGTGGAAAGAGGGGGCACATCCCCAAACTATGTTCAGCTGTTATTTTTCATAATTACATGGAAATATTATGACAGAATTTAATAGATGCTAAATTTGCACCGGGGGATAAAGAATATGGTTTTACCCTTTCACCGATGTGTGTAAAGCACTGTATACTCAGAGTATTTTCCCGAGTTCTGTGAACAAACAAAAAAATCCACAGGCACATTACTCGATGGGATTCGAACCCACGACCCTTGCCATTCTAGAGCAGATAAAAGACAGAAAATGTTAAATTTCCCATTGACCGGTTTAGTATCTTGCCTGCCAGGAAATGTCATGGAAGGTACAAGGTCACTATTTTGTACAAAAGCAAAGGTTTTATGGTATTATAGACCAATTTCCTTCCGATGGGACCCCCATCGTGCCCTTTGACATAAGTTAGCTGGGAAGACGTACGATTTGAAGCTTTGCGTGGTGTGGGCTCTTTAAAGGCAGTGGACACGTTTGGTAATTACTCAAAACAAATATTAGCTTTAAAACTTACTTGGTATAACGAGCAACGGAGAGCTGTTGATAGTATAAAACATTGTGGGAAACGACTCCCTCTGAAATGACGTAGTTTCTGAGACTTCTGGCCAGAAGTCTTTAATTATGCACCTGAAAGCACACAAATTTGTGCCACGAGGGTGCTTTTTCTTTCATTATTTTCTTGCAACTGCGATGACCTATTGAGTCCAATTTTTTACAGATTTGATATTTTATGCATATGATGGGATACACCAAGTGAGAATACTGGTTTTTGACAATTACCAAAAGTTTCCAGTGCCTTTAAGGGGACCAGTAGGTATCAATATGAAGATGGGCACAGTTTAAGACGTGCAGACTCAACATTAGCTCAACCACTGTTTTGTTCTTTTCTTTCTCAGAGCCAACATTTCAGCAATTGATAATTGTCAAAGACCAGTATCTGCACGTTATGTGACCCAACATAATATACATGAAATAACAAACTTGTGAAAGTTTAAGCTCAATCGGTCATCGGAGTCACGAGAAAACAGTGGGGGAAAAAACATTGTATGTTTTCACTGTTTTTCAAACATCGGATTTTGGACACGCGAGATCAAAGCTGATAGTTTTACTCATTTCCTAAAAACATAGCATTTCAAGCAAAACTAGTTCACGGTAAGTTTTCCCACCATGTCCATCTTACACCATGTAAATTATGTGCAAATCTGTGAACATTTAAATTGTCAATCTTACCAATGTTGCACACCCTTTAACCAGGAAGAGATTCAGTTTAGATTAATTTATAAGTCTGTTTATTTTAAAACTCAGATTTAACTTTAAGTAATCGCTCCTTACTCTCTGTTGACTGTTTGAAGCATAACGACGAGAACTTGTGATCGATTGTAGGGTTTTAATTTCTGACGGAAATATTTTTTCCGGAAGATTGATAATTTAAAGAAAAAAGAGGCCTCACGAGAGAGCAGTGTATATACATACAATCCGTCAAAATGTAATTCGTGATGTTTACCAGGATAGGATCATCCTTGAGGACACGTATGCAGCTAGTGTTGCTGTGTTCCAATGGCTGTAGAAAAAAGTTCACTGTGAACTACAGTGGTTTTTTTGTAAATGCGTTGGACAACGAACAGGCATGTTTCCCAACCCCTTCCCTGATACTGAAGGTTCTGTTGTTTAATGTTAAAAAGGCCCGCTTGGAATAAAAGGAACTGTCCAGAACCGAACTTTGTCTTTTGTAATTGCTTTATATCGTGGGACTTCATGGGTTGATAAACTATGAAGACAAAGTAGAACCAGTATCCCCAATGTGTAACAGTAAAAAAATACTTCCTTCCGAGAATTTCAATGGTTCCAGAATTTCTTTGTTTTACAATATTTATATATATATATATTGTGGACTGAAGGAATGCCGTATAGACGCTGGCTTCCCAAAACAAACCATGTGTGCCTAACCCTTCACTTGTGTACTCAAATGGCGCCACGCTATGCCTACACACGCACGGATGGCATTGACTTGACTGTCGACTGTTTCCAGCACACGAGCCGTGCTGCCTTTGATCTGCCGACACAATAGCGGCAGGCCCTTTGATCTTTCAGCCGTGAAAACAGCTACATTGATCCCGAAGAAAAAGAGCTTGTAAATATGCCCTTTGTTGCGGTATGTGTGTGTGTGTGTGTGCGTCGGTTTGTACGTCTCGATGACAGAGAAAACAACTAAAATAGCGAAAGATCCAAGCCCGGCTGAAGCGCAGCGCGGGAAGTGCCTCCTTTGAATGGCTTGCTGGGCTCCCTTAGGCAAGTTGCCAGCGGTCCCCCCCCCCCTTCCAAAGAAAATATCCGATTCAACTTTTACCCTCTTCCATTTGGAGAGATCTTATGTCGTCATTTGTTTCCAAACCAATTACTGTGATGGATATGAACTGATGTATATAAATCACTACAATACGTTTGTAATTTTATCTGGAAAGAACTCGTCATGAAAACGCCGCCAAATATTAGTTAATAATAGAAGCTACAAAAAAAATTAATTCTAAATGGTATAATACTTGTGCACGGCGACGTAAAAATCAGTTATATACCTGCGTCAAGAGTTGCGGCACTTTAAAGTGAATTATTTTTGGGGGACAGCATTGTCATACATTTATAAGATGTTTTTTCTTGTGCTGGCTTTGAGGTAGAAAGTCTCAATTGCTAGAAACTCTTCTACTCGGCACAATCATTTCGTCCTTGCAAGGGTTTTCTATACGCAGCTTCTCGTTATCCAGCGGTGGGGTGCACAGTGCGTCACGAGGGGGGCGAAAACAACAGCTTGCGTAATGCGTACTGAATACCAAACTTCGTCACCCCCCTCCCCCTTGACTCTCAACAGCCACACCTCCCCCTTCTCCCACCGCATGCGAACTACAACCCTAGTAAATGTCTCTGGACCGATCCGTTATCTCACTGATGAAAAACAATTGTCAAAATTGACTGTGAAAGTCTCGCGCGTATTCGTAAAAGTGCGCGAGTTTGTTTCTTTCACGTGTCGAAGCCATGTCGTCCGTGCCACATAAAGTGGTCAAAAAAATGCTCGAATACGCGCGAGACTTGCACGGTCTAGTGAGAGAATTAATTCTGACAAAACTTTTTTTTCCTGTAGACTGTCATTCTTGACTATATGGATCTAATTAGCATAATTATATATGAATAACTAATAATTGAGAGCAATGGCACCTTCCTGGGCAGATAAGCCACAGGTACTCCGAACTCTAGTTTGGTTTGCTGAATTGTTTGACGTAAGTTGTTGTGCTCTGTCCTTCAAAATTAAGTATGACAAAACGAGTAAATCGGTTCAAAAAGCCGGATGCATCATTCATTTTGTTAATGTTCAATAGGTAACCGTTGCCCCCGGGCCAGTTGTCTTAAGGGGCATTAAGTCTAAGGCAAGGGCAACGGTGCTGAATGGCCCTTGATGCCTTCGAAAAAAGCCAGACCTTCACTTAAAATGCACTTAGGGCGTTTTGTGTAACTTCATTTTCTGTTTCATTGAAATTGTTGACAGTCAGGCGACTTGTTTGTTCTCTCTATAGTGTGTGTGTATTTCTAAGAATTGACATTGTTTCTAATCGAAACTCGAATATTCATGAGTCCTCTCGTTAGCTTCGTGTTTTATAACAACAAGACGGCAGCCATTAACCCCAATCTACACTGACGTGAAACACGCTTGGAAGTCAGTCAGTGTGAAGTATCATCAGCTAGGGGTGTTATAACCACTGGCCCGAAGTCAATATTTCAAATCCTTTGAATTGTTCGAACACTTTGCATGGGTCAAACACGAGGCAAATACGCGGCTTCAAAAGGTTCGTTGGCACCTGCAGTATTGCAATCGGGGTTATACTTATACCCCGATTGGATTTCAGGTCTGTATGCTTCGTTCTAGAAAGGGAGAGGGCACCAAGGAATTCTCTCCTCGGTAAAGGGCACCCTATGACTATGAGGAAATTGTAAATTTCTATTTGGAGCATTTCAAGGGCACCAAGGCAATGACCAGGGGGCATCGAGGCAATCGCCTCCGTTGCCTTCGTGAAGTATCAGGCCTGGGATTTATCTTCTCCCCAATGGAGATACTGATGGTCCGCAGAGACGGTAAAATTACTTGACACTGTACGGATCGGGAGCACATAGTTGTTGGCAATAATTGACTCCATCCATCGGGGTATACGTGTGCCCCGTTTGTGACCCTCTTCTCCCAATGCGGATATTGGGTACTCAATCGGGTGACAGCTTCTCTTGCTTTGAGTGACAATTCCGTACAGGACTTTCTGAAACAACATTATTCCAAGCTATGTGGAAACGAGTTCAGCATCACAGTCACCCCGGTTACGATCATTGGACCCCGGTTCAAAACCCTTTTCAACTGCAAGCGAACAAAATCTCATTTTGAAATATGGCGACTAATTTGGTTATATCCTATTTCAAATTTGTCTTTAACTTGTCTCCGTGTGTCACGAGACATCGTTTAATCTGTTATGTGCGAACCCGTGATCAGACATTACTGCGGTTATTATTTTACAAAATTATCTTTACAGTTTACAATCATAATATTTTGACAGTCATAATTCTTGTCCGAATGGCCTGTGAGATTGATAAAACATCGATTGCGCATTTCCAAACGGGGCTTTACAAGTACACGAAATGGACGTTTGCATTTTTGTCTGAGGATATGTTTCCCCCCCCCCCCCTATGATAAGGCCCAACAATATGTTTGGATGTTAGGTCCAATAGCTGCGATTAGCAGAGCAATCTTACACATAAACGCGGTATCGCTGTCATTTGGTGGCACCCTGGCCCGCGCTAAGTGCGTTCAATGTCTAAACAAAGAAACATAAGTTCTCGTTTGCCGGCATCCCCCCCCCCCCTCGGAGCAATATTTGTGCACACATTCACCCCCGGCTAATGAGCCCTTGAAATGAAAAAGAAAGAAAAAACCTTTGTCAGAGATAATCTGTGATCGATCTCAAGTGTTGGGTTTGAACACCAAACGTACATGCAAATACTTACCCCGCTGGATGTGTGTATCTGGTGTAAACAACGCTCTCTCTCGTCCTCTCTCTCAGCTCGCCTGAAACTTTTGACTGATGAAGTGTAAACCTACGAGTTTGTCGAACCCGGCAATTCGTCGTGTGTGCACAATGATCGCGTTGGATGAAAAACCCGTGTGTGTATCCGGTCGGTGGTGTGGGAGAAAAAAAACAAAAGTTCCAAGTTTGAAAACCCCTCAGAATGGTTTGAGGTGGCGGAGGGCAGTTAACACAGAATCCACCACTGGATCCAACTCCCAGGTTAAGACAATCGAAAATGCGACCAGCCGCGTCCACCACCGTGGGGGAAAAATAAGGAAGTGTTTTTGAGGTAGTAGATGAAGACGATTTGTGATCCACACCACCAGTTGTTATTTGTGCAGTAAATTAGTGCTATCAAAGAGCAGGCAGATTAGTTCAGCCACGCCGGGAATGAAGCAGTGCGCACGGGGTGCGATTCACGCTGATGATGGCCCTTCTTCGGTTGCGTGTTGATTGTATTACTACTGGTTGAAAGTGGAGGAGTACGCGCACATCAACCCGATCTCAATCTATCTCTCCCTCGAACTAGTTAACTTCCTCTGTTGAAAAAATATATATACGTATATATTTTTTTTTCACTGTGAACTGTCATAAGTGTGGAGCGAGATTTTGTAAGCGGAGTTGCGTAGTCACGTGTAAATTGAAGCAACACAATCAGATCAAAGGGGACCGGAGCGACAGTGACTGGGACCCGTTGGCATTGGGCCGTCATTTCGCGGCTTTTGTCCGCGGGTGGGTGTATCAGTGGCCGCACCACGGGCCGTAATGTAAACTGCGGCAAGATCAGAGGGAAGCCCCGAAATTCCCGTGAGCCGCCGTAGACTTGTTGCATATTTTATCGCGGTGATGCCATTAACAGCGAGGGGGTGATTGCTTGTGTCGTCGGGGGGACCGAGAGCAAGTTGGCCGGTTCAGACAAACACCGCACCACCACGGAGCCTATACCAGTTCATCAGTGGGTGATGAACGCGCCGATCGCCTGGCGGTGGTGGTAGAGAGAGGCATCCCAGATTGCATACCGAACTTAATGCAGCGCATTCTCACGGCAAAAACATGCGGGATTGTATTTCAAAATGCAATGAGATATAATGGAAACGGCACAACATTATCCGATTGTTGTCGTCTTGTTGGTAAGCGTTATTTTCGGTCGGCCGTTGTAACCGTTGTCGACAGCAGAAGAACGAACGCGCCACGCGATTAACTCTTTGAAGAATGACCTATCGTATTCGACCGGTAGTCGTCAACAATTATTTATGGAATAACTGTATGTCCCTAAAATGCAACAGTCGTTACATCACAAACTAGGGCCCACAAGTAAACTTAGTAAACGTGTTTATGGAAGATAAATAAATATTCATTAAAAATCTGTTTTCCCAAGAAT
This sequence comes from Pycnopodia helianthoides, assembly GCA_032158295.1. Classification (NCBI taxonomy): domain Eukaryota; kingdom Metazoa; phylum Echinodermata; class Asteroidea; order Forcipulatida; family Asteriidae; genus Pycnopodia; species Pycnopodia helianthoides. The sequence goes on along the minus strand of CM063252.1, from coordinate 12,392,598 downwards.
TATTTTCGTCATTTAAAGGAACATTACAGAATTGGTAAGAAAAAAAACTTGTAAAATATACTTTTGATCACAGATTTACATAAAACTTACACGGTCTAATGATGATGGTAGTAGAAAACATCCCTTGAAATATTTCTGTCTGAAATGCCATATTTAATGAGAAATGAATAAACTAACTTTTACGAAACATAAATAGACCGTTAATTGTATGTTAAATTTGCATAATGGGGAAAATAAATATGATTTGGTTTTACCTATACACCGACGTGTGTAAAGCACTGTCTACTCAGTACTTTCCGGAGTCCTGTGAAAAGTCCTGTTGTGTCAATATTTTTCCTTGACCAATGACCAGTGAGTGAGTCGCTCTAGAGGGTGTACCTTCCCGCACCCTTTTTTCCGAACTGAAGCTCAATTATAGTTTATGCCAAAGTAAACTTGCTGTGTTTTAGTTCAACAATGCTGCCTTGTTCCTGTACGGGTAGGATAGGTTGAACAACAAGGAAAACAAATTGCTTTTGTCCGAGTCTCACTGATGACTGTGAAGAGTGTCTGATTTTTGTTATATTTTTTTTTACATTCTTTTCATTTCGAGTGTTGAGGTATTCTTGGGTGCCACTGTGCTATGACAATCAGCTTCTGTGTGATGGACAATGCCCCCCCCCCCCGACTGTCCTACACGACGGCTGTTCCACGAGATAAACCGATCATAAACAATAATATAAAGGCCGATTTAAGTACACTCACGAATCATATTTTATATTAGTAAGACAGACTTGTAAACAATACACTTGGAACCAGAGCCGTGGTTATTATGATGGTCCCAGCACCGAGACCTGGGGAACATACAAACCAGAGAGCGGCGTAATTGCTTAGGCGTAAACCCTTTTAACCGGCATTCAGGCTTGCCTATTAGCACGGCACTGTGAAGTTAAATGCATAAACGCTGCCGAGCCATATCAAAACATTAGCGCGCCGCATGGAAGCGCAGCTACCGCGCTTTCGACGGGTGTAAACGGTTGCTTTGGATCACCGTGGAGAGCCTCAATCTTCCTTCTTTTTTTTTACTCGCAAAATTATTTTTATGGACGTATTTCAAAGTTCATAAAGGTGACCCGAACCCGTGTTCCCAAGAAATGTACCCCTGATGGCAGAAAATGTTCACATCGGATACGTTTATAATGTTTGGAGTGGCGTGGGCATGGGGCCCGGGGGCAAGGTTAGGGCATTTGGTAGAGGATGGTACCCCCTTCTCTTTGTTTATCTTAACATCGTTTTGAGGTTTTGATTGACTCACCAGCACAATTAAACTGCCTGAAACTACTGACCAATTCAGAACACTGACCAAAGCACATTTGTGTTATTTTACTTTTCACTTATTTTTGTGGTTCTCCTTTCTCCAACACAGGGACCACTTAGTGGGGGTAATGCGCTGTATAAGAACAGTCTTTATAGCTCCATGGTCTAATATCTGTGTTAACAATAACATATTAAATTTGTCGCAACCAACCCCAATATGGGCACTTATACTTTCAAAGGTGAATCATTCTCACAAAATAAAACATGACAATCAATTATTAAAAACACTTTTTGGGGCCCCCGATTTAGGGCCTTGGGTGCAGGGACTGTGGCACGTGCCCCCCCCCCCCTGTCCCCCCTCCCGCACCCCACCCCAACACACCTACACACGCCACAATCTGTATGAGACTATGAGAAACTCGTGGCACCAAAACAGTCGTGTTTTTATAGTACCTCCTTTTTGTTGAGGGCGGGGGCGGGTTCTTGGAAAGATAACCGTATAGACTAGAAAAAGTTCAAAGGTTGTTTGATGTAGGCCCTACCTCTGGTCCTTGCCCTGTGGATATAACGATACCACATCCTTTCTCCTTCGGATGTATAAGTTAGTTGTCAAAGAAGGTTTGATATGAGGAAGAACGGACCTTCACTGGACCCTTTCACCTTCAAGTACTGCGTGGTGTTTTTGTAAACAGGACATTGCGAACAAACTAATAGTCTTGATTAATTTCCGCAGTCAGGTAGACTATACAAGGCAATGTCGAAGAAAAATTGTACACTGTAAAAAGGCTACGCAGAGCTAGTTTAATGGATCGAACTAGGGGGGCACTAGCAGATTGGCAGACTTTTTAAGTAACATACTCTATTACTAGCCGACTACCGCAGTTCACTAATTAGACTAGTCTATGTTCAAACAAACTAATTTAACATCAGACTAGTTTACTCTCTAGTTTACCAGCAGACTAGTTTACTCATCAGACTAGTTTACTCTCTAGTTTACCAGCAGACTAGTTTAATCATCAGACTAGTTTACAATCAGACTAGTTTACCAGCAGACTAGTTTACTCATCAGACTAGTTTACTCTCTAGTTTACCAGCAGACTAGTTAATATGATATTTACAATCAGACTAGTTTACCACAGATATTACCACTGACTAGTTTACCAGCAGACTAGTTTACCATCAACTAGTTATCTCTAGTTTACCAGCAGACTAGTTTAACCCTCAGACTAGTTTACTCTCTAGTTTACCAGCAGACTAGTTTAATCATCAGACTAGTTTACAATCAGACTAGTTTACCAGCAGACTAGTTTACCATCTGACTAGTTTACCAGCAGACTAGTTTACCATCAACTAGTTTACACAGACTAGTTTACCAGCAGACTAGTTTACCAGCAGACTAGTTTAGGCTATCAGCAGACTGGGTTTCCTGGCAGACTCCCGGGCTACAATCATAGCAGACTACCTTACTAGCAGACTACTAGCCTACTAGTTAACTGGAATAGACTTGTTTACTGGGACGGACTAGTTTATAGCAACTATAGTTTAACAACAGAATACAAGCAGACTAGTTTACCAACAGACTACAGTTTACTGGAACGGACTAGTTTACTGGAACGAACCAGTTAGGGACGGATTATTTAGCAGACTGGTTTAATCGTTTAAATACTGACTAGTTTGCTGTTAAGCAAACCATGAATATTTGTTATTTTGAGAACAACAAATTGTACATTTTTACCAAAATCGCTAAAATTCACATAATGAATGAAAAGCAAAAGTTCGCTTTTGTATGCTGGTAAAAATCATTAATTAATTTTTTAAAAAATACGGAGACAAAGTTAATGACATACCATAGATTTTGTTCTCGTTTCTCACTTCACGTTCTTTTCTGGTTTAGGTTGGTTTTTGTTTAGGTTGGTTTTTTGTTCATCAAATAGAATGCTGAACAGCTTACTGTCGTGAGCCCTTCGATCCAACTGTGCTAGTCAATTTACCAGTCATGTTTCATTTATATTTAGCGTGTATGGGTTTTCTCGTCGACGTCGTTGACCTCTTCGGTAAACGAGAGCCCACTGCCAATAACAATATCCAGCTTTCTAGACATAGACCAGCAATGTCTCTTTTTTTAATTCACCCTTCTCGGAAAAACCGATCAGGGGCAATTTGTTCTGCTCCGAGGCCGCTCCCCGAGCCCACGCTCCTCGCGTCCAGGATCCAACGTGGGAGGGAGAACTTGACCGGCCCTGTCCAGACTCGACTCGCCCCGGTTAACATCATATACCGCGGTTTACAGGGGTGTTTGTCAGGGGTATGGGGTTTCTTACCTGGGGTGGGTTTACCCAGTGGTGAATACAGGTAAGGCAAAGTAAAATTTAAAAAATAAAAAAAACATGTTTAGCGTCCCCGCCCGATTCCTTTTTAGAGGCCGCCTCCCTGTTTTTTCCTCTCTTTTTTTATATGATACATTTATTTATTTTATTTTTTTTATAAATAAGATCGTATTTTTAGACTTTAGCACACCGAAAAAACACACAGAAAAAAAGCTGGCAACTATCTTGAAAAATAGCCCGGCCGTCTGTCTTGAAAAGTGTGTCGGGAGGCCATTAAAAAAAGGGGGCCCTGCTCCTTCTTTTTTTCTCAAAAAGGCAGGACGCTAAACATGTTTTTTTCTTATTTTTTTGACTAAACATCCTCTGTGTCTGAGTCGACCACACCTCCCGGGTAAAGTGGCTTTGAATTACCGCCTTCAGGTGATACCAGGGATGCGGTCCACATGTTTCCCGTTCGATGTCCATCGAGGTTCTTTTTTTTTTTTTTTTTTTTTTTTTACCAGTTGGCTTTTCTTTCCCCCGTCTTTTTATAGCAATGTCTTTGCTATGATTCTAAGATACTAAAAAACGCAGATGCCGACAGTTTGTTTGAACCGATCGAGTCCCTTTGAAGTCCTCTCGGGTTTGGTGCACCCAGCGGTCGCTATTGAACCACCTGGTCAGGGCGTCAGATTCGTCTAATTATTTAGGAACAGAGTGTATGGTAACAGGGGTTCCCCCGCCCCCCCCCCTTAATTTTGTATTCAAACTGGACCAGTTAGCGTGTCATTTCACTGGTTCGTCAGCTTTGTCAATGGTCCCTGTTTCAAATGAAATAGGGATGCCTTTCAACACTTAACTATGCCAGTCGGACCACTTCAACTGAATTGTACCTGGTCTTTAGAACAGGTTCATTTTCATTTTTGAGTATTTTTTTTTAATTTACAGCACATTGAAGATATCATTATCCGAAAATTGTCCGGAAAATGCCATCAAAACAGGATTTTAAAGCAACATATTTTTCGTTTACCATTTTCTCGCCCAAATTGTGAGAAACATGCTCCATAGTTTACCCCCCAAAATCTCCTTTTGCAAGGCTAACAACTGAAATATTTTGAAATATTATGCGCATTTTGTCTCAGGTGTTTTAACTATAGCATTTTGGCCAGCGGACCAATTTTGAGGAAGAACCATGAATAACCCCAAGTATTTAGCCGGGTGCACCCTTTTTCTCTTTTTGTTTATAACACACTCATGGAGATGTAAACTTTGTTTTAACTTGTGCTCAACGTTTGAAGGGTCATAGAAGAGTTCAAAGGAACCACGAATTGACCTATTACATGGCCGTAGGAAGGGTTACTATAAATACATACAGCACCTTCCCCCTTCTCCATTTGAAGATGGAAATGAGTACTTAAGGGACTTTTTTAGAGGGTATTATCCAATCAAATTAATCTTTATTATTTGCTGAAAAAAATGATGGAAAAGTGGCCAGGATTTACGTCATATTGCACCACAGAGCATCTAGAATGAAACAAAATTCCGGGGCCCTTAAGCGGGGCCCGCGCCATAATGGCTTTGCACTCGCATTGACTCCTAACTCCAATTCTCATAATGGGCCTGGTCAATGTTTTTGAGCTTCCTATACCACGGGCCTGTATTACATCTCACCCCCAACATTAAGAGGGAAGGTGTGGGGGCATAAATTTGAAACTTAAAGGCGACAATTTGACAATAAGACAACGGGGAAAAGAAATGATACACTGTTTGAACATTGGATTTGGGGGTTATTCACGTGGGGTCTGTGCTTTGTGCAGCAGATGCTCTGATCATCACTGCGGTGCTTGTTTCTCGAGAGCATCGTGCTAATAACATACAGAAGGACGTGAGACTCTTTCTCCTCATCCGTAACACTAATTGCGATCCTCCAGAGATATCATGCACCCAAGCCAGGGATTCTAAATCAATTTGGATCCGTCCATTCCCACATGGCATCTGTTCACAAACTTCGACAATCCAAAAGAGAAACAAATCCGTTCGGGGAAAAAAAAAACATCTATACCTTCAGTCTTTTCCTGTGCAAAACATGTGGCGAGACTGGACGGACCCAGACCCTTAACGCCTTAAATTCCAGACCGCGCGTTGATCACTCTTTGATCCCAGACCGCTGTGCCGCCACTCGACACCCCAGCAATGACTCCCAGCATTTGCCGTGTCTCGTAAAACAATTTCAGCCCCCTGTTAGCATTATGACATCAAGAGAAGGAAGAAAAAAAAAATGAAATATTGGCCAGATGTGAAAAATATAAACAAGTCATATAGCGCGAATGATACGGAGATTATCACATTATAGCGGTCATGAACCCCATGTCGGTAGGCAAGTTCAGTGCATGGACAATATATTTTTGTCAGATTTGTCAGATTTCGGCCACTCAACAAAGAAGTATGGAGTAAATCTATCAGATCATGTTACCTGTGACGTGTTTACAATAGGGACGCACAGCATGGACTGCATGTGCAATTTGTACTGCAGCTCAATGGAAGGAAACCAAATACTTCATTATTTTTATGAAGCAGACCTCTTAACTTTAATCTGATTTCCGATTTTTTGGCCCTCAGAAAAGTTCAGAAAAGTCGTTTTTAAATAGCCTGAAAGGTCTACCAAAAAATATTCGCTATTTTTTGCACGGATCCACCATGTGCGTGTAAAACCTCGACTTCATGCTTCATTTGTATATCTGTTCGGATGAAAGTATCATTACAACACAGTTATATAATGCTTTTTTTCACAGCTGCTCCAATTCGAGGCTCTACATGCAAATGGCTGACCGTGCAAAGGGCGAATATCATATAATATATATTTAGGTCAGCCAATGTATTCAATAAAATTGTCCTACTTTTTGCCATTATAGGGTAGATACCAGGCTTGATGAACGTTGTACTGTAATATCATTTTGTACAAACTTGATAAAAAGAAAGGTGGCTCATCTCGAACAAATGTTTAATTTAAAAATTCTTGGTTTGTATGTGGTAGCTGTCCTTGCTCTACTGGTGGTGGTACTGTATGTCAAAAAGTGGTTTCTCACATGACACGTTGTGTAATATCTTGCCTGCCAGTGGGAATGCCATGCAATAGACAAGATCGATCTTCTTCTTCTTTTGTAAAGGGTGACGTGGTCTATGTTCCACTTTGTTTGAAAGCATCTTAGGTGGATCATGGAGGTAGGGTTTCGCCGTCAACACGAGTTGTTCTCCAGGCGGAGAGTCGGTTGCAACGACATATTTGTTGATTGTTGAACGGTCAAACTAATTGTTAGGACACGTGTCATGGAGCCTTGAAACATATCGCCTGGATTGCAACCACTTCTACGGCATCAGAAGTAGAGTCGTTTACAATCCTTTCAAAATAAGGCTAAGAATGCATCTCATGGATCCTATAAGCTCAACTTGCCGCTTATTGCTGACCAACACACTGGATCAAACTCACCCAGTTGATACAGTTTAAAATCATTACACTTGTTTGTACATGTAGGCTTCTTCACAACGAGATTCAGCAATACTTCACAGAGTTACTCGATACCCTCACCCCTTCTGCATACAATCTGCGCTCATGCCGGACGGACTACCCTGGATTTCCCAAAGACCCAAGAAGGCTGAGACCGTTCATTCTAATGAGCAACTCTGGGAATCAATACCTCGTACATTGGCCAAAGTGAGTTCTCACTTCCCAGTTCAAATAGCAATATCTTAAAACTGGCTTATTTCTTGTCTCATTTGTTAATCTTTATTTCTTATCAGGCGCTTTGTAGCCACTGGAAAAGGCGCTGTAGACTTATTAAAAATCATACTGCAGAGGACTGTTTGTTATGACTGTATTAAAAAAGAAGTGGTGGACCGTTCAATATCATCCACTGTGGTTTTGAATGTTAGACAAGCTTTGTCAGGCTGCAATAAGATACAATGTGAACGCATCTGCACCCGGCCAGTACACAGTCAACCCTCCTACTGTTTGAACATTCAATATCATCCACTGTGGTTTTGAATGATAGATTAACTATGCCAGCCTGCAATAATGGTATCACCATTTTCGTGGGTTGGAACGCCAACACCTTTGGGGTTGTTTGCTTCGACGTCAACCTGTTTTCATGTTCTTGTTGTTGATTGGTTCGATTGGTCAATTTATTTCTTGATCTTCTTATACAATTAACCACACCCCTCGTTATGGACTCATCACGCCTAATGTTGATAATGCCCCGTGGAAAGTTTTCGTCAAAAGCCAATGGGATGGGCTGATGTATGCACATGCGCATTGGACCATTCCCCCATGACCTAATAATCCCAGGTCACCTCTTCCTGTTTACGAAAGATTCGACTTTCATTAACAACGTAGCCCTGTTGTGTAAATCTATTGCAAAATGATTATTGTCATTCTTTGCCTTGTACTAAAATAGGGCTCGATCACAACATTGTTCTTACTTTGGTTTAAAAGGATCGTTTACATTTTCCATGTAGCCTCAGTGTGTGTGTACATGTTGTGATTGTGGGGTACAATCGTTCCCATCATGTATCACTACATCCTGAACAAGAATTTGTACAAGCTCATCAGCCCAGCCAAGCGGTCTTGGATGAGAATGGTTGGGCCGAGTGAAATGATAAATTGGGCTAAGTGACGCTAAAGAGGGCGCACTTTTTTTTAAACAAAAGTTCATTACAACCCGTAATTATTCATTTCTGGTAAAGTTACTGACAGTGCATTCTTCAAATCAAAATGAAATGCTCACGTAGGCAAAACATCTACAATGGATAAATAAATATAGTTTTTGTTTTACCACCATTACAACTTACTGAAAATTATTTGCAAAAACGTATCTGAAAAAAAAAGTATCCGAAAAAATACGATTCCAGAAAACTCGAACTAAAATAATAACAATACACACCGGACAAACTGAAAATATTGTCCTGTGTTCAAAATACTTTATTTTGAATTGAACAAGTTCCAGGTGAATTCACACTGCTGCTGAAGTTCACCACTTCATTATCTCATGCCTTGAAACAAAGAATATCGGATAATAATACCTCACAATTTAATTATCTGTTGAAGATTAAACATGATCATGTAGGCCTAAATGTAATTTATGGAGAATTATTAAAATCTCCCTAGTAGACAAACTTGTATATAAATTCATTACTGTGATGATTGATAAGATTTGTTTGAAAGCGGTGAACTTTTAGTTGCTTTTATGCGAGGGTAATTTAGTGATGAATAATCATGGAGGAATTTCCTTCCTCCATTCTATAATCACGTGGTGCATTGCAAGCTGTCCATCTCTTGTGCATATGAACGTGGCGGCGCTAATGGGGGGGGGGGCCAGGGGCAAATTCCCCCAGTTATTTTTTTTTGCCCCCCGCCCCAGTTTGCCCCCCAGTTTTTTCCCCGACGGGGAAAATGAGTTTAATCCCAAACCATTGCACCCAATTTGTTACAATGTTGTTTGCGCTGTAAATAATAAACTCAATTTCATCCATTATAATTAGCTGGCCCATAAAAAAGCCCAATACCCTTTCCATCTCCGGCAATGTTAATAAAATGTGGATTTATTTATCTGTACAAGCTTGGAAACTTGCTATAAATAGAAATGCATTGTCTGCCCAAAACCGTAAGCAGCCATTGTACACGCAGTTCGCACAACACGTCACATTCACACAGTGCAAAATCTTATTTCTAGAGTGAATTGTAGGCTTATACAGTACATTATAGATTTGTTTTGCCCCCCCCCCCCTAAATTTAAGTTTGCCCCCCCCCCCCCAGATTAACAGGTCTGGTGCCGCCGCTGAATATGAACTGTAATTGGATAGATTACGACGTGGATTGTTTTTCTTCAAATGCAAACCATTGATTACAGACAGGCCTACTGCAAGTAAGCTCTGTTCCTACACTCCATACCAAACCATGATTAGTTTTAAGTTCATAACCCCCCCCCCCCACCACCCCCACCAGCGACACGTTAAACAGCTGGTTTAAAAAGAAGCAGACCCCCCAAACCAACTAATGTGGCGTTGCGTAAAATGACAAAGCAAAATTTGAAAATTACGGTGATAAAATAAAACCCATAGTATTGTTCAGCTAAGAAAGAAAAAATACGTCGGAACCAAAAGTAGATTTTCAATAAAGATGTTAAAACCCCCTCTGTAGTAAGATTTATCATGCATGATATTCTTCCTACTTTACAGTCTGATTTCCCGGTTCGTTTTTTGGTTCCCCCCTTAGAAAAATTAGAAAATATGTGATTAGATCGCCTGAAAAAAAACTATTAAAGGAACATTACAGAATTGGCAAGAAAAAAACTAGTAAAATATACTTTTGATCACAGATTTACATAAAACTTACACGGTCTAATGATGATGATAGTAGAAAGCATCCCTTGAAATATTTCTGTCTGAAATGCCATATTTGATGAGAAATGAATAAATAATTTTCCGATTGGAGTTTATCGTCAGTGAGCGTTTTATTCATTTGTTGAATCTATATGGTTTCATGCAAATGTGTAATCGGTTTTTCACTATTTTCTCGTGACCCAGATGGCCGATCGATCTCAAACTTCTACAGGTTTGTCAGTTTATGTTATGGTGGATAACATAAAGTGCTTACACTGCAGCAACTGTTTTGTTAGCAAAAACCAATTCTGTAATGTTCCTTTAAACCACACCATGAACAAGTAGGTCAGCCCTTGTGCTAAAAAGTATTTGCCTACATTTTTGTTTTAAGGACCAACTTAGGGAGTCGACGTCTTTGCGTACATTTGAACTCCCAAAATGGCGGACAGGATAGACACGTGAAGTGCACTGCGCGTCGTGCAAAGGGTCAATACTACAGTATCCCCTAAAGCTGAATACATTGTTTAAACAAATTCACTTGTAACAGACAGAGTCCACAATATGGGGGGTACTGCCCACCCAATCTTTCCTTTCACCGGTTGCCACCACCAACCACCTCCAAAACCCAAGATTTATAGTAGAGTGCTTTTTGGTTCTGTGCACATCGTTAGCTTCGCAAATAATTGTATCTTCATTTGATCTGGTCCTTGCTCTATGATTTAACAAATATACTAGAGAAAACACTCTACACATCAGCATTTACGTCTCGTCTAATTAGTCTTTGTACATTTGTGTATATTTTAGCAGTCATAGCCCCTCATTTCTTGGACCCTTTGGTGTTTTGTGTATTCTATATTATCGATTTTATATTGTTTAAAAAGTTTCGGAGGGCACTTTTTTTTAGTGTTTTTTTACTCTGCCCTGGACGGCCTGTGCTTGTAATTGTATTTTTGCCAAAGATTTAAAATTAAAATGAAATTCAGCCCAAAGTTATCTGGCATCATCGCTGCGGTGACCCGTTTACATACAATTAGGGTTTTGTAAGTTAGACAATTCAGATTGTGGTTTACATAAACTCGGGGTTTAACTGACAAGATAACGCTTGATACCCTATGACACTACAAAGTTTAAATGCCATTACTATTTATAGCGAACAATCAACATCTGCAAACAAGGCATACATAATATGATACCATTACTGCTATAGTTGATGTCATAAATTCAATTGGTTTTTATTTTGAAACAGATTTATCATGAGTTTTGTTTTGTTGTGCTATGACATTTGTCTCTTATACACACTGCAAACTTGGGCCAGGTCAAACAAAGACAAATTCAATTTTAGTAACATAAATCACACACCGTTTGCAACTACACACTATTAGATAGCATCATTTACAGAAGCCATGTTGAAAATAGATATTCTATAATTTCTCTTTAGACTCCATGGTAAACACTTTTCTAACTCCCACCCTTCTCCCCCCCCCAAAAAAAAAAATAACAGAATAAAAAGAAAACATATATTGCTATAGACCATGCCACCCTTGTTTACAATAAGAGTGACCTTGTACATTCCAGGTCATTTCCTGGCAGGCAAGATACCACACTGGTCATAATATGGGAAATTTTACACGTTGTGTCACAATTTCCACATAAATTCAAAGGTTATGTAAAACAACAACTGAGCAAGTTTTGATATGTGCCCCCTTTTCTTCGTATCAGAAGTTGATAACAACCAGACATGCCAGAGAGGGCAATCTCCATAAAATGTAAGATTTTAATGTTTTCTTCCATTGAGTTGCCTACAAATCATACATGCAGAAGGTCCATGGCTCTATTTCACAAAGCACTAAGGTTCATCTTTAAAGACACTGGACACCTTTGGTTATTGTCAAAGACCAGTCTTCTCACTTGGTGTATCTCAACATATGCACAAATTAATAACAAACCTGTGGAAATTTGAACTCAATTGGTCGTCGAAGTTGCGAGATAATAATGGAAGAAAAAATACCTTTTTCCCACGAAGTTGTAAGCTTTCAGATGCTTGATAAGTTGATTTCGAGACCTCACGCGTGAGGTCTCAAAATCAATTCAAATATTTTACTGAGAAATTACTTCTTTCTCAAAAACTACGTTACTTCAGAGGGAGCCGTTTCTCACAATGTTTTATACTATCAACAGCTCTCCATTGCTCGTTACCAAGTAAGTTGTTATGCTAACAATTATTTTGAGTAATTACCAATAGTGTCCAGTGCTTTTAAGATAAGTTGTCAATATTGCCATAGTGATTTGTATTGTGACATCACACTTTGCTAGTAGCAATTAAGATTGATACACATTTACAGATCAATTGTTTAACTCTTTGTGAAAGGGGGCCCCAGGCTCTGTGGCTCTTTTGTAAACATGTGATGTCACAGGTCACATGGTCTATATAAGGCTACAACTTTGGGTACTCCACTACAGGAGGGTTATACCTCCTCTGGATGTTACCTCCATTTGTACCTTAATTGTTAAATTTTTCAATACTATTAGAACTGTTGTTATTTTATGTATTTTCAAGTTGTGCAAATGGAAAAAACAAAAAACAAACAAACAACAAACTTTGAAATCCTTTCCTTTAAAAACCAAACATGGAATCACTTTGTGCACCATAGTTGTATTAATAAACCTCCCAGTGCATATTTTAGGTTAATATTTTTCTTAAATATAATCACCACAAACAGTAGTCTTGCTACAAGACGTTCTTCAAGTATGACAATTTCCAATCACTATCATTGTAATGACTCCTGTATGTACATGTAGTGTGTAGTGGACTGCGTGATAATGAATAATGTCTTGAGCCAAGACTAACCTAACCAGAATGGCAATGCTTTTGATAAAAGAAGAATTTGCAACAGACCTTATGCATTGACATCATCCAGCCGCCATCTGGAATGCAAACCGATGATGAAACAATACAGAACGCACAGATCTGTACGCAAATGATCAACCTCCTTTTGACCTCTACACGAGGGCGCCCTACTCAAGTGACGTCAGTAGGGCTGTTTCTTTGAACTACTATTAGTTTGTTAAGATGTTTCATACAGGCCCATTCAACCCGGCAAATTGTGGCCAGAGCCCTCGAGCCCAGTGGCATAGCTAGGGTTTTTAGCGCCTGGTAGAAAGGTTACTGGATGGTGCCTCTACATTCACATTGTATTTGAATATCTTAACACTATTTTGAGATATACTAGTGTGCACTGCCACAATCATGGGTACACTTTTTGTTACAAAGACACCAAAAGAACAAAACATAAATATTGAGCAACTCTTTGCAGATCTTGTATTCGACAAACTCAAGTACTTTTTACTCTTCATTCACACAGCGCTGGTTAATTAATTTACAAACAACATTGAAATAACTGTTACATCACTGGTTTTCACACTGTTGTTCATAACATGGACAAAAAAAAAATGTGTACCCATGATTGTGGCTGTGCACTAGTACAAACAATCACGACCCAAACCCCAACCTATAGGCCTATAGATTTAGTGCCTCTAAGGCAGTATATGGGGTACAGGCCTCACCCCCCCCCCCTTCCCACAACTGCTCAGCCCCTTTCAGTAAGGCCTATAAATTGCACAAGCACATGTTAAGCATACAAATTGTTTGCTTAGCAGAAACAGGTAACCGGCTAATAAACCATTTCATGTGATTGGTCCTCTGTTAACTTTCGCTTAACAGATAACTTTAACAAGCGACATTTGATGCCTGATTGGGTCAAACAGACTAGTTTTTATGTCTGGTAATTATCGTTGGGGTTTCCATGTCCCACATTCATGCCTGATTGGGTCCAACAGACTAGTTTTTATGTCCGGTAATTATCGTTGGGGTTTCCATGTCCCACGTTCACCGGCGCTCTTAAGACGACTTGAAGTGCTTCTGGAGCGGCTCCCAGCATTCTTTGTACTTCTCATCAACCTTCTGGCAGGTCAGACCGCCCCATTTTGTGATGGCCATGCTGAAGGAGCTCTCAAACATGAACGCCTGCAGGAAAAAACACAGAAAAACAGAAAAACCCTGTGGGTTGGTGGAGTGAAAACAATGACCCCAGTGAGAGAGCGTCTCGAAAGTCGGAACAGCAAGAACGTTCTAATAGACCTTGTGCACATGCGGCCATTTGAATAGGGCGCCCTCGGCTAGAGGTCAAAAGGAAGGTTACTGATTGGCCGATTCAGTGCGCCGCGCGTACATATATCTGCACTTTCCGTTGTTATGTCATCTTTTTACCTCTAAGGTGGTGGCTTGATGACCAAACCAATCAGGTCTGTAATGCATAAATGTATGGTTCAGTACATCAACTAATACACATTGTACTTCATTGGTAACGTACAAATATGCCATGCCCCCCCCCATATGTTCCCATACTTTAGCACACTCTTTTTCTCTTGTACAGAAGTACCCCCCATGAAATCCTCTAAAGAGTTCCTGAGACTCAAAGCACACAATGAAGACACAATATGGGGGGGAGGGGTACACCATGCCCCATTTCGAGCACCGATTGAGTATGAAGCCCCCTAAATTATTTCTTTGCCCCCCTCCTACCCTCCCCCACCACTCATCTTCCAATTGAAAATATCTAATTACGCCATAGATTGTATTGATAGCTTACCATAGTGCCATCCGCCACTCTCTGCGGTTTCAAATCAGCGTTGGAAGCTCCTTCGAAGCAGGCAGCATCAGGTCCATGGGGGGTCATCATGCTGTGCAGAGTTGCACCCCCTGCCTGAAATCCTTCCTCCTGTAAAGAACACCAAGAATTGGACAATTTAGGAAAGTCATGTTGATTTTCTCTGATTTGAATCAACGCTTGTAATAACTAATAATGTCAACATAGGGCTAGATAGCTCAGTTGGTAGAGCGCCGGCACATTTCCGGAGGCAGTTGGTTCAAACACCACTCTAGTAAAACCCAAAACTATTTTAAATCTACCCAGTCAGTATCGCTTGTGGTTTATTACTTGATAACTAATAATGTCCTCACCTTGGCTTCATATTTCCCCTTGATGAGGCCCATGAACTCACTCATACAGTTTCCTAAAAACATGAATCAACACACAAAACAGTCTTAGTTATAACATTTATGATTTTAATTGTGTTTTCGCCGATGTGTATTAAGCACTGTGTACTCAGTTCTCACCCAAGTCCTGTGGACAAAATCCACCCGTGTATTACTCGGGTGGGATTCGAACCTACAACCCCTGCCATTCTAGAGCAGATGTCTTACCACTAGACCACCACTCTAGCAGTTAAGACATATGCTCTAGAACACGGGGTCGTGGGTTCGAATACCACCCAAGTAGCCTGTGGATTTTTCTCCGCAGGAAGAGGCAAGCACCAAGTTTACAGCGCTGATCACACATTCATAAATACCCGTTAGTTTAGGCAGTCCTATTGGTTGAAAGGTAGTCATCTGACCATGTGTGTTGGCGCACTAGCTCTAACTTTTGCGTAAAGCAATCAATACATACTCTTGCTCAATGTAAAATCTATTAGCATGCATGCGTAAACTGTTAAGGGTCGCATGCAATTTGACCCCTTCGTGAAACAGAGCCCGAGGACGTAACAAGAACTAAAAATTTAGGCCCACAAAGCAGAAAATCTGACAGATTTTCCTACATTTTATGGTACATTATACAAAAAGGGCATTTATGAATGGGAATAAAAGAGTATTGACTCATTCTTCAGCGGCCATTTAAAACTATGCAGGGTCACGGCCATGCGATAAAGGTCCTCGCCTTTGGCTTAGTTAGGTATCACACAGCCATGACCCTGCTGGTTTGAAAATACTGTGTAAGACCTCGTTGCCTTATCGATGTAAGGGTACAACCAAAAATTAACACCACCACGTTCAAAAACATGAGTGTCTTCCATAAGTTGTTGGAATACAAAAAGAGTTACTAACGATGGTAGTAAGGTGGCCTGAAGGTGTGTTCTTGAACGGACCAGCGTGGTGGAAAGATAACAAAGTCTGCTACGGCCACGCCCGGTTTATCGGACTGGCAGGTGAGCACGGTGAAGATGGACGGATCCTGGTAATGAAATGAAAGAGTGTCGGATGAGATGGGGGGTGAAGGATGTGGTCTGTCTGGTGTTCTTATAGTCTTTAGCCGTTAACCCTCCTACTCTCAGTGACTCTTGGCAACATTTTTCAGTGAGTTGACCAACCATTTGAAACCATTCGACTGCCAAGGTTGTGTACGGTGGCACAACTGTGCACAGAACTAACTGTGTACTGTGTACATGCATTCCCTCATGGTATCATATTGCAGGCTGGCATAGTTTATCTATCATTTAAAACCAGAGTGAATGGTATTGAATGGTCAGACAGCAAGACAACTCTGTCAGTGCTTTTCACAAACGGGCTCAAGCAATGCCGCTATTGATTCAGTTTTGGGCCAGTGAACTAGTGTGCGTGTAAATCACTTGTGAAGCTACTACCAGGCCTGGAATGACACGTAAGGCCACGGATGCCATGATCTCTGTTGCCCTGGTCCTGGCCTTGGTGCCCCTTCAAAAGTTTCCCATGCATTACAGCGGTGGACTGTTTTTTCCACCAAT
This sequence comes from Pycnopodia helianthoides, assembly GCA_032158295.1. Classification (NCBI taxonomy): domain Eukaryota; kingdom Metazoa; phylum Echinodermata; class Asteroidea; order Forcipulatida; family Asteriidae; genus Pycnopodia; species Pycnopodia helianthoides. Next base: position 12,376,024 of record CM063252.1, on the reverse strand, counting down.
TGTAATGGGTCGTGTTTTGGAGTCTGCACCCCTTTTTCTAGTTCGTGTGGATCAGCAACCCAATGACAAACTGGGAAAGTCTGTGGTTTCTAGCTCTAGGGAAACTCATCTTAGACTCAAGGAATGTTCCCACAAACTCATTTAATCTGAATAAGTGTTCAGGATTGTTTACTGTCGTGATTTTATAATGTGACATATATAGTTAATCTTGGATCTATAGTCACCTCAAGATGAATCATTGAAGTTTGTGAAACTGGGCCTTAGTCTGTTGGGGTCAACACCCTTATTTGCAATCAGCTTGGCTAAGTGGTTTCTTTCATGCCTTTCCTCTCTGTGGACCCCAGTTCGAATCCCACTGTTCGGAGCCTTGCATGTGGATTTGGTTTTCAGTCCCGACATAACTGTGTGGCTTTTTTCCCCACTCCCGGTTTTCTTCCCAGACCAAGATTTCTTAATCATCTTCTCTACATAGGTATCTTCAGATAATATAGATGAAACTTCAAAGCACTTTTGAGGGTTCCTTACTTTCATTACCAGTAAGATTTCATCTTTAAAAGAATCAACCTGATCATTGTGTACTCACAGCATGGTCAAACGCCACAGCGTTAATCACCATGAAGTTGTCCAGGTCGTACTTGTAGGGGCAGTAGTTGCCGTGCCACGCTGCGACATCGAACGGCGAGTGCTCCTGCTTGGTGTAGAAGAGCTTCCCCTGGTACTTGGACACCACGGTGTAGTTGCAGGAGCGATCCTCGTACCAGGCCGACGGTGTCAGGAAGTCCCTCGGGTTGGCAAGGCCGTTGGCACCTGACGATGGCAAATAGTTTCAAAATATCAAAGATGTCCGAGTGAGCTTTGGTTTCATCAAAAATGGCAAACAGCACAAACCTCATCTATGTCACTCGTAATTTGAACCAACCACACAACCACGGCTTTGCTACACCCTAGAGGGGGTCGGATGTCAGGCTTTGAATTCAGTTATTAACACGTTGACTGCTGGTCATAAATTTGAAGGGGCGTTCCCATTTGCCAAGCATCCCAGTGTGGTGCGCATGCGTGCATACCAAATAGGTACTTTTTTTTTTTGTCAACATGTTGTAGCATACAAATTTTCACGATGTGTGCTCACCACTGCCAGAAGCGTATACGTTGCGTTCTCAGTGATGCCAGTGTATTCAATTCACTATACAAAAGCCTTTCATTCTCTACGAGTATACTCGTAGTGGCAGAATCCGTTACACCTGTTACTACGAATATACTCGTAGGCCGCAGTCAACGTGTTAGTAATAATAGCAAAACTTATAATGCGTACATATCCACCCGTGCTCCAGGTGGCTACAGGAATACATTACAAAAAACCTACACAACAACTTACTATTACATACATGGAAAATGACAATGAAGATGCAATTACACTGAGCCAGAAAAGGCTGGAGACATCAATGCGTTTTAATGTAGCATGGAATCATTTCAAAAAAATAAACTGTGGCATTCAGACATTTCTTAAAAATCTAAACAAAGTCAACATTCTTCTGAAGTTTGTTGCCTTACCAATAGGTCCGAGATCAGGGAGTGTAAAGTGACCATTGAAGACTTCCAGAATGTAGCCGCGCGATGCTTCACTAATCTCAACATTGAATCGCATCCCTTGCTATCGATATAAATTAAAAAACAAGGCACAAAGAAACATAATATTATACAGAATACAGACAAATATAGCGCTTCTGCAATCCCATATCCAACGTTGCTGAATATACAGTGCTTATCACAAATCAGGGTAGGGTAAAAACCAAAATCACTTTATAATTTCAGTGATTAATTTTTAGACTTTTAGATTAATGACTTTGGTCAAAGTGTAGCAATATTTGTTTCATAATAGGCCGGTCCCCTTTTGGCAGAATGAGTCATCATTACCATTGTACACAGGGAACATGACTGTGATGGTGGGAGCATAAGGACGATCTTATTCAGCATCCATGAATGTTGTGTGCCAGGGTCAAGTTCGCGCAAGGACCAATGGTTAACTAGTGGTTGTTTAGCGACGTACATAGGGCATGCGCACAGAGGTTGAAGTGCGAACGACTCTAGTCATGTCATGTCAACGCGACTGGCGGCTCAACGTTTGTTATTATTTTTCTGATAACAGGTCCACTCTGCACTGTGCTATGAAAACGGCTATTGATAACCAGCGATACGACCATGCCCGGTTGGCTGGTTCCAAATAGTTGACTTGCGTAGTCCAACTTATCGTTGACTAGACAAGAGTTCGGGCTAACTTAGTCAACAATAGTTCGTGTGCAAACTTGGCCTTGTGTAGCAAGGAATATCTTACCTGAATGACGCAGATCTCATTGGGTGCAACCGTCATGCGACCAAACTCAGTCGTTATCATCAATGTTCCCTTCTGGGGAACTGAACAAAACAATTGAGGGGAGAAGAAATCGATGAATGTGTAAGATTAAAAAAACATGTTTGTTAATAACATGAGGTCTTTTGTGACTCTATTTAAGATATGGCCTTAACCCTCCTACTGTCTGACCATTCACTATCATCCACTGTGGTTTTGATTGATATATCAAATAGGCCAGCCTGCAATATGACATCGCTTGGTGAATGCATCTACACAGTACACAGTCAACCCTCCTACTGTTTGACCATTCACTATCATATCCACTGTGGTTTTGACCGAATCTATCAACTAGGCCAGCCTGCAATGTGATAATGCTTGGTGAATGCATCTACACAGTACACAGTCAACCTTCCTACTGTCTGACCATTCAATATCGTCCAATGATATCATGTGGTGAATGCATCTGCACAGTACACAGTCAACCCTCCTACTGTCTGACCATTTAATATCATCCGATGATATCATGTGGTGACTGCATCTTCATATGTACACAGTTACTTCTGCTCACAATTGTACCACAACATAACCCGTGGAGTTGAAATGGTTTCAAATGGTTGGTCAACTCGCTGGATAATGTAACCAAGAGTAGGTGGGTTAAGGGAACAAAACCCAACAGTTCATTACGAAAGGTGTAGGTGCAACGTCAACAGATGGTGAATTAATGTGTTCAGTTGATTTGTTTTTCTATTAATTTTTGTTTGAAATTTATTTGAAATTGTTTCACTGAATTTGGATGGGAAGTCTTACCAATTAAAAAGTCTCCATCGGAATTGTAAAAACACCTGCATGAAAAATACAAATATCATAAATAGTTTATTAAAAAAAAAACTTACAGAAGATAATCCCAGAAAGGGTTACATCGAGCCATAGCATTCTACTCGAAAATAGATGAATATTATAGGTGCTGCCATTACTGGGTAGGCACTTTACCAAACATTGCGCCCAGTGTTAAGATTTTAAAGCATCACAAACGACCAATAATATTCTGTTACCATGTGAAATACAGCATGATATAAGTTAACTAGCTGGTTACTGGAAAAACACTGGTATATGTACATTAAAAAAGCCTAAATAAAAGCAGGGTACCAGCAACAGATTTTGTGTGACACTACGTTGACCCACGTTATATGTTGACCCTAGCAACGTGTGTTATTAGAGACAGGAAGCATACAGTTGCTGGTAGGCCAATTGTGAATGTACGTGTGAGGGGACACACAGATGACACAACAGGCATACGGCTATGTTAATATTCTCTTATCATGTGTACCAGACAAAACCAAGACGTTCTGTAGTGGAAGAACTTAAACACAAGTCCACAAAAACATACAGCGAGAGAAAGTCAAGTCAGTCAAACTAACCAGTGGAAATGCTCATGAAAAACTGGTTGAGCAGTTGTGCCACATCTTGAAAATTTATAAACAATGTTTTCCGGTGCCACGGGAAAGGTTTCTGGTGCACAGATGCAGTTTCTTATAAAGCATCTAGCCCTTGTCCCATGTAGTATTAATTTTCTTTTCCTTGTTTTGGTTGTAGCGTGTCGTGGCCGAGTGGTCTATAGATAGCATCAAACTCAAAGTTCTGATGGCTGAGTCGTCATGGTGTGGGTTTGAATCCATTGACTCTCGAGTGTGTTCTTTTGGCGAGACAACATAATTTCTTCTCTTCACCCCGGAGTGACTGGGTTCCTGTGAGAGTCGATATCGCTGATGTCAATTATTAGCAACACTTGCGCCCATTCGGCAGTCACAAAATAGTACATGTGGACATGATATTTCGGCCGGTAACCCTTAATGTAGTAAGCACAATTGTTCTGTGCTTATAGGTACTTGTTGTGCTTAAAGACACTGGACACCTTTGGTAATTGTCAAAGACCAGTCTTCTCACTCGGTGTATCTCAACATATGCAGAAAAATAACAAACCTGTGAAAATTTGAACTCAATTGGTCATCGAAGTTGCGAGATAATAATGGACGAAAAAACACCCTTGTCCATGTTGTCACACGAAGTTGTGTGCTTTCAGATGCTTGATTTCGAGACCTCACGCGTGAGGTCTCAAAATCAATTCAAATATTTTACTGAAAGACTACGTTACTGCAGAGGGAGCCGTTTCTCACAATGTTTTATACTATCAACAGCTCTCCATTGCTCGTTAACAAGTGAGTTTTTATGCTAACAATTATTGTGAGTAACTACCAATAGTGTCCAGTGCCTTTAAGCAACTCTATGATATTGTGCCCAGGTTCTGTGGACTACAGTGACACAACTTCCAGTACGAGTCGTTGACTCAAGTCATCAATGCTGTAACGTACCTATCCCCCATGGATGTGTTACAGGTGAAAACATGAACAGCAATCCCATTACGACTTCTGCAATCTCCGGCCCCACACACTGTATTCATACCCTGAAATTACAAAGCCAGTATAAAAAGCCAAGCCAAGATGGGGAAGAAAACAAGTTAGTAAGACTAATATAAATGTTCACAGATTTGCACATAACTTACATGGTATGAAGATGGTCATGTTGGAAAACTTCCCCTGAAATAGTTTTGCTTCAAATGCTATAGTGTTTGAGAAATTAGTAAAACAATTAGTTTTTATCACGGTGATAAAATCCGATGTTTGTAAACAGTGAAAACGTATACATTTTTTTTTTTACTGTTTTCTTGTGACTCTGATGACAAATTGAGCTTAAATTTGCACCGGTTTGTTATTTCATGGATTTGTTGGGTTACACAAAGTGTGGATACTGGTATTTGACAATTACCAATGTTGTACACATGCTTCAAAACCCTAGCAGTCCCTTGTGTTAATAATTATGTGTGATGCCATGCATTTTAAGCTCTGTGAGTTACCACGTTTTTAGAAATTGTAATATCAAAATTCTGGAAGTAATAGATTGCAGTCAAGGCATACTCAAATTGAAAGCTGACTTCACAAATCTTTATTTTGGTCATAACTTGGACTTTCACAAAGGTCACTTCAAGGTCATGTGGAAACGAAAATCTATGCATAATAATAGTGCTGCTTTATTCTGCCATTCCAATACAGTCCCAAAATTGGGCCCATTTAAACAGTTATGTGCATAGCTAGGGTTAATAGTTGTATGGCTTCTGACTGGCAGCATAGGAGACCGCCAACATAGGCCTAGAAAGCTCAGTTGGTAGAGCGCCGGAGGTCAATGGTTCAAATCCCACTCATGTAAATTTGTCTTTGTTCAACCCCAAAATATTTAAAATTTACCCAGTCAGTTTCCCTTGTGATTTATTACTTAAAATATTATTGAACGTAGGATACGATGGCTGAGGCACTATGATAACTTCAGCATGTCAGCAGACATGGATTTGATTGTGGTTGTTTGTTTGTTTGTTTGTTTTATGCTTTCTTACCTCAACAAAATCCACTCTTCCAAGAGATGGGTCGGGTATTGCAAATGGGTGCCATCTCATCTATAAAGCAATCACAACATGCAAAGTATTGGTCAAGATTTAGTTATGTGGTTAACAGTGGACTCATCAACAATCCAACCTGGCTTAGAATGAGAGTCCAGGTCAGTAGGGATCAACAATCTAACCCTGGCTAAGAATGAGATTCCAGGTCAGTAGGGATCAAGAATCCAACCTGGCTAAGAATGAGAGTCCAGGTCAGTAGGGATCAAGAATCCAACCTGGCTAAGAATGAGATTCTAGGTTAGTAGGGATCAAGAATCCAACCTGACTCAGAATGAGAGTCCAGGTCAGTAGGGATCAACAATCCAACCCTGGCTCAAAATGAGATTCCAGGTCAGTAGGGATCAACAATCAAACGGACTCAGAATGAGATTTTAGGTCAGTAGGGATCAACAATCAAACCGACTCAGAATGAGATTCTAGGTCCGTAGGAATCAACAATCTAACCCTGGCTAAGAATGAGATTCTAGGTCAGTAGGGATCAACAATCCAACCAGAAACAGAATGAGATTCCAGGTCAGTAGGGATCAACAATCTGACCCAGGCTAAGAATGAGATTCCAGGTCCGTCGGATCATCCCCCAGAGTCTGTAGCCTATTGCTGTACCTGATTAGGGTCAGGATGCCACTCATCCCAGTTGTGACTCAGGTTACCCTGGTGTAACGGTTTGAATTTACCATGGAGGACAGACGGCCGAATGCGGTACAACCACGTCCGCTTATTGTGGACCCTGGGTGCAGTGAATGCTGTACCAGAAAGCTGCTCTGCATACAGACCGTACGCGCACTTCTGGGGGTTGTTCTACAACAGAAGAAAAATCATTGATTAGTGTAACAACTGCCAGTTGTTCTAAAAAAGAAATCAATCTGAAATTTTACCGTTTGAAAGAAATGCCCTCAAAACCTTTAACATATATTATTCGATTTGGAAGTTAACAACATATAATGACAACAGCTATTAATAAAAACTGGATTTATATAAGTCTAAATTACCAAAGACAATAAAACACTTTAAATGAAAGAGACAAAAAAGTAATCACCTGTCCTTTTGGTAGTGCATTGGGACATCTTGGGTCTTCGGAGGCAAACTCGTTGCCAAACCCACTGAGGTACTGCAGACAAAGTAATGAGTTTTAAGTCATCATTATTCATGACAAGAGTGCAATGAACTATTTCATAAAATGCATTTTATTCATTTTTATTTTATTTATTTTGTTACACATGTACAGCACAATTAGCGCCAAAAACAGGATGAATAGGAAACAAGAAGAAATGTTTAGTTTTAGATGTGGGGGGAAAACCCTAAATGGGGAAAAACCCACGCAATCAGGTAGAGACAGAAAACCCAATGCATACATGCAAGGCTCCGGTACGAGGTGGGATTCGAACCGTGGTCCACAGAAGGTGAAAGGCAAGAAAGAAACCACTGAGCCAACCTGATCCCCCTAATGCATAACAGGCTTAAGCCCCATTCTTGGACAACTTCCAGCCTCTATACTGTTGGTAACTCAATGTGTCACCTTGTTGCAATAATCCAAACTGTCATAGCTCTTTAGGTCGTAGCTATGTCACCAGCTGTATGTCAGGTGTCACACAGACACATTGATGGACATAGGCCTAAGTATTTAATCTGCCAATGTACATCCATGTAGTATTTTTGCGATTCATTAATCTTGCCCAAAGTCCCAAACATACACAAGATATAAAGGGATATCCAGTGTTATGGGCTGTAGTGTAAGGTCCCTTGTGCAATGGAAGTCATTAAGAATACCAATTATATACTAAACATAGCCAGACTGCCCCTTTCTCTTCTGTAATGTGATGTGCATTGTCATCAACGTCCAAAGCTCAGCAGCAGCCCAGCATGCCCAGAGGGCAGAGGAAAAGACTTGTTACATCAACATGATCAGATGATCAATGGTCAATCCAGCGCCACTACAGCACAAGCAGGTGAAGTGACCACTTCGTTGTTGTGTTATTTAAAAATGTGATCGTAAGGTTTGATATTTCCATACAAATATGATTAGGCACTTCATAAACTATTCATTATCATAAACATTCATTGAATGAAAATATTATGACCGAGTGAACATGGAGAAGTTTGAACGATTTATACATGTTATGTGACAATCCTGGCGATCTTTAAACAAGCTTCACAAATGTTAGCTAAATTACAAACGGTAACTGCAACCATGGATCACCTACATGGATTATTCAAGAGTTGAACTATAAAATACAGTTAATCATGGAGGTAGAGTTAACGAACTGCAGTTCGTTCTCAATTTTGATTTGACAATTTTATTTTCCTTTCTTCGAAGTTTGTTTTGATGAATTCACCCTTTTCCTACAACCCACCCAATAAGAAAAGACCAATCGATTGCAATCACTCACTGCTTAGTTACCGATGATGTATTCAGTTTTAAAATATTTAACTGCAAAGTATTGAAAAATCATGCTGATTTTACAGCCGAAATGCCTACCTTCAACTTTCCGTAGTCAGCCATTTTAACGCTGATGTAGTTTAACCTTTGACCTGAGACAAGTCTGGCAGTTCACACGTGGAACGTATTTTGATTGGAGCAGAAAGGTGGGCGCGGCAGAGGCTCGGGTATCTAAACTTAAAGGCAATGTCTGATAGTATACCCACTTGCTTCTTCCCACTTTTTTTTTTAAAGCAGTGGCATAACAGGTTTACGGGGGGTGGGATCCCCCCAAAACACATAAACAAGCAAAAAAAGAAACAGAAACAGCACAGTCCCGCCCCAACCCCAAATTACAATTAAACATTAAAAGTTTCATACCTGAACTTGAAAAATCAAATATACTGGACGAACCTCCTTTGTGTTTATTAGCAAGCCTAATTATTTGAATATTTTTTTCTCGAAATGCGAAGCTACATGTATGTAGGGTGATTTTTTTTGGTAAATTAATAATGTAAAGAACAATGTGTTATTATTTGTCGCGTCTACTTCTTTAAATAAGAACACGAGAGGGCCAAGTCACTGCTGCTGATGAATAATGCATCTGACCTCAAACAAAGGTCGATGGCGGTTCAAGAAACGTTAACTGGTGTACACATTTTCGCACGTGTGTTAATTTTTACGGGGTTTTCTTTAGTTGTGTAACTTGTACAATTATATCAGAATGGGAGATGATTTGGGAGATGAATGGTGGCTTGACCCCAGTGACACTTCTAAGAACGAGGACCATGACAATTCGGGTAAGTGACGTTTTTGTTATACGGAAAACGGCAGTAAAACCGTGGAGGTAGAATTAGATTCGCGAGCGAATGTCATCATGCAGAATTGTGTTAACCAGTAGTGTTATGGGATTTAATTATAATATCATGTGGTGATGTGTACACGTACTATGCATGTATTGTTCTAGTTTTCAATCAACTGTACACCACCTTCATTAGCTCTCTTGTCTGCAGTACATGCTTGTTGATATTTATGATATGTAAAATGTATGTAATTTTGTTTTTTACTTGGGATATTGGATTGGGCTATTTATAAAGGTTTAGTTACTGTTAGTTACTAGTGTTAGAAGAACAAGAAAAGAAGTTTTAAAAATTTGATTAAATAACAATGCCCGGTGTTTCTGGCAGTGGCTGCTGAGTGCGCCGCAGCACATTGTAAACCCTTTATAAAATATGGAAAGAGTTCACTTAGAAAAACAAATAGAAGACAATGAAGTAATTTCAGTTTTCAAGCCCCATTTTTTGTAGTTGCGATAATCGTAACCCTCCATCCTCCCGACGGTCGGAGACCGGAGGGTTACGAGTCATGCAGTGCAAAAAAGTGGCGAAATTACAATTTCAACTATTTTAGTCAGACTAGTCACCAGATTTGCCCAATTTTTACCACTTTCAAAAAACATGACACACATTCTAAGAACATGGATTTGATCATCAATGTGTAATGAATCCATTCATAACACTCTAAACATTGATGAAAAATTATTTGAAGAAAAAACGAACAAAATCTTACCAGAAACTGACCGAAATGTCCATGGACCGCACTTCCCCTAAATCAACCAATCAGCGTAAACCAAACCGTTGTGTAGGCGTGGCGATCGTCTCGTGTCCAACTGTGCGTGCACGCAGTTAATGTATTTAACGGATTTGTGCCATTTGCAGTTTGCGCTAATTAATTGCAGGAACAGCTTTCCAGAATGCGCGCTCAATCTGTAAATTTTTCCTCATAAATATCCTGTGATTGTGCAACTCAACAAAATGCGCTCAACGACGAGTTCGCTTACGCCGATTGGTCGAGATGTTGCTAGGTCACAAATCGCGAGGTTCGAAAACCGGACCTGAGATTGTCTACGCATCATGAGAATTTCGCTCAGTCTCTGGTAAGTTTTTGTCTTTTTTTCTTAAAATATTTTCTCAATGATGTTTTGAGTAATACGAATGGATTCATGACACATTGATGATCACATCCATGTTTTTAGAATGTGTGTCATGTTTTTTTAAAGTGGTAAAAATTGGGAAAATCTGGTGACTAGTCTGACCAAAATAGTCGAAATTTTTATTTCGCCACTTTTTTGCACTGCATGACTCGTAACCCTCCGGTCTCCGACCGTCGGGAGGATGGAGGGTTACGATTATCGCAACTACATTTTTTGGCATTATGTAAAATACTAGCCCCATAAATAGTGCCAGTGCGCTCCTTCCCCCCCCCCCCCGGCTTCTTGGCCCTACGCGCACACATAGCATTCTTCTTCTTCTTCATTCGTTTGAGTACAGCCTTCAAATGATTGAAGATATACGCACTGCCACTCTGCCAGACACACCGGGGCGAACCCCTTCTCATGTCTTAGCGATTTGCGTGCATTTATAGTTTTCATAACAATACATGCACATGCAAGACAAGTTCTCTAAAGAACAAAATCTACACAGCAAAGTAGATATTTTTACACATGGTGTTACCGCAAACCGAATATATATTGATACCTCACCATGCAATGCCTCAAAAACCATATACATGCATGGGAACTAAGGTTTTCGCCCCATACGAAGGACGAAGCAATAATGCCCATGGCTAAGAGTAAGACAAGAAGCGTCTTGATTAAGGACACAAGTACAAGTGTTAAGACCGGGTCTCAGAGAAACACTAGAGCTTGGGTTCGGTCCCTCTTAACCGCTCAGCCACGACACACCACTTAGGAGGTGAAATAATATATTGTTCGCAAAGAAACCCACGTTTTTTTTTCAAAGATTTCCCCCCCCCAGTTGTCACTTACCATTGTGCAATTGTGGAGAGCACATTAAAACAAAAAGAGGGCAAGGCCATTTTCATCGTGCAAAGGGCACTTTGATTGGAAATTCTTAAAGTCTTTGGGAAACTTTTGAAGGGGCACAAAGGCCAAGATCAGGGACAGCGGAGACCATTGACTTCCGTCTAATTCCAGGCCTGAGTCCTTGTTGTCTTTGTTTATCTACTCTGTTTTAATTTTTGCCGCAGATCTTAGCTGTAGCTCACACTCTGTTACTATTTTGGCTCTGAAATTATTTGGTGTGGTCACAGCGTTTCGAATAGTATCGTCTTCAGCAGAATGCGAGCAGAGTAAGTATACTGTTCGAAACACCGAGACCACACCTGCTCTTTTCAGAGCCAACACTCCTCCCAAAAGAGATTTTACACATGGTTGTACCGGCAAGTATACGATTTACTTCTTATTCTCCACACCATGCAAAGCTTCATGAACATCGTTTAAAGCATTGGCTGAATTTGTAAATTTACCACATTGATCTGATTCGATTTAGAGCAGGAGACATGACTGCCTGTACGTTTTCTGTACATCGTTATATTTTGCATCTGTTGCAGGGCTCGAATTTAGCAATTTAGGGGCAGGCCTGTAGGCTTCGTTCTAGAAAGGGAAAGGGCACCAAGGCATTCTCTCCTCGGTAAAGGGCACCCTATGAGGAAATTGAAAATTTCTATTTGGAGCACTTTTAGGGCACCAAGGCAATGATCAGGGGGCATCGAGGCAATCGCCTCCATTGCCTTCGTGAAGTATCAGGCCTGTAGGGGGAAAAAATCCTTGAGCCCCTGGGACTTGTCTCAAAATGTTTACTGGACCAGAATTGTTTTTACAAGACAAAAATTAAAGTGAGAAAAATACTTTCTTTAAACACATTTTTTTATTTTATTTGAACAAACACTGAAGACATGTAAGAGAATATTTATCTCATTTGTCTTTATGGATACCAAGTGTACTTCATTACTCAGCAGAATAGAAAGATATTATTTTATCCCAGTCATTATTTGAATCTAATTTGTTTCTGTTCAAGATATTACACAGTGAGGTATTATTGTTTGATTGAAAAACACAAGACCTTGACCATGGACTGACGGACTTGTCCGATCATGATTTTGTCCGTAAACCTACTGGCCTCAGGCCTGTGGTCAAGTGTAAGGTTTGAGCCCTGTGTTGATGCCCTGTCGCTCAATGTGTTCTTAGTTTGACATGAAATTTTGACATCGGTAGCCCATCACACTGCTGCCACTTCAGGACAGAATTCAGTAAGGCAAAAAATAAATAAAAATATGTTTAAATAGCGTCTTGCCTTTTTGAAAAAAGGAAGGAGGGCCTTTTTTTTCTTTCAAAAGTGGCCGCCTGACACATTTTTTAAGACAACCGGCCAGGCTTTTTTTCAAGATGGTTGGCAGCTTTTTTCGGTGTGCTAAAAATAAAAAAATACAATCCTGTAAATGTTTATTTTAATTTTTTTTTTTTTTCACAGACTGTTAAAATGTATCCTTAAAAAAAAGAAGAAAAAAAGGAGGCGGTCTCTTAAAAGGAAGCGGGCAGGGATGCTAAACATGTTTTAAAATTTACATCGAGAATAATATTTAAAGGGGTACTGTCATCGTGATCACAGCGAGTCTGTGGCCAGACATTAATTTCCAGACAATTGAACTCTCATCCAGTTACTGCACACGCGATAATAATGACAGGGCTCTTTACAGCTTTTGTTTGTGATGTGATAGTCAACATACGCGTGAGTAATAACTGGGTGAGAGTTCATATTTCCATGTCCAGCCACAAGCAGACTATGATCACGACGACAGTGGCCCTTTAATGTGCTAAGGGTGTCCTCTGCATTCTTTAAAAAGATTTCCCAGAGTCCTAGAATATCAGACTTAATTGTCATTGATGTCGGCCTCTTTTGGGGTTTCATCAGTAGCCACAGTGAGATCGGGCTTGTCTGCAAGTTCCTGTGTCCGTTTCTTCGAGGTCCGTAATCGCTCCTTGTTCATGTTTGATACAGTTCGTCCTGAAGGTAACTGCTCAGCTGTTTTTCCTACAAGGCCCAGTACAGCATTGATAGCTTTACCAACATGATCGAACCCCATGTGTAACGACAAAAGCTGATAGACACATGTGCGAGCTTCAGCGCTGTAACATTTGTGTCCTTTGTCATTTGTCATTAGACTTACAACGCCCGACTCCTTCTTATTAAGCCGACGTTGCAAGTCTGTATTTACTTCTCGAAATGCTTCAATGATTCTCCGGGCAATTATGAGTTGTTCTTTATAAGGATTTTTTTGTAGCCGTAGCGCATCTAACTTTTGAATCTTCTTTTGAAGGCGGTCTCTTTCAGAGATCATCAAACGTTTCCTCTTTCTCCAGGACGACAGTCTTTTTTCATTGGATTGAAGTTTAGAATCCAGTTTCTTGAGACTGGCTCGCTGTGTCCTGATGATTTGTTTGTTTCGCTTTTCTCTACGTGTCATTACTTTAAGTTTGTGGGCTGATACACTCTCCTTTAATAGTGCTTCTTTCTCCTCAGTCAGTTGCTTTACTTCTTTCGCAAGGGTCAAGTTAGCATCTTGCAGTGCTTGCACATCCGACGGGCTTCGTGATGGTATACTCTGCCTGGGACCTGTGGGTCCTTTTGAGACAGGTAACTTGTACTGGCTTTCCTCCCACGCTTCAAGCTTCTCTGGATTCCGACGGAGAGTTTTAACCAAGGATTTTCTGTCTGTCTTCAGTCGATTCCACTGGTTTTGAATTGCAGACTGGCTGGGGAGTTCAGTCACTTGCTTGTCCATCAGGTGTGCCAGCCACTGCGCAACATCTCCCCACGTTATTGACTTGTCCTGCTGCTTCAGTTGGTTCAACTGGAAGATGTGCTTGTGGAGGAGCGGCGATGGTTTTTCGACCAACGCTTCCCCCGACTTGAGAGTTTGAAGGGCATCCTCACTGAGAAGAGATGTCGGCCCTGGATTGGTCTCCACATCACCAGCCAAAAGAAGATCCTTTGGCAAATAAGGGATGAATGATGGCTGTCATCCATTTCAAACACATGACTTGCATGATGTAGGTCTTGTGTACGTGGCTGATTTGCCACAAGACAGATCAAAACACTTGCTGGTGGTGCCGAAACATCACACTGCCACTCCTGTAGCTGGCCTAGTTTTCTGGACAACTTGGATAGAGGCATTTTGAACTTTCCTAGTACTCGCATCCGCCATTAGAAGCAGGCATTTTCTAAAAAGAGAAAGGAAAACATTGGTAAAATTAGCTACAAAAATAGTTACTTAGCTAGGATCAGGGTATAAAGTAGCATTTATATCACGTTCTAGTCAATTTGTGTTTGTTCAATCCCAAATAAAAAAAAAAATAGAAACATGCATGGTGTCTGAACTACAGTACTAGTTTTATCAATTTTAGCCAGCTTTTTTTTTTAAGTAGTACAAAGTAGTTTAGTACTTTAGTACTTTAAAAATATATATTAAAAACGATTACTATTTGTTTTTAATAAAAGTACTGTACTCTTTATGTACTTTTTAAACAAAAAAAAGGGCTGGCTGAAATTAAGTAGGGCTACATGTAGTAGTACTAGTAATGAGTACTTGTACTGTTTACCAAAGGTTGGCTGAAATTGATAAAGAAAAGTTAAAAATAATACTATAGTCCATAATAAACACGACATTTACAGTGTTTAAGACTATAGAGTAAAAAAGAAACATCTTTGCAAGTATGAATATATTATATCTATACTATGACTAGACTTAAATTGTAAATCACTGTTGCCACATGGAACCCTGGAAGCCGCGCGGACGGAAGCGTGCCCTAGACGGAAGGCATACCGTGAGCTACCAACTTTTGACGGTAGCGAGATCACGGTTTGTGCCGCTAAGTTTGAACCGCCGACGCTCATATATCCGTTATCAAAAAAGATAAAAGAACTGAGCAACATTTTGTGTCCATAGTTTACCCGAGAACTTGAACATATTCTGCAAAATGAATTAATACTTACCGATTTGACAGATCGTTAAAACCAATGAAAATTGGGCGATTTTGATTGGGTTTTTGATGAGCAACAGGGTTGCTTCTCGGTACACAGTATAGCGCGCGTGTGGGATAGGATTACCCACAATCCTTTGTAAATGAAGCCCTTTTGATTTTGCGCTCACCTGAACTTTGCGCACGGCATTTATGCCTGCGCAGAACGGATGCACATTGTCTTGCCTTGGCTTGTCTTGTCTTTATACTGCACAAACCGCCGCCTCTGGGCTATAAACGTGAAGACCCTCATGCTCAGTAAAAAAACAAAATTGTTGTTTATTTTAATATTTGGAATACAAATTATTGTCTAATCAGTTAAAAGTAACATGGAGAAACATTCCACAGTTAAAGTTGTTATTTGGCGCAATCTTAAAAATTTGACATTCTTCGATTTTGCGCGCGCAACTTTTGGACATCGCAAATTTGAAATTGCGCGGTAAACTTGCCAAACAAAACTACGGAGGCCTGAAACTGACACAAGTTACACGATTTGGTAAAAAAGTGTTGTGGGGAAAGCAAAACAAGATTAATCGGTCAAAGACAAAAACAAACAGACGAGGGCCTGACAAGCCACTTGTGAAATAAAACAAACAATAACAACAATTTTTAATCTGCTTACAGAAAATTCCATATTTATAACTTTTTCGTTATTACTTATTTTTTTCACTTTAAGTTTTTTATCTTTATTCTTTATATTATATTTCTCTACTATACTTGGACTCTAGTTAACGACAACATCACAGTCGAAATCAACTGTTTATATTTGGTGCCCACGGAGACTGAATGTTTGGGCAAGCCCGTAACACAAAAAAAGAAAACGCAGAAAAGTAGGTTTACCAGATTCAAACTCAAAGAACAGAGCACTTTACAATTAGGATATTGGTCATGTTAACTTTACATCCATGTTTGTATAGGCCACTAATAAATACAATATTACTTTAAAACCTGTTTAAAAAGATAGTCAAAGGGTACAGTTGCTTCTCCGCTGATCCCTCCTATTTTGTCCCCTATTTTGAAATCAATGTACACAGACGTGGAATTGACCCCAAAAATGGTGGAAATGGTAGACGCGCATTTTGGTCTCTGCAAGGGGTTAATAGGCCAAACTGCAGTCAAGTTTATCCAGAATTATAAGTTATATAATTTCTTTCAATTACACAGAAGTCGTCAAATCTGAGATTAGTGGAGTGTCACTTACAAAGAGGAAAGCTGAAAGTGAAACCAACGACAGCAGCCAAAAATCCAGTAAAAGGAAACGAAGAACAAAGGTAAAGAAGGCGAGAATTTATGGGTCAAAGGGCAGACATGTGGTCTTATCAGTTTTCTTTTTTAACAGTGGTCTGTGGCCAAAGGCTAGTTAAAACACCTGCCGCAATTAAACCCTCCTTATTAGTTCAATCCATGATGTCGTCAAACAATCTTTTAACAAATCTTTTGTTTTTGTTTTTTTGTTCTCTGTGAAACAGCAAAAAATCAGCGAGTATTTATCGAAAAGTACCCCCAAACCCGCGACCCCAAAGGACGTCTTGACGAAGATGGAAGGATACTTCAAGCAGAAGCTGTCTCCTCTTGAACTGGAAGATCTCCAACTTGACGGTGAGAAAAGTGCCAAGTTTCAAGATTGGTTTCCTTTTTAAAATGAAGATGCTGTTGAAATTACGTTATCGACGGCACGAAATCTCATTGCACATTCCACTAAATTCATCATGTCCGTCACAAATGAGCAACAAAAAATGTAATTCTTTTCAAGAAAACACATCTGAAAAACACAAGCTGTATGTGTTCTGTATTTTCATTGAGCTAAGTGCTGGCCTGGCATTTCATCTTCGAGAGTCTGATTGGTTTATTCCGAGGGAAGTAATTGATTTCCTCTGCTTTTTTCATCAAGTTTCAAACAGCGGTCTTCATCCCTCTTGATAATAATACTTATTTATGATTCCTACCCCTTTAATTAGAATCCGACTTTCTTGAGCACAACGCCTCCTCCGTACCCCTCTCCTCTTACCTTGAGACTGCTGTACCTCGCTGGGGCAGAGACCTCGAGGCCAAGAGGCCCAAAGAGACCAAGACGTGTCTCCTGCTGGTCATCAGCTCCTCGGCGAGGAGGGCTGTAGACGTCAACAGAGACGCCGCCGCATTCAAAGGCAAACAGTGTGTCAGTGCGAAGCTCTTCTCAAAACACATGAAGGTAAACATCAACTTCTAGGTTTTTTTTAAACCAAAACCAGTCTTGCCGTGTCAGATCGAATTTGGGGGAAAATTCCACAGACCACAGGGCTTGTAGCTGAAAACAGTTTTCTAGGCCAGAATTTGTTCTACAAGACCTGAATCAAAATGATAAACTAACTTTCTGCACAGTTTTTAACATAGGCCCTGTGACAATTTATAAGATCAGTCTTACTTTTAAATGTGCAGAAAAATAGCTGCAAACTGCTTACCAACAAAAAGGACCTATATTATAAATAATAATAATAATGACACAGCATTTGTAAAGGCGCACTGAATCTGATATAAAACCATTCGAAGGCGCTGGTCAAGATGGAAAGGAGGGAATTCTCAAGTGGTAGGAAAAGCAAGTGTGAACAGGTGTGTCTTCAGTAGCTGCTGAAAGAGTGAGATGTTGTGTATTTCCCTGAGGTTTTCAGGGAGTGAATTCCAGAGCCTGGTTGCTGTGCTGGAAAAACCCCTGTCCCCGTAGCTGGCTAAACGAGACCGGGGAACAAGGAGCATGTTGCTGGTGAATCTTAGACCTGGTCTTGTAGTACGGGGAGTCAACAGGTTTTGAATGTAGAGTGGGGCTGAACCATGGAGTGCCTTGAAAGTGAGAATGATTATTTTGAAGTGGATGCGTTGTTTGATGGGAAGCCAATGTAGATTATAGAGGATGGGAGTGATGTGGTCATGTATTTTGTTACCAGTCAAGAGACGTGCTGCAGCGTTCTGAACAGATTGAAGACGCTGCAGCGTGCTCTGCGGAAGGCCAGCAAGTAGACTATTACAGAAATGCATAAATGCATAAATAAGTTAGTGGCCTGACGTGTCGACCCTAGCAGAGTCTTTCCAAGGGAAGACTCTGAAAGCCTTAGAGAAAGACTTTGCTAGTGTCAAGACGTCAGGCCACTAACTAATTTCTGCTTTTAAATGTGCATTAACAATCATTGTCTTGTCGTGTGTACACCATTATTTCACGTGATTATTATAACGAAGGTGTTGAAATTTTGTTGAAAATTGTTGCTCTCGTCATAATCCGTCTGTGCAGATCCAGGAACAGACAAGTTTCCTTGCCAAGAACCGCACCCAGTTTGCGGTAGGAACGCCAAACAGAATCGCCGCCCTCCTACAGCAAGAGGCTCTCAATCTGAGCGGGACTCGCTACGTCGTCCTGGACTGGAACTGGAGGGACGTGAAATTCCGACGGATGTGCGACATCCCCGAGTTGAGAGCCGACCTATTTGGACTCTTTGAGAAATACATCATCCCTCAGGCCAAGAACGGGAACAAATTGAAGATTGGAATATTTTGAAAACATCCAGGAAGGTAACATGTAAATTATTCCGTTTCCTCTGTAATCCATCCCCGGGTTTTGGGTTTGAGTTTGATGGATTCAGCGCCGCACAGTCAAGTCTACAGTCCTTAACAAAGGGCCTTGCAAACAAATCCAGATCAAATTCAAACAGTGTTTAGAAGTTGCTTTTTAAACTGAAACATCATCAACAATGTTGTTCACTGTAGCCGTCAGGAGCAACCTTGTCTGAAGGAATCGGTACAGCATGCCACGGCCGAAGTGACCATGGCCAAAAAGCACCTTTGTGTGGATGAACCCAGGTAATGTGTGGTCGGGCCGCACCCAGTCAAGATACAGAAGCCCACCTAGCCCTGCTTAGTCCCCGCTGGAGTACATTCTCTGGGAGTCGATCAAAAATAGGATTACCACAGGACACATTTCCTTTTAACAGGGTTTCAAAACTGACTGGCCCCTAGCCGGTTACTTTAGCGTGCCTGTAAACTCACAAATGGACAAGTCTTGTGCTTTTGAATAATAATACCTCACTGCTGTAAAGCAACTCAGGGATCACACCCAAGTTTACGATACAACCTGGGAAGCGGCAGCAGAGGAGTCACCTTGAGGGAGGGGATGTAACCTTTTTATTAACTACACAATTTACTGTAAACAATTTCCATCATCTGTATAATTTAATTTCAATAGACTAGCAAAAGTTAATTAATCTCATTACAAAAATTATTCAGTAGAAAACTTGTACAAAATGTTGAATAAAATACTTGCACTTGAAGTTTCCCCGACTTAGAATCATTTGTAATTTGATATAAGATATACCGTTAATGTTACTCATTTCAGATCTTAATAAAAATGTTAAAGTTTTTTTCTGCATCGCACATCATTGCAAGGGTTATAAAGTAATATTCTTTATCCCCATGCAATAATGACATTTTCCTAAGGAATTAAAAACAGAGAATCCTAAAAGCATTCAAATTCTGTTTGCATTTCAAAAGACTACGTCTCTTTGACCAGGCAGAGATTAACGTCTGCTCCCTCTAATGTTTTTCACAATTTTTTTTCCCAGGCATTTAAAGGCACTGGACACTATTGGTAATTACTCAAAATAATTGTTAGCATAAAAACTTACTTGGTAACGAGCAATGGAGAGCTGTTGATAGTATAAAACATTGTGAGAAACGGCTCCCTCTGAAGTAACGTAGTTTTTGAGAAAGAAGTAAAATATTTGAATTGATTTTGAGACCTCACGCGTGAAGTCTCGAAATCAAGCATCTGAAAGCACACAACTTCGTGTGACAAGGGTGTTTTTTCTTGCATTATTATCTCGCAACTTCGACGACCAATTGAGTTCAAATTTTCACAGGTTTGTTATTTTGTGCATATATGTTGAGATACACCAAGTGAGAAGACTGGTCTTTGACAATTACCAAAGTTGTCCGGTGTCTTTAATTGTCTTCACAACATTTCTTTGGACTCATATACATTGTAAACTGAAATTAATTCAATACATAACACATTTATAGAAAATTCACTATTTCAGACATCATTTTAACAATAACTCAAACTGCGATCATAATAACTGTTGGACCTTACCTAGTTAAAAAATGTCTCTCTAAAATGATAGTTTAAAATAAAATAACATAAAAATACACACCACAATAAAACAAATGCCATTTTGTATACACCATTTTAAAACTGATTAGCTTAAACTGCGATCATAAACTTGGTGAACCTTATCTAAATTTGAAAGTTATTCTCCAATTTAAAACCTAAAATAAAATTATACCTAATATTTAATATTTTCCATACAATTGAGTTGTATATTAATTTTTTTCTTCATAATTGGTTTTTCTCTGTCAATGTTTTAAATGATGTAATTTTTAAGGCGTTTGAAAGGCACTCTTGCATATATATATACACACATTATAATTTATGCAAATCACATTCTATACTAGAATAAGTTTGTTTTTGTTTTTTAATTATTCAAAATACAACAACCCTGTTCTGAATGCAATGTAAAAATAAATCTGAGTATCAAACATGTTATTAGTTTCTAATACTTCTATTGTATGCTACATTTCTAGGTTATATCGTCCGAGCTATTTGTTTGTCATTAATTGTTTTAGTGTGCACCGATGGCCACCCATGGTTAGAATGTTGTGGTCGAGCGGACTCGTGAGTTCTGGTGAGAACTTTGTCAGAGTGTGAGCTTGGGTTCCGGTCATCAGCAAGACACTATAAACCATTATTGCTTCATCCTTTGGACATGTTGGATGGGACGTCAAGCCATAGGTATGTGTGTTGTAAAAAGTAAACCCAGTACACTTGTCTTTCAGAGAAAGGGTTTTCTCCGGTGTAATTCTGGCATGGTTAGCAGCAGGGGCCAATTTCATAGAGCTGCTTAAGCAGAAAATATTGCTTTTTAATTTTCTGCTTAGCAGAAAAGAGCAGGATACCAGTCACAAATTGTACTTGTGACATGGTAGTTTGGCTGCTAACCTTATTCTGGTAAGCATAATTTTGTTGTACTTAGCTACTTTGAAAACTTTTAGCTCCATGAAATTGGGCCCAGATTGCACTGCATCACATTGTAAACCCCAAGATTCTATATAAATGGATTTGATAATTCAAAGCATACCTGCTATAAAAAAATATGACTGATTTGAGTCGCCCATGTGAGTGACAAGGCACTTATTATTGTTTGCCTACAACCGTTTGGCAGAAGTCTATGCTGAAGAAAGTTCTGTAATGTACTACAGCTAAGCAGTACAGTCGGCATTTTAAAGGAACATTACAGAATTGGTAAGAAAAAAATTTGTAAAATATACTTTTTGATCACAGATTTACATCAAACTTACACGGTCTAATGATGATGATAGTAGAAAACATCCCTTGAAATATTTCTGTCTGAAATGCTATATTTGATGAGAAATGAATAAACTAATATTCATTGGAGTTTATCGCTCATTGAGCGTTTTATTCATTTGTTGAATCTATATGATTTCATGCAAATGTGTAATCAGTTTTTCACTCTTTTCTCGTGACCCAGATGGCCGATCGATCTCAAACTTCTACAGGTTTGTCAGTTTATGTATATGGTGGATTACATAAAGTGCTTACACTGCCAGCAACTGTTTTGTTAGCAAAAACCAATTCTGTAATGTTCCTTTAAAGATGGGTCATAGATTGGTAAGTACTCCAAAATGTAGATGGATTCGACATTCTTGTGAAAATACCATGACAGTTTTTTTCCTGTTTTCTCAGCACGTAGACACTGTATTGAGCTGAAACTTTCACATGTGACTTTTATAGACGATGTGACCTGTGACATCACATGTTTACAAAAGAGCCACAGAGCCTGGACTCCCGGCGGGCACATTTGTACACAGCTCAATGGAAGAATACAAAAAATCTTATGTTTTATGAGATCGCACTGTCTGATTTTCCTCAACTTTTGATATGAAGAAAGGGGGGACATCTCAAAAGCTGTACAGCTGTTGCTTTTGTAAATTTTGAATTGATGTGAAAATTATGACACAAAATATAAATTTTCCCATTGAGCCTGTGTAGCATTTTTTGCCCGTCAGGAATAGCATAATAATGTACGAGGTCACCACTCTGTAAACAAATGTAACATGGTCTATTGTATCTTTCTTAATAATTTTGCCTATGAATCAGTGTTATGTTGACACAAACCAATCTACGAGCCTACCTTTAAGTAACAATTTTACAGCAGCGTTCCATGTACCCTGGGTTACAACAGTTGCAAAGGTAGGCAAGTGGGGGCGTCCCTGTGGCATTGCGAACAACTCTCTGACAGACGAAGCAGATGTATTTTTCTCCAAATGAAGGGGATTTGGGCTTGTGAAACAAGCACCAGTACGCTGAAAAAAAAAAGAAGATAAGGTTGGAGAAAGTAAAACCTGTATTAGGGAAAATAACAGTGTTATTTGATTTTTCAATTGATTGCTGTACCAATTGCTGGTAGTAGAAAGTGTTGTTTATGCACACTAGCAAAACTAAAACTGGTTGTTCTCTTTTGGTTTAAATGACAATATACACAATCGGCGACTGGAGTCACATGACTCATGCTGGGTATACAATGTAAAGCAAGCGACGCGCAATGTGCATGGAAAAGCATGGCTGCTTCTGAGCACTTCTGAATGGTCCAAGTACATTGTACCCACTATGAGCCATGTGACTCCGGTCGCCGATTGTGTATATTGTCATTTAACCAAAAGAGAGCAACCAACCAACCAAGGTTGAATATAATAAGAAGTTTTTCTGACCTGTGGCCCTTCTTTGTCCTGACATTGGTACCCGACCTCCGCATATGGCGCAGCAATCCTTGTGCGGACGGGTGCTACCTGCGGATGAGTGTGTTGCACGAATATGCAGTAAGCAAACTGAGTACACCCAGGGAAAGAGGATTTGCATTGGAAACATCTGAAACGTTAAAAGTTGTCATCAAAATTATTAATTGGGGGCTGAACAAAGAAAATTTACTGGTGCAAGATTTGAACCTGCGACCGCCGGATTTAATGTGCCAGCACTCTTCCAACTCTAGCCCTAGTCTCCCTTTTATTTGGGGTGCCAAACTCTTTTCGGTCAGAAAGTTTAGTCCAATTCTGTGTAAGTCAAGAAAATAGCATTTGAAGACACCGTCAAACCACTCTTCTTATTTCAATTGCCGTAAAATAAGCCCCCATGTTTGCTCGGAAAAATTCCCTGACGAAACGTCAACTACTTTTCCTTGTTTACTATGGTGTGTTTAGTGAAAACTGAAGGATGATAACTGATTTACTCTTCCAAAAATCATTGATGTTGTACAAAACATGTACTTTATATCACCACCGACGCAAAAAACTAAACACACCTACCATACTTGTAAAACTAGCAATAAAGTAAAACTGCATCTGACGCTTTTTAAACATCGCTATCCTTCAGAATTTCAGAGTGTTTTCATCTAGTTTTCTTATAGTGGACACTTGATGCTTTGGACTTGATAAAAATACTGATTTTGAATATTTTAAGTACTTAATTGATAAGCACTCAAATAAACTAAATTAAAAGTGAAACATACCATTTTCCGTTTTCATGAGGTGACACATTCCAATGTATTAGAAACACTACGTGTGTGTCACTCCAAAAGGTTTGTGTCAGATCGTGAAGACGTGAAAGCGTTTTGATTTTTGTTCATATTAGAGCTTGGTGCGCTCTGTGCATTGCAATGGTAAATTGAACCTACATGTATGTGTCAGTTCGTGAAAACGAAAAATTTCAGTTTCGTGCAAAGGTTTGCAATGCATAATTATCAAAAATACAAAAGAAAAGTTTGTGAAGCCTTGAAAAATCATCAAAGTGTAGGACGAATGTTGTTGAAATATTTAACAAACTGAAAACTATTTTTAGAATGTGATTTTGTACACAAGGTGTCAGTTTGTGGCGTCTGTAATGATATGCAGCTATAATTTTGCAGACACAAATGGAGAAGCTCAAAGAAATAATTTGCCTTCAAGGCTTTTGATTTCTGAACAGCATTCACTCTCCTGCTTCGTTTGTCAGTGCGGAAGAAATCCACCAATCGCTGCCCTTCCTTGGCTATGGTGAGATGTTGTGGGAGCTGATTGGCTATCGCAGCGAGGTCCTTACAATGGTACTGAAAGAAGTCGGCGAGCTGGCGGTGTCGCAGTTTTTTGGTGTCGTAATCTTGAGCAAGTTGCTTTCGAACAGCCTGTGGAGTTTTTGAAAAGGCAAAATGGATGATATTGTAAGGTCAGACAGTAGGAGGGTTGACTGTGTCCTGTGGCGATGAATTCACTATTGCAGGCTGGCAGAGTTTGTCTGTTATTCAAAATCACAGTGGATGAGGTTGAATGGTCAACTAGTAGGAGGGTTGGTGAATTCACCACATGATCATACTGCCAGCTGGCAACATTCAAAACCACAGTGGATGATACTGAATGGTCAGACAGTAGGGGGCCGTAACTGTGTACTGTGTTAACACATTCACCTCATTGTCGGCTGGCGGAATGTTTTTTTCTTCTTCAAATGTACAATAAGTACCTTGTAAATGGCGAGATGAAAGAACTCTAGTCTTTCCACATCACCGCGAGTTCCGTAGTTCCTCAGGAATGGTTTGAGTGTGCGCCGAACCATGGCCCAGTGTAATGCCGGTGCGGGTGTGCCGCTTTCTAAGTCGCCCAGGAGAGCGTTGAGCTCCGTTTCATTCAGGCCACCTACGGAACACTCCAAGAAATGAAGCATCTGCAAAATGGAAGAACAAACTAGTAACCACAAATCATCCAAAGTCCTCATTCAGAGTTTTGTGTCAACAGAATAATGCAATGCCAAACAGCAATGCAATTTTGCAAATTGTTCTGTGTTCGCTACCGTTTTTAATATTTTCAAGTCAGTTGTCCCACCTTATAATATATATACATGTTGCCTCCAGGGGCATGTGGCTGGCCAATACAGTGCTGTAAAGCATCCCTATTAATGTGTCATGTGACCTAGTGAAAAAAGCTGGTGGACCAGCCAACTGGTCCTGCGAGGCAGGTCGCTGATCAAGTTTAGGGCAAACCCCTGCAGAGATCGTCCTCATGAGCAACACTCTTGGCAAACAGCAGCAGGTGTCAATTCGGATGACCTTACCTTCACCACCATCCCCGTTTCATCCTCGCCGATCAACCTGTTGAGGATTGTTTCAATCAGTCCGTCCAAGGAGCCAGGCATCTCCCGGATGCGGGCCGTCACCTCCTGGAACACACCAAAGACCCGCAGCTCCTCACAGGCCAGTGACAGCCACAGGGCGTTCTTGGCGCCCTCAGAGTGGGTCAGGAGGGACAACTGCTCTGGATCTAAAGTCTGTGAAAAATCATCAAGATCATTATTAATTATTGCTTTTTCTCCTTCACTTTCGAGGTGTTAAGCCCTGGTTCACACTTCCTGCGAATGCGAATGCGTAGCGAATTTTTGGTGACACAATAATCGGTACGCAAGAAAATTCGCTTCCCATGAAGCATTCGCAGGAAGTATGAACCAGGCTTGACATTGTAGGATGAACAAAGAAGGAACACGTATTTCTCAGTTGTCAATCTCACGATCCAGCAAGTCTCTGGCTGTACATGGTATTAACAGCTCTCACTCAATAACTGCATGCGAGCGCCCTCCCCTCGTATCATATCTATGGAGAACGCGCGCGTGTTTTGTGACTAGGCGAGAGTTCATAATTCCATGTACAGCTACAGGCCTGCTTTGATCATGACGGCACAGCCTCAATTTTGTTTTTGTTAACCCACCTGTATCTATATTAGCTTTTACCGTATATATTCGGTTTGCGGTAACACCATGTGTAAAAATATCTACTTGCTCCTGATGATGACTAGAGCAAGCTAGTCGAAACGTTGAGACCAAAAAGAACTCACTCCACGGCAGTGCAGTTAATTACGAGAAGTCCCCCCGAAGGCCGATCGATTTCCTACCTCCCGCCCAGGTAGTAGTTAATAAGCAGGACAGTTCTTTTCAGAACTGAGAAGTCTCCCGAATTCCGAAAATCTACTCCGCGGTAGTAGAATAAATAGCAAGACAAGTTCTCTAAAGAACAAATCTACACGAACAAATCTACACAGCAAGTAGATATTTTTACACATGGTGTTACCGCAAACCGAATACATATTGATACCTCACCATAATGCAATGCCTCAAAACCCATATAGCTTTGACCATCTTGACCAACCTTATTGTATCTACCAAAGTAGTTTGTGATGATCTCTTCCCTTGCTCTGTCATCAAGAGCTGTCAGGGGTAATCAGCTGCACCTGGGCAGTGCTCCCTCAGCTTCTTCAGGGTTTGGCCTTCTCTTGTTGTGCTCATCACACACCGGATGTTGCCGCTCAAGGATGCGGGGAGCCACCGGTAGCGATCGTTTTCTTTAGATGACTGGGATAACATTGTAGACGTGAAGTAAGAGAAAATTATGTCTTTGTTCATAGAGCGGTGTCGGGCAGAAGTCACAGTAGGAACTCAAATAGACTATGTAAGCCTTGTTTACCAGAAGAGGGATCTTGTACATTCCAGGGCTCAACCTGGCAGGCGAGATACTACACTGGCTAAATTGGAAATGTTACATGTTGTGTAACAATTTCCACATAAATTCAAGAGTTTTCAAAATAACAGCTGAGCAAGTTTAGAGATTTTCCTCTTTACTTCATATCAAAAGTTGATAAAAAAAAATAGACAGTGCAGTCATCTCCATGAAATATAAAATGCAATGTTTTCTTCCATTGAGCTGTGTACAAATCGTGCTGGCAGGAAGCCCAGGCTCTGTGGCTTGTTTTTAAACGTGTGACGTCACTAGGTTGGTCTATAGGGGAGCTAGACCACCAACATCGGGCTAGAAAGCTCAGTTAGAAGAGCCCTGTTATGTAAACCCAGAGTTTGCAGGTTCAAATCCCATTCTAAGTTATTTATTTATATTTTTACCCCATAAAAATTAATAATTACCCATAGCCAGTTTCCCTTGTGGATTATTACTTAGGTAATTTAATTAGTACAGAATGGTAAGTGGTTTAAGAAAACAAACCCCAACACTCCATTTCCAGTTAAAATAAGCTAAAAAAAACCAAATTTTTTTGTTGCTATTTGGCCTTAATAATTTTTTTTAAAATGAATAACAATATTACTTGGTTAACAGCATCCACAACAATCAGAAGTTGTTTGTTGGTCTGCCCAAGCCTCTTGATGTAATCTCCCATCAGTTTGGCATTTTGCTTATCTGCAGTCAACCTTGGTCCCGACTGGCCATTGTCTTCAGTATCCTGATCATCCCCGCCAGTATGGCATAGGTCTGGGTACAGCTCCTCTAGTTTGTCAACTTAGGAATGTGAAAGAGGTTGACAAAGGTGTCATCAATGATGATAATCATAATGATGAGCACTTATGGGTCATTCCACCAAGTTGGGAAACACTTTGTGACCTTTGTATGACTTGTGCATGATTTTAGTCCTGCCCCATTTCTGCTGTATTTAATCACTGACTATCACGAAAACGGTTTTGCCTGGTACAATTTGTTCCTTGTAATTAGTGCACGAAGTGAATTTGCACAATAATGTATTTGAGTGTTGACAAATTTGAAAAATAAACTTCTGGATGTAACATGGACACGGTGTCCGTGTTACATCCAAACTACACATTTTTCATAAAAATTTCCTTTAAAATGCATTAAAACAATTTATACTTCATCAAACATTTTCACACTCAAAGGAGAATGTTACATGAAATAATTGGGTCAAATAAATGATTTCTTTTCATAATATGGACAAATATTGCACAAAAATCACAGTGTCCCAACTTGGTGGAATGACCCTTGTATAAAGTGCCGGTAGCCGCTACGGATGGGCTACGAAAAACACAGGTCAAAAACCCCTTTATCTTAAAGGAACATTACAGAATTGGTAAGAAAAAAACTTTTTAAAATATACTTTTGATCACAGATCAACACAAAACTTACATTTTAACGTTTTTTCACTATTTTCCTCGTGACCCAGATGGTTTGATCGATCTCAAACTTCTACAGGTTTGTCAGTTTATGTATGTGGTGGATTACATAAAGTGCTTACACTGCCAGCAACTGTTTTGTTAGCAAAAACCGATTCTGTAATGTTCCTTTAACATTAAGTGTACAGCTGAGTTCACAGGACCAAAAACTTTACTTCTCATCCAAAGGACAAAGCAGTAATGGTTAAGTGTCTTGCTCAAGGACACAAGCGTCAAGACTAAGACTGGGCCTCAAACCCACTCTGCTAATCAGAACACCAGGACCTAATTCAAAAGAGCTGCTTAAGCATGAAAATATTTATTCAAACACTTCTGCTAAGCAAAGATAAGCAGGGTACCAGTCACATATGGTACATGTAAAATGGTATTTTATCCGGTAACCTTATTCTGGTATGCATCATTTTGCTGTGCTTAGCTAGCCTTTTTGGGGCCCAGAACTTGAGTCTGGCCCGAGACGGCTCGGCCATGACGTGGGTTGGTTGGAAGCGAAATCCATCAACACATTTTGTCCAACTATTGTTACCACATCATGTCCAAAATTAATGGTTTTTACTGTTAAACATTTCTAATGGAGTAGAAAATATCACACTATTTCATTGATTTGATGTATTTTCTCTGTAGTTTACAACATAGTTATTTTTCTTCTTCAAAAACGTGTAGGCCCAAAACAACTCATATGATGAAGCAACTTTAAAAACACTCTATGCTAAGTGTTATTAATGAATGACCTTTGCATTTTTCTGTCAGTGGTGCCAAGGTTAACATGAACAAAAAAAGACTTTATGACGACTTTTAGTTTACTGAATTTACAGGCAGTGGATACTTTTGGTATTTACTCGATAAATGAAACAAACTACCATAACAAATTACTTGGTTAGAAACACCTGAGAGCTGCTGATAGTAAAAAATTTTGTGATAAACGAACCCCTCTGAAGTAATATAGTTTTTGAGAAAGTTTTTTTCTCACTAAAATACTTGAATCTGAGAAAGGCTTCAGGGATAAAGTCTTTCTCAGGCATCTGAAAGCACACACTTCTATGCAACAAGGGTGTTTTTTTCTTCCATTATTTTTCTCCCAAATATTCACAGCTTTGTTATTTGATGCATATGTTGGGATACACCAAGTGGGGATACTAGTCTTTGACATCCACCAGGAGTATACCCTGCCCTGAAAATGGAGATTCCAATACCCACCTAATCGTTGGAGTGTACTCGAGGGTCGATTGGACTCCGTCGTGCAGCCAACAAAATGGTAAAAGACTGTCAGATCTGCCTGTGGGGAACAATGTACCTGTATGAATACCTTTCATGCCTTTCCCTGCAACTTCTAAAAGTTTTTTGTTTTAGTTTTGTGCTAAGAAATGCATGTAAATATTCAATGTTAATCCACATACCCATGGAGAAAAAAATTGTAACAAGTTAACATTCATTTGTTATTATCTGTCATCTTTGAGCAAGTTTGGGTGCTAACCATTAGTCAGTTTAGTCTTTAGTCTGAGACATAGCAACTGTCTCAATAGTCTGAAGAATTCAAATTTAAGCATTTAACTTGTGACTAAGCAAGTCACTGTACCATAAATTGTACATTATTCAAATCTAACTTGGGAATGAAGGCCTGTTGGTTGTACCTTTTTGGCCTCCATGACAAACCTGGCCATCAGACTTGACTTGCCTTCCCCTGGGTCGGCTACAATGATCATGTGGTGGCACTCTTTGACTACTTCATCGGCTGAATCCTGGGCTGGCAATGCAAAGCTCATCATGTTGCCGATTTCCTTGTCTCGGCCGAAGACCAGTTTGCCCTTTTGCTCCATGTATATATCGTGTTGGTCTTGCTCTACATATCATTACAGAATAACCAATGATGTCAGTTTATGAACTTCAGCAATAGGTTTCGTTGTCTTTTAATGTAACATCTCTCATTGGCTGTGTTGTTTGGTATACTTTACTTAAAAGAACATTACAGAATTGGTAAGAAAAAAACTTGTAAAAATACTTTTTGATCACAGATTTACATAAAACTTACACAGTCTAATGATGATGATAGTAGAAAACGTCCCTATAAATATTTCTGTCTGAAATGCCATATTTGATATTTTATTTTGTCAGTTTATGTATATGGTGGATTACATAAAGTGCTTACACTGCAAGCAACTGTTTTGTTAGCAAAAACCAATTCTGTAATGTTCCTTTAATGTGGGGTATCATGGCCGAGCGGTCTAGTTCACCGTACCCAAGCTCTGTTGTTGTTAGCAGCAGAGTGTGGGTTTGAAATCCAGTCGTGACACTTGTGCCCTTGAGCAAGGCACTTAACCACAGTTGGTTCTCTTCACCCAGGGGTAAATGGGTACCTGTGAGGGCAGAGGTGGTTCTTGTGATTGATTGCACATACTTGGCAGCACAGGCTGTATACTTCAGAGGGAGCTGAGATGGTTTAAGGAATGAAATAAACTAATTGCAGCTTACAGACTTGGAGTAGGAGTATGTCAATGAAATTCTTTCTACTGATTGAGAAAACAAAACTATGAGAACAAAAAAACACCAACTACTTACAACATTCAAAAAGTGAACTTTTAAAAACCTGCTACATGTATACCTTTTTGTTCTGGAGTTGGTGCTTTGATGTCACTTTCCGGATACTTCATCTCAATCACTCTCTTGAAGAAGTCTAGCACTTTCTGTCCAAATTCATCCAAACCCTTCAGAACGACCTATGCCCGGACATTTGTATAAAACTCTAACATCAGTTTAAAGTTGTAGTCATAACCTGGAAGTTTGAAACTTAAAGGCAGTGGATACTTTTGGTAATAACTCAAGAAATACTATACCATAAAAACTTACTCGGTAAAGAGCACCTGAGAGCTGCTGATAGTATAAAACATTGTGAGAAACGACTCCCTCTGAAGTGGTGTAGTTTTTTGAGAAAGAGGTAATTTTGTCACTAAAATATGACCTTTTTTCCCCAAAAAGTCAAGCCCTGTCACTTGTTCAGGTGTGTGGATACCGGCCCAATGCTAAAAATACTGGACTCTGGCCTCATGGTCCAGTGTGTATATTTCAAGCCCATGTCTGCTTACCCTCGACTCCTCATCTATACTGTCAAACTCACACGGGTAGATAAAACTTTGTTGTGGAAACCGCTCTCGTAATTTGACTTTCATCTCCTGTTCAGTAAAAAACAAACTTCAGTTTCAATCGCTTGTGACTGCAATAAACAATTTGACCACTATTCTCAGGAATGACAGCATGGCATCATGGCGCTTGTACACAGTTCAATTTCTAAATATATTTTTCTGAAAGTTTACTTTATAGCAAAGGGTAAGTACAGTATGTTTTCCTAGCTGTGTAAGCGAAGAATGATAAGAAGTGTGAAGTACGCATGCCAATTTACACTTTGCATTTTATAAGTGTATTACCTTGAGCTGAACCTTTCCGATCTTGGTCTGCTCCACAAAGAACTGTCTGGCCTCCTCCGGGATCTTCTCAAGATATCCCGACGGGTCCCTCAGGAAGTAAACAGAGTTTGGGTTGAGGGATCGGTACCCTCCAACAAGGACCTCCATGTGGGTGATTGAGGTATACGGTACCCACTGGTACTCCTCTGCTATGTCAGGGGGAACGTCGTTTTCCCCTGGCATCCACCCGTATCTAGTGTAGAAATAAGTTGGAAGTCAAAAGCTTTTTTTTCTTATTGCAGACATTTGGCAGCAGACATTGTCATTGCCTGATCGTCCTGAGCACGTGCACATTTATGTGACCCAAGAAACCATTGTTAGGCATGTTAGGTGGATCAGTTACACGGTAGATCATAAAGATAGACTAAAACCAAAGAAGTACTCCAAATTATTGGCTTTGGATACCATTTTGTTTACTGGTAAAAACCTAATTTTACATTTTGTTGAAAACCATTGAAAGGAACTTGCCAGTTTAATTTTAGAATTTTGAAAATGTGCGGTGGTCGGAAACAGTGAAAATTCTGCCAGTGGTGGTAGGGGAATCCCGAGTGCCTGGCGGGTTTTCCGTCACCGACCACTGTAGGCAGAATTCTGCACTGGCTGCCAATATCCCAGAGAATTCAGCACAACTGCACAACTTTACAAAATCTGTGACAACATTGCTCCAGAATACCTCATCAATCTTTACACCTCAGCGTACACCGGACTGCGTTCTGATGAGCTCATGATGCTTCATCAGCCAAGGACTTCTACTTTTTGGGGCAACAGGTTATTGTCTGCAGCATCAGCCAGAGTGTGGAACCACTTGGAGGAAATCCGAGTCATGACCTTCACGTGTTTTAACTTAGCATTTGGCCAGCGGACCGCTATCAAGGGAAGATGATGTTCAGACACAATGATTTGCTTTACCTTTCTCCGAGCATATTGAGGAAGAATCCTTGGCCGTCCGCATCGCCATGGCAGCGGTCTATTTCCTGGAAGCAGGTGGTGAGGACAGTCCGGGTGGTTGAGTCCTTGGGTACGCCCCATCTCAGGTCACACTCGATCAGATGAAGGTGGCGCGACTCGCAAAACTCCCGCAGCTCTGGAAAGACCTGCAAGATGATAACAAAGGGATCGCAACATCACTGGTATCCATTTCAATCCTCTAGCGAGGAAGGTTTGCAAGAATCCTGTGGGTATAAGGACTAGCTCAATGATGCTGGAAGGCGGGGTCGAGCATATACAACCCCCGAACTGTTTATGCTAGCACTAAGGGGTCATAAATCCAACTGTCCATAATATAAGTTATCACACAAGCGCGAGTGGAATACAGAAAAATATAGCGCTTCTGCTTCTCATATCCAACTAGGCCGAAGTAAAGATGGATGACACACCGCTGTACATGGGTAAAAAGTGCCACACACGTGCTCTATGAAATTGGGCCCAGAGAGCTTGAATCTGTTGCTCGTCAACTGACACACCAAAAGGAGAAGAACAAAATACTCTTCTCACCTTTTTCACCAGTACTTCTCTCTCGTTCTGGAAATCATGGAATGTCGATGAAACAAAGAGACGAACGACTCTCCATCCCGAAGAGCTCTTCCCTGTTGATGGAGAACCGATGCTTTCTGGCTTCCCCTGACTCTGTCGTTCTATCTGCTCCCAACTTCCCTTAGAGATGACTTCTGGATCTTCTCCATCCTTGTCCCAACTGATTTTTGCTACAAGGCAAATATAAATTTAAGCATGGCTTGAATTTTCAGCTAATTCTATTTTTCTGCACAATTAAAAGTTAGACTGTTTTTATAAATTGTCACAGAAAACCCCAAAAGAAAAAAGAAAAATATTAAACAATGTTTACACCAAAAGATCGACTCAGCATTTAATTTGTTTAAACTTTTCAATTGTCCATAGTTATTAGGTGTTCGTGCAATACAAGCACGAACACCTCTTGTTTTTGTTCTGTTTTTTTTTTTTTTTTTTTTTTTTTTCTTCTTCATCTTCTTCTTCCGTGGAACTCTTCTCGGCAACATAACTCAAGATTGAAACTGAATTGAACCTTGAAACTCATCAGACAATTGAACCACAATATGAAGACGGCACAGTTTTCATTACGTCACAATGACGTCATCAGGTGTCAAATTACAAGGTTTTTAAAGTTGAAAAGTGACCATTTGCTATGTGCTGTATTTCAATGAATTTAAAAGCTATGATGTTCATAATTGGGCATCTGATAGTTCAAGACTGGGGCAACATTTCAAAAGTTAACGTCAAAATCTTATGACCTTTAGTTCCGGTCGTACCGGAAGGTCAAAGTCTGCCTTTGTTTTTGTTTTCAAAAATAATAATAGTACAATGACAATCATAATAATAATAATGTTACCATTTTGATCTTTCTCTGGGTGAATCTTCTGAGCCGCATTCCCAGCTTTGTCGGCATCTGGTGGCTCCTTTGGACTTGAACTAACCACCATCTGCCCCAGGTGTTCCTTTCCATTCACACAATCAATGCTGCCAGCAAGGTCTGAAGATGATATCATTGCCCCTTGGCTAGATGCTCCAGGCGTTTGGTCTACTGCTTGATTGGGTTCCACTACAACATCCTGGGCATCCGTCTCCTTTTTCTGGTTTTCATTACTCTTCTCTGTTGGTCTTTCAGCCATTTTGTCGGTTACAGGAGGGTTTGTTTCTGTCTGATAGTTCAAGACTGGGGCAACATTTCAAAAGTTAACGTCAAAATCTTATGACCTTTAGTTCCGGTCGTACCGGAACGTTAAAGTCTGCCTTTGTTTTTGTTTTCATTTTTCGGGCATAACTCAAGATTGAAACTGAATTGAACCTTAAAACTCATCAGGCAATTGTACCTTGATATGAAGACAACACATTTGTCATGACGTCACGATGACGTCATCGGGTGTTGAATTACAAGATTTTTAAAATTGAAAATTGACCATTTGCTTATTGCTGTAGTTTCGGCAATCTTTACAATACTACAATGTTCATAATTGGGCATCTTTTAGTTGAAGAATTGGGCAACATTTCAAAAGTTAACCACAAAATCGTATGACCTTTACTTCCGGGTCGTTACCCTGGGTCGAAGTTTACCTTCGGTTTTTTTTCCTTCAAAAATCTGTTTTTTGCTTTTTTTACAGCATAACTCAAGATTGAAAGTGAATTGAACATTGAAACTTGTCAGACAATTGAACCTCGGTATCAAGACGACACAGACTTGATGATGTCATGATGACGTCATCAGGTATCAAATTACACTAATTCAAAGTTTAATATTTGTAAAAAATCATAACTCCTGAACCACATGTAGGATTTTTACAATCTATAAAACATCGGACAGGTCGTTGAAAGTTCAAAAAACGCTACATACAATTTGACCCCATTTGACCTTGACCTCTGGTTCAAAACAGAAGTTGAAAATTTCAAAAATTCATATCTCAAAAACTACTGATCATTTTACAGATTTTTTTGTATTAGGTTGTAGAACGTTAAGCCTGCTCAAACTGTTGCACAGAGATAACAACATTTTGATTTTTACATCTGGTCGAAAAAGGCGCACGTTTAAGTTAACCCGCATTGACGACGCGCGATGGTGAAAGAACACACGTAAACATAGGCTGTACCTGTATAGCCACACATATCTCACGTAACAGTTGACCGTCAATAAGACGGTCAATTAGGGTCAACCTCCTCTATCTACACGTGCACTGACACGTGCAGTTTCATTGACGTTCTATGTTAAATGCATGTGTGATTATTTTGCACGTAAATGTATTGTGCTTTGGGGACCATGCTGGAATACATTCCGCATTCGTCGGTGTTAATGCTCATATTGCACCCCAGCGGATCATCCATCTAATTATTTGAAAAATTCTTAACTCCTGAACCACACGTTGGATTTTAACAAATCAAACATCATCTGAAAGGTCTTGTTAGACTTATCACGTGCTACACAATATGCGACCCTGTTTGACCTTGACTTCCGGTTAAAGTCGAAAATTTACATTTCATGTTTCATTAATTACAAATCCTGAACCACATGTTTTATTTTTATCATCTATAA
Organism: Pycnopodia helianthoides; assembly: GCA_032158295.1. NCBI lineage: Eukaryota > Metazoa > Echinodermata > Asteroidea > Forcipulatida > Asteriidae > Pycnopodia > Pycnopodia helianthoides. Next base: position 12,340,280 of record CM063252.1, on the reverse strand, counting down.
GTCATAAGAAAGGACTCAGAAGACTCCATCAACGCTACCAAGTGTGACCTCATTTGACATTGCCTTCCGGTTCAAAACGGAAGTTGAAACTTTATATTTGAAAAAATCAAAAGTTCTGAACCACATATTAGATGTTTACAATCCATCCATCATCTAAAAGGTCTTCATAAACTAATCACGCGCTACACAAAATGTGACCCTTTTTAACCTTGACTTCCGGTCTAAACCGGAAATTGATGTTTAAATTTTGAAAAATTCATAACTCCTGAAACAGGCATTGGATTTTTTCAATCCATATATCATCTGAAAGGTCATAAATAAATTGACACGCACTATTCAAAATGTGACCGGTTTGACCTTGACTTCCGGTAAAAACCGGAAGTTGAAATGTCATGTTATAAAAATTCATAACTTCTGAACCACGTATTGGATTTTTACAATCTAAACATCGTTGGGATGATATGTAACAACTTAAGAAACGATACAAAGAGTATGATCTCATATGACATTGACTTCTGGTTCAAACCGGCAGTTGAAGTTTTATATTGAATGAATATAACTCCTGAACCAGAAATTGGATTGATAAGGTAAAATTTTGTCACCAATTCAATCAATCACAACTTTAATGAAATTACTCACGAACACCTTGTTTTTGTAATTGACAAAAACTGAATTTCTAGTTTGTATTTATTGTTGTATTGGCCCTTTTATGTTTAGATTCTGTGTATTTCTGTTCATTTTTGTATTATTGTTTTGTTTTTTTTGTATACTTTCTTGCTCCTTTTATCATGTTTATTATTATGTGCATTCATTTATTTATTGTACATTTTGTGTTGTTTTGGTCGAATAAATAATAATAATAATAGTACAATGACAATCATAATAATAATAATGTTACCATTTTGATCTTTCTCTGGGTGAATCTTCTGAGCCGCATTCCCAGCTTTGTCGGCATCTGGTGGCTCCTTTGGACTTGAACTAACCACCATCTGCCCCAGGTGTTCCTTTCCATTCACACAATCAATGCTGCCAGCAAGGTCTGAAGATGATATCATTGCCCCTTGGCTAGATGCTCCAGGCGTTTGGTCTACTGCTTGATTGGGTTCCACTACAACATCCTGGGCATCCGTCTCCTTTTTCTGGTTTTCATTACTCTTCTCTGTTGGTCTTTCAGCCATTTTGTCGGTTACAGGAGGGTTTGTTTCTGTCAACTTGATCTGGGGAAACTCTTGTTCCTACGGAAAAAATAGAAAAAAATTATTCATCAAAGCAAACCTTTCCATGTTTTGAAACTTAAAAAAAAGTTTCCTGACAAATGTTACGCTGAGCCTCAATTGCTCAGGATGGCATTCTGAGCTTACCGTCGCCATTCTGACAGGGTAAGCAGGGTTACAGGGTAAGCACAAAAATGTCTGTGCTAGCTTAGCTGTGCAAGAAAAGATTGCTATTAACATGAAGGATGCAGGCACTCAAGCAAAACACCCATTTGTGGGGTGTTGTGGCCGAGCGGTTAAGAACACCGAACTCAAGCTCTGGTGTTTGTGTTCAGCAGAGTGTGGGTTCGAGTCGGCCGGTCGTGACACTTGTGTCCCTGAGCAAGACACTTAACTATAATTGCTTCTCTCCACCCAGGGGTAAAATGGGTACCTGTGAGGGCAGAGATGGTTCTTGTGATTGATTTAGCTTAGTAGCGCATTATTTGTTGCACAGGCTGTATACTCCCCAGGGAGCTGAGATGGTTTAAGAAATGAAACTAATGGCCCAGTGACCAGGGGTAATAAGTGTGAAGCGCTTTGAGACGCCCTTCGGGTGTGTAAAGCGCTATATAAAAACCGAACATTATTATTATTTAAGGTGGGACTCGAACCAGGGTCCACAGAAGTGAAATGCAGGGAAAGACACCACTAAGCCAACCTGATTAAACCCTTTTTTCATAAGCAGTGTTGACTAAAGGTGGCATTCAATCCGGGGTGCACTGAGGTGAAAGGCAGGGAAAGAAACTACTGAGCCAGCCTGATGAAACCTTTTTCATAAGCGGTGATGACTGAAGTGTTTCATCTTCATTTTGTGAGCTCAGACTTCAGTTTATCCCGTTGTTCTGTCCCCATAGCTCATCGCTATATAAAAACTGAACATTATTATTATTATTATCCTTAGTACTATTCTGTAGATGACGATCATGAAGCCCAGATTTACTGCCGCGGTCTTCACCGGTTTTTCACTGACGGTAAATATCATTCCATACCATACCATACCTTACGTGCAGGCTCAACTGACAGCAATGTGCACGGCTCTTTCTCCTTCCTGCTTAGGCGTCCTAGAATAGTCCCCATGATTTCACCGATTTCCTCTGAGGTCATACACACATACTTTGTCCCCGCTATCCATCGAAACTGAAACCAAAAGTGAAAAAAAGTGCACAGAGGAAATATCATTTATAAAAAAAACACTCAATTGAGCCTGTGGAAGCATTTGAGGCACATCAATAGTGGGGAGTCTGCCAAGGCCGGCATCCAGCAAAGTACAATGCAAGTTTTCTGTTGACAAGAAAAACAAACAAGATTCAATGTGGGCGTGTGTAAACCATGACGTACTGTGACACCACCATGTTTACAAAAGAGCCACAGAGCCTGGACTTCTTCCCATGCAGGGTTTTCCCCAGTATCAGCACAGGCTAGAGTATCTGGCTGATCTGTGCAAATTGCATGCCAACAAGCGCAAATTTCGGCCAATACACAAACAAATAATATTTAGGCAAAATAATTTACGAAAGCATGTTTAGCATCGAAAAAAGGACGGAGCAGGGCCTTTTTTTTCAAAAATGGCCGCCAAACACATTCAAGACAACCAGTCGGTCTATGTTTTTTCAAACTTAATTAATTTAAAATATTTTTTTTTCATCAGAGATTGTTAAAATTTATTCTTTTTTGTGTAAAAAAAATAGAGGAAGCGGCCTCTAAAAAGGAAGCGGGCGGGGACGCTAATCATGTGTTTGGACTTATACTAATTTTACAAAAATCATCAAGATAATTTGTAGAACCATTTAGTATGCTACCTATATCTACCTTGTTTATACAACTTACAATGACCTACACTGTAGTTATCATGGTTATTATTATATACACAGTCTGTCAAATGATATCTTTTGACAGACAAAATAAAACTCTACCTACGATTATTTTTATTTGAAAAATAAAAAATAAAACATGGAATACCTCAGACGAATATGGAATGTACGGCTACGATCGAGGTCATCCTTTTTGTTAACAAAGGTTACAACAAGGCCTGGTCTATACCTTGTTTATAAAACCAAAGTCGTCAATGGTATCCTGGTGTCATGGGTTTTCAGTCGGAGAACAGGAAAATTGTTCACAATCAAAAACTAAATGATTTTTTTTAAATCATCTATCCAACCTTTTTACAATGACACTTACACTTCATCGTGTGTTGAAAAATTAAAAGTTTTGTTTTTCTGTTGCGAGAGATAATCCACTATTTACAGTGCCAATGCATGTACGACATGGAGCGACGTCATATGTTTTCAAACCTTTCATTGGTTGGTATTTTATTGAATATTCAGAAGCTAGTATGGCTTGCAAAATAAATCAAAAATCTCATTCAATTACTATCTAAACAAATTTAATTACATTTTTGTCCCAAGACATATGGCTACTTGATTAGAATTCCGGAGATATATCACAAGGCATGACAGTAAAACACCCCAACCCCCTTGAAGCACAAACACTTCAAAACAATCTGTTTTCCCCCATTTCAGACCAGCAATGTTTGGTTTCAGGAGTAAGAAACCAACCTGTTATATTTTCTCTCTAATGTAGACATATTATTTATTACGTTTATCAGAATTTATTACAGTCTGCAGTTAATCAAAAACAATTTTTTTTTTCATTTTCACTTAAAATATTTTAAATTTTTCTCCATTTTGGCACACCATAGAATCCCGTGATCTATCTAGTGACTAAAGGAGAATGAAACTCAATCTAGCAGATGATAATTTTGTTTTGAAATTTAGAGGTTGGATGATGTTTCTTAGACTCATTTGATTGTTGGCATAATATAATGCACTAGTGATTTATGCCAAAAATTAATCATTTTATAAATGTTTGAGCATAACCTACGACAGGAAATTTTATTCTCAGCATGATTAAGCCTGAAGAAAATACAGACCGTGAGTAAACAGCAGAGCTTCTGTCACCGGTGGAGCTTGCACAGTCTCGCGGTAAACGGGAATCAAAGTTGGGGTTCGAAAACATTATGAGGGTCGATAACATATGACCCTACGAGGACAGTCAAAATATTAAAACTCTATCTATAAAAATCTACGGTTATTTTTATTTAAAAATAAATAAAACATGAAAGAATACCTCAGACAAATGTGTTGTTACCCCCTTCTCTAGCGTCAAATCAGGTAAAGGGCTGTCCCAAATGTCAACAGTAAGCGGTCAGTGTCCATCGCTGTCTCGAGTGGTAAATGGAAAGTGAATATTCAAGCGAAAATTAAAAGCCAGACGTGAAACTTTCATCCACTCATCGTGAAGGATTTTCCCTGCTAAAGAATGCAGCCACGTTCTAAATATACTATTATTGTGACAACATTTTTTTCATAAAATAAAATGAAATAATTAATTTGACTAATTTTATAATCGGATATTGCCTAAATTTATGTTATCAACATGTTTTTAGTTTTTTAATTATACTTACGTAAAGGAAAATGTACTTTGAAATTACATTTTGTCAGAGGCTAAAATTATTTAAAGATGGCGGCGCCCGTAAAATTTCAGACACGCGTTGTTGGATGGCAAGATAAGCAAGAGTTTGAGGAAATTTACAATTGTTTGTATCATGAAGACTTAATGAAGAGGCTAGATGGTCTGCAGAGGATAAGTTCATGGAAATGTCGGTAAGATATTATTAATTTTTCATTTACAAATTTGCTTTTCAAAGTCATAAATTTACGTATACGGATAATACGTATTTGACATGCCAAGTTGCGCATAATTCCGACATCATGGTAAATTCCGTGTATGGCTTTATAATAAAATTATAATCTAAAAACATGTTTATAAATTATACTGCTTCGTTTATTTAGAAAAATAAAACTTAGGTTGTCTGAATTCCTATAATAATGTTATTATATAAAGATAGAGTGACAATCCATTCAATCATGCTTGACCCAGCCCAGGCAGGCAGAAAAAGGTATAATAAACTGGGCCTGCCGTCGATTTCACCAAATTCTTCCTAACTTAGGATTAATCTTAGGACTTAGGACGAGTTAAGTTTCGTATCCATAGATGTTAGGACGCATTGAACCCATCCTAAGTTAGGACGAGTTACGCATCCTAACTCGAGATAGGATTAATCCTAGCGCTTTGTGAAATCGGCTGCAGGGGCGCTGTATTCCTCTTTTTGAAATTTTGACTCCTACACGACAGTCGTATTATGCACATAGTCCCGGCCCTGGGGGACCCAGGTCTTTGGGAGATGTCGCCAGGACAAAGACAGGTATGTGCAAAAAACTGCACTGCTAGCCGGAACAATATAGCGGGAACGTCACAGCGTAGGTGGTACAATTTTGTTCCCCCGCTCTACCTGGATATCGCCTGGACTATCACTATCAGTATCATGCTGGGCCGATTTTACATTTAAGTCCCGTGCTCCAAACAGTGATGTGCAACTGTACACTTGTGATTTTTTCACACCGGGGTCAAACAGGACACCGCGCCTCTCTGATGCATCATTGGAACTGGATGTTGAATGCATACCACGGGTTTGCGCAATTTTACAATCTGCGCTCAATTGCATCCGATCTGGGTTAATTGGTCAAAGCTGCGATTCTTATGTCCTTTTAGGTTTGGTGACAAGATGCCAGTAGCCATTGAGTGCACTGCTACCCTGCTGGAGCCAATGCTAATGGAAGAGTCAGGAGATGAGCCGAGCAGACTACAACTGATCTACAGCATGGCTGTCATTCGGTAAGAATCACTGTGACCATCTGTTGAATTTTCCCCGTGAATAGGTGATCCCGCTGCTGCCACTTCAAAGGTTGTATCCTAAACTAGTGTGTGATCCTTGCCATCCAAGTCATTCATTGCCCCCACCCCCTTTTAAATGGAAATATCTACTCTACCCACTGGAGGGCCGATACTTCATTCTTGTAATAGCAAGACGTTTTTTCCAGTGAAAAGGGGCACTTCTGTCTGAGTAATGTAAACTGGTACTGCACCAAGGCTATGGCCAGAGGAATGGAGGTAGTTGCCTCTGTGAAGAGTCAGTGCTGTATTGCAGGGTTCTGCCCACAGTGGTCGGTGGCAGAAAACCAGTCCGGCACTCAGGATTCCCCAACCACCACTGGCAGAATTGTCTCTGTTTCCGACCACCACACATTTTCCAGTATTAAGTTTGAAATCATACTTGCAATTTCCTTTCAAAGCTTTTCAACGAAATGTAAAATTGTTTGGGGTGGAACAAAGACAAATTTACTTGAGCGGGATTTGAGCCTCCGGATGAATGTGCCGGCGCTCTGCCAACTAATTTGTCTAGCCCTATGTAGGCGGTCTCCCTATTTGTAAAATTGTAAAATTTAACATTGCGTATTTGCCAGTTAAAAAATGGTATCCACAGCCATAAGTTTGAGTACTTCTTTGGTTTTAGTCTATTTTTATGATCTACCATGTAACTGATCCGACTCACAATGGTTTCTAGGGAAACATTTTTCCACCAGTAAAGAAATCCTGGGAAGAACCCTGGTATTGGTAATAATATTATCAAGAAAGCAATCTTAAATGCTTGAATTTGACATGTTGTCTTTGAGACTGAATGGTGCCTTATTCTGTAAACTCTGTGAGTTTTTGCTTACAGCCTTTTTTTTTTATCCAAACAGATTTGTCAACCTCATGACTGGGTACTTACAGACCAAGGGACAAGCCCAGCCAGTGGTGGCTCTTGCCAAGGAGGTGAGATCGACAAGGAATCTGAACCCCTATTTCATGACACTGCTTACCACAGAGTTTTGTGCTGACGCCACCTTGTCAGGCATGTACTTCATTGGGCCATAAGCGGGCCGTAAGCACAGATTTCCGCATTAAGGAATGCCATGAAATTGGGGCCTTGTCAAATGCAAAAGAGTGTCGTTTACGTGAAATATTGGTTAGGGAGCATCTCAAAAGTTGTACTGGTTGGAAGTTCTAATTGGATCGGACAAGTGTTCCAGCGCATGCTCATAGACAGTTCACTTGGACCGCCGGAATGTTCCATTGGGATTTTCAAAATACCAATGTGTGTCTTCACTTGTGTAGGATGTTCCTGTCCTTCGGCACAATGACGCGGTCCAGTGGAATGTTCTGGTGGTCCAACGAATTGCGGGCGTCTGCCCACGTCCGAATGTTCTTTTTTTCCTGTCTCTCTGGTGCAAAAAATTCTGGTCCGGTAAACATTTTGAGCTACCATCCTTGCAGTCTTGTGGATTTTTTCCTCCCAAATTGGAGCCCTGCACTACTCAAGTGGGATTCGAACCCACGACCCTCCACTTAGAGCAGTTGTGTTAACCACAGATAGGAGGGCAGTTCGATTCTATAATGAGCAGGGGGTACCACAAACAACTCAATTTTTTATCGAACAAATTTTTGAAAAACTTTATATTCAAAGATTGGTCTTCCTGAGTGGATTGTAGAGCTTCGCCACGAGGCTAGCCACAAGCACATGCCACCCCTAGCCATCCTGAGATCAGCAGCCAGGGCCGGCCTGGCGTGGCTGCGGGATTACTTCTGGATCCAGCAGTGCAGAAAGTCTCCAGAACCCACACAGAAAGTGGTAGAGGAGGTGGTCTACCCGCCAAACATTAATGGTGTGGAAGGTACTGCATGAACAAGTTCTTTGCCTCATTTTTGTTTGTAAAATGTTTTAAAGATCTATCTGGAAAATCAATGTTTTGCAACATCTACACATGTACTTTTGAAAAGTTTTAGTTTTATTTAATTGTTGACAGGTGACCTTTTCCTCAACAGAAGTGTCAATTTAAACGGCCACTTTCCAGGAGGCCTCCACTCCTCCCCTAGTCATAGCTGAGAACTCTTGACTCCACCCCCCTCTTTGTCTCTCCCCCCCAAAAAAAAAGAACCCCAAATAAATAATTGAATAAATAAATTAGATTGAAGAAAACATTAACTATAGGATTTGTTTGGTTTCGCAATTAACATTTTTTTGTTTAATAAACCTGTAAATTATTTAAGACTGACAAATTACTTTTTAATTAATGTCTAGTTATGCCACTGGAGGAAAGAGGCCTTGAGTCTTTACCCCTAGTCCTTCTGAAATTTTCTCTATCCAATTACCAAAATGAATGATTCATTAAATAAATTTTGTATATTTTGGAACTCTTGGTAAATGGATTCGCTGATCAAGAGTGGTCTCCAAAGTGTATGTTTGGCAAAAAGAAAATAATCATTTTCTAAGTAAAACAATTATTTGCGGATTTTGATTTGTTTTTTCAAACTTATACGCATTTTTCATGGTGTGGTTTTTTTGCAGGTGATATTACAAGGCTGATCATTGCCTACCAACAAGCACAGTTTAAGGTAATGAATGGAAACATTTTTTACTGACCAATCCATTTGAGATCAATTCAATTTGTCCTGTACTAGTGTTTTACGTCAATACTGGGATGCATTTACGCTCACGGACGGGTAGCACAAAGGCTGTAGCTTGCATCATGCTCCTAGTATTATCCACTAGGAGCCTGGCTGGTAGAGCAGAATGCACTACCTTCCCAACTTTTTACGAAAGCAATTATGGTTAAGTGCCTTGCTCAAGGGCACACAAGTGTCATGACCGGGATTCGAACCCACACTTGGGCTTGGGGCCATGAATTAAACATTCTCAGGCGCTTTGTTTAAGTCACATGTTGGCACGACACCCCACGCTAGATTTGCATCGGGATAAAGAATATTATTTAGTTGTACCCATACACCGATGTGTGTAAAGCACTGCATACTCAGTACTTTCCCAAAAATCCACAGGCATGTAACTCGGATGGGATTCAAAACCACGACCTTTGCCATTCTAGAGCAGATGTCTTACCACGAGATAGCTAGAGGCAGTTCAATTCCTATATTATAGCAATGGGCTTGGCAGCAGTGTAATAGATGTTAAATTTGCATCAATATTATCGACCGGAATTGCCTGGGATTCTTTAAAACAAACTAGAGATTAGATTCCTGTCTGACATCTTCTGACAAAAATGTTTTAAACTACCGCAGAATATTCTTGACGGGGGCCGCGGTGGCAATGGAGAATTAGCGACAGTCCTGTCTGACTTGGAATACTGCCTGGTAGATCCCGAAGCCAGGTAAGGCTTTTTTTTAATGGATGTTAAAATGTTGGAATTTCCGGTGTTGAGTGGTCAATTTATAACACTGTTACAATGCAATAATGCCCCAAAATGTGAACATCTGTCTTTTTTCTAACACCAAGTTGAAACTTTGCTGTTTTCAAAAGGATACCTTTTTTGTATCTTCTGGGGTGACATTATTTATATAAGACTATTTTTGTTAAAGACAAGTTTTATTCTCTTTGACTTGACATAGATACCTAGTAATGCCACTTCTACTGCAAGATGGCTACCTGGTACCCACCACAGAGCAACTACATGCCTTGAATATCCACCAAGGTAAGATGGTAACCATTCGTCTTTTTGTTTGACAGGGCGAGTTCTTATCAGAACCATAGTCTACTCCAGGGAAGTAGATAATAGAGAGGTTTCGCAAGTCTACAGAGACGAATACATTCACACTTTGTCTGTTCATGTGACGTTTAATCGTGGCATCTACGTTATGCATGCCATGTTAATAATAATAATAATAATAATAATAATAATAATAATAATAATTTATTGGATTTATATTGAGCTCCTACCAGCCTGTTTGAGGGCACATAACAATAAAAATACCAGTAAAAAAATTACGAGGCAAACTGTAAAAGCTATCAAGATTCCTCCACCATATTCAGTTCTCTAATTCACTTGTTCTTGTTGTTTCTAATTTTCAACTTATGGGGAGGGGTGGGGAGGATCGTTCAGTCGCACATGCTGGATCTTCTCTCTGGAACGAACTTCCTCAAGATCTCCGTAATATTTCTGATGTTCACACTTTCAAAGTTACTCTTAAAACTCACCTTTTCAAGATGTGTTTCTTTAATTCATTTGTTTTTATCCATTAATGAATATTGTACGTTTTCCCTAATTGTTGTTTTACTTTCTTTTCACTGGATGTGATTGTATTGTTTTTGTTTACATTGTCTGCTTCTCTGCACCTTGATTATCTCTTTGAGTGATTTGGCGCATAACAAATGCCTAATACTATATTGTGCTTATTTAATATTAGGAATTCTACCATTTTCATGTTTTCAGGTGTTTCGCCAGTCGGTAATATCACTGTCATTCACAAAGGCCTCTGCCACTTCTGGAAACCTCTGATTATGCTGTTAGATTCACTGGCGCTGACCCCTCTGCTGCTGCAGTGCATCGTCAAGGAGCTGGGCAGATTTAGGCTTGCCGGGATTAAGCCAGCCCAGTACCTGGTGGGATGGGCGCTGCAGATTATAATGGCTGGAAGTAAGTATTGTCTTTAAATGGGTGGTACAAGATTTGTTTGTTGGGGGGGGGGAATCAAATCTGCTTGAGTTCTCAACGTCATCATCACCATCCAGCCCATGACCTCAGGGGTCATTGGGGCACCACTGCCTTTACAATGTTCAATCTTTCACTAAGTCTCTCTCTGTCCTCTACTGCCCTCTGTGGGTTGGCAAACTCTAGTCCTGTCCTAGCCTAAACATCTGGCGTCACACTTTGAGGCTTGGCGTGAATATAACGCCAGATACCTGCCTGACCGGATGTTGTAACTTTGACCTTGCATTCATTTCACGCGGAGATTCGCAATCAATTCACACGTACATGTTCACATTATTACGTAGTGAAGAAAACAACATTACATAATGTACAAACATTTTGTACACGCTGCATGCGGACGATCGAAAGTGCAAGCTGACAAACTACATCACCTCGGACCAATCATAGCACAGATATGGACAGCTTACGTCATTTCATGTTTATCATTATAATGATTGGGTTGTTCTTTTTCGTCCATAGCCACAGACAGGAGGCCGTTTCGAGAGTATTCAATGCTGTACAGGGAAATCTTGAAGCTTCCATGGAATGAGCTTTATGAAGATTGCGTCCGATGCCCAAATACGTTTACTCTCCGCCTCCTACAGTTGTAAGTCCAAAGATTCTGTACAAAACTTAGGCCTAAAGGTAGGGTCCTAGATTGGTAAACACTCAAAAAAGTAATGACCAGAAAACTTACCGCAACTGTTGATAAACTATTCGAGAAAGGATTCCCTTCGAGGTGATATGGCTTTGATAATTTTTCTCCCCAAAGGATTTGAATCTGAGAAAAGATTCATGCATGAATCTTTCTCAGATTTTTGCAGGTCAGTGTTTTGTTCGGCCAGAGATGCGGTTGGTACCCGCTGTCACCACACTAAACGAGTATGACTTAGACATTCTTGTGAAATAACTGTGACATTTTTTTTGCTGTTTTTCGCAGCACGTAGACACTGTATTGAGATGAAACTTTCACATGTGATTTTTATTGTATCTTTCTTTATGATTTGGTCTATAAATCAGCATTGACAAGAACCAATCTATGACCCTACCTTAATAACCAACCCTTTCCCCAGAAGCATTTGTATCAAAGGAGGGGGACACAAACCACCCCCCTACCATAGTCACGCTACTTCCCAAGAGATTTAATACATCGTGTCATCTCAACCCTCTACTTTAAAGAAAAGATTGGTAATGTGTTTTTTTTTTTAAGTAAAATTATTACTGTGAAAGTTTCTTTATTTGTAAATGTGAGACCCAATGAAATAACAAGTTTACAAGGTGATGTGGCGCAATCTGCGGCCAACCATACCAGAAAACTCTGGGGCAAGCCCCCTTCTTGTAATGATAAGTGAACTGGGTTCTTTTACTAGCATTTCACAACATGTTCCTCTGGCTTAACGTCCCATCTGAAGGATGAAGCAATTAGGGTTAAGTGTCTTGCTTTAGTAAGGACACAAGTGCCAGGACGGGGGCACAAGCCTGCACTCTGACATCACCAGAATTTGAGTCTGGTGCCCTGGACCACTCGGTGATGACACACCGTGTGTGTCATGATAGATTTGTTCCGACACGGTACAGCTACAATTGAGAAATTAATTTGTGAAACTTCTTTCAGCATTTTGCCAAACGTAGTCCCCAAGCCATCGGAGCAAACACAAACCAAAGTGAGACATCTATTATCCGTCTACTGCAACACTCTGGAAACTCAACAGCCTGCGTCGCTCGCATCCGAAGATGGCAATAAAGCATTGAGAATTTACACACCGGAGGACATTCTGGAAGCTGGGGGTGGAAACTTACCGCAGGGAAACAGTTCTTCAGAGTCGTCATCGGATGTTGGTGAGAAAATGGAAGTCGTCGAGGATAGTTATGTGGAGAGAGGCGTCTTAAAAGAAAAGGAGGGTTTTAAACCCTGGTCATTAAGTACAGGTTAGTAATTTTCACGAGCTGGAAATCATAATAAACCATCGAAGGGATTGTACAACGGTTATTTTGCAAGAGTTGTCCAAATTTGAAAATGAACAGATTTGCAAACTGTTATCTTCCCAAATCTTGTACAAATATTGGATGCATATGAGTGAATTATCGCATAATATAATCATGAGGTGAAATTTTGACTGTTTCATTTCATGAGGGTGAAGCCAAGTGAAATGGAAAAGAGATTTCACTGAGTGATTTCATCTGTGACAATGCATGAACGAACTGCATTCAGTATTTGTTTATACGTATGTAACTCAAACATAGGTCCTTAGAAAATAAGAAAATGTTTTAAATAGAAAAATATGTATAAATTATTTTCACAATAAACACAAAATAAACGTGGATACTAATCTACCCCACACTCTGAAAGTTCTCAAAAAAATATTCTAAACAATATGGATCACTCTGTTTGATAGACACCAACCTTGTTCTCCCTGACACAAACTTGCCTCATTTGGACAAACTGCGGGGAACAATTATTTTGCAAACGACTCTGCAAAGCACCCAAAGGATCCTATAATTATCCTTATAGGACTCCTATATTAAATTTGAGCGTCGCAGTAGTATACATGGCAAAGTAAAGGGTGAGGCATGTTCCACCAATCAAATGCTAAGGATCTGTGTTTTGTATAATGATACCAGATATTGGTCTGAATTTTTAAGCAATATTGTTATCTCTGTGATTTTAATGCCTTAAGATATAATACAAAACAAGTATGTGATGTTGTATTGATGATATTTATTATAGCTGAGGTCAACTGGTCCAAATGCCCCATCGGGTCACTACCAGGTCAGCCAGATGACCCCAACTTCCTGTTGTTAGACACCCCACCTTGTGAGATTAGAAAAAGGCTGGACAAATCTACAAAGTGAGTCAAATAAATAAATACAAAAAATATATGTTGATTTCTTAAGTTATTTAAAATCTTATTTTTAACTCTTATCCTGTTTTTTGTTATTTTCAGATTGCAAAAGTTAACATCCATCCCACAGTGGAGAAGTTCACCAGAACCCCGAACCGACCAACCAGAACCTCGCACCAACCAGCCAGAGCCCCATACCATCCAACCAGAACCCATTGTAGAGAACGATATCCAAACAGAAGAATGCTATTGGACAAAGAGCAAACTTGAAGTTGTAAAAACACAGATATGCATTCTGTAAAAGAAAAACCCAGTCGCACTCAGCAGCCACTGCAATAAACACCTTCTCCTAACAAGAAGGTTTTTGTATGTGCCTTACACTACACATGAGACACATACAAGTTTAACTTCCCATCTGAAGGGCGAAGCAATAATGGTTAAGTGTCTTGTCTGAGCAGTCTAGTTCACTGGACCCAAGCTCTGGTGTTGCTGGCAGCAGAGTGTGGGTTCGAATCCCGATCAAGACACTTGTGCCCTTGAGCAAGGCACTTAACCATAATATTGCTTCATAAAAAATGGGAAGGTAGTGCATTCTGCTCTACCAGCCAGGTTCCTAGTGGATGATACCCATGCCGACATCCTTACGGACTGTGAAGGGGGTAACCCTGTTTCAGCCCAGGAGTAGGTGGCAACGTACCCCTGGTGACAGTTGATTTGGGTCAGCAGCCCAAATCCGTAAAGTTTGTAGCCCTCACCTTGGAAGCGGTCGTCCGGCCTTGTGAGTTAGTCGAAATCTCATTAAAAACTTTTTTTAAAAGAAACACCAGAGCTTGAGTCAGTTGCGCTTAACCGCTCGGACACGCCAAAAATAACTCACTCACACATAGATCCTTCCTACGTTATTTGTTGGAACACGCATAACATGTCATCAATGTTATTGCAAGGTAGTGCTACTGCCCTCCAAATGAAAATAGTAATCGCGACTGCGCTCCACTTACTTTTTCCTTTTTTTTTTTACCCCTCCCTGGTGAAATCCATGACTGTGGTCATGTCCAGGGCCCTTTTTCATAGAGCTGCTTTAAAGCAGAAAGTATTGTTTAACAGTTGTCTGCTAAGCAGAAATGAGCGGGATACCAGTCACAAATTGTACATGTGACATAGTAGTTTGGCTGGTAATCTTATTCTGGTAGGCATAATTTTTTTGTGCTTAGGTATTTTTTGTGCTTTAAAGCAGCTCTATGAAATTGGGCCCGGGTACCATCATTTCCCGGTAAAGTTTGACCGTCATGTAATCCCATCCATGAAGTTTATTCCACAGTCTTATGAGCTTTGACTTCTATGTTAAATGATTATGACTTTTTTGAAGAAAATAAAGTTTTTCTATATATCAGAAGTCATTTGCAAATGCCTTGTTTTGTTTTTTGTATTCAAGTTGTTCATTTATTGTTGTACTATAATTCTGTCACTTATCATAGGTCATTTTCAAAACCGGGTATAGGGATGGCCGTGAGTAGGGATAGATTTTTAATTTTTTTTAAAATTTTTATTTATTTATTTTTTTTGGGGGGGGTGCGGCAAGGGTGACCAGGGAGGTACCGTTCGTGACCCGTCCCCCCCCTTTTTATTTTTTACTGGTTATGCCACTGCCGGCCTAAAGGTACAAGAAAATATCTGAATATTACAATTGAAAGGAAAGCAAAAAAGTTGAAAATATTTCATAGAAGAATAAAATGCATAGCTCTCCACATTCGAACTTATATTCTTTGAGAAGTAGAAAATTAGTTTGGGCTGTCAATTTTTTTCTTTGTACATCCAAACTTATTTTTAAATCCACCCATAGTTATTTAGTTATAAATAGTTATTTTCGACATCGCAAATAATTATTTGCAAAGATATTTGCGATGTGCGATGTCCCTTCAGGGCCACCATAGTTTCCCTATTATTAGATAAGTAGAAAATGAGACACAAAACAGCCGTAGTAATAGTCAGTAAACAATGAATGAAACAGACGACTATTTAAACTGGTGCTCTGAGCTAAGAAAGTCTGACCGCACTAATTTTGTAATGGGTTTCTGGGATTCATGCAAGTAGTTTAGTATGGAAACATGTGTGAGTTCACAACAAGCAGCAGGTCTTGCTCGTTGACACCAGTGGCAGTGATACTGACCTGTCAGGTCACTCTTCGTAATTCTTTTGCAACTTTTTTGATGTAAAGTTTAGTGAAAAGTTGATGGAAAACTGTCCACGATACACACACTCAAACCGCAGACAATGGTGCATGTGATAGGTTCAGCTGGTGAGTAAAAACTTCGAATCCAAATTGTATTTTATCAAAATGTTTGTGCTTGACTTGATTCTGTTCTGTACCGTCCATGTCCATACATGTACATAAATCCTGCTGACCTATTGATTGTGTGAAAAAGTAGTGGTTGGATTCAGGATCTTCTTGTACTACTAATGAGCTTGTCCGATGATGAGCTAGGCTGTTTTGGTTCCTGTAAACACATGTAAGAAGAGAGTATTTTTTAGCAAACAAAACAATAATTCAAATAAAGTTTAATAGATGTTAAATTTGCACTGGGGATAGAGAAGATTATTTGGTTGACCCTGCTGATGTGTAAAGCACTGAATACTCAGTACTTCCCCGATTTCCTTGAAAAAAATCAACAAGCATATTACTTGGGTGAGATTCGAACCCACGACCTTTGCCATTCTAGAGCAGATGTCTTGAAGAAAATAAAGTTCAAAGTTGTCAAACTAGTAAAAAGCTACTTGTTTGGTTGCAGTTTGGAATGCCTGAACCTACAGGTTTTTTGTTTTGAGGAACTCGATACATGTGGCTCGCCATCCAGCAAAATGCCTAAGAGGAAAGGAAAAGCTCCCGCACAGCTCAACCCCGCCAAGCGATGGCTTCTGACGTGGAACATGAACGACGGGAACCAGGGCGCCTCAACCAGCTGCAGCGCCGTCCCGCCGACTGTGCACGTAGATGATGTGGAGTTGGCGGTAGAGTCGGACCTAATATCTCCGTTCAGCCCAACATCTTCGACACACACTGATGGGGGACTGGTGGAACCCACAGTTGAGGAAGCCGTTTGCCTGGTAAGTTGGACTAGAGCATAGAGGCAGGTGTAGTCTGACCATTGTCTCTTCCTTCCTCCTATATGGTCATGGTAAGGATAGCCCAAATTTGGTCTTGAGTCCATGCAAATCCAAAATTTGCTTTAGTAGTAGAGTAGTTGTAGTAGTAGGCCTTATTATAGCAAAATATTCTCTGTTATCACATTTAGGTAAATGCTTTTTAAGAAATTGGTTAAATATATTTCACAGAAACTCTTAATACCAGATGCTTTCTTTACCACGCTTGACAAAAACTCTTCAAAGTAAGTCAACACGATCACCTGTGTATTGAGCTTGACACACAAAATTGTTGTTGCGATAATCGTAACCCTCCATCCTCCCGACGGTCGGAGACCGGAGGGTTACGAGTCATGCAGTGCAAAAAAGTGGCGAAATTGCAATTTCGACTATTTTGGTCAGACTAGTCACCAGATTTTCCCAATTTTTACCACTTTCAAAAACATGACACACATTCTAAAAGCATGGATGTGATCATCAATGTGTCATAAATCCATTTGTATTACTAAAAACATCATTGAGAAAATATTTTAAGAAAAAAAGACAAAAACTTACCAGAGACTGAGCGAAATTCTCATGATGCGTCGACAATCTCAGGTCCGGTTTTCGAACCTCGCGATTCGTGACCTAGCAACATCTCGACCAATCAGCGTAAGCGAACTCGTCGTTGAGCGCTTTTTGTTGAGTTGCACAATCACAGGATATTATGAGGAAAAATTTACAGATTGAGCGCGCATTCTGGAAAGCTGTTCCTGCAATTAATCAGCGCAAACTGCAAATGGCGCAAATCCGTTAAATACATTAACTGCGTGCACGCACAGTCGCACACGAGACGATCGCCACGCCTACACAACGGTTTGGTTTACGCTGATTGGTTGATTTAGGGGAAGTGCGGTCCATGGACATTTCGGTCAGTTTCTGGTAAGTTTTTGTTCGTTTTTTCTTCAAATAATCTTTCATCGATCTTTAGAGTGTTATGAATGTATTAATTACACCTTGAAGATCAAATCCATGTTCTTAGAATGTGTGTCATGTTTTTTGAAAGGGGTAAAAATTGGGCAAATCTGGTGACTAGTCTGACAAAAATAGTCGAAATTGCAATTTCGCCACTTTTTTGCACTGCATGACTCGTAACCCTCCGGTCTCCGACCGTCGGGAGGATGGAGGGTTACGATTATCGCAACTAACAAAATTGTGGCTACCTGCCCTCCTTTTGGCTGTTCGGGAAATCTGTGCGTGATTGCTAGGCCTCTTGATTTAAGTGGTTAAAAAATGATCTCCTGAATTCCTCTTGTAACAAATTTTACTTTCTGTGTTCTCCCTTTTTGGTTACGTTTCCTTTTTTTTGTTTCATGTCCAAAACACCAGGCACCACCCAATCATATCACAAAGGCTGAATACAATACCCTGTGGGAGCGAGCTAGCTACAGCATCACTCTCAATGAGCAGGCCCCCCAGGAGACCACCCTGTGCCGGCTCGGCCAGATCACGCTGATCCTCAAGCCGCACGGCTCGTCCAAGATGACTCGGGACCCCTTCCTGGAGACCCCCTCGGGAATCCCGCCCCGAGAG
The DNA here is from genome assembly GCA_032158295.1 of Pycnopodia helianthoides. Taxonomy (NCBI): domain Eukaryota; kingdom Metazoa; phylum Echinodermata; class Asteroidea; order Forcipulatida; family Asteriidae; genus Pycnopodia; species Pycnopodia helianthoides. The sequence goes on along the minus strand of CM063252.1, from coordinate 12,322,049 downwards.
GAGACTCTACCGAAGCAGTTCCCGAGAGGGCGCTGTTCGCTGTTCGTCTGCACGCCGAGACCCCACTACCTGGTGTTTGACTACGGGATGGGCAACGCGGAGAACGCGCCGACGGGGTACTCCCCGACTGTGTACATGTGCCTTGTCGCTAAGATTGCTCACGAGCCAGAGGAAGTATGTCTGGATTCCCTTCAACACATCTGCCACCACCATAAAGCAAAGGTAACTTTAGCGAGAAGTACCTGAAAAGGGAATTTTCAAAAAAGAACCCTTGATATTCATATATTTACTGTCCACTCTTTAAAAAGAAATATATTGAAAATTTACACCATGTCTAAAATTGATTAAAGCTCCAGAACAGGACAGTTAAAATTTTAAACATTAAGCAATATAAAAAAAGGATTCAGGCAACAACAATATTTTAAACAGTGCATTACAACATATAGAGAACATTGGCGAGAGTAAAACATCTATTAAAGAACACAACCTTGCATTCTCTCCCCCCTCAACAAACAACTTGATTGGCAACACAAACCACTTAAAACATTGAGAGCTATTGAAAAACTGGTTAAAAAAATATTAGACTGTACAATAAATTTAAAATAATAAAATTATGAATGATTGAATTTGAAACGTTTAGCTCCACTTGCGCTTCAGTTTCTTATTGTGTGCTAAGTCGTCAAAAATGAAAATAATAAACACCTATGTCTTGTAATTTGTGGAATATTAGCCTGGATAAGCCGCAGCCCTGGAAAATCTTTGCAGGCCTGGAATTTCACCTATGACAGGGCAAGGCCATTTTCATTTTGCAACAGGGCACTTCCATTGGCAAATCTTAAAGTCTCCGGGAAACTTTTAAAGGGGCACCCACTTTTGTTCTGAAGTTTGTTTGTCTGTTTTTTTGTTTGCTCGTTTTCTTATTTGTTGGTTTGTTTGTTTGTTTGTTTGTTGGGGCGCTGGGATGTTTCTTTGTTTAAATTCAAAGCACAACCTCATTATTGTAACTACCCACAGCTGAAACTCGTTCACCATGGTTACAATTCCAAGACGGGTCATCTGTCGCTGTCCGTCTGCATTCCCCATCAAGGAATATCCACCCCCAAGTTTGCCGCCGAGTCGTCCAGGAGAGCGGATATCTATTCCCATCACGTACAGAGGATCATGCACTGGTTCCATGGGTACCCACTGCCAGGTTAGTATGACAAATAATGACAGCAACGAGTGCAATAGTATTAATAATATTGAACATTTATATTGCGCCCTTTGCATACATAATGATCAATGAGCGCATAACACATGTTAAAATGCACAGAATTGAAGAAAAAGATAAATAAAAAAAGACTGGTCACCAGGCCAGTGCCCAAACCACAGTATGGGGATACGTCTGTCCCGCCAACACAGAACTAAAAAGACACTTATTACAATTACATATAGGCCTATCCCTGCTGCCATCGGTAATGTTTTGATCTTTTCAGGAGACAGACGCCTCTATACCCTACCTATGTAAAAAATCTAAACTAACGGCCTTGTTGACAAAAATAACATCAAATATTTCTTCTTGTAGCACCACTGCCCGAACCTGTGACTTCCAAACGGCACGATTTCAGCAAACTCTTCGACGCAGTACGCCACCGACATGCTCAACACGGGGACGACTCCATCATCCCGGCTGTGCGCCTGCAGAGTGCACGCCTGGTGCCCACGCTGCGGGAGTACCAGCGTCAGGCAGTGGCGTGGATGCTGCAGAAGGAGGGCCTTGGGAAGACGAGACTGGAGGAAGAGGAGGAGGAGAGTGCGGAAGAGAAGCTGCATTCTCTCTGGTCAGAGGTCAGACTGGGGGAGGAGACATTGTATTACAATGTACACAGTGGACAGTAAGTAAAAGCTTGCTTCATTTACCTGTAAAGCACGTGTACAACATTGGTAATTTTCAAAGACTACTATCCGCACTTTATGTGACCCAACATATAGCCTTGTTCATGCTTCACATTCAAGTATATCTGGACCCAAGGTGACTTTTAAAGGAACATTACAGAATTGGTTTTTGCTAACAAAACAGTTGCTGGCAGTGTAAGCACTTTATGTAATCCACCACCTACATAAACTGACAAACCTGTAGAAGTTTGAGATCGATCGGCCATCTGGGTCACGAGAAAATAGTGAAAAACCGACTACATAATTGCATGTAATCAATTATAGATTCAACAAATAAATAAAACGCTCACTGAGCGATAAACTCCAATCGGAAAATTAGTTTATTCATTTCTCATCAAATATGGCATTTTAGACAGAAATTTTTCAAGGGATGTTTTCTACTATCATCATCATTAGACCGTGTAAGTTTTATGTAAATCTGTGATCAAAAAGTATATTTTACAAGTTTTGTTCTTACCAATTCTGTAATGTTCCTTTAAGAATGTTCCTGTAGACTTTGTAACTTTCCAGTGAAAGTGCCACCCTTTCTCCGCTGGAGGAGATGAACCCCTTCAAGAATACAATTCCATCTGGAGGAAGAAAGTTGATGGGGACTTCCTCAATTAGACCGATTGTAATGACCTCCTGGGTTTTTGAGATTGTGTTTTTAATTTGTTTAAATTTTGGTTTATTCTATCGATAAACTTTATTTCTTTATATGTATTTTATTTGTCTTGGCTAAAGTGCATCTTTGTTTCTCATGTAGAATTGAAAACTAAAGTCGTCTCTTGTTTTGTTGTAGATTTACCAGGCAGCGTTTCGCTCGGAAGCCATCATTCCCTGGAGGAATCCTAGCGGATGAGATGGGTTTGGGTAAGACGGTAGAGGTCCTGGCCTGCATCCTTGCCCATCCTAGGTACCCTAGTAGCGTCTTGGATTCCAACAGTGACACTGCTGAGAATCCTTCGTCCGATGTCGACGCTGTAATGAGCACACAGTTCTGTCATCAAGAAGGAGACTTTGAAGACAAGAAAGAGTCATCTGCACTAGCTGAATCAGGAATCAATAATGCAAGACAGATGTTGGAAGTACCTCCTAGGGAAGCATTATTTGAAGTATCTGCTGGGGAAGCAATGCTGGAAGTACCTGCTAGAGGAAGCAACGTTGGAAGTACCTCCTGGGGAAGCATCGTTGGAAGTACATCCAGGAAAAGGGTTGTTGGAAGTACTTCCAGGAAAAGCGTCATTGGAAGTACCTCCTAGGGAAGCATTATTGGAAGTACCTTCAGGGGAAGCATCGTTGGAAGTACATCCAGGAAAAGGGTTGTTGGAAGTACTTCCAGGAAAAGCGTCATTGGAAGTACCTCCTAGGGAAGCATTATTGGAAGTACCTTCAGGGGAAGCATCGTTGGAAGTACCTCCTAGAGAATCATTTTTGGAAGTACCTCCTAGGGAAACATTATTGGAAGTACCTTCAGGAGAAGCATCTCCACTAGCTGAATCAGGAATCAATAATGCAAAACAGATGTTGGAAGTACCTCCTAGGGAAGCAGTTTTTGAAGTACCTCCTAGGGAAGCATTATTGGAAGTACCTTCAGGAGAAGAAGCATCGCTGGAAGTACCTACTAGGGAAGCAATTTTGGAAGTACCAGATCAACTCAGCTATACCACTCGCATCGTGGATTCTAACAGTGGTACTTGTAAGACTCTTTCCACGAATTCTAACTTAAATACTGTAGCGAGCACGAGCCACTCAAATTGTCACCAAGGAGTCTCTGCAGCATATCCCCCTACATGTAAGTCAGGAATCATAAAGGCTGAACAGTTATTGGAAAAAAACACTCCAGAGGCATCTTTGGAAGGCAAGTCTTTGGAAGCAGACCGAATACAGTACCACAATGACATAAACATGGACACAAAGCCACATCTGCTATCTAACTCAGGAATTAATGACTCACAAAATATAGTGGAGGCTCATACTTCCTCAGGCTGCAAACTAGAACCATCAAGAGAAGGTCATCAGACTGTTCCAGAGAATACTTCCAAAGTTAAAGCTGAGGTAATGGATGTTGAAAATTTCCAGCCAACTACCTCATGTGAACTTCTCTTCCTGTGCAAATCAACAAAGCAGGATTCAGTTGGCTCTGAACTCGACATCCGTCCCAAGAATCCAGAGTCCAGACACCCTGCTGAGGAAAGCAACGAACTAATCCAAGCTGAAGTGACGAGACAAGAGACGTGTTTTTTAGTATCGAACGGGCAGAAGTATAAAACGTGCAATGACAAAGACGAGGCTTTCAGTGGATCTGCAAGTCGGGATCAAACGGGTAGTGTCATTAAATCTACAGATACAATGGCCATCAGCGAGCAGCCAACATTTGGGAGAAATTCTCCGTCCCAGACCTCCGAACATTTTCCAAGTACATCAGAACTTGCGAACGAGAGGGAAGGACCAGGGAAGGCGTCCGGAGGGGACTGTAAACCCAAAGTCAAACGGAAGAGGAAGCAGACCAAAAAGCTCTCCGTCAGGATGAAGCCCAAGGGCGCCCCCACCTTCAAGTTCCAGTGCATCTGCGGCGAGTACGAAGAACAGCTGGACTACGATCTATTCTTTGAGTGCCGACAGTGCAGTGGCTGGCAGCATAAGACGTGTGTCGACTACAGTGGAGTGCCAGAGAGTGAATGCAGCCTGTGCCCAATGTGCTGTGTGGATCAGGTAAGCTATCGATGCATTGTTTCACACCAAAAAAACATTTTGTCAGAATTAAGTTGCTTCAGAGTTTTCGTACTTAAAGGAACATTACAGAATTGGTTTTTGCTAACGAAACAGTTGCTGGCAGTGTAAGCACTTTATGTAATCCACCATATAGGCCCTATACATAAACTGACAAACCTGTAGAAGTTTGAGATCGATCGGCCATCTGGGTCTCGAGAAAATCGGTGAAAAACCGATTACACATTTGCATGAAATCATATAGATTCAACAAATGAATAAAACACTCACTGAGCGATAAACTCCAACCGGAAAATTAGTTTATTCATTTCTCATCAAATATGGCATTTCAGACAGAAATATTTCAAGGGATGTTTTCTACTATCATCATCATTAGACCGTGTAAGTTTTATGTAAATCTGTGATCAAAAGTATATTTTACAAGTTTTTTTCTTACCAATTCTGTAATGTTCCTTTAAGGGTAGGTTCATCGTTTGGTTTTTGTCAATGTAATGCTGATTTATTGGCAACATTATCAATAAAGATACAATGAAAGTCACAAGTGTAAGTTTCAGTTGAATACAGTGTCAACTTGTTGAGAAAAAAAACTGTTATGATGTTTTCACAAGAACACCAAAAATGTATAATGTACTCTTTTGATTTGTTTTTTCTTGCTCAGCCTGCAGTGCCGTCAGGAGCCACCCTGATAGTCTCCCCCAAACCAATCTGCCACCAATGGATTGATGAGATCAATAGACATGTCCGTGCACAGACACTTAGAGTTCTTGTAAGTTTTACTGAATTGTTGAAGAAAGATATACAGTAGACAGCAAAAGAGCATTTTGATACGAGGGATTGCTTGGAACATTGCATATATGGAACACTGACAGTTCCATTTGGAACACAGACTCCCCACTGGGAACACTGACTGTTCCGTCAGGAACACTGACTGTTCCATCGGGAACACTGACTGTTCCAATGGGAACACTGACTGTTCCATTGGGAACACAGACTCCCCACTGGGAACACTGACTGTTCCATCAGGAACACTGACTGTTCCATCGGGAACACTGACTGTTCCAATGGGAACACTGACTGTTCCATTGGGAACACTGACTGTTCCAATGGGAACACTGACTGTTCCATCGGGAACACTGACTGTTCCATCGGGAACACTGACTGTTCCATCGGGAACTCTGACTGTTCCATCGGGAACACTGACTGTTCCATTGGGAACACTGACTGTTCCAATGGGAACACTGACTGTTCCATTGGGAACACTGACTGTTCCGATGGGAACACTGACTGTTCCAATGGGAACACTGACTGTTCCATCGGGAACACTGACTGTTCCATCGGGAACACTGACTGTTCCATCGGGAACTCTGACTGTTCCATCGGGAACACTGACTGTTCCATTGGGAACACTGACTGTTCCGATGGGAACACTGACTGTTCCATTGGGAACACTGACTGTTCCGATGGGAACACTGACTGTTCCAATGGGAACACTGACTGTTCCATTGGGAACACTGACTGTTCCATTGTGAACACTGACTGTTCCATTGGGAACACTGACTGTTCCAATGGGAACACTGACTGTTCCATTGGGAACACTGACTGTTTCATTAGGAACACTGACTGTTCCATTGGGAACACTGACTGTTTCATTAGGAACACTGACTGTTCCAATGGGAACACTGACTGTTTCATTAGGAACACTGACTGTTCCATTGGGAACACTGACTGTTTCATTAGGAACACTGACTGTTCCATTGGGAACACAGACTGTTTCATTAGGAACACTGACTGTTCCATTGGGAACACTGACTGTTTCATTAGGAACACTGACTGTTTCATTAGGAACACTGACTGTTCCATTGTGAACACTGACTGTTTCATTAGGAACACTGACTGTTCCATTGGGAACACTGACTGTTTCATTGGGAACACTGACTGCTCCATTGAGAACATTGTCCCACAGGGAAAACTGATTGTTTCAGTGAGAACACTTACCTTCTTTTTTTCCCCAGGTATACAACGGTGTGAAAAAGCACGGTTTTCTGCACCCTCGTACTCTAGCCAACCAGGACATCGTCATTACAACCTATGCCACTTTGAGATCAGAACTCAACTATGTAGGTCTACTTCAAACAAACAGTGAGTTCTTTAACGTCTCTTCTATACAAATGTTCGCTTTATAAAGAATTAGAACCTTGTGCATTGGTGGTATCACGCTGCCATCTTAGAGATTAAAAAGATGATGACAAATTCAAAAACGTACAGCAATGTAAGCTTGGTGCATAAGATGGGCCAATGAGCTACCTTCTTTTGACTTCTGTCCGAGGGGGCTCTACTCAAATGAAGTCATTTGCATAAAGGCCTATTTGGTTTTATTATTTAATTCATAGACAAATGTAGTCTTTGTATGAGTTGTTTTTGATATACAGAGACTTGCACGGTAGTCTACTTATTTCAAGCCCAACAAAATATTTGCCTAAAATGAATGTGCACATGGTCACTGACAAAACAAACAGATTTTCGATGAAATTTATCACTGGTTGGGTTGTATGGTGTGTCTTTTGAAAACTAGAGGATGGAAATTAATTCACTCTCCAAAACAAACAATGATGTACAAATAAACAAAGGTGGAAAATAAACAATTTTAAAAAAGTTCTACACTATAACTCTTCTTGTAGGTCAGAAAGGTCGACGGTTACGACACGCCAAACGCTACATGGCAGTTCCCAGCCCCCTGCCTGCGGTGGAGTGGTGGAGGGTATGCCTTGATGAGGCCCAAATGGTAGAGAGCCCCACAGCTAAGGTAAACTATTTTGTTGTCCCCTTACCCCTTAAGGTTTTTTTTTTTGCAACCTTAACCCTCCTACTCTTGGTGGCATTTTCCATCGAGTTGACCAACCTTTTTGGGTGTATATGGCGGCACACTTGTGGAATTTTTATAGCGTGCAATTTTTTCATCCATTGTGATTGGGTTATAAGTTTACAGGCTGATTTGAATTAAAGTATTATTTTTTTACATAGGATTTTAAATTGTACTTATCGGTACTCATGGTTTATTTGTTTAATTTTGTTATCCCATTCATTCATTCATTCATTCATAATGATTTATTCAGACCTTGTATCGCAGCCAAAGGCTGAATTGCACATGGTTTACAGTCAAAACAACAAGATTAATTACACAATAAGAAGTCGCTGAAAATGCGGAAATACAATACACAGATACAACAGACATTAAACAATTTAAACTTCGGGGTTCTAAAGCGACCTCTTAGGAAAACGGGCAACTATAAAAGGAGCATATACTCCCAGTCCTAATGATCCCGCTATCAGAAACGCAACATAATTCTTACTGATACTAATTCTTATTCAAGTTGAATATTATAAAGTTTTGTTGGAGGTATTATAAATGTTTTGTTGTTATTATAAAGGTAGGGTATTGGACTATCCTGATAGCGTAAAAAAGTTCTGAGAATGGGGGTTTGTTTGTGTGTCTCAATACACCGATCCAGTAGGCCACGCCCACCATAGCAACGGCCAAACGTGTTGCGTGTCCCCCCGTCCGCCGTGCACGTTGTTTTTGTCGGACAAAATGGCAGTATAGTGTCGGACCTTAAATCCCGCATTGTGATTGGTCAATTTGTCATGGGGCGTGGCCTACTGGATCGGTGTATTGCCAGGTTCGCTCTGTATGCTTCAGAGTTCATCTTAGTTTTGTATTGTACGTTTATACAGACTGCTGAGATGGCTGTGCAGCTGACTGCTGTGAACCGGTGGTGTGTCACTGGTACTCCCGTGCAGAGAGACTTGTCCAGTAAGTTCATTGCTCATGTTTTTTTGCCGTATCGATTCTTGTTGGACAGACTAGGCAAGTCTATGAAACTCGCCGCTCGCTTCATGCTTTAGACGGGGTGTTCTTGGTGTGTTGAGGGAGGGGGCTAGAATGGGCTGGATTGTGGTGGCGTGGCAACATCCACGGCATGAGCGATAAACGGAAGGTGTCTGAAATACGGAATGAGGGCGTTCTTCCACGTGGTCACCCAAGAAAGCGCAGGATGAACAACATCTCAATTGACCTCAAATGCATTGACTAAGACCATGAGGCATGGAGAAACGTAATTAAGCCAGGCTCACATGACCACGAGTGGCATAAAACCTGGACTTCGGTGTACAAGTGACGTTATTGCCCCTTTCCTAATACCGTAGGCGATTTTAGTCAACTGCACTCATACACCCTCTTCCTTACTATTGGCAACTTAAGCCGACCAAGCTTGCACTAAAAAGAGTACTCAAGCCTGAGCACAAAGGCCATTTGTAATAAAGCTGTAGTTTTGTTCCTGTTCACCCTCATCACTTAAGCTTTTCATTATTGGAAAGAGAAAAATCGATATTTCCAATGATGGTAAAATGAATAAGGTTGCTTTTATGGAGTCTTATAAAATTGGAGTTGGAAGATCCAAAATGCCAAACACCCATGGAGTGCCATCTGTGTAAGAATGTGTGCTTCATGCTTGAGTGGTCACACAATGCGGTCACCAGTGGTTGTAATATATTGACTCTTATATGATATTGGCTCGGCCATGACACGCCACGTGTTGTTTATGTCCATAGAATCCGGTAACGAAAGGGTTGAACTGTGTAGTAGAATTGGTAGTATTTAGTTTTTCTACTCACAACTTTATCATGTCTTGAATTCCATTCTAGATCTGTACGGATTATTCCTTTTCCTCGGTGTGGAGCCGTACTGGGTCAAGTGCTGGTGGGACAGCATCCTCTACGAACCCTATCTCCACGGCAACCACGAACCAATGGAGGAGGCTCTGGCACAAGTGCTATGGCGCAGTGCCAAAAAAGACGTCATCAATCAGGTGTGGATCAGGTTATGTTCATGTGGAATTATTTGTTTTAAAAAAAAGTTGTTTGTGATCTCCATCGGTATGATTGCTGTTTTGTTTATTCTCGTTTTTATTTCAAGTCACCAAAACAAAGTATTCCACTAAATTCAGGTGAAAAATAAACACAAAATACTTTTTGTACCATAGAGTGTGACGGAAGACAGAAAAAATACTGTGACGAAATTGTTGCTCACTTGTTCTTCTTCATCTCCCCTCAGTTCTTAAATGGCGCTTTATCTACCGGCGTCGCAGGTATGCAGAGCTATGTTTGAGACCCATTTTATATTTAACACCTTGTAAAGTTTTACACGGCGATGCAGCGCAATCCACCGCAAATTATGCAAGAAACACTGGGGCAAATCCAGTCTCTTACATGCAGTGCGAAGGTCAAAGCAATTATGGCTAATAAATGTCTCGCTCAAGAACACAAATTCCATGACTGGGATCCGAATTCACGCTCTGACAAAATAGCCACGTCAGTCTGGTGCACTAGAACCGCTCGGCCACAAAACTCTAGAGGAAATGTTTTCTTTTCCGATAACTGTTCTTTAGAGACCCAAAAGAACCCACTCCGCGGCAGTGCAGTTAATTATGAGAAGTCCCCCCGATCCACAAAGCTAAAGTAGTAGTCCAGGCCGATTTCCTACCTCCCGCCCAGGTAGCAGTTAATAAGCAGGACAGTTCTTTTCAGAACTGAGAAGTCTCCCGAATTCCCGAAAATCTACTTCGTGGTAGTAGAATAAATAGCAAGACAAGTTCTTTAAAGAACAAATCTACACAGCAAAGTAGATATTTATACACATGGTGTTACCGCAAACCGAATATTATATTCTTTACAAAATGTTTTTTCCAACTTTCCAGATCAATATTCCAGCCCAGACCGAGGAAACCCACTGGCTCAATTTCTCACCGATCGAGACCCACTTCTACAGACGCAAACACGAGGACTGCTCCAAAGATTTCCTCCAGGTCACCGGGCGTCTCAAGTTCGACGTCAAAACCAAACTCAGCGCCCTGGATAGAGCTACAGTTCACAAGGTAGGAACGAAAGGAACTCTATCCCCATCTTGGCCCATTTAGAGCTGCTTAAGCACAAAAAAATAGCTAAGCACAACAAATTTATGCTTACCAGAATAAGGTTACCAGCCCAAACTACCATGTCACATGTATAATTTGTGACTGTTACCCTGCTCATTTCTGCTGAGCAGACGATTGTTAAGCAATATTTTCTGCTGAAGCAACCCTATGAAGTTGGGCCAAGGAATGCTCCCCTCCTTCTATCGCCATTTTCAGGAAGCGTTATAAAACATTTTTCTCAAACCCCGTCTTCGTCTTTTTGTTTCTCGTCTTATTTTGTACAGCCCTTTGTTCTTTGGTGAAGGCGCTTTATAAATACCTATTATTATTATTATTATTATTAATAAGAATATGCCCAAACTGTGAACAGGATGTTGAAAATGAAATTCACTTTTTAATGGAGTGCACGTTGCATGCTGAGTAAAGACAGACAAAGTATGTTTATTGAAATCTTTAAATTACATAACGTCTTCACAAGTAAGACTTGTGATGAAAAATATATATGTTCTTATATGTCCTCTCAAGGAAAAGAATTGTCACTTGCGTTGCAAAATATATTTTCATGTTCGATGAGCTGAAAGAGAGGCAAATTATCTAAAGTATAATGATTATTATTTATGTAAAGTATATTAAAGTTTCCACGTTACTACCATGTAAACGTCCACCTATTTATTTATTTAATGTTGGTATGTATATCATTTAAATTGATGCCGTACCCCCTGCTAAAATAAAGGATTCGAACTACCTCAAGCTACCGGGCAATCTCGGTGGTCTAGTTAGTAAGACATCTGCTCTAGAATGGCAAGGGTCATTGGTTGGAATCCCACCTGAGCAATATGCCTGTGGATTTTTTTCTCACAGAACTCTGGGGAAGTACCGAGTATACAATGCTTTACACGCATGGGTGAAAGGGTAAAACCAAATAATATTCTTTAGACCCAGGGCAAATTTAACGTCTGTTCATTGTTGTTATCCTCCCCCGGGGTTATGGGCGTAAGTTCCTGAATTTGGAATAAAACAGTCAGTCAGTGGTAGACTTTGTAAAGCTACAATCCCGGCCAAAATGCTTGGGCCACCCAGTCCTAACGTTACAATAACCATACAATAACCATTCCCTGTCTGTCTCACAATAAACATTCTCTCCCCCGTCTCCCCGCTCAATGTTGTCTGGAACGCAGAAGACCGTGCAACAATGTGATTCAACATTGAAAGGGGGCAGATTTCCATTGTTTACGTAGTTCTGAGCATGCGCATATTTCTGAGAACAATGGGTTTACCCGGTAGGTCTGCTGCCAACGTAGCGTCACCAAAAGTCTCCCATTATTAAGTTATGAATGCGTTTGTATTTATTGTCGGCAGTTTATTTTTTTTAATAATTGCCTCTCCGATGATGCTACAGAGATGGGTCTTATCCTGAATTAGTTCTTGTGCTTTTGTTGCTCCTCCTCCACCAGTTGATGAACCCCTTGCTGCGACTGCGCCAGGCCTGCTGCCATCCTCAGGCCGTGCGCGGCGAGTTTGTCAGCATGCAGCGAAACACGCTCACCATGGCCGAGCTGCTCCAGTCGCTGACGCTCAAGGCGAAGCTGGAGTCTGAAGAGGCGCACAGGCAGCTGGTGTGCGCCCTCAACGGCCTGGCTGCAGTCTGCATCATCAAAGGCGAGGTTAGTTTGGTTTGTGGGACTTTATTTCATGAAACTTTTAATTTCACGGTTTTGCAGGGAAATTTTGCCTGTGCCCTCGTTACTAGGCATTCTTCGCTTACACAGCTAGCACAGAAATTTGGTGCTTGCACAGTAAGCGGAGAATGGTGATCACAAGCGTAGAATTCGGCGGTAAACAGAGCAATGAAACTTGGCCCAGCTGTGCTCATTTGTAATGGAATTTGGGCCAAGCTGTTAAAAGAGATAAGTTTCTCAATCTCAGTCAATTTCTGCAGTGGCATTATGCGGCCCTGATTGATCATACATACAAAGACAGGAAAGTGTGGCATGAGTTACGTCACCTTTGTGTGGCGTGTCGTTGGCCGAGTGGTCTAGTTCCCAGGACCCAAGCTCTGGTGTTGTCAGAAGATGAGTGTGGGTTCGAATCCCGGTCATGACACTTGTGCCCTAAAGCAAGGCACTTAACCATAATTGCTTCATAAAAAGTCGGGAAGGTACTACATTCTGCTCTACCAGCCAGGCTCCTTGTGGATGACACCCATGCCTACATCCTTACGGGCTGTGAAGGGGGCAACGTGTCCCTGGGTGACAATTCATTTGGGTCAACAGCACAAATCAGTTAAGTGTAGCCCTCAGCTTGAAGTGGCCGTTTGGCCTTGTGATTTAGGCGATATCTCATAGAAATTTTTAAAAAGCATATGAGAGATGTTGAGGCATCTTGGAGTATTGTCTGTTACCCTAGGATTGTTTTAGTTGGTGTTTTTTTTTGTAATATCTCTCCACCATTTTGCCTCGTCAGACACTAGATGCAATTCAGCATTATCGAGACGTTCTGCTGTCTGCCGAGCAGCACAAAGACAGACTGAAGACGGACTCTCTTCAGAGACTGCACGCTATGCACAACCTCCACCAGCTGCTCAAACTCAAACCAGAAGGGTTAGTCCCTACGCTGAGAGATGGGGAACTAGACAGACAGGTAAGGGCAGAATACAAAACTGTAACTGAATGTTTACCTTTTCAAATGTTTTCTCACATAAGAGGATCCTGTACGTTCACAGTTAAAGGAACATTACAGAATTGGTAAAAAAAAAACTTGTAAAATATACTTTTGATCACAGATTTACACAAAATTTACACGGTCTAATGATGATGATAGTAGAAAACATCCCTTGAAATATTTCTGTTTGAAATGTCATATTTGATGAGAAATGACTAAAGTAATTTTCCAATTGGAGTTTATCGCTCAGTGAGCGTTTTATTCATTTGTTGAATCTATATGATTTCATGCAAATGTGTAATTGGTTTTTCACTATTTTCTCGTGACCCACATGCCGATCCATCTCAAACTTCTACAGGTTTGTCAGTTTATGTATATGGGTGGATTACATAAAGTGCTTACACTGCCAGCAACTGTTTTGTTAGCAAAAACCAATTCTGTAATGTTCCTTTAACACTTGGGAAACCAGATTATAGGCCTGTGGTTGCCTCTAGATTTTGCCTGATTTTAGGAGTTTTTTTTCCAGCTGTCCTTCCGCAAAAAGAACTATGGCCGTCATCTAAAAAAAGTCAGGGATGCTAGTTTGACAGCTAATGCCGGAATTCTGGCTTTTTAAAATTTCCCCAAAGAAATCCGGTGCTCGGTCTTTCATCCGTACAGAAAAAAAAACAGCACCTTTATGGAGCATGCTCAGATAGTCCTGGTTATCAAGCAGGTGATGCATGGTGACACATGATTGTCTACCCGCTAAATCAATGACTTCTCTTTGTTCTCCCATTGTTTGGATGAGTAACATGCCTGTGGATTTTTCTTTTTCACTGGGTGAAAGCACTGAGTTTACAGTGCTTCACACACATCGGTGTATGGGTAAAAACCGAATAATGTTCATTATCCCCGATGCAAGTTTAACATTCATTAAACCCAGGGCTAGTCTCCTGACGATGACTAGAGCAAGCTAGTCGAAACATTGAGACCAAAAAGAACTCACTCCGCGGCAGTGCAGTTAGTTACGAGAAGTCCCCCGATCCACAAAGCTAAAGTAGTAGTCCAGGCCGATTTCCTACCTCCCGCCCAGGTAGTAGTTAATAAGCAGGACAGTTCTTTTCAGAACTGAGAAGTCTCTCGAATTCCGAAAAATCTACTCCCCGGTAGTAGAAAGACAAGTTCTCTAAATAACAAAATCTACACAGCAAAGTAGATATTTATATACATGGTGTTACCGCAAACCAAATATATATTGATACCTCACCATGCAATGCCTCAAAACCCATAAACCCTGGGCCCAATTTCATGGAGCTGCTTAAGTAAAAAAAAATTGCTTAAGCACGAAAATAGCTTGCTTATTTTACACATGTTACTGGCCAAAATTTCATGCCTTATACATTGCTTGTGACTGGTATTTAGCTGTTGTTTACTTAGCATAACAATTGAGTGTATAGTCTTTGCCGGTAGTCAGATTTGACTAAGCAATGATTTTTTTGCTTAAGCAAAGTTTTGTGCTTAAGCAGCTCCATGAAATTGGGCCCAGGCCTGTTACCGATAATTATAACTCTAGATTTGTTTTGTTGGTTACTCGAGACCTTTGAAAAAAAATGTCCGATTGATTTGACAGGTGCAGGAGATTCGAGACGCTTACCTTGCTAAGGCGGAGGCAGCAGTGCAGTCCAGCCTGACCAGTCTACTCCCACTCCAAGAGAAGATCACCGACCTCAAAGACCAGGTAAATGATTCCCAAATTGAAACAAGCATTCACAAAATCCCTGACAAAAAAACTGCCATTAAAGCACTAGGTAACCACAGATAGACAAACTGTGGATTAAGTGCCTCCGGACCAGTCAACCCCATGGTCTGAACATCCAAGAAGGAAGTGACTGACAACTTTTTGTCTTTGCCTTTTTTCCCCAAACTAATTCCCCAAACTGTTTTTCCCCAAGCTATCTTCAGCTGCCCCGTGGTGGGTGGACGGTCTGCAGTGGGTGCAGCACTTGGGACTGGATGAAGAGTTCATTGACAAGGTCAAGAACACCTTGCAGTCTGCGACAAGCAGCGATACACTGAGCGTTGTCAACCAGTAAGAAACCTTTGGCTTTTTTCATCTCGTGTAGGACGCTGGCTCATTAACCCTCCTACTCTTGGTTCCTTTTTCCAGCGAGTTGACCAACTATTTGACACCATTCAACTGTATGGGTTGTGAATGGTGGTACAATTGTGCACAGAACTTGCTGTGTACTGTTGCAGGCTGGCATAGTTTATCTATCATTCAAAACCATAGTGGCTGATATGAAAGGGTCAGAAAGTGGGAGGGTTGACTCTACTGTGTATGCATTCACTACATTATATCATATTGCAGGCTGGCTTTTTGATTTGTCTATCATTCAAAACCGCGGTGGATGATATAGAATAGTCAGACAGTGGGAGAATTGACTGTGTACTGTGTATGAATTCATCACATGATACAATATTTCAGGCTGGCATAATTTATCTATCATTCAAAACCACAGGGGATGATATTGAAGGGTCAAACAGTAGGAGGGTTGACTTTGTATTGTGTGTGCATTCAACACATTATATCATAATTTGCCTGTCATTCAAAAC
The DNA here is from genome assembly GCA_032158295.1 of Pycnopodia helianthoides. Classification (NCBI taxonomy): domain Eukaryota; kingdom Metazoa; phylum Echinodermata; class Asteroidea; order Forcipulatida; family Asteriidae; genus Pycnopodia; species Pycnopodia helianthoides. The sequence continues at coordinate 12,306,177 of CM063252.1, read as the reverse complement.
CACAGTGAATGATAATGAATGGTCACACAGTAGTAGGGTTAATGATTCATTTTGAGTTCACATGTAATGCTGTAAAACAGGTTTACAAGACCTGTTATGTCACTTCAAAATATAGTTTAAAACTTGTTTTTATAAAATACGTTTTAAATTCTTTTGGGTAAATTCAAAACTTGTGTTGATCTCCCTTTACAGTTTTTCTACCATCGGAGGCCTCCAGATGGTTCTGGTCACCAAAATGGACGATCTGACCACTGCGTACCAACGTCTGCAAACTGGCATGGTGAGACTCAATGTTGAGGTCACTCAGGAACTGGTATCCGAGGCTACGGATTGCCATCTGAGACCATTCGGCGGGAAACCAAAGAACAGGTATAGACTCCTTTTCAATTGATACAGTATGTACTGCTGTGACATTTTAGGGTTCTGACTATTGTTGTCCAGGTGTAGTTGAACAGCTTTGCTACCGGCAGGGCACCCTATCGCCGTGTTTTTTTTTTACATGGTCACCCGAAACTGCATAGAGTTAGACATGTCACAAGATCAAAGAAGAATAAGAGGTGACCAGTTGCTCAATGGCTTGATGCCTCTTTTGCTACACACTTGAGCACGCACATAGAGCGGATTGACCACAGACCTAATTAAAATGTGCCATACATTAGCACATTAACTAACCAACACAAGGGCTTAGGATCGAGCAAGACGTAGAGTCCTAGGCTAATTCACAACCAGAATAAATAAATGAAATGAAACGAAATGATAAGCTTTTTTTAATTGCTCTGTGTAATATTTCTGTTTATATTAGGTGTCCATTCTGCAGAGTTCATACATTGTTCACAGAGTATGAAACATGTTTGTTTTCCATCAAGCAGAGGTAAGAAAAATTGTTTTTTTGTTGTTTAAAAGTATGTGACCATCATTGGTACGTTTCAAAACCCAGTATCCACACTTTACGTGACCCAACTTATACATGAAATAACAAACTTGTGAAAGTTTTAACAAACTTGTGAAAGTTTTAACAAACTTGTGGAAGTTTTAACAAACTTGTGAAAGTTTTAACAAATTTGTGAAAGTTTTAACAAGCTATGAAAGCTTAAGCTCAATCAGTCATCGGAGTTGATAAAAATAGCGAAAAACCACTGTACTCAAACATCGGAATTCTTCGCAAATAAAAAAGGAAGTTCTAACAAATTTTCTACAACAAAGAGACGTTATGGCGGATCCAGACCCAGACGATGATGATGAAAACAATGCGACAGGACCAAGACTTCTAGGTTCCTGGGCAGCCAGTGAGGCAGAGAGAATCCTCCGATCTCTCCTGGCATTCCTGAAGCATCATGGCGCCGATGAAGACGTCCAGCAAGACGGCAACAATTATGTGGAGATGGTGGACACACAGAAGAAAGAGTTTAAGGTAAAACCAAAAGAGGAGACCGCCACTGAACCTTATTAAACTCTTCCTTACTACAGGTGACTTTAGTCGACTGCACTCATACACCCTCTTCCTTACCTTAGCGTGTCGTGGCCGAGCGGATAAGAGCACCGGACTCAAGCTCTGAAGTTTCTGTTCAGCAGAGTGTGGGTTCGAGTCCCAGTCGTGACACTTGTGTCCTTAAAGCAAGACACTTAACCATTATTGCTTCTTCCTTCGGATGGGACGTAAAGCCGTTGGTCCCGTGTGTTGTGTAATGCACGTAAAAGAACCCAGTGCACTTATCGAAAAGAGAAGGGGTTTGCCCCAGTGTTCCTGGTTTGATTGGCAGCATATTGCACCACAGCACCTTGTAAACCATTACATTGTGCTATGTAAAGGAATAGGTCTCAAAACTTCAAAAAGTAGCTCCACATATATACCTTGCAGGAAAATACTGACTGTTGAAGCGCCTTGAGCGTCACTGAGTGACGGATATGAGGGGGTTGACCAGGCAAGATAGACAACCTCACACATACTTGTGGAACAAATTTGCACCTTCCTCCAACAGTAGGCCCTTAAAAAAAATATGCTGACCACATTTTTTAAAGACCAGCTTGAATGAAAATGAGGACGAGAAATCATCGCTGAAAATCATTTAAAGGAATATTACAGAATTGGTTTTTGCTAACAAAACAGTTGCTGGCATTGAATCACTTTATGTAATCCACCATATACATAAACTGACTGTAACCTGTAGAAGTTTGAGATCGATCGGCCATCTGGGTCACGAGAAAATAGTGAAAAACTGATAACACATTTGCATGAAATTCATATAGATTCAACAAATGAATAAAACGCTCAGTGAGCGATAAACTCCAATCGGAAAATTAGTTTATTAATTTTTCATCAAATATGGCGTTTCAGACAGAAATATTTCAAGGGATGTTTTCTACTATCATCACCATTAGACCGTGTAAGTTTTATGTAAATCTGTGATCAAAAAGTATATTTTACAAGTTTTTTTCTTACCAATTCTGTAATGTTCCTTTAACAAGTGTTCAATCAAAACATAAATTAAGCTCACAAGAGATCGGAAAAGTTTTTAAATTTCCGGAAAAAATATCCTTCTCCAAATCTTTTCGGTAAGCATAATTCCCACAGATGACGTCATTGTGTTGTCATTTTGATGCGCTCTGTCAATGTACTTAGTGTCTCAAAACCGTGGGGGCCTAATTTGTTGGTTGACAATTACAAAAACTGTATTAACCCTCTTGCTGTCTGACCATTCAATACCATTCACTGTGGTTTTGAATGATAGATAAACTATGCCAGCCTGCAATAATGATACCATGAGGGAATGCATGTACACAGTACACAGTTAGTTCTGTGCACAGTTGTGCCACCGTACACAACCTTGGCAGTCGAATGGTTTCAAATGGTTGGTCAACTCACTGGAAAATGTTGCCAAGAGTCACTGACAGTAGGAGGGTTAAAAGCTTTTCGGTTCAAAATGTACACCTTTTTTTTCCGCTAGACCAACACTATAGAATATCTTCAGTAAGTAGAGAAAAACCAAAATTCTCACAAGCATTTCTCCCCCGCAGAGTTTGCGAGTCACCTGGACCATGCTGTATGAACGAGTCGCATCTTGGGACGAGCTCAAGATGGCGACCATGCGCCTACGTCTGAGAGAAACTCACGAGCCAGACGATGTTACCTCTCAACCAAACGTCATTGAACCAAATCAGGTAAGGATTCCAATTTCCTGTCCTTTGTGTTTGAGTTATAGCCTGCCCGATATGGGGGGCAGAGGGTCCCCCCCTCCCCAATGTTCCCATACTATAACACACTATTTTTCTCTTGTAAAGAACTCCCGCCCCCCCCTAATTCTCAAAAGAATTCCTGAGATTCCAAGCACACAATGAAGACACAATAGGGGGGGTACCCTCTGCCCCATATCGACCACCAATTGGTTTGAGTTAGTCCTCTTGTTGTTATAGGGTTAGATTTAGTTTACTTTTGTTGTCCCTGACCCGCATGATTTGTTGTTGTTTTGCCAGAGTTTGGTTTTTCTTTCCTTGTTTTGGGGGTTTTGTTCCCCTCCTGCATGCTCCATCCTCACTCGCTCAATCCGTTTTGGTCCTTAGTTGTATTTTTCATTGCTTTTTTATTTGTTTATATAATTTTTTTTTAATTTTCCACTTCTTATTAAACTAGTGCCTACTTACTTAATTATTTGTTTCCTTTTTTGGGGGGGGGATTACTTCTTTTTTCATCTTCATGTACTTGTTTCTCTGTAATTTTTGTCTGGTTGTCTTGGTCAAATAAATAATAATAACTCAGCTGATGTCATCACCATAAATAAATCCTGTTTGATTCGGATTCAAGTGTGTCAGTTACTGTGCTGTGTGCATTTTCAAGACTGCTACAAAAAAAACGCTTGCCACGAACTCCACTCTACATCTTCGGTTTGTTTTTAATTTTTGTTGTAGTTGGATCAGCAGAGATATAAGCTCCTTAACGACAGGGTCCTGGCACAGAGTGAGTTGAAGAAGAAGCTCGGTCAGTTTTTCTACCTGAGAAGCCTCTCCAGTGCGCAGAGCGACCTACCAGACGGCGTCAATCCCGAACCATGCCCGATCTGCGTGCGGGAACTCGGAAAACAGGTGTGTAGGAGAAGGGTTTTTTATAACCAGAACTCTGAAGTGAGCTAACAAAATGTATTAAAAATATGAATTAAATTGGGGTTACAGGATTAGGAGGCTTGCATTGTTCAAACAACGGAGCAGATTCCATACTAAGTCAGCATTCATCAATTCATGTGAAATCCTCCAAGATTTCCCTGGTATCCCGCGTCAGCAATGAATCATCTTACATTACACTGGTGGTTACCAATGAAAATCAAGATTTTATTTGTTGACTGCTGCGACCGAAGTTTTGCACCGAAACTTTGCTAAACAAGAACAGCGAGTTAAAATCTCAGACATTTTTTCAATCGTGTAAAATGTAAATTGATTTTATAAATTGACATACAAACTAAAATAACTCAATTAAAACTTTTTATTAGCCCAATTTTGCGCTTGTTTTTTGCGGTACATGCACACACTATGCACACAGTTATCCATGTATTGCAGCAGCCTCGTCTGTGTACACGTGCGGCCATTATGTCACGCACTTTGTGCATAGTGCATTGATTATTACCGTGATCGGATATTACGAGCTTCGGATATAACGAGGAAAGCGGGCTAGTCCGGCGGACCTCGTATTAACGAGCGTCGACTGCTTCTAAATATAAATGAATGACTCTGATTCTTGTGGTCTCACACCAGTGGACAGTTCTTCCATGCGGTCACTCATTCTGCAATAACTGTATGGAGATGATGAGAGTACTCAACAGTTCACGACGTAAGACCATACGGTGTGCAATCTGTCGGTCCGTCTCCTCCACCTTGGAAATATCGTATGTCAGCACTGAACCGACCAATCAGGAGGAGGACTCTTCCATTAAAGTGAAGGTGAGTAAGCCTGCTGCAGGCGATCTGCAATACAATCGATTTTTGTTTGTATCAAATCGCTTTGCATTCTTCTTCTTACGTTTCACACTTTTCTCCACCTGTCTTCTTCTTCTAAACTAATAATATTTGTACGTGTGTTTTGTGTTGTCATTTGGCCTTCGAGAAGAATCTGGTAGAGTCAAAATGTGACTCGCCGCTAAGCATTCTTCATTTACACAGCTAGCCCAGAAATTTGGCGCTTACATTGTAAGTGAAGAATGGTGACGGAAAGCGCAGATTTCCGCAGAGACGTGAAATTGAATCTTGCCTGATCGGAAAGCACGAGTCTGCTGGATTTTTTCTTGGAAAGTTCAATCCACGATACATCACTCATGAGGTTTTTTTTTGTTCTCCTATCCAGGGAGGTTATTCAACTAAAGTGGAAGCCGTGGTTCGAATCCTTCTACAGCTCAGGAACGAAGACCCTCGCGTCAAGGCACTCATTTTTTCAACTGTAAGTAATAAATAGGGAAGACCTAGACAGCGAAATTCATGAAGATCTTCCCTCGTTAAGTTCTCTCTATAATAAACGGGTTCTGTTAAAAGTTCATCAAATAGTGTGTGGCCTCTCACACCCACTGCTAAATAGCCCATCATGTCCCAATGCGCATGATCGGTGCGCAGAGGATTCTGGGTGAAATCCAAGTCCAAGCAAATCCGGCAACCATCATGGCGCTGATTTTGAAGCAATGCGGTACACAACATATAAAACCTGGAGAAGTTGTACAAATGTATGTAAACTACAGCATGGTGTCCATATTGGCAGCTTGATACACTTTTGAACTGTACTCGGTTTCCCAAGATGCATTGCGGTATAGTTTTTAAGATGGCGCTTGTGCATATGGTCTATTGGTTTTTAATCAAATCAGGCGACTGTCTCCATGTCTGACCTACCTCCCCGCCCCAACCCCCATTGTCACTCCAGACAATCAATTGTTTCCAATAATAATAAGAAGAAGAAGATCACTTATAACCCCTTGCATCGGCCGCCATCTCTGAGGTCAAACAATGGAAGCGTGTATGCGTGTACTTGCCGCGCAAAACTCTCGGCCAATGGTAGATCTTCACTGACCTCACTGAGGGCGCTATTTTGGGCTTGTGACGGCATGCAAGGGGTCTGTACTGTGCTTAATATCACACATCGGTGTAGGGGTAAAACAACCTAACCTATAGATAGGTTGCAGTATGACGTAAATCGGCCATCTTTACGGGCAGTTTGGAACAAACAGTCATGCGTTTCGTGTGAGAACGGCGTGCAGCATGCGCACATTTTACAAAACTCACTGCACGGTTGGTTAGTGAACAACGCGGCTGCGTCAATAAGTTGAGCGCTTGACGCATCTGCAAGCCAAAATGCACTTTGCCCGTAAAGATGGCGTCTACTGGGAACTATCTATAGTCTACGCTGAGTTTGTTTGATTGTTCATATTATTTGTTATCTTCCTTCTGCAGTGGATTGACGTGTTGACAGTCATTGCCAAGTCGTTGAAGGACAACAACATTGAGTACCGTAGCATTGGACTGTCTGGAGACCGCCATTTCAAGGTAGCACTAGGCATGGCAGGGTTACTGTCTCAACAAAAACAACCATTTATTATTTCATGTAAAATTTGACTGGCTCTGGCATAAGCTTGAACTTTCCTATTGACCCAATTCACCTGACGTCACCATCACATTAATGTACTGACTTGAAGGCATTTGAGAAACATTCTTAAAGGCAGTTGGTATATTTTTGAGGATGAATCATTTGCAAAGTGGAGTGTCGTGGCCGAGCGGTCTAGTTCACCGGATCCAAACTGTGGTTTTGTCCAGAGCTGTGTATTGAGAGAGTTGCGACATAGAGCAGTTTTCTTATGTCACGTGGTTGCTAGATGCCGTTTTCGGTGCAAATGCAGCACAACCCAATGTGCAGTCTGCAATTTTTTTTTTCGTACCACACTTGAGACACGGGGTCAACAGTGAAGGGATCCGGGAAAGCGCCCATACCTTATGCGTGTATGCATTGGCTCTAGTGTGGTACGGAAAGAAAAATCGCATGCAGTCTAGTCTGGCATCCTGTGTTCCCCCATGTTGTTTTTTTAAAACTCAAAATGGCTTCTAATTGCAAGTCGTGGCAACTCTCTCAATGTACGGCTCTGGTGTTGTCACCAGCAGAGTGTGGGTTCGAATCCAGAATGACACTTGTGCACTTAACCATAATTGCTGCATAAAAAAAGTTTGAAAGGTAGTGCATTCTGCTCTACCAGCCAGGCTCCTAGTGGATGATACCCATGCCTACATCCTTTATGGACTGTGAAGGGGGGTAACCCTGTTTCAGCTCCCAGGAGTAGGTAGCAACGTGCCCTGGTGTCAGTTGATTTGGGTCGACAGTCAGAAACAGTTAAGTGTAGCCCTCACCTTGAAGCGGTCCCTTGTTTACAGGTTTCTAATTGGCTTGCGAGTTACAGTGACTAAGTTCACTTTATGAGACATCCTTGATTTCATTGAGAGATATAATAATAACAGTAATAATTATATGCTCTGAAAACACAATTTTAAAGGAACATTACAGAGTTGGTAAGAAAAAAACTTGTAAAATATACTTTTTGATCACAGATTTACATAAAACTTACACGGTCTAATGATGATGATAGTAGAAAACATCCCTTGAAATATTTCAGTCTGAAATGCCATATTTGATGAGAAATGAATAAACTAATTTTCCGATTGGAGTTTATCGCTCAGTGAGTGTTTTATTCATTTGTTGAATCTATATGATTTCATGCAAATGTGTAATCGGTTTTTCACTAGTTTCTCGTGACCCGATCGATCTCAAACTTCTACAGGTTTGTCAGTTTATGTATATGGTGGATTACATAAAGTGCTTACACTGCCAGCAACTGTTTTGTTAGCCAAAACCAATTCTGTAATGTTCCTTTAATCGTAAAAATTACTTTTAACCCTCCTAGGAAAACTTGATGGACTTCAAGCAAGAAGAGCGAGTGACGGCACTCCTGATGCCTGTACACAGCGGCAGCAAGGGACTGAATATCATCGAGGCCACCCATGTACTACTCGTTGAGCCCATCCTCAATCCAGCCAGTGAGCTGCAAGCTGTGGGCAGAGTTCATCGAATCGGCCAAACTAGGTGAGGAGAAACCATTTATCATCATCATGCAGTTGCCATGGGTTTAGGATATGCCTACTCGTCGGCCAGCGTAACAAAGTTTGCAACCTGCGACTAAATCAATATCAACTTTTGATAGACAACACGGAAACGCAGGCTCAAACTGAAACTGAAGTTTGATATCCCAGTATTTTGTTTCACTGATTTGTTTTAGGCCAACAGTGGTTCATCGCTTTCTAGTTCGAGACACGATAGAGGAACGATTACATGCATTTCTACAAGCTAAACACACAAGGTAAGTCCGATCGAGGGAGGGAGGGAGGGATGTTGTTTGTAGTTTGTTGAAATAATTTTGGCGGAGCGGGCAAGCGCATCGGACTTAAGCTCTGGTGTTTCTTTAGCAAGACTTGTTCAAGTTATATATCATCTACCAGATGTGCTGGGGCCCTGAGTGAGCCTGTGTCTTTTCATCCATTTTTACGTTTGTGTTGTATGTACATGTATTTTGTTAATTACTGAAATTTGTATCCATCCATTTTGGTGCTTGCGCTGTGGATGCTGTATGAAATAAATAAATAAATAAACAAATAAATAAATAATTATGATGGTATAAAATACTTTTATCCATATTAAATATTAGTGATTACCAGGACTGGTCATTTAGGCATAAATGTTTTGTGTCCCGAATTCAAATTTTATTTTGCTTTCAACTGTCATCATCTATTATTTCACCTTCAAATGAAAAGTTCAAATAATAACTGCAAATATATTTTTTCAATGAAATGTCATTACCCTTACAGTTTTTATCGTTTTTTAAAATATTTTTTATAAAAAAGTAAATCATTTATTCAAAACTGTTTCCAACCCCTCAGTGCCAGCCTAAACAACCTGGAAGGAGAGACTGGTGCACTAACTCTCGATACTCTCAAGCAACTCTTCACATATTGAAGCCGTGAAACCAGACAACGCAGGACGTTGAAGGTGTAGAAAACAACAAAGAGGGCGCTGTGCTGGATCTTTACTTGTGTGTGCTCTATAAAGCGGGTGTGGAACCAGTGGCTCAACTCGACCTTTTTTTCCCCCTCTGTTTTTTGTTTCGTTTTAGTATCTTTTCCTTTTGTAGACTTAAAACTTGTGACATCACACGATAGTAAGGCCTGTATCTTGCTACAGGCCTTAATTCCAATTGCCCACTTGCAGCTTAAATGTACCCACAACACAATCATCACGACCTTCCAATTATTTATGTTGTTGTTTCTTTTCCCCACTAAAAGTTCTGGATCTTGCACCTGGTGTCGGTAATCAAACCCAAAGTATCAATACCATGAGACAGAAGCTAGTTTAAAAATGGTACCTGGATTGAAAAAAGCCAAAATGGCTGAACGCATACATTCCCTGAACGAAGACTTGTTTAGATAAAGGGAAGTACTCCACGCTCTCTTTGAAACCCAGGACCTAATGAGACTATAGAAACTCGACCAATCAGAAGGGGGGGGGTATTCTAGCTTATTGGGATATTACAAAGTTTGCTTGGTATGAAGCTTATACTGGTGCCAGGCGTCCCATGAAATAGTTCAATATGGGATGCTGTCCTTTTTAAAGAAATGTGAATATTTCCTCCATGATTTTATCTTTCCAATCGTAAATGTAAGGGCTTGTGCAGTTTTTGATTTTTATTTAAGAGGGAATCTGTCTGGAAATAATTTATAGACTTGGCCTGCCTTTGTGGACCTCCACTAGAACTATCTAATTTAGTTAAAAGCACCTGTTTACCTCCATAGAATATATGCAAAGGTTACATGATTTCAACAACTAAAGATGTAGTTAAGGTATAAAACAAAACAAGTGGATATGAACATTTTGAAAAAATATATATGTGGAGTTCTGGTGAAACAAATCTTGAAAAAAGTAATTCAGATTTAATGATAAATTCCGAGCTGATTTAATTGATCAGCCCACAATGCTGTTGCTAAGTTTGATAGGGTGTTTCTCATTATTTCCATTACCGGTATATAAATGTTGAACAGCCGTCAGGTTGTAAACAGCAGTCAGTTGCAAACAGCAGTCGGTTGCAATCAGCAGCCGTCCGTGTCGCAAACGGCCGTCGGGTCGTAAAATAGTAGTCGTGTCATAAATAGCAGTAGGGTCATTAAATAGCAGTCGGGTCATTAAATAGCAGTCGGGCCGTAAACAGCAGTCGGGCTGTAAACAAGAGTTTGGTTGTAAACAGCAGTAGGGTTATACACAGCGGAGAATTATAATTATTGCACCCTTATTGCACAACCCTGTTGCAATACTCTAGCTGTCTAATAATCCAAGGGCGTAAGTTTGTACATTTGTACTTACTTCGTTATCGACTATGCATCATTAAACCAGGAAACCACAGAGCAAGGCTTTGTGTTCATTTTCTGGTATAAAGAAATCCCAGGTACTGTTGCTACTGTTTTAGGGGTTAAAAAACATGACCGTTTTTTTAATTTTTACGGGGCATGCTTATACTTCGTATAATCTACATGTGTTTTCAGTCATGTCATTGTTTGCATTGGATTCAGATTTTATTGTAGAATACTATCACTAAAAGACGTTTTAATAAAACCTTGAGTATATTTTACATAATGACTTGGTGTTCTTGCATAAAACAGTTTTGTACATGTACATCTACTGTGACCATTAGGGTAGAAATTTTACCTCCACGCTGTAATTGAACATTGTTCTTAAACACAACGCTCCGTACTCTACTGAATGATTGCCTAAACTTGATGGATTGAGTTCCTACACAAATAATTACATCTTGGCTCTTCGTGAAATCGGGACTCAATGAAGAATCCTTATTTATGGCTGTTATATTTTAACTTCGGCACCTCATCGTCGATGGCTGACTTGAAACTCAGTAATAAAAAGAGAGCTACTACTGCTGCCATACCGTTGAGGTGATGAGGAGAAGACCTGCTGACTTGCTGGATGCAGATGAATTGTGCTTTCCCCTCAAATACAGAATCGGTGCGAATATTTCAATGAAGTACGCCTTACCCGGCTATTTTACAAGTCGGGTCAGACGCACAACAACACGCCCCAGAAACTGTACAAGTGGGGGGCCCGGGTATCCGACACCTCCCACCGCTTGCACCCTCAAGGGGTGACTGCACGGCCGTCTAGGGGAGGTTGCCAGCCCCAGGCCGAGTCTGGTCCCTAAGGGTTTGCCATCATAACGATGGCGAGCAGTGGGGCTACTAAAAAGCAGCCCCGGAGCGAAGTATTATTTCCATTTGTCGACGGCTGCGAAGTAGACGTGCTGAGGAATCCACATTGTTACGCATTGCAACGCATCGCTGAGAAGACCTAACTCAGATGAGTTTGGCGAGGGCTTATATAGGCCTGTTGGCCGCGTGGCTGCCACACACCCACGCAATCAGTCTATTTTTACGCATGTAAACAGTCTATTGTTGGTGGCGTATCTATGCAGAATGGGGGGGGGGGGGTGACGTCATTTATTTACTTGTAGTCTTACGTCCTGTCGTCACAGTCGTGTATTCAGCATATTATGTTGTTGTTCGTGGGCAGTGGCACATATTTAAACGCCTGAGCAAAGACTATCTTTGTCAACGAATTCGCTGAGTGTGCACGGTACTATTTTCTGATATGAGGATTTTGATGACGTGTTCTTTCGGTTATTACCACTGGTGGTGCAATCGCCAAGCAGATCAGTCGACCATTTCCATACAATGAAGTAAATTAATTCAGATGCAATTTTAACTAAAGGCCATGACTGAAGGCATGAAAATGAAATTATAGAAAAGGAAGTATTTTTCTTTCTTAATACGTATTTGACGATTCTTTCTCAAATTGAATTTGGTTACCGGTTCAATTTCATTTAAAAAAGAAAAGACATCAATCCAAATCACGCAATCTTATGGAATCGACTTAACGAGTCCTGAACTATACATGATGTACAGCTTTTCATCAAAATTATTTTAAAAAGATATAAATCGCCCATTGTACGTTTTAAATTATAATGGGAAATTATGCTTTACGTCACGTGCCCGTCATAGAATATAGCTAGAAAATGATCCATACGATATCAACAATAAAACAGACAAAAGCAACATTCACTCAACAAACCAGCAATGCGAAGAAATATTGTTCCCCGCCCGTGTTGAATGTTTACTATGGCCCTTTTCGAATCCACGGCTTCGGCTCCGGATTGGGCTTCAGACCCAGTTTTCTTGTCTGACCGCAAAGCATGCGTAAGTTAAAATAATTGAGGGAGCCTAGCTAGGCCTGAGCCGATTTTGGAGCCGAAGCCGTGAATTCGAAAAGGGCCTTTGTATCTAGTCAGGGAATGTGCGTGGGGGGGGGGGGGGGGGTGGAGATTTTGCTTTTTACTCATGGCAAGGATGGAGTTGTGTACATGTTTTGGGGAAAGAAGCCTCATAACCAATACTGATGTACAATATAATATTTTGCATTCCTAATCAAGTTTTTGAAAGTTTATTGCTATATCTAACTTGTCCTCATAAGCGTTGTTATTGTGACTGGACCCCCATCACATACGCGGAATTGAAGAAAGTACCGGGCTGGACGGGTACGTTTTCAGTGCTCTTCCGCCGTCTCGTGGTTTGGTACTTTGAGCAAAAGTGACGTCATAACGCGGAGTGCTATTCTAGCTAGCTTGCCGAGGATATTATTTAAAAAAAACAACAACATAGTTTTCAGAATCCGTATAGGACCTAAGCAAATAACTAATAACAGATTGTATCCTATATAACGGATTTTAGTTTCATTTTGTTGGCTCTAATGGGCTATCGTGTAGTCATTTTTTCGGCGTGTCTGAGCAGAATAAGGTGACGTCATTTATAATTATTGTAGTCTCACATCCTGTCGTATGTTAGTCACAGTCCCCTATGATGTAGGGATCTGTGTACTGATATCGTTCGGGCAGTGACCATTCCACTGATTTAACGCCCGAATAAAGACTTTACTTTTGTCACTTATAATTATACATGTAGTCTCGAATCCTGTCATCATTTAGTCAGTCTCATCATCAGATGTAAGGATATGTGTACTGATATCGTTCGGGCAGTGACAATTTCAATAAAAACGCCGAACAAAGACCACATTTGTCAACGAATTCGCTGAGTGTGCACGGTGTGGCACACTATCTGTATGAATATTTGATGACAGTGTTCAATTTTATCAGTTGCTACTGGTTGTGCAATCGCTATACAATGTACATTGTACTTAGCGAAGTCACTTTACTTTTCCGTATTGACCCTGACGTCACCATCATAATGTCATAGTTGCGCAACCTCGTCCCCATGGTTTACTTTATTTCCAACCATGTTTTCAAAAACCATTATCATTTTAAGCCACTTTGGAATCGTGGTCAGTTTTGGACGCCTATCCGTTATCATAAAAACCAACAACAAAACTCCCTACAACAGCAACATTTTGAACAACAAAACGGGAATGCAAAGCAGCGATTTCCTTTCAGTGAATGTGATGTTTGGCCTGGGGTCTGGGGCGTTGGGCGTGGGGTTGATTGGCTTTTATTTCAAGGTAAGGGTTCAGTATAAACTTGGGATGGGTACGTATAAAAACCTATGAACTTACCATATCTTTATTGTTGTACACAAGGAATTGGAGTTAAGAGTATTTTTTTTAAAATTACTATTTTGCATTTTGTGAATGATGTTCGCTGCTATGTCCACACGTTTACTCATGAGCGATGTGTTATGACCGGACCCCCACAAATGCGGAATTGAAGAGAGTAATGTCATCATGACCTCCCTCCAAACCCCGCCCAAGAGGGGGCCCAGGGGACCTGTGAAGAACCAAACCGTATTAACACTAGCACCCTGATAACAGGTGACTGTGTAGCGGGTAAGTGATTATTGGCTGGTCTCCAGTTTGGGTCCCCCTGGCCATAGAAAGAGATGAAGGCAGAAGTGTTCAGTTGTCATCCCCCAGCCCACGACGCCTCCACCTTCGGCTGGAAACTCCCGACGGTGAAGTCACTGGGGGTCGACGAAATCGAGAAAGCAGTCCCGAGTCTGTTTGCCGGTGGCCTGTTTGCGGTATTCTCTTTGGGAGGGAACATGCCTCCCCCCTCAAGAACTCCGTCCGGCAGTGAGCACCAAAAACGCGAAAATACCCGGTGAGAAAGAAACGCGGCTCACGTGAAAGTGACCGCGCCGCACTGGACCGATGTCCCCGGGCTGGACGGGTGCGTTTTCAGTGCTCTTCCGCCGTCACATGGTTGTTGGTAATCGGACGGCGAGGCCCTTCTTGGAGGTCCGTGTGCTATGGATCTTCGAAGTTGGCCCACTGAAGAATTTCCGTTTGATAGAGCCCTTTTATACAGTTTTCGCAAAACCGGGAAAACGCCTTATAGGCCTAAACGTTGTCAGAACATTCTAGAATAATCTGATGCAATGATTGTGAAACGCCAGTGCATGCACGTAATGCATTTATACGCGGCCACGTTGACATTGAATGTGGAATGCTAAAAATAGAACCTGAGTGCCTGGATCTAAGGTGACGTCACTTATAATTATGCATGAAGTCTCGAATCCTGTCGTTACTTATTCAGTCTCTTCATAAGATGTAGGGATCTGCATTTGTAGCCTACTGATATCGTTCGAGGTCAATGACCCCGATAGTGCGCATTTTGGTCAAGTAGCCGCGTGCGAAATTAGTGGAATCGGGGGTCAATGCAACGAAAATAATGTAAACTCTTTGAACATGTTATTTGAAACGGATGCCGTTTTTGCCTCTGCAGAGAAAATACTTCAAGCATGAAATAACGAAATCCTGGCGCCTTAATGATAATTGTTCCAAATTTGCTTCTTGTTCTCTTTTTCACCAAACTTGGAAATAAATGTAGATTTGAATTGAATTGAAGAAGCAATTCGCTTTGCGATTTAAATTCGAATTCATACAACAACAGTAGCGAAGTTGGGTGGAAACAAATTCAATTCTTAGCAGGAAATGAAGGAATTAATGTGTCCACCCTTATTGTTTTTAGGCCACTTTGAAATAAATATTTTTTTTTTTAAATCCTTCAGTTAGTAATCACCCCCACCCCTACGCGCACATCGCGACGCCACATTGTTTTGTTGTATTATTCAATTTAAAAGGCACATTACAGAATTGGTAATTGTAAAATATACTTTTGATCACAGATTTACATAAAACTTACACGGTCTAATGATGATGATAGTAGAAAACATCCCTAGAAATATTTCTGGCTGAAATGCCATATTTGATGAGAAATAAATCAAACTAATTTCCGATTGGAGTTTATCGCTCATGAGCGTTTTATTCATGCATTGTATAACACATGCAAATTTGTAATCGGTTTTGCACTATTTTCTCGTGACCCAGATGGCCGATCGATCTCAAACTTCTACAGGTTTGTCAGTTTATGTATATGGTGGATTATATAAAGTGCTTACACTGCCAGCAACTGTTTTGTTAGCAAAAACCAATTCTGTAATGTTCCTTTAACCTCGGATTGTCAACCACGGCCAACGTCAACGCTAGCTGTAGTTCATACGTGTACAACAGACTTCTAGAATGTTCGGAAATGATTCATAAGGCGTTGACGCACTTCGCAAAACCATAGAGCAAGTCTGTTCCTTGCTCTATGGCAAAACAATATAAACAGGTCTATTTAGACAGAAGCTCTTCAGTGGGCCACTTTCGAAGATCCATAGCACACGGACCTCCAAGAAGGGCCTCGCCGTCCGATTACCAACAACCATGTGACGGCGGAAGAGCACTGAAAACGCACCCGTCCAGCCCGGGGACATCGGTCCAGTGCGGCGTGGTCACTTTCACGTGAGCCGCGTTTCTTTCTCACCGGGTATTTTCGCGTTTTTGGTGCTCACTGCCGGACGGAGTTCTTGAGGGGGAGGCATGTTCCCTCCCGAAGAGAATACCGCAAACAGGCCACCGGCAAACAGACTCGGGACTGCTTTCTCGATTTCGTCGACCCCCAGTGACTTCACCGTCGGGAGTTTCCAGCCGAAGGTGGAGGCGTCGTGGGCTGGGGGATGACAACTGAACACTTCTGTCTTCATCTCTTTCTATGGCCAGGGGGACCCAAACTGGAGACCAACCAATAATCACTTACCCGCTACACAGTCACCTGTTATCAGGGTGCTAGTGTTATACGGTTTGGTTCTTCACAGGTCCCCTGGGCCCCCTCTTGGGCGGGGTTTGGAGGGAGGTCATGATGACATTACTCTCTTCAATTCCGCATTTGTGGGGGTCCGGTCATAACACATCACTATTGTGGACACGTGTGGACATAGTAATGAACTTAATCTAATAACTTAATTAATTTTTATTTTTTTATTTTGTTGTGTGTTCTCTTGCTTTGTTTTCCATGATTCTCCTTTTTGCTCTTGACTAGGTTCGTCTGTTTTTTGGTACTTCCATTTCTCTTTGGTGTTTTTGCCGTTTTTTTGTAAGGACCCCAATGGAAATAAGTCCAAGTTATTGGCTTTTTTTGTGCTATCCTTGGATGATTTTGTGCTGTATTTCTTACTTGTGTTCTGTTTTGGTTAATCTTATTTCATTGTCTTTTACTCCTGTTGTTGTGTACATGTATGTATTTTTGGCATGTTCTTGCTGTATTTTTATCCGAATAAATTCAATCAATCAATTAATCAATCAATCAATCAATCAAACAATCAATCAGAAATTCAAAATATTTTTATTTGATAATTCAAACCCCTGTGTACACCAGTATTATAGTTCTTAGGTTTCTTTCCCCATACCCAACTCCACCCTTGCCCTGAAATGAAATAAAAAGCAAATCTTGATCCTGCCTTTTTGGTTCATGAGAAAGCGAATTTGAAACCAACTACGCAGAGTATTGCGTTTTATAAGCTTTAATGTGATAATTACAATATTTTCAAAACTATTTTTCCGTGTTTACTTTACCCCTACAATGTAGGCCCCTGTTTGTTTTTACACCAACGTCAGATTATCTTATACAAAAAAATTAAATGACATAACAAGAGCGCTGAAAAGGGGCTTGTAAGAGG
This sequence comes from Pycnopodia helianthoides, assembly GCA_032158295.1. NCBI lineage: Eukaryota > Metazoa > Echinodermata > Asteroidea > Forcipulatida > Asteriidae > Pycnopodia > Pycnopodia helianthoides. Next base: position 12,289,053 of record CM063252.1, on the reverse strand, counting down.
AATGCAAACGGAAACTACAGCTTTCGGAATTATAGCCAGACGTTCCCCTTGAAATAACGGTATGGTACCCCCCCCCCACCCCTAAAATGTTACCCTAGTTTCGGCGCTGTTGCGTTTACAAACTAAGATTGTGACATGCTGTGAAACTGGTAGAATTTTCTCGAACCGAATCTGAACTGTATGTAATTATGTGTTATTCTTGCTTGTAACATTATGCACGGTGAAATATGTCGATGCATAATGGTTGAACACTCCGAATACCTCGAAAAGACAGTGTAATCGAATACTTGTACTTCCGAGAGCGAATATTATACGCGCTTAACCGTTCACAACGATAGCACTGCGGGGTTCAATGTTCACGAATAATCGGTTTGGTAATGGCGGAGTCGACTCTTGCATTTGCCATTTTCGTCACGCGTCAGAGTCACGCTGTCTTTGACCTTGGTGAACAGGAAACAGCCGTGAGTGTACAGCTAATTTTAAATGCACTGGCATTTTGTACATTACCACAATACTGGTCTTGTTTCCCATAGCCTTTCAGGTTTTCCATTGGAAGTGCCCTTTGCAAAACGAAAATGGCCTTATTATTGGAAATATTGTCCTCTCCAACGTGAAATTCCAGGCCTGCTGTTATTTGGAGGTATATACAGGATTGGAAGAGCTGTCCAAAATAGTCAGACAGTGTTCATATTTTGTGTGCTCAACCATACACGAAATAAATTTAAAAAACAAAAATCAAAATTTTGGGTTAATCAGTTATGTGAGTCAGGAGACTTGAAAGCATGCACAATTTTCAGCATGTAAACATTATGGTTGTAACAACCGAAATCAGCTTTTGCGTTTTTACAATTGTTATTTCTTCCTTAGGTTTTCAGATACAGTTTTCTCGATTATGAATTCTTGTCTGAGGGAAACACTCACGGGGGAAAAAAATGGTTCTAGTGTGAACTTCATAATCATATACAGTCAACTTTCAAATTCAAATTACACAATGTGGCTAAAATTTGTATCCTTGCCAATTTCATGTCTGAGTTTTTGTCTATCGGATTATTCTGACACTCTCCATATTACAAAATATTGGATTGTCTGATTTCATTTTAAGCCTGAGGTATGTGTTTTAAATAGTTTGCATTTGGAGTATGTCGATGCATGTACACATACTGAATTGTAGTTGCCGTTGTTTAAAACCCGGCGTGTCATCAGTTGATCATCAGCGTGGATTATATTAGCCAGGCCCCAACAAACACGGAATTGAAGAGAGCAGAATTAACACTGACCTCCCTCCAAACCCCGTCCAAGTAGGGGCCTAGGGGACCTTCAACCAACCCCCATACTCGCACCCTTGATGGGTAACAGCGGTGTGGAAGAATGATTGGTCTCCAGTCCCCCTGGCCAAAGAGTCTAGAAGAAGATCGACCCCGCCACCCACAGGTCCGTCTCGTCCCAGCATGCAGGACGGAGAACGAGGAGCAGCGAGAATCGGGAAAACGGATGCCGGTGTGCCCTGTCAATCTGCCCCGGGTAATGAGTGCGTCCGAGGCAGCCACCGGCGTTGGACTATACAATCCAGAGTCTGTTGAACACTACACGTATGGAAATACGTCGTGCCGCACTGGGTGATGGAATACTCTGGGGGTGTCTGCGAAGTCCGTCTCTGTCGGTGCATTTCTTGGGCCGTTTTTGCGCGGGACCCGTGGCCCGGAGGCCCCGGAACCCCAGCGCACGGCGACAGCGAGGGCTGGTTGGTTTCTCAGTGCTGATGAAATCGATGAGATCCACTGACGAACAGACTGTCTGAGAGCTCTTATATAGCCGGCTAGTAGCACGGGGGGGGGGGGGGCTTTGCGATTATGAATCACACACGTCGAAGGTTCGCTGGAGAAAAATCTAGAACGTTTTAGGACACGTGCAAGCATTGAAACATGATGAAATAATTGTCAAAATTGAAACATGGTTGATCCAAAATATTTAGGATTTTTTGTTCTAGACGTTTCTTTAATGAGATTCATGCAGTATAGTACGGCACATAATAACAAAACGCATGGGTTGAAACCAACTTCAAGGATCATAATCGTTTCCAGCTGTAAGTGCTTTTTTTGTTTTGATTGTACCATTCTTTCCCATTTGCAAATGGAGTGAATGGATAATGGTATTAGTTATTATTATTATCATTACAGACTCGTCGCACAAGTCGGGTCTTGCAAAGATGTGTGCGCCCTCTCGTTCAACAGCCACGCCAATTCGTTCATAAATGTTTTAATTTCGCAGTCATTGAAACATGATGAAATAACTGTCATAACTGAAACATGGTTGGTCAGAAATAATGTTTATTTTATACTCCAGACGTTTCCATGCAGTAGGCTACAGACTAGCATATATATCCTTAAAAAACGAAAAACATCTGGGTTTTTTCCAAAAGCACTGAACACAGATTATTACGGAATCATACCATGCACGCCGTCCCCCGAGCTGTAAGTGCCCTTCTTGATTATTCCTCTTTTCGTTACCTTTTCCGAATGGAAATGAATGAAACATGTTATTATTTCGTATATTCAACATAATTATAGACTTGGCCCAAGTCGGATCTTGCAAAGTACCCGTAAGCTTAAAACAACGTTGGCCCTCTAGTGCCACATCCACGCCAACGCGTATGTTTGCAACTCTACTTGACGGTGTGGCAGAAGAGCCCCCCCCCCCCGGAAATTTAGTCCACTATAACTCGTTTACTCATGGGGAGGCGTTTTTATTTTGGACGGGTAAAGCTCAAACAATTTACGGCAAACCCTCTTTACAATGAAAGAGGGGGAATTAAAGCAATTTTTTTTTTTTATAAAGTTAAAAAGACATAAAACATTTTATGTTTATTATCGGTACCTCACCTCAGAGGTATATAACCTCCGTAATGTAGCCTCAATGAGATTCAAACCCCAGATACCCGAGGGGTGTCATCCCCCCTTATAAAACATTGCAAAAGGGAAAAAGGGCTAAATAATAATAACAACACTAAGTTGTGAACATAAAACATGTTATGTTTATTACCGGCACCTCACCTCAGAGGTATATAACCTCCGTAATGTAGCCTCAATGAGATTCAAACCCCAGATAACTGAGGGGTGTCATCCTCCTTTATACAAGAATGTACTTCCATAAGAGCATTGCATTTATAGGCCGTTCGAGAAAAATGAATGGTACGGCAAGCCCCACGAATCCGTCACGGTCGGCGACCGTGTCCCGGGTATATGCGAGCCACCACTGCTCGCGTGCCAGAAGCCGAGGTTCCTCAAGCACCTCCTCATTCGACGGACGTCTGTCATGACCCTCTCGTAGCGTACCTGGGCCCGTTGGCCATCCACCACGGAGTGGGCGCTCTCCAGCCGTAGGTCCTTCATGACTCCGCCTATGCCTAGATTCCGGACGCGGGGGTCGTTTAGGTCGGTGCGCTCGTACGCAGTGCTGATTAAAGATCTTTTGGCGAAAATGTAAAACACAATCAGTATTAGAATCAAAAGTAATAATACATGGACAGTAAAGTTTCGATCGTATACACATTACACCAGCAGCTCTCAGCGGCTGTTCATAAAATGAGAGTCAGGTGTCCGGACCATCTCATCCCCTGTCCGCAAATTTATTTTCTGCAGCACACGTCGGCTATAGAGTCAAAGAGTCAACAGTTAAGGGATAGGGAAGAACAGCCTATCTCTTAACTGTTGACTGTATTGACGAAGTGTGCTGCAGAAACAAAATCGCCTCCTGTCCACGACGAGTCTATAAAATTGCCAGACTATGTACCATAGAGAAAGGAGGTTTAACTGTCTCCTCTATAACCCTTTGGCTTACTAATGCCGACGCTTTATACAGCCACGCATGAGTCCCAACCCTCAATTAGCAAAATTGGAAACCAGAAACAGTGAGAGGAGAAAGCCATGGAGGAGTCTATCACAGACAGAGCCAATCGGGTTGTAGGGGTTCAAACTTAAGTTATCTAAATCGAAGCCTACATCAGGACCGCAGAGTTCAACTCAAAATCCTCTGTATGGGTCCAGTCCCACAGAAAACCCTTGAATAGATGGATTGCAGTACGCGTCATTGACCACCATCTTTGATGAATTGTGCACGCGTGAAGAGCTATCATTGGCTTAGAGTTGTGCGTAGCATGTACACGCGTGCACTTTTCCATCGTTTTTCATCAAAGATGGCTGTCAATGACGCGTATTGCAATCCATCTATACCCCAAGTCCAATAATATTTGAGGACTGAAACACAACATGTACAATAGATAGACTAGAGGTACAATAATTTACTTGGTGTGGCGGGCCAACTCATGCATGCTCCTCGCAATGTCTATCATGACATCTAAGTCACCGATCATGTCCTGGTACATTCTGTCCGTTGAGGGCGTTCTCATCTCGGACTGGTGTATCCCGGTGGGCGGAGACGTGGCAGGTGAGACGGGAGAGGTCCGAGCCGGGCTCTGAAGGACGGGGCTTGTCCTTGGGTTGGATGTCCCCGGTTCATCTTCATCCTCGTCGAAGCCCTGCCGACCGGAGAGATTGAGGTTGGCGAAGATACGGTCAGGGGTGGACATCGTTCGGCCAATGGTCGCTGGAGAGCTTTCTCGATGAAGCTGCTCTTCTTGCTGCTGATAAAGTACACTCCACGTGGTGAAAAGTATCTGTACTACTGTGGCCATACACTATACCAGAGAGCAAGGACACCAAACTACCAAATCTTCCTTGCCTATAGATGGATTGCAATAGGCGTCATCGGCCGCCATCTTTGATGAATTGTGCACGCATGAAGAGCTATCATTGGCTGAGAGTCGTGCGTTTTACATCAAAGATGGCGGTCAATGACGCGTATTGTAATCCATCTATTGTAGAGGCCGCTTTCTCCCTGGTCTTGTCTGCAACCTGGAGAGCTTTCTTGTGAACTGCATGATGTCACAAGTTGTTCATCATGAGTAGAAATAAGGATTGTTACTTTTTTTCGTCAAGGATTTGTTTGATTGAAGACATAAAGTAAAGAACTGCTTGCACCGAGCTGCAGTGCACTGCATGTGGTTATTGCGTATTATTTCAGAGTAGGCCGAATTCTTGCACGGTCATTATAATTACTCATATAGAGGCTATAACGGGCACAAAGTATACACTGAGTAGTTTCCAAAAACGTTAAAGGAACATTACAGAATTGGTAGGAAAATAACTTGTAAAAAATACCTTTTGACCACAGATTTACATAAAACTTACACGGTCTAATGATGATGATAGTAGAAAACATCCCTTCAAATATTTCTGTCAGAAATGCCATATTTGATGAGAAATGAATAAACTAATTTTCCGATTGGATTTTATCGCTTAGTGAGCGTTTTATTCGTTTGTTGAATGATTTCATGCAAATGTGTAATCGGTTTTTCACTATTTTCTCGTGACCCAGATGGCCGATCGATCTCAAACTTCTACAGGTTTGTCAGTTTATGTATATGGTGGATTACATAAAGTGCTTACACTGCCAGCAACTGTTTTGTTAGCAAAAACCAATTCTGTAATGTTCCTTTAACATTACACGACAGATGTTGCAGCTGTTGTTGCTGCTGTTGTGGCAGCTGCTGCTGCTGAAAAAAACACCATAAAGTCATACCTCCTGAATCATATAGTGTAGGCCTTCCTCGGTTAGTTCTTGGCGGTGCACCTCGTTGGTAGATGGCTCCGGTGAAGATGGATAACTCGTCACTGGCATCGAACTGTGTCCGAAACTCTCCATTGTATGACTAGGTACAAATTTTGATTAAAAAAAATTAATAATCCACTTGAAGGATGCCACCTTTTTTATAACCGTGACTAAGAATGATCGGGTTGCATTTCGGGCCTACATTATATTTTGTTTGTTGAGAGTTTCTGCATTTGCAGTCGACTGTAAGTGCAGCTTGCAGGGGCTAAACTTTGCGTGATTCACGCGCGCGCTGTGATACTCTTTGTCAACACACGTCAACACACACACAATCAACATAATACTTGTTGGCGCCTTTTTCCCCCCACAAAGATATACTTTGGACGATTGGATTATTTTCGTCAGACGAGAGATAAGAAGGGGAAAAAATGGTTCTCTGCACACTTGAACTTCACTTTGATTTAAAATAATGTAACTCTTCCCCCGCTGTAAAATTTTACTCACAACAGACACTTGCAACTCAATATTATTGAGGATTTTGTTGAAAATAATTTAACTTTTTGGGCACCATTTTAGAGCTCTACATGGACATGTAACGCAAAGTGCCGTAGGCCTACACGTGGGCCTATAACAACTTCAAAAAGCCGAGTTTCTTTCTGCCTTATTTTTAGGTTTAATAAACATCCAGTCGGCCCAACGGTTAAAAAATTGCAAAGTAATTTTTTTGTCAATAAAGTCATCAAACTAATATAAAAAAAGGTATTTTGTCTGAGAGAATATTATTTTATTTATTGGTTTTATAGAACTACACATTGACAATTGCCCATGGGCATATTGGGACTCTTCGGTCAAGGGGCAGAGGTTGATTTACCCATAATTCTACACATATTTAAAAAACTACACAATTTATAACGGACAAAAGTTTTGTTGCTTTTTCTGGCCATTGGTCCTTCTTGGGTACCCAAGATTTCCACACTGTGCCATAATTTAGGACGGCATTCGACGCCTGCCCCCACCCCAGGGACGTACGCTTATTAATTTCCCACTAGGTGTTGATATTTATCGATATTAATCGGCTTGTGTTGATTGCCACTCCACCCTTTTTAGAAAGTGACCGACACTCCCCCTTTTTTGCCGGTTCGTTAGTGGAAGTGAGCCACCTCGCGATAGAGACTGTCCAATTAAAACACTGCCACCAAGCGACATGATAGTTCCAATCAATAGCGACATCCCAAGATTTGGGCTAAAACACCGCTGAACTGTTTCAAATTTTGTAAGTTTTAGAGCTTTAAAATATTCACACAACTGTTAATAATGATTGTATTGAACCAATGTGTAGTGTAAACTCTTTTGTGGTGACATTTAAAGCATATTTTCTTGCGTAATTTGATGATATTTGGGTAGTTTACCTTGGATACAGTCTTGACAACGATGTTTCGTTTTTTACTTCTTGTACTTGTAATTAAAATTGTAGAACTTTTATATTTCCTGACATTTTTTGTTTGATAAATTTTAATGACCGACATGAATGATAACTCATGACAAATGTCCCTTTCTTGTAGTTTTATTGGAGGTTTCGAAGATGTTAACAAGAAAAGAAGCTCACAAGTTCCTGAAAAATGTGCACTTTCCAGGTAAAGATAAGGCCTTTGGGGCTTTGTTTTTGTTACTGTACACACGCAGCAGTTCAGTGCAGTGTAGTCAGTTAGTTAGACATTGAGCTAGCCCTGGTAGGACGTCAGTATCCGCTGCACTGCACTGACGTCCTGGGTAAAAAGCTTCTCTACAATGTGAACATTTTTCCAACTAATGTGTAAAAATACTTTTACCTAATTTAAGAAGCTGGAAATTCCTTAGTTGCGATACCTCCATCCTCCCGACGGTCGGAGACCGGAGGGTTACGAATCATGCAATGCAAAAAGTGGCGAACATGCAATTTCAATTTTGTCAGACTAGTCACCAGATTTGCCAAATTTTTATCACTTTCAAAAAACATTATGACACACATTCTAATCTAAGATTAAGAACATGGATTTGGTATCCAATGTGTCATGAATCCATTCATATTACTCAAAAAACATCATTGAGAAAATATTTTAAAGAAAAAAAGACAAAAACTTACCAGAGACTGAGCGAAATATTCATGAAGCGTAGACAGACTCAGGTTGAGTTTTTAAACCTCGCGATTCGTTACCTAGCAACATTTTGACCAATCAGTGTAAGCGGACTCATCGTTAAGCGCATTTTGTTGAGTTGCACAATCACAGGATATTTATGAGTGAAAATTTACAGATTGAGCGCGCATTCTGGAATGCTGTTCTTACAACTAATCAGCGCAAACTGCAAATGGTGCATATCCGTTAAATACATGAACTGCGCACATGCACAGTCGCACACAGACGATGGCCACACATACACAGCGGTTTGTTTTTTTAATACGCCGATTGGTTGATTTAGGGGAAGTGCGGTCCATGGACATTTCGGTCAGTACCTTCTGTCCGACTGTGTTCGGGTGAAATGAAGTGTAGCACGGTAGGTGCGTGCCTGTCCACGGTACACAATGGAATGTCTGGGTCAATGTTCAAGTCGGCTGTCTGACTGACAGCAAAAAAAATCGAGGGCGCTCCAAAGTAGTTCCAGGCATTAAAAAACCTTGCGCTGTAGGTAGGCCATTCGAGAGAAATTTGGCACGTATGGATATATGACATCCGACATGAGTTGGTTAAACTATATTATGTAAAGTTGTCATAGATGGAATTGCAAAGTAAGATTACACTGCCATGGCCAAATATTTAAATTAATAGATGTAATAATTGCATCAAGGATTGAGTATATTATTTGGGTTTTTTACACTGTTGTCCACCGATTTTTGATGATGCACTGGATCCTCAGTGCTTTCTGGAGTCCTGCAGAAAAAAAAATCCACCTAGACATATGGCTCAGGAGGGATTCGAACCCATAACCCTGGCCATTCTAGAGCAAATGACTTTCCACTACTACTTTTTTTTTTTTTTTTTTTTCTATTTGTGCCAAGTAAAATTTCTTAAAAGAGCTGCTCTCATACAATGTTCCTTTTCCTTTCTTTGTAGTGATTTCTAAATTAAAAGAGTTTATCTTAACAACCAAAAAATAAACAGGTGAAGAGAACATTGTCCGAGATTTAAAATTAGCGGCGGGCTCCAAGCATTCTCGACGAGCACTGATACGCAAGAAGAGCCCAACAGCGGAGAGGAGCTCAGCAGCTGCTATCGAGTTACAGAGAGTGTGGAGGGGATATTGGACAAGGTTGGTAAAGCTTTACCCTGCCAAATAATAATAATAATAAAGACATTTGTAAAGCGCCTAATGCAAAAGCCTCTTAGCGCATAAAGAGAACATTAACATATACAATAAGTGAAAGAAACATTACAAGTAAGCAGATTACAAATAAGCACTTTCAAACAAATGAGTTTTTAACAGAGACTTAAAACAATGCAAAGAACTAGCCTGGCGAATATGCACAGGAAGACTATTCCAAAGAAATGGAGCAGCGTAAGAAAATGATCTTTGACCATAAAAAAATGGAAGAAGCCCTAGTAGTTGTGGTAAGCAACGATTGTTGAGATGAACGTAAAGTCCTAGCAGGGGAGTAATGGTGAACAAGTTCAAATAAATCAGCAGGAGATTGACATGTTTGAGCTTTGAAAGTTAACAAATAGATAAATACACCAAAACGGGTCAAATGGTAAAAGCTGCTGTATATTGTTGCGTCAGACAGTCAGCTGAAATCCCATACTCTTTGGCACGGTGCTGCATTTAGCATTCTACATGAGCCCAGGTTGGACTCCACCGTGGCATAGGAGTCTAGGGCCCAACTTCATAGGTACAACAGGGCTCGAATTTTACACTGGACCGCTGGCCCGAGGCCAGTGATTTTAGAATCGGGCCAGTAAACTCAGGACTGGTCTTGTGTTTGTGTTCAAATGTTCAGTCTGATAAATACAATTCTGTTGATTATCGAAGACTACTTACCCATAATATACAAATGAGATAAATCTTCTCTTAGTGTTTTTTCAAATTCAAACAGTTCAACTATTAACCTGTGTAGGCATTTTCTCTTCTTACTTCAATTCTGGTCTTGTGCTCAAAATTCCGGTCCATTAAATATTTTAAACTACAAGCCCTGGGGTCTTGTGGGTTTTCCCCCCAAATTCAAACCCTGTACAAATATATGACAATGTATGAAAGTGTTTTGTTATTTTAAAAAATTGCAATGGCAGGGAACCTTCATACCCTGGGCCCAATTTCATAGAGCTGCTTTAAAGCACAAAAAGGAGCTAAGCAAAACAAAATTATGTTTACCAGAATAAGGTTATCTGCTTGAGCAGAAAATATTGCTTAACATTTTTCTGCTAAGCAGAAATCAGCAGGATACCAGTCACAAATTGTACATGTGACATGGTACTTTGGAGGAAGCTGAAGCTTCTTGCACATATTCCTTATGTCCGGATTTCCAAGACTGCTGGGTTCATTAATGTTAATATTATCCTTGGGTGACATATTTTTAAATAATAAAATGACAAGTTGATGTCTCTGTTGTAACTCTCTGCTAGAACCAGTGACCTTTTTCATAGCACTGTTTAAAGGAACATTACAGAATTGGTAAGAAAAAAACTTATACTTTTGATTACAGATTTACATAAAACTTACACGGTCTAATAATGATGATAGTAGAAAACATCCCTTGAAATATTTCTGTCTGAAATGCCATATTTGATGAGAAATGAATAAACCAATTTTCCGATTGGAGTTTATCGCTCGGTGAGCGTTTTATTCATTTGTTGAATCTATATGATTTCATGCAAATTCAAATGTTCACTATTTTCTCGTGACCCAGATGGCCAATCGATCTCAAACTTCTACAGGTTTGTCAGTTTATGTATATGGTGGATTACACAAAGTGCTTACACTGCCAGCAACTGTTTTGTTAGCAAAAAACCAATTCTGTAATGTTCCATTAACGGTAAAGCAAATTTCTCAAGTCTAATCATACCAAGTGAACCAATTTCACTCTTGTTGTAAAGCAAGGCACTTTTTAAGATAACCATTGTTCATGTCTGTGTGCATTTTTTCCAGATGTCGTCTCTTTGAGATCTTGAACCAAACAGTGAGCACCAAGGTGCACCAAACAGGCAGTAGATTCATCGACAGTGAACAAGGTCTGAGAGATGTCACAACGACACCCTCAAAATCACCCGACAAATCGGTGTCGAAGGTCGCAACTACCCAATCAAAGGTAGCTTAACTGACTCTTACACCCAAGCTGTGAAACTCTTTGATTATACCTCCATGCACATGATACGTGTAGCTCTTAGAATTACAAACCAAAAGTATCCTATTCAACAGTCTCCTGACGATGACTAGAGCAAGCTAGTCGAAACGTTGAGACCAAAAAGAACTCACTTTGCGGCAGTGCAGTTAATTACGAGAAGTCCCCCGATCCACAAAGCTAAAGTAGTAGTCCAGGCCGATTTCCTACCTCCCGCCCAGGTAGTAGTTAATAAGCAGGACAGTTTTTTTCAGAACTGAGAAGTCTCCCGAATAAATAGCAAGACAAGTTCTCTAAAGAACAAAATCTACACAGCAAAGTAGATATTTATACACATGGTGTTACTGCAAACCGAATATATATATCCTATTCAAATTTAATTTTTAAACTCAGTTAGCATTGAGCAAGAGGGAGCACGTTTATTTTCTATTGTTATGTATCTCTATTTTGTAAGGAGCATGGCTCTAGTCATGCTCTGAATAGGCCTATTGTTTAATTGGGAGGGATAATGTCCCAGAGCTCTATGTGAGTATATAGTTTTGTGTTCAAATCGTCTTTTTTTTATCAGAGAAGTATTGTACTTTTTAGGGCTATAGTTGAATCTGGTATTTGGCAAACTTGGAGTTTTGTGTATTTTGTATGTAGCTAGCGTAAACCTTTTCCCCCTTTTCTTCACATTAGTGACCGGACTGTGCTATTTGTATTGTGTACTATTGATTGGAGGATTAACAATTTATTAAAAGGCAGGAGATCATGAGATGTTGTCTTGTAGATTTTACTGTCAAGTCTCAAATCCTAGTCCCAAAGATTGTTACACAACATCAACTATTCTTTGTTGAATCAACATCATGGACCGGCAACCTTTCGCAGATGACATTTCAAATGATCATCTCACCTTCATATTGTCTTTTCACACCGACAAGTTTGTTCGTCAGTTAAATATACAAGACGAGGTCTGATGATCTTCTTATTTATAACTGATTTTAAGGGCGAGCATTCGTAAAAATACTACAAAGCATTTTTATGAATTCTCGTCCTTTTTCAATTAGAGGGCCAGCGTCCTTCCTGTGCCTCTACAATAATATCATTGAGAATACTCGATTGCATTTCTCTTGTGTTGAGCTAAAGAGAATGAGGAATTCTTGATGAGAAACTGTTACTGTTTTCCCTCATGTTGGAAGGATTCCGTTGCGGCGAAGGCTTCAGTCGTTGGGACGGCTAACGCTAGACAGAGACTGGAAGGGTACTACGAAAAATACTGCAGTTTCAAAAAGACAAAAGGAGAGTCGAATGTTATAACGTAAGTACTTTCAATTAAAGACACTGGACACCTTTGGTAATTGTCAAAGACCAGTCTTCTCACTTGGTGTATCTCAACATATGCACAAAATAACAAACCTGTGAAAATTTGAACTCAATTGGTCATCGAAGTTGCGAGATAATAATGGAAGAAAAAACACCCTTGTCACACGAAGTTGTGTGCTTTCAGATGCTTGATTTCGAGACCTCACGCGTGAGGTCTCAAAATCAATTCAAATAAACCACTTCTTTCTCAAAAACTACGTTACTTCAGAGGGAGCCGTTTCTCACAATGTTTTATACTATCAACAGCTCTCCATTGCTCGTTACCAAGTAAGTTTTTATGCTAAAAATTATTTTGAGTAATTACCAATAGTGTCCAGTGCCTTTAAGCAGGAAAGTTGTTACTGAAAATGTGTTAGTGATTTACGATTGCCTCCCACTTGGCTTCCAAGTGCTTTGGCTTTGTTTGTTATTTTAAAAAACCTGCCCTTTCCTTAAAGGCCCTGTACACTATTGGTAAGATCGAAAAACACAAATGTTCACAGATTCACACACGACTTACATGATTTAAAGTAAGTAATGGTAGAAAGGGTTACTAAAAATATTTCTGCCTAAAATGCTATCGTTTCTGAGAAATGAGTAAATCAATAGTTTTTATCACGCATGATAAAAACTCGATGTTTGAAAAAACAGAAAACACATAAGGTCTCTTTTCACTATTTTCTCGTGACCTCGATGACCAATTGAGCTCAAACTTTCACAGGTTTGTTTGTTTATGCATATGTTGAATTACATGTACACAAAACATGAACACTATCTGTGACTATTTTGTTAGCTCTACCTATTCTGTATAATACCTTTAAGGAGCTTCAAACACGCGAACTCGCCCAAGCTGGAGCCCAAGTTGTAACCATAATTTAGAAAGGGCCATAGGCTTATCAGTCGGCACTCTCAATAAGCCATGAACTTCAGTTCTCCACTGTTGAAATCGGTTACACACACCGGGGGTGCCTTTCTGCGGTCGCAACCAATAATAACTGTTTCGGTTGACTTGGCCATTGGTCAATCACTGGGCAGTGACCGAAACAGTTATTTGTTGACGGCTGCGAAAACGGACCCCAGTGTCCTGTCACCACCATGTTCCGACACCCCTATGTGCCGACACCCCTAGCGTATTTGGCTTACCCTAACCCTAACCCTAACCCTAACCCAAACCCTAACTCTAGCATGTAAGTCAAAAGGGAATGTGTCAGAACACGGGGTTGTCGCAACATATGGGTTGGAATATAGAGCAGTCACCTTGAAATCAACTAATCCTTTCCCCTTTTTTAAAGGAACATTACAGAATTGGTTTTTGCTAACAAAACAGTTGCTGGCAGTGTAAGCACTTTATGTAATCCACCATATACATAAACTGACAAACCTGTTGAAGTTTGAGATCGATCGGCCATCTGGGTCATGAGAAAATAGTGAAAAACCGATTACACATTTGCATGAAATCATATAGATTCAACTAACGAATAAAATGCTCACTGAGCGATAAACTCCAATCGGAAAATTAGTTTATTCATTTCTCATCAAATATGGCATTTCAGACAGAAATATTTCAAGGGATGTTTTCTACTATCATCATTATTAGACCGTGTAAGTTTTATGTAAATCTGTGATCAAAAGTATATTTTACAATTACCAATTCTGTAATGTTCCTTTAAACTGACAGGTTTAGAGAATTCTGCGCCCACTTCATCCAGAATTGGTGGCACAGGATCAGGAAGCAGCGCTCCATGGCGGCCGACATTGTGTCCCATCAAGGAGTCCAGTCGGTCGTCGTCTCAAGCTCCACCGGGCCCAGCCAGACCAGGGTCAAACCACAACCAAAGAGGAGGAAGAAGAAGCAGAGGACTTATCCCCTGAACCCCAAGGAGGCTGCCAAGATTGTACAGAGAGCGTGGAGAACGCACATTGTGAGTATAGTCATGTTCCCTATGTGCAATAGCAAGCATGCACACAGAATTCTCAATATACAAAAAAAGGGACCAGACTAAATTTTCCCCTCCTGGCCTCTGTTTGGTTACATTTGGTATGAATGGGGGGAAGACAAGATGGCTGAATTGCGTGAAAGAAATATTCAAGGGATAGTTTTACTATCGTTCAAAACCATGGTGGATGATATTTTAAAAATGGTCACAAAATTCATTTCAAAATTTAAGACTCTTCCACAGGTTGGACATAAACATTACTTTTAAACATTGTATCGAACATACCTTACACTATCCCACTGTTCAGTGGGTCTTCAGCATACCTGAAACCATAATCAACTCCTTAAGAGTATGCAGCACCAACAGCAAAATGGCCGCACATGGATGCATTCACATCAACAGTCTCTACCCTCTCTAACCAAAGGTGTACCACAACCCCATACTCCCCTGTACTCACTGATTTGAATTTCTTCTTCCCATTCAGGATATACAAGTTTACCGTTACTATCGTGACCTCATCAACTTCCGTTGCCGTGGTGACCCCAGTATGATGCTGAGATGCATCAACCCCAAGGAGGCCAAGATCTTAGATGCAGCGGCTGGCATACACATCAAGTTCAGACTGGCTGGGGTATGTGAATAATGAAGTAGGAACATGAAGACTGGGGGCCCATTTTCACGGCTCTACTTACTGTAAGCGAAAAATCAGCACTTACCTTAACCGGACAATTTGACAGACAGACTTAAAATCCTACCGGCGATTTTTGCTTCCGTGGGACGTGATCTTCACATAACTCCATGTGTCAGCCCTTGTTTGTCATTTCAGTTAATCAAAGACTTTTATTTGTTCTCGCATTGTTTTAGATTTAATGGCGTCCCCTTGGTTTCTGACACAAAATCAAATCAAAGTCTGTCAAAGCACTAAGCCCCGGATCCCTTTTGGTTAAAGCCCTTATTGTCGACAGGTAGACACACTCATTTACTTGTTTAATATATACGGCACACAAAGATCCTTGTCATTTGATTGGCGATGCCACATCACGTGTCATCCTTCATTTTTCCATGTATACTGTTCTGACACACAACGGCCTTTCACCAACTGTTGTTGTTGTCTTCCGTTCATGAACAACAGAACAAGTTTCCCCCGAATATCTACTACAAGATCTTCACCCACCGTAACATCGTGGACATGTGCGCCAACAGTCCCAAGGATTACACGGCCGCCGGTGCCAAGCGCCGGGCAGCTAAGGATGTCCACAACAGCATATCAGCCACTTCCATGGTGCGGAAAGATAACAACGTAGGCTGGTACAAGAGGATAGAGAACAATGGGTGGAGACTGGTATCAGACCGGGTAAGTCAATTTAAATGTTGAGCAATTTAGGCAGTATCCGAATTGGCGGCTAAAGCAACAGGTGCGACTGTTGCTGAGGGTTTTGCTTACTACTCAAATATTTAAGAACCTTCACTGGCTTCCAGTAGTACAGCGTATCAAATATAAAATTCTACTGCTCACCTATCGTTCACTAAATGGATTTGTCCCTGAATATAATTTTTTCCTCTCTTCTCAATATCTCTTCAAATTCTCGTGCAGGTCTTCGTTCCTCCATTTCAATAAAGTTAACAGAATTAAAAACAAAGAGGAGTTGGGGTGACAGAGCTTTTATAGCTGCTGCACCCAGGTTATGGAACTCCCTACCCCATTCAATCAAAATGTCAGCCAATCAAAACTTGTTTTAAAAAAAAACTGAAAACCTATCTAATGTCTGAATTCCTTAGTTAAGATGTAGTGTATTTCACAATCTGATGTAATTAACGTTGCTTAATTATATTTAGTTCTGTTTTATTTGTTTCGTTCTCTGTAACTTCTCATGTACTTTCATTTGTTTAATGTATCTTCGATGTTAGGCGCCCTTGAGCATCCTTGAGGTGGATATGTGCGCATTATAAATGCTGTTATTATTATTATTATTAGGACGTCCTTTTACTTCAACCATTGATGATGCCGTAGCCCCCATTTCGGAGACGGCCTAACATACAGTAATGAGATTAACGTTTTGACAAGTTCGTACAGAGATTTCCATATTTTCTGACTTCAAAACTTGTGAATGCTGCCCTTTATTTGGTGGTCTCTCTAGTTCTATATAACCAAGATAAATTGAAACAGGAAATTGGAAAAGGGATTTATCATTTGACTGGCTCTGGCAAAACCTAAACTTTGACCCAATTTTCGAAAAAGTAATTTGGTTTTCTAGATTTCATTCTTTCATTTGGTGCACAGTTTGTGTAAGTTGGTTTTAAAATGCTGTTTTTAATTTTTTTTATTCTGATAATAATTAATAAAAAGCACTTGACTGCTTGGCCAAAACACGCCTCTAAATAAACAATATTCATTTATAATAAGTTTCTTAGAAATTAGAGACTTGGCATGAATGTACTTTTCCTCAAAACCTATGATAGAGCGTCCCTAGTAGCCCAAATAGAATCCCAAACTGTAAACTTTCTTGTACTGTTTGATGTTCGCTGCAGTTACTTCTTCGGCCTGAGCAGGATCCAGTCACCTGGGAGAGCAGCAACAAGAAAGTAGACTTCCCTCACTCCAAGCTTCAGAGGAGGCAAGATGTGGAGAAGCGCAAGAAGCAACGCAAGGTGGAATGGATGAAGAAGATGTGAAGAGATAGATCTATAATTACTGAAAACTAAGTAGAGGATGATGGGTGCAGTGTAAAATAAAGTAAATGGTTTGATGAGAAGATTACATTTTTTTCTTATGGAGTGTTGGGGCTGAGAAGTCTAAGGCATCGGACTGAAGCTCTAGTGTTTTTCAGAGTGTGGGTTTGAGTCCCAGTTGTGGCACTTTTTCCTTAACCCTTTCCTTACCGCAGGCGACTTTAGTCTGCACTCTTTCCAACGATGGTAAAATAAAATTGAACTTGAAAGATCTGAAATGCAAAACACCTACAGAGCGCCATACTCTACAACACCTGTCATAAAATACAATGAGTGCCTGTTATCCAAAACTTCATCTAAACATCAATATTCGACCCGTCCCTCATTAGGTACCAGGAAGGAATGCTCCAGGCCAAGACAGGGGACTCTGACACAAAGTCGCTGGTAGAGGGCGCTGCAGCCGGCATGGTGGCTGCCATTGAGAGCCAGGGGTCTGAGGTCGTTGAGGAGTGGGAGGTCGATGAACTCCTGGAGTGGACAAGCGGCCTTAATTTTGATGAGTGAGTTGAGCAGCTTCGCTTTGAAATTTCTTGGATTATTAAAGGATTCACAAAAAGTAGACCAGGGTCCAGTTTCAAAGAGATGCTTAAGCTGAAAATGTTAATTAAAAATCTTCTGGTAAGAAAAATAAGCAAGATACCAGTTGGTGGAATGGGAAATGTCAAGCAACTCAGAACCATGATTTAATAGAGCTGCTTAAGCTCAAAAAGTAGCTAAACACAACAATTTTTACTATGTGAGTTCGCCCCAAAACAAGGCTAAAAGCCACTCAAGAGATGGTCTTGAATTGGCAGCAGACGGGTTATCCCAAATCACTCGTGCTTACCAGAAAAAAGGTTACCAGTCAAAACACTATGTCATATGTACCATATGCGACTGGTGTCCTGCTCGTTTTTGCCTCGCAGAAAATTGTTATGCAATATTTTCTGCTTAAGCAGCTCTATAAAATTAAAACTGGGCCCAGGTGGTTTGTTTCTACGTTTCTTTGTTCTGCCAGTGACATCATAATCGTGAACGAGGACTGCATTGTGGGTTCATGAGTTTGGACTGTTTTGTTCTGATGAGGATTGAATCTTTTTAGGAACTCAGTGTTGTGATATTTTTTCTCTCTCTTGTAGTTATTTGACTTCCTGGAAAGAACTGGCAACGAGTTCGGGTTCTGAGAAATTTGTTGGTGAGTTTCTGTTGTTGTTTATAGTTAGGGTCATACTTTGGTAATGACCCCCCCCCCCACCCCCCTAAAAAAATGTGTGTAATTTCTATCCGTTATAGAAGATGGTAATGGTAGTAAGCATCCTGCAAATATAATTTTGTCTGAAATGCCCCCTTTGATTAGATATCAATAAAAACTTTTTTAATCTGAGAAGCGATTCATGCATGAATCATTTCTTAGATGGATGGATCGACTTTCGTGTAAAAATATTCCGACGATATTTTGCTGTTTTTCTCAACAAGTAGACATTGTATTCAGCTAAAACTTTCACAGGTGACTTTTATTGTATCTTTCTTGATAATTTTGCCAGTAAAACGGCGTTACATTGACAAAAACCAAACGATGACCCTACCGTTAAACTAATGTACTTTGTTTTTACATATAAGTGCTCAACTGACTGCTCCACAAATCTTCCATGCCATTTTTCGATGACAATCACTGACTGCTTTATGTCTCCAGTTACCGCCTGTTTATTACACCGGTGTCTTTCTTGCATCTTTCTTTCCCAACAGAGGAGAGGTTGAAATTCAACACAACGAGCAGAGACCCGTATGAGTTCAGCCTCTCTGTAGGGAGTGAACCGACCACTCCTTCACCGTCCAGACTAACCTCCCTCCAGCCGCCAAAGGTACCATCAGCAGTTACCGTACAATGAGATTAATGCCGCACTTTGTTTAAGTAGTGAAACCCCCACTCTGAGAGGAGACTACTCAATGAAAGTTTGGTTGGTTATAATTAGTATGCAAATTTATGCAAGCACACTTGCATTTGTAAATATATATAATATATATATGTTTGTTTTTTTTTGTATTGGTTCTGGTTTATTTACATTCCACTCGTGGCCCACAGGGCAAATTAGTAGAATGTTACAATAATATAAAAACATTGAAATGGTACATCTGAAGATACATGTAAAACACTAAAACATGAATTAAATAGGGAAGATAGAAAAGTTATGTTCCAGCCAGAACAAATGACCACATTAGAAAAATTTAAACAATAAAAGCTGACACCAAAAAGCTGTAAAAAAAGAAGAAGAGAAAAACGATTTGAAAACTTTTCATGTAAATGCAGACGTTCTAAGCCCTTTTGGAATTAATATATATTTTTTAATCACCTTTTCGAGCAATAGATTGAGGGAAGTTTAAGTAAAAAAAAAAGGTTTAATTTTCTTAGAGGGTTTTTGCATCTTAACATAAACAGTTGTAGGCTGTGTCAAAAATGAAGGTTTTTCGCAGTTGCTATGGCTGGAAGAGCCTCTCAGTAGCCAATGGCCATAGCTGCAGCCAAAGTCACTTGGTTTAGGAACAGCTTAACCTAAACCTGCTTAGCGCCCACAGGATTTGATTATCAGAACTAGGTCACCAGTCAAACTGTCATGTAATTCGTTATGTGGTATGGCTGGTTTCCTGTTGCTGCTTAGCATTCACTCGTGTTCAGCAATAATTCGCATCCCAATGCATCGGGACCAAGGAACAATGAAACGGGACCAAGGAAGACAGTTTGAACTGAAGTTGCAGAACTAGGCTACGTAACTATGAATGCGTCAATCTATTCATACGGAAGTCGCATATATTTGAAAATATTTGAAAACCTCTAAATGCATAACTTTTCCCCTGACTACCCATTTTCTTAAAATTTCAGGGGCCTAAAAATGTTACACAATTTGTTAATATTAAAACTAATTTACCTATAAATAAGCATTTTAGTGAAAATACTTTGTCTCGTTTGGTTTGTGTTATTTCTTTTACTTAGGGGGCATCTCAAAAGTTGGGAACGTTCTAGGCACAAAAGAACGTTCTCGTGAGCACACGCCCGCAGTCCATTGTACTGCCAGAATGTTCCATTGGACCGCACATTGTGCTGAAGTACGGGAGCAATCCTACACAGTTGAATACGCACATTAGTAATTGAACGTTCCAACGGATTGTTCCCCTTGTCCAGCGGAATGGTCAACGAGCACGCGCTGGAACACTTTTCCGATCCAATTAGAACTTTATACCGTTCCGACTTTTGAGATAAAAGAGCAGGGCCCAATTTGTCTCTGCTTACTGTAAGTTGAATATTGGCATTCTCCGAAGCAGAGAAGCTTGCGCTTAATGTAAGTGTCTTTCACAAGTTAACAAGGAAGTTTCACTTGTGCACTTGCGTACAACACCCTGCTAAGCATTCTTCGCTTACACAGCTTGCGTAGAAATTCAGCGCTAACCCTGTACTTATGGTGATCGTAAGTGCAGAATTCTGCGGTGAGCCTAGGCTTGGAATTGGGCCCAGGTCCGACAACCAAAACCATTTCGTGATAGACTTCCAGTTAGTCGTAAATATAGGACACGTTGTATGTCTCCACTATCCAAGGTTGCTTATGATATGTCGATGATAAAGTTTGTTTCCTGTTTTGCCCCCCTCCCCCTCCCCTCTCCCCCCTCCCCTCTCCCTGCTGAAGGTGGCCTTATAACTCTTCCGTTGTTTACTTTCCTGTCCACGCTGTTGTCGTGTTCCTCCACACCATCATCTCTGATTTCACCTCTAGCTCCCTCACCTTCTATACTGTCTACCTCTTCACTTTACTTGGAGTCAAGTCTACCAGGTACTGTGCCTATCTTTCACTAATATATATCAACTGAATCACCTTGTGACTGTGGTTTACATTTTTAAGCAAGCTGCCAAGTATGACCTCTTTGCTTATAAACCTCCCATGATTATACCATGCCCGATATGGGGGGCAGAGGGTACCCCTTTTAATGTTCCCATACTTTAACACTCTAATTTCCTCTTGTGCAGAAGTCCCCCCCCCCACCCCCACAAAAAAAGAAGAAACAAATCCTCAAAAGAATTCCTGAGATTCCCAGGCCTTGAATAACACGGAAGCCACGGAGGCCATGGCCTCAGTTGCCCTGCTCTTGGCCTTGGTACCCCTTCAAAAGTGTTCCATAGACTTTAAGATTTCCCAGTGGAAGTGCCCTTTGCACAGTGAAAATGGCCTTGCCCTCTCAAAGATGAAATTCCAGGCCTGGATTCCAAGCACACAATAAAGACACATTAGGGGGGGACCACCGTACCCCATATCCAGCACCAATTGCCCATGATACTCTCATTGTATGATAGAGCAACCACTCTTATAAGCGACGCCAACTTCGAACGGGTTCTTAAGGGTACCATGGGCGGTTTCACGATGCTAGATCTCCGTGTTTATAAACCACAGTGGCCAGTCGAATCGGTTGAATTTATAGACCCAGGTTCGAATCTCACCATGAGGATTGGTCTTTTCAGTCCCTATCCAACTTACCGTTTTGTCTTGCCTCATTTTAAACTGAGCATTTCTTCAATGTTTTCGAGTGTTTGTGGGTTTTCTTCTGCCCTACCACAGTCACTTGGCATGACTTTGATTAACCTTATTCTGGTAAGCAGAATTTTGTTGTGCTTAGTTATTTGTTATTGCTTAAAGGAACATTACAGAATTGGTTTTTGCTAACAAAACAGTTGCTGACAGTGTAAGCACTTTATGTAATCCACCTTATACATAAACTGACAAACCTGTAGAAGTTTGAGATCGATCGGCCATCTGGGTCACGAGAAAATAGTGAAAAACCGATTACACATTTGCATGAAATCATATAGATTCAACGAATGAATAAAACGCTCACTGAGCGATAAACTCCAATCGGAAAATTAGTTTATTCATTTCTCATCAAATATGGCATTTCAGACAGAAATATTTCAAGGGATGTTTTCTACTATCATCATCATTAGACCGTGTAAGTTTTATGTAAATCTGTGATAAAAAAGTATATTTTACAAGTTGTTTTCTTACCAATTCTGTAATGTTCCTTTAATGCTGGTTGAAATATGTGTGCCAGCTACCCAAATATTTGATGCTGATGCATTTGAATACATCCCACGTGACTTTGCTTTGACCATATGCATAAACTCTTTAAACGTATTTCTAAATTAATTATAATAAAAGTACATCTCGTTTGTGATACTGTCCCTCTGCACGAATTACAATCACCTCCCGACATCCAATTTTAGTTATAAATGGTGCACTTTCTACTTACTAAGATCTGAAGTGACAACCTGCCAACGAATTGATGTCTTTCATAACCTCGATGGGGGGTCCTAAAATTGGATTATCTTTGTCTCTTTCGGTTGTACAGAAGTCCCCCCCCCCAAAAAAAAAAAAGAAGAAAAAAAGAAAGAAAAGAAAAGAAAAAAAAGAAGAAGAAACAAATTCTCAAAAGAATTCCTGAGATTCCCAGGCCTGGAATTACACGGAGGCCATGGCCTCCGTTGCCCTGCTCTTGGCCTTGGTACCCCCTTCAAAAGTGTTCCATAGACTTTAGTGGCCCCCCCCCCCCCTCAAGAACCCCCACCCCCACCTCTTTAAAGTTAGGGTCAAACTTTGTTGATGACCCCGACAAAAAAGTGTACTTTTAATTCGAAAGCCTACTGGTTGTAAAGATGGTACTGGTAGTAAGCATCCTGCAAAATGGTTTCATCTGAAGTGCCCCCGTTGATTAGAAATACAAAAAAAAGTATGTCGAAAATGTGAAGATTTCCTGCAGGCGACTGTTAGAAGTGTGCGTGGTGTCTGTGTGAATGCTGCCCTCAATACTGAGGTGCGGTTGGTAACCGCTGAACGTGGTGGATTAAAGACACTGGACACCTTTGGTAATTGTCAAAGACCAGTCTTCTCACTTGGTGTATCTCAACATATGCACAAAATGTTTTATACTATCAACAGCTCTCCATTGCTCGTTACCAAGTAAGTTTTTATGCTAACAATTATTTTGAGTAATTACCAATAGTGTCCAGTGCCTTTAACAAAAATTATTAAACATTCACTTCAGTCTGAGAGTTTTTTTCTGTGCTCTCAATAAGTATGTACTGAATTAGGCGAAAGTTTCACAAGTAACTTTTATTGTATCTTTTTTTTTTATAATTTTGCCTTTTAATCAGCATTACGCTGACAAAAGCCGAACAACGACCCAACCTTTTAAACCGCCCAAATAAACACCGTACAAAATTACAAGAACAACGAATTTCTCTTTTAAAAAGAACCTTACATATCTTGCTTTATTTTGATCAAAACAAGGCAGGTGAGTTTACAGCGCATTTTAAATCCGTTCAATGTACCGATATAGACACATGTTATTTGGGATACCACCTAACATGCCTTGCTTGTTCGTTTTTAGCATGCATGAATAAATCGACAGGTTAACTAAAAAAGAAAAAAAAAGTGGGGACACTTAATTCAGCTCAAATTTAAAGAACATGTTAACTTAACCAATAAAATAATACAGGCTTTGCAGTAAGCTTACATTACTTTTATAAGAATCATTTAGGCCCGTTAAACTCCCATAAACTTTCAAACAAGAAACGCTTAATGTACTTTCTACTTTAAATACTTACGGCAATTTATACTTTTAGACAAGTAATTCTCTTTTACTACTCAAAATTGACTGTGTAAGTTAATACGCTGCACTTGCAGACTTTGAAACGATGGCAGCAGACATACCAGGTAATTTTTGGAAGTTTTCGTCCACCTGAACAAGTGCAAAAACGCCTGATTTTTCTTGTAAGTCTGCTGCCACCTAGCGTTCCAGAAAGTTTCAAACTGACAGAGTTGGGCAGCCATCTTTAGTCAGTCTCATGCGTAATAATTATAACTGAAAACAAAGGCCGTATCTGAATTGGTGGCTACGGCTACGACTTTTGCTAAGAGTGTTGCTGGGGGCGTCCAATACTTCAACGCATGATGATGCGGCAATCTGGTCGTAGCTGTAGCCGTAGCCGCCATTTTGGACATGGGCTAATAGCACATACTGCATTTATAATCTCACAAAAAAAGTGCAAGACTATTCCCCTCCCAGTCTCGTTTTGGATAAAACAGAATGGAATAAAGTTGGATATAAAATGTTGGCTGTATCATACTAAACGTACTACACGTATTTTTACTTGTTTAATTGATTTATTTGGCATTTTCAAACAGTACTACTTCATTGGATGGCGGTGGATTTTCCAGCATTATTCTTGTTTAGCTAAACGACCAAATTGGTCGTTCAGAAAGCAAATATATAACAACTTTATTGACCGGTTGAATTTAGTTCAATAGTAAAAAATTCCACGGGAATTTGATATTTTCCTTGAGGTTTTAAATTATACAGCTAGTTTGAAACACGGCTTATTGTGGTGATTTTGGCTACGGATGTGGCTGAAACTAATGGGTGTTGCTCCATAAAGCGATTCGTATGTGCTGCTTGTCCTATTAATGCGCTTCAACAAAGCATAAACTTTCCTCGCTCCAGCTGGGCCTTTGTAAACTGCCTCTTGTGCTCTGAAGACGGTCTCGGGCCGAGTTTGGGACCCCTGTAGTCGTCATCCGCCTGCAGCTGTGTAAAAACAATAGTAGAAACACATCTAAAAATAGATACATTTGAGAAATCGATAGATTAAAAAATAGCTTTGATTGGAAACAAAAATGAAGCCCTTTCGTGTACAAAAATGAAGCCCTTCCGTGCTAACTTAATATTGCAAGCATTCCCGAGAATCAGTTTCCTTTTTGAAATGATTTAAGTATTGGTTTTCTTGGCTTGGTCATGTTGGTATACTTCCATTCAGTGACACTAAATCTATTTTTAGAGATGATTAATGTACATGGGAAAAATTACGTCCCATCCGAAGGACGAATCAATAATGTCTCGCTTAAGGACACAATCGTCACGACCGGGACTCGAACCCACACTCTGCTGAAACACCAGAGTTTGAGTCCAGTACGGGGGGGGGGGGTATAGCAAGATCAATGGTTGGTAAAATGGTTGTGTGAGAGAGGTGAGAAATGGTAAAATACACGTCAATCAGAGGAAAGCAAAGCACTGGGGTTACGGTTATTTAACTCAACATTGAAGATCCTTTTTTGTTTATCTTGCACATAACTTTCAGGGTCTATAGATCCCTGACTGCTCACCTAAAAAAAACCCACCAAAACAACAAGCAGGATCAGATAAAAAGTTATTACTATTAAAAGGCAGCGATCTATAATTAAGAACGCTGGTTTAGAGTATGTTTTTTTAAAAACCACAATGCATGCATGAATTGGCCGCTCTTTGACAGAGTTTGATGAGAAACAGGAAAAGAAGAAAATAATTGAGAGAGAGAGAGAGGTTAGAAATGTTACAGACACTGGCGTGCATGAATGATACACAGGATCTCAAAAGATGCAGGTGGTGATATCTAAAAAGAAATGAGTAGAAACAAAAGAGGAAAATACAGTTATCGACAAGGGATAAAAGTACACAAAGAGGAGAGAATGGTTAGAAATGACGTCACAACGATGAAGGAAAAGAAGAGAGCAAAGACATGAGTTGTTGATGGAGAGGACGGAAAGTTAAACCATTCAAAAATCAGAGTTAAAGACATAACTTATATTATAAGAGAAAACCAATTCAAGGAAAAATGATGTCTCACCTTTTCTCACGCACAACCGATCGACCACGTGACCACACCTCACAGACAGTCATGCCCTATAGTCATCTTCACAAACGTTTTTTCCGCATCTGACAATGTCACATTGGAATCTTTCATCTCGAGACACACCTATTGAAGTATTCTCTCTTTTTGGTTTAAGCTTGCAAATCTAATTCGTAATTATGTCAGCCATCTTTGTAACCAGTAAGTTAGTTTTGGTTTTATAGTAGTGTTTCTTGTAGTAACCCCATGGAGGTTTTTTTTAGACGCCTTGGGCGCGTTATAGATGATCTACTCTTTATTATTTGGTTAAGTTTGCGTTTGTGTACATTCAGTTTT
This sequence comes from Pycnopodia helianthoides, assembly GCA_032158295.1. NCBI lineage: Eukaryota > Metazoa > Echinodermata > Asteroidea > Forcipulatida > Asteriidae > Pycnopodia > Pycnopodia helianthoides. The sequence continues at coordinate 12,263,051 of CM063252.1, read as the reverse complement.
GAAACGGTTTTTTAATGTTTGTGTTATCGCTATTGGCGATGAATGCATTATAGTCTTAGCAACAGTGTTGTTCTCTCTGTGTGTTTGATGGGAGTCAGCCTTTTTTACGTCATGGTGCTAAAAAGCAGGTCTATCCGTCGGGATTGCTGTTAAGAGTGAATGTTTTAAAAAGTAGACTACGACCGTTCAGTAAATAGAAGCTTTTCTGCAGAACTGTTTTTTTTTGACTGAGATGCCAACAGACTTCATGAACTAGCCATCGACTTGTACCAGTCAACGGTGTGTTTCACCGGACCCAAGTTCAATAGTATACTTGTTTACAGTACATGGAGGTTCCAAATTCCACGCCAGTACAAAAAGACCCGAGATAACATTTTAATACCATGCATATTAATATGAGCGGCAAATTGCATGAGCTCCAGATAGTGTAGTTTTCGTTGTCTTTGCCGTTTGTATTTTATACCGAGGCCTAGTTGTGGATTTTGATAACGGAGGGGAATTCCCCCAAACCACTGGGTTTGGTGTTGCCATGAGTTATTCTTGTCAATGTATTTCTGTTAAAGTGAAGCTTCTTCCATAAGCATTGTGAAACAGTTGTTATATATAAAAATAGTATAACTGCATTGATCAGCAATCTATAAATATCTCTTGCCTTTATTTTTTAAAAATAATTTCATGCAAAAACGCAAAAACAAAATCAAAAAAATCAATAAAGTATTCTATTTGTCAACCTATCAAACACAGAATAAAAAGTCAAGTAACATGTTCTTTTTTTTCGAAAGAGCGCAGTGTTTTTATTGTTATGCAAAAAAAGCTAAATACCATGTGATATATTTATTATCATAAACACTTTATAGCATAATATATCACATAAGCGATGTTAAGGGTGTTCAACAAAATTATGTATCTCAATTTTGATGGGAGTCAGCCTTTTTACGTCCACTGTTGTCCCGTGTCATGTTGTTTGCAATAATTTCGCATAATGTACTCTAAATTATGATACAAATAAGTGAAATATCGATAGCTAAATAGCTTTAAAAAACAAAAACAACAACAACAACAACAACAACAACAAAAACCTACAAATAAAATGGATAAATAAATGAATAACAATGGTTGGAGTGTCCATTGGAAAAACAGTCACGCTTACAAAAATCACACAATTTCTGCTATGTCTAAAACAAAACAAAAAATCTTACGAAATTGTCATTATAAATGAGCCAATCATTTTTATAGAGTTGTCTATATTTTGGAATTAATAATGCAAGAAACCAAGAAACGGTGATGTTTGGATGGATTATAGTGTGACACACCCAAACGTTTTTAATTTTCCAACGATTAAAGGTTACAGACGTAAGATGGTTCAAATATTTAAAGCTTAAACTTGATTTTGTAAAAAAAAACAAAAAAAACTGAAGCTTCTGAGTCGAGAAAAATATTTTTGTTTGTTTGCATACCGAATAAATTAATTGAGTGCGTTTAGTATTGTGAAATGTCCCCCCAAAACAGTCTCGAAACCTACCGGATATTTTCTTCGATACCTAAAACCATTTTGTCAAAAAAAAAAAAAAAAAAAAGAAAAAGTGGCATCGAAAGTATAGGCATTAATGGCCGGACATTAACATAAAAGCATATACGGTCTATTTAAATGGCTTTGCACTAATAATGGTAACTCGTTTACTTTTACTACACACTAAGGCATGCAGGTTGCTATACAGTGTTATTGACATACTTTTAGTAATCCAAGGAGTTTTAACCTAACTTGATATTCGAAATGATAAAATAATAATCAACACATCAATATAGTGAGATTCGGCGGGTAGACACCATGAGATCGAAGTGCTGAAAATATTATTTGTATTCATCCTGTTGTTGATCAGAGCTTATGACTAAAAAAACCACCTTTTTTCTAGCAAATAAAGCTTGGCGTAATGTCGGTTTACCCGGTCTGAACTTGAGCCTACATGGAGGTATTCGAGTTCTTTACACATTTTTAATAATCAGATTTGGTTGTTTGTTATACTACGAGCGGGACCTCTAATTAGGGATTTTTGCCACGCTCACTCGACTTTGTTGATGATTTGTCGGGGTGCTCCGAAGCTCTGACCGGTCTGGGAGGCGCCCTTGTTGGAGCCCATCTGCAGGGAGTGCATGTATTTCCCGGCATCCATTTGTTCCTTGCTGAACTCCCGTCTGGTCTGTTCGGACATCTTGGGTCCAATGGTTGGACCGTCGTAGCTGGGATCCAGCTGCAGCTGTTGGGAGAACAAAATAGTGGCGTGTGAAACAGAGGCACGAGATCCCGTCTATAACGGCGGGCCGTGTGAGAAGGCAGTGCGGCTCTAAATGTAATCCGACGTGTAGTGCAGACGTGGCTTCTAACTGTTTTAAACGGGATACCAATGTGTAGCCCATGCCCATAACACGTAATTCAGCACAAGTCTTGATGTTGGCTTTAACACAAGTGGAATGATGAAGTGTTTACTGTTAGGGGGAATTGTCTACCTGATATCGGCCGTTTTAAACATTCTGCTCGCTAACGAACATTTGTCTTTTAATTTGCATCTCTCATAGAATCTACTGTCAGTGTTGAAACCTTTTTTTTTAAGGCGAGAAGCATTTATAATGTAAGTTGTTTCCTCCCACTTATCCCATGTAATTGTACCCATTTTTTGTGTGGGATGAATTCATTGCGCAAAATCCGTAATAATACAGGGCCGATATTGGAATACACATCAGTTAGTCATACTGTGGAAACCAATAGGAGATAGGTTTGAAGACCGTGTCCGAAATGAAGGCTTTTGGCTTTGACTGAGGATGCAAAGCCGCAGCCAAAGCTATGATTTTGGACACGGTCTGAAGAATGGTTAGGGTACAAATGTTAGGCGAAACAACATGAAGAAAACAACACAGTGGAGTTTACAGAAATCTGTAAAAAATGGACATTGTTATAAAGAGGGAAAAGATAATTACGGAGAAACAGGAAAACTCACAAATTATTAAAAGAAATGACTGTTGGAAATCTACAGAGATGGGAAACGGAACAAGAGGATGAAAATGAAGAGGATAAAGAAATTAAGCGTTATCGAAAGTTGAAGACAAGCAAAAGGAATGAATCATGCAAGAACAAAGTACATTGAGAATATCCATAATTGAAATCAAAATAACAAATGACATCAACTTATGTATGAGAATATCTAACCGAAATTATTGCCTGAGCTAGGTGAAAACAGACAAGGAAAAGAAGAAAAAACAAACCACATTGATTGACGCACTTCACTTTACTACATCCTCACATTAGTTTAAAATAATTAAAGTTCATTAAGTGATGTCTCGCGGGTCCCTATGTCCCTTTCCATTTTTAATGTTAACTTAATAGCCTATTTCCTTTCCCAATTATAATGTTAACTTGTTCCTTCGTTGGGGTCTCCCCTTTCCAATGTCAGGTTAGTTTGTAAAGTAAATAAGACCCATCTCTCTCATAAGTTGCAGTCTAGTTTTTGGAGGATTGTACACTGGGTCAACTTACATCAAACATTTAACATTTTGACATAAGAGGAAGATTGGACAAAGCTTCATAGTGTACCAGCGTAACCTTATCTTTACGCTTTACAAACTTAATCTAACGAAACTAAGATTGGTCGACAGAGGGCGGTGTCTATTGTAATTGTAGGCCCACACTATTGGATTTAGATGTCATGATCCGCATCGAATCCCAACAATTTAACTTGAGAGTTGTTAAGAAATTACATTTTGAATGAGGAATACATACACGATGAAAGATCCGGACCTTTAATTCTTTCCCCCCAAAAAGGAGAGAAAGAAAAAAAATTTTAATAAAAGGTTGGCTAAAACTCACGTTTAGTGGAACAAAGTTCTTTCATTTCACACATGCTTTATTTCAATTTTGGAAAACTGATGTTGTCCCATGACATTTTGACAAGCCAATGACCTGAAATAATATTCGTATTAAGAACGTTCTTGTGTTTGTAGGAAGCTAGCTTGGTTTATTGCCTGTTAATTGTTTAAAACAAAATACCGTACTTAAAGGCCCTGTACACTATTGGTAAGATCGAAACACACAAATGTTCACAGATTCACACATAATTAACATGATTTAAAGTAAGCAATTGTAGAAAGGGTTCCTTAAAATATTTGGGCCTAAAATGCTATCGTTTCTGAGAAATGGGTAAAACAATAGTTTTTATCACGCGTGATAAAAACTTGATGTTTGAAAAAAACAGAAAGCACATAAGGTCTCTTTTCACTATTTTCTCGTGACCTCGATGACCAATTGAGCTCAAAATTTCACAGGTTTGTTTGTTCATGCATATGTTGAATCACACAAAACATGAACACTGTCTGCGACTATTTTGTCAGCTCTATCAATCCTGTATAATACCTTTAAAGTAATTACGAGATTTTCATTGAATTGCATCGTTTAGAATAATAACAAATTGTGTCAACTATTACTAGGCAAGCTGTGCAAACATGTTCTAATAACAAAAATGACTGTAGATATTTCAGACCTAATTACATTCATTTGTTTTTTCTTGATAGACAAAGGCAGGGGATGCACCTCTGCTTTACCCTATACAAATAATAACTCACCGTCTTGTGCGAAAGCGAAAGTTGAGGGCGCTCGATTGAGTGAGAAGGGAATTTTATCAACAGTTATGTGTTAAGAGTTTTACAAAAATACCCTGTTTAAAAACTTCACATAAATGCATGGATATTAAAACTCTTTCGGTTACAACTCCGTGACTTTGAATATTAGCGATTGCGACATTTTTTGGTGTTCGACTAGTGTTACTTCTTAACTATTTCTGAGCGAGGCATGAAAGATTGAAAAGTTAATAGCCTAGATACAGACATAGCGTCTATACCTTAATTTTAAAAGTTACTTTTTACTACCCTCTCTGAATGAAAAGCTACAAACTAAGATCACTCCACACCCTCTTAGAATGTTACTAAAAAACCTGTTTTGTTTTTAATTGTACCTTTTGGTACTGCATGATGTCGAGACTAAAATGGTTTCTGAACCCAAAGTATCCCATGTTTATTTTACTGCTTCATTTGTAATCATCAGTTAGTAAAATGTAAGTAAATAAAAGAGACTCACTCTATACACAGGGATAACACTTTGCATAACTTTGCATAAACTATTCATAGGTTAAGACTCTGCTTGAGTGAGATAACGTAGCCTATTTGAAGTAACGGCGTGCTTCTCGGCTGACACCAGCTCTATAGATTATTCCCAAATGTCATGCATTATGGCTTTGGACGTATAAGTATAAACTCATTAACATAACCTAAAGCAAACTACGAGTATTTTTTTTAAGTTTCAACGATTGGATTTGGCGGACTGCGTTTAACTAATTTGTACAATTTTTATTCGTGCAGAGCACAGTGGAGAATGTACACCTTCGGGTAAATGTGTTTGTTTCAGCTGTCATTCTTAGGAGATAATGATCAGACTCAAACCTGTGAAAGTTTCTGTTTGACATTTGACCGATTTCCTCGAAATACCAGTTTAAAATCCAGTTTTCGCTTTTAACAGTATGACTCTTACAAAGCTATCTGTATTGAGGTGGCATGCCGCACTTGTGTTCTCCACAATAACGCCGTCATGCCCATCGAAATGATGACTGTCCCAATTTTAGGCTCGTCGGGTTCTCAATTGACTGTTGGCGTTTACAGCAGCAAACCTCTCTCTCTGAGCTGTGCATGAATTCTATCTGAGTTTTCAGAGCAGTATACCTGTCCTATAGTTTACCCTCTAGGTTTGTGTTATGAGCAGTTCATTTGGGCCATCATTAGAATCTACTACTTGATTAATCATCCATGGTTTGATCAGTTCAAATATCTGTCTGGGTCCAATTTGGGGCTCGTAATCAACACAAGCCTAACTTTAGTGTAACCAACGTCTAACTTAAGTGTAGCCAAGGCCGTACTTAAGTGTCATCAAGCCTAAGATTGGTTGAGATCGAAGAGGCTTACTTTAATTGTATACAGGTTTTGAGTGGCTTAACTATAAAGAAAGGGCAATTTTAATTAAGTGTTGTGGGATGTGGCAGCAAAATATCAGGCAGGATTACATAAATCCACGATGAACCTTATCTGAGTTTTTTCTTCTCCAACTAATTGCCCATAAAAAAACACTTGGAAAGTTAACACTGAAGGTGTACAGACCCACGTAAAGCAATAAGGCCAGCTGTAAGGGCTTGTGGCCAGTCTAGCAAAGCATGAATTTGCCTCTATCCAACTGTTCCTGGCTGAATTCCCTCTTGTGCTCTTCGGACGGCTTGGGACCGAGGACTGGGCCCTTGTAGTTAGGGTCCGCCTGCAACTGAGAACGGGGAACGAACGGGAATAACACATTGTCAGAAACCGTGTATAGATTAGATGGCAAAGATAGACTGGTGCACGGGAAAACAAACAGGCGGGTGAATTGGGGACTGACCAAATGGAAAATAAAGTAAACTTTCCTTAACAGAATAAAAAAGCACCCATGGATCTTGACAATCCTGCCAGGATTTGTCTTGCTCTGTTTATGTTCAGTACTTTCTTGTTATTCTACAAGAAAGATGCCCAGATGTGTTTACTCTTGCCGATTAATGGTTCTCAGTGGAAAAATCGAATTCCCCGCACCATGGTAAAGGTTAGAAGAAATAACAATAAAGTATAACTTCAGATGATACCATTGTCGAGTTCTTTCTAGGAAGGGTAAAGATATTTTTGTTGGATCTGTTTGAACTGGCATAATTTTGAGCAATTTTGTTTCGAGTTTACTTGTTAAAGGTTTCAAAATAACGATTGACTTATAGCGTTCGTGTTTGAAATTCGTTTGGTTAAAAATGCCTCCCAAATTTAACACACTACTCATTGGTAATTGGCAAAGAAAAAGTAATCCACTTTATGTGACCCCACATATACAGAAATAACAAACCTGTGAAAGCTTTAGCTCAATCAGTCGTTGAAGTCACAAGAAAAGAAAGAAAAACCCAACAGGTGTTTTCAAACAAAGAGCTTTGGTCTCGCCAGACCAAAACTAATGTTTCACTCTAAAACTATAGAATTTCAGGCAAAAATATTTCAAGGGAAGGAAGTTTTCCACCATGACCACCTTTATACCACGTACATTAACGTGCAAACCTGTGAACTTTTATTTCCCGAACGTTTTACCAATGTTTTGCAAATATAAAGTTTGTATTGACGTACAAACAAGGATGCTTATAAACCTTAAATATACATTTAAAAACACTAACTAAATAAATGAAACTGCTCTGGGAACAATGAAACATTAATAATGTATCAAACAAACAAACCAATTCAAACATTACAAAAGAAAATGTGATTATGTGAGAAGAAGAGGAAGAATCTAAACAAGACAAGATGTTAAAATCTGTAAAGAAAATTACGTTAAGGGAAAAGTCATGTTAATTTCAGGAGGTGAGACAATGTCAAACAAATTTTAGTTGGGAGGTGAAAGACAGTGGTTGGAAAGCTACAAATAAATAAAGTCATACAAAGGTAATGTAAAAAGGTACATGAAGAAAATTAATGTTAAACTCTGTAAGAAACGGAGAAGAAACAAAACTAGAACATTAGTACAAAGTGGGAAAAACATTTACAAACGAGAAGAAAGTCAACATGTATTAAGATGGTAATTAAAATCAGGGGATGAAAAAGGTGATGAGCACGCGTTAGAGAGAGAGAAAGAGAAAAAACACGATCAAAATCCAACACGTATATCAAATAAGTGAATACAAACTTACAGTGGTCGACAATATTGGCAGCGTGATCTTATCCCATTTATACTTTTGGAAATCCAGTCTACAGTTGTTTGTTTCTTCAAGAGTTAAAGGATTTAGGCGATTTGCCCTGTACGGGGTTACATTGGAAGTTAGGATAGACACGAATTTTCAGGTAACAGGCGTTTAGACAAATATGTCTAGTTATTATTATTACTATTCTCACTGCTGTTCACGGTGTCATTTATCTCAGTGCGGGGGATGCGTTGTGAAAGATCTGTACGTCTTATAGGTAACTTTTTGCGCTCTGTTAACAGTTCATAGTTTGATATTAATATTATCAATCACTGAAGTCTTATTTTTGGTATTATTTTGCTTCATGTAATTTTTTTTGTTAAGTCATAAGCCTTAAGGATAAGCTTTTTGTTCGTTTTTGTGATGGAAGTTGCCTGAAAATTTCTTGCGTAATTTCAAAAAGGCTGGTGGGCCACATCCTATGGAATGAAAGGGACACGCTGCCTTCGTATTGTATGAAATGAATATGGTTGGACAGATGTTTGAAAAGTAGAATATAATGCTCCCCTAAATATCCCTTGAAATCGCGTGGTTTTCTTTTTACTTCGTGAACCAACACGGTCCACCATTTTGTAGAACCATAGTTTTGACTCGCAGACCGTATTATTTCACGAAGTAAAAGGAAAACCAACCAACAATTTCGAGGAATATTTGTGTGCCGCATTATATTCTACTTTTAAAACAGCTTTCCAACCACATTTATTTCATAACAAACGCGTTTTATACCATAAACCGCCCAATCCAAAGGCAACGCACCCTATTAACGGTTTGCTTATTCGGAAGTATGCCTGTAGTGTAGAAAGCTGAGACGAGACAGTACTGGGACCTTGAGTCTCCCCAACTGGCGTTTGCAACTGGGCGTTTGCAATTGGGTTACAGTGCCGGTAATACTAATCACAATTCTAGTTCTGCATGTGATCAGTAGCTACACATCTTCATGAACTTTGTCAATGATGACACTTGAAGGCTACAGGCCAAAGGCGACGGAATGGAGATCAGACTTGCACTAGTCGGTGGTGTATTTTACCGGTCCCTCTTCACTATAATAAATACATGACGTCACATTTACAAATCCAACATCTTATAGATCACTTTTTTAAAAGAGCCGTTTAATTGTTTATTTCGAGCCATTAACACGGGTCAACTTATAAATAATTGGACGGCCATGTGGTGTCTACCGTAGGCATAAGCGTTAATCTTTTGCATATTATTAGCATATCATATACATAGGCATGCACTTATAACGAAAAAACCCACTAAGTTAGTCGCAAATTAGAATTTACAGAGGTCGGCAATATATCATATATAGCTTTCTTATAAGTTCTGGAAATAACAAAAAGTTAATAACAATAAAAGGGTATAGTGTAGCTGTTGACGGCAACGATGAACTTTCATTGGTTCCGCCACAAGCTTTCAGTAGTTTTTGCATAATTAACTTTGTAAAATTACTGCGTGACAGCTACTTTATTAACAAACTGCTGATTATTCTAACGATAGCTGGCGTAATACTTCGGCTTGGGGTCGAAACACTGTTACGTTTTTTTGTATAAAAAAATTAATAAACTCACGATGCTAATAAAAACAAATAAAAAGGGCCTAATAATTGTAGGCATAAACGTTCGTATCATATTTTCAAAGTGAAAACCACATGCGTTAGACATTGAATAGCAATTATTTTTATTCTATTTGTTGTTGATGTTGTTGTTGTTGTCTAAACTAATTCAATTGATTGACACGGATCTGCCCCCCATGAGTTCATAACTTTCCTTGAAATGGTTTATGTTACGGAGAATTGCCAATCTGTTTCATTTCTGAACGTGCAGATGAATATAGTCTAGTTACTGTCATGTCCGAGTGTTATGGTTGTAACCGTGCATTAATCAATGTCACAGAGTGACTGTGTCAGGTGCACACCGTATGCGGCTGCGTCATCTATTATCCTAAACTTAGGCAATTCAAATCCTCAAAACAGTCTTCACTTTGGATGTCTTATCTTTAGCTTGATTTGCCGTTGTGGGAGGAGATTCTGCCCCCGCCATACGGCGCATTGTGTCGAAATCCCGTGCGATACTGCCCTCTCTCGACTCTCTTCAGACCATGTTACTTTACCGTATGGGGGACAAAACACAGGGGGACAAAATCCCTAACGACACCGGCATGGCAGCCGAGGACTTGGTTCCCATCAAGAATTGTTCCCAGAGGTACAAACAGCTAAAGTATAGGCTGTGTTTAAAAAAAATACAAGGCTTTACAGACACACACTGTCTTTGCATGAATAATATGATAGTGAAAACACCTGCTGCTCTTGGCATATACCTTTGTGTGTGATAAGTGTTTACTGGTTTTGTGTGTGATGAGTGTTTACTGGTTGTTATTATTGGTGTACTTTTTAATCTAGTCAAACATCAAATATGCGCAGTTGCTTTAAGGATTCACCACATTGCATGCCAGGGAATTGGCATCGAGTGACGATAAATATAAGTCATATTTAAGTTAAAAACTATTTTTTATTTTGCATGGTTGGATTTAGGCTATGCATATCGGCATAAAAGACGGTCACTTTTTTTTTTATAGAACGCAGTCATAATCCGCAAAGGTAGCGTGGGCTATAGAAGCCTACCACAAGTTCTCTTACCAAGAAAACTCTCGGCTCAAAATCTGTCCATGAAAATCGCTCTACAAGAGGTACCAGATCTGTGTTATTTGGGTCGAGTTGACTCGGGGTCCGGGTGACAAAAGACCCCTACCCGAATGTTCCGACCACCTTTGACCGTCGGGCACCGTCCGGTGGAGGGTATATTCCTAAGACAGATTTACCCGGTAGTTGTTTTGCCGAGAGAGTGTGGTTTGAATGCACCATTATTCACGATGCAGCTATCTTGACCCTTGTCCATATAAAACCCAGAAAAACAAAAAACGTAGTCTGGTCCTTTGCATGCAATGGCAGTATTAATGCCTTTTTGCCGACAGGGAACCAGGCAAGAAATGAAATGCAGTCTGGTCCTTTGCATGCAATGGCAGTATTAATGCCTTTTTGCCGACAGGGAACCAGATGAAGATAGTTGCATCTTGACAATGCTCTACGCAGGTGATAACACATTTGTGGATACACATATGTTGCTGATTTGTATTCTCAAAGAACCCCCCCCCCGACTCTTCTATGTAACGTCTTCTGTATAGATAGGGGAACTTTGAGCTCGAGCCATCAACATTTCTTCGTTTGTACACACGCATCCACCTGCCACTCTGTATAACAAGCTGCAAATATTTAATTTTAAGCAACGGTTGGACGAACATTTTAAATGACAACAGCGAGTAAGTAAGTTTGCAAGATATGAAATCTACGACTGGCGACAACGTAAAACGTCCTCACCAGTGTGGGGAATATTTTCACTAGTCATTATGCCTTTGTCACCCTTCGGTGAACGCTTTCAATTAGGTATGAATTTTTGAGAATGAGTGCGTCCCCCAGCTCCACTGTTCTGCTGTACCTTTGTGTCGATCACAATTATTACTGGTGCATTATAAAACAGCGATGGAGGCTAAATAAATATGTCCGTGTCTAACAGAGTTGGAGAGTTAAAATCGTGACATTTTAGACGGGTTTGTAAATTAGCTCCTTTTTTTCTACAAGCGGATTTGTTAAGATCACCCCCAGGCTAGTTCATGATTTGTCGGGGTGCTCCAAAGTTCTGGCCGGCCTGGGAGGCGCCCTTGTTGGAGCCCATCTGGAGGCCCGAAATGTGCTTGCCGGCGTCCATCTGCTCCTGTGTAAACTCGCGCTTGTTCTCGGCTGACTGCTTGGGCCCAAGGCAGGGACCGTCGTAGCTTGGGTCCATCTGCAGCTGAGGTTGAAAATGAAAAGACCACAAAAAGGGATAATGGCGAGGCGTATACAAGACTATAAAAAACACATTGTCAAATGTAGCTTTTCGTAAAGTTCTACAAATTGATGACGTTCCAGCTATTTAATCTAAAATAATGAGCAAATGAAAACAAAAGTTTCAATTGAGAATCGACATTCTTTCCCAGGCAACACCGATCTTGATCTGAAATAAAGAGACAATTTTCTCGTATAGGACGACACACACGGATCATGATATACTAGCAAACATTCATACGTACCCTGTTGACGGTCTTTGTCTGTCCTTTTGTATTTCGATCTCAAGTATCCAAGTTCATTTTCCGCATAGAAATAATATAGGCTTTTATAAAGCCTTACAATGTAAAGGTTTTACCATTTTAAATGTAAAAACCCCTGTTGTCCACATGTTTATTCAGATAACAAATCGGTTACCCTTTTGAGGCTAGTATAGAACTATACATTGTTCGGGTATCAAGTTCAGATTTGTTTGAAACAGACTCTGGGAAATAAACTTCGTTTAAAAGGACTTGACGTTGTGAACGTAACAAGGAGTGTAAAACCAAATGATGTATTTGTAGGAAGACGATCACACTATGGGGGTGAGCTCGAGGGGCGAGGGGTCCAGAGCCACTCGTGTGATATAAGAAAATAGATAATCCTTGACTTGTAAATAAATGGTAGCTTAATTGTTCGTTGACATCCAGTGTACTGTTGATTTGTTTCCACAGAAATCCACAAACATTTAGTAGTTTTCGTGCAAATAACGTATATTTGACTGTTTAGAAGAGATTCACACTTCTGGCATGGATTAATTAACGCGCTGTTAGTCGTTAATAATTCCGGTGAACGAGACCACTCAGCCACGACACGCCATAGTTTGAATTGTTACTATAATGGCGAACTTGTTTTGCATTTATTCCTGACGTTAACTTCAGTCAGTTTGTCACTGAAGTACCCATGACCCTTAAAGCTTAAACATCCGATGAGCAAACCAACACACTCATTCCAGGTCAGATTGACTCAGAAAGTGGTTACAAAATGGGATTGTAACCCGGATTCTGCGTAATTTTGACCCATTTTTGGGGTAAATTTGACACAGATTCCGGGTCATACTGTGACGGGTGTCCCTAGAGTGTATGAATAAACATAAAGTATGTATACAAAACGTTTTTTTTTTAAAGAGCGATTTTTTTTTATTGCTAGCGAAACGAGACAGATTGCTATAGCGGGTTACAAAGGGAATCTTTCTCAATGCATTAGCGTTCACAGTTAGAGCAGATAGTTGCATAATCATATACACATGCATGCATTTGTTTTGTTTCATATAAAGAACAACAAATTTATATAGTATATCATTTTTTTAAACTGAGTACAGCACTTGGAGTTTCATAAAGTATTATTTTTGTCCTAAATAATACTTCCGACTTTTAATACAAATCGGTGCAACACAAATCCAAAAACTATGAAATATATAAGTTGTTATTCAATTAATATGGGAAAATTAAGAACAACATTTTCTTTTTTAATCAGACAATAAATGCGTGCTTTTTTAAAGACATGCTAAGTTAGATAACCACCACTTGTCAGTCTATACGTAATTATGAAAATCCTATAAAGCTCATCATTTCCATTGAAGCCAATATTTAGATATTTATATTCTATATTTACTATTACAGATACACGTATAGAGGTACAATCCATATATATTGCTTTTATAAAATGTGAGGAAATTGCTGTTCTCGATACAACCTCTAATCCTTTTTCCCGGAGTTAAAACTTTGATAACTTTGCAGAAAATGAACTTGAATGTTTTCACTCCACATGTTGGATTTCTTGACATTGAAATGAACAACTTCCCTGCTTGCTTCGTGCATTCAAACATAATTAGTGCAATATCAAACCATCAAATTAATAAAAACTAATCGTTTGATTTTATACTTGAAATCATGCATCTGACCTATAATCCGTTCATACGGACGTGTATATATATACCTCTCCGTAACTTATTTTCATGTTGTTGTATTTGGTTGTTTGTTTGTTTTGCATCACAAATGTGATTACAACTAACAAATCTTAAAATCTCTGCCAATTTTGATCGTTGCTACCATTGCAATGACAGTTTTGTGTTTAACAAAAAGCTTCAGCCGTAGTTTTTTTTAACATAGCATTTGCAGAGTAAATGATTTAAGGATAACTCGATAACGAGATTGGCCGATTATGCGTGCCTTCATGAATAATTCATTTGGACTCGACTATTATTTCACACGTTTGTTTTTGTCTTGGTTTTTCTCGGTGTGCACGTCTATACTGTTTGTGTGTATGGGGGTATAGTAGTTGTATCCACACGCAATTTGTTCTTAAAACTTAGATGATTACAGCTAAGCCTCAATAAAACCACATTATACAAAAAATGAAAACAAAATTTATAAATTATTAAAGAGGAAAGAGAAAATAAATTAATCAAACATATATTTTTTTTAGTCCGATGTTAGCGATTGTGAAACTTAAAAGCTAATAATATTAATAATACGGAGCTAAGGGTGTCTATGCGTCTTCTGTCTTGTTGATAATTTGCCGGGGCGCACCGAAGTTCTGGCCGGCCTGGGAGGCGCCCTTGTTCGACCCCATCTGGAGGCCCGAAATGTGTTTACCAGCATCCATCTGCTCCTGTGTGAAGTGTCTTTTATTTTCCGACGACTGTTTGGGACCCAAAACTGGGCCACTGTAGTCTGGATCCATTTGCAACTGAAAATAATAGGGGGAAATTAAATGGAAGAAAACAGGAAAGTTATTAAATTTTTTTTTCGAGCCGGCTTCTCCATTATTTGGATAATGATGAAGGAGGAAGAGCAACAGATTGATTTGAGAAAACATCCGGAAGGCAGTAGTGGTTGGGGATGAGAAGAAGTTTATGAATGAAATTAAGAACGAAGGAGCGGATTACTACACAAGCGAGTGAAACAATGTGTGGTGTGAAACATGGTGAAAAGAAGAGATGTGGAGCCCCGGATGGGCGGGGCAAAGGGTGACTCATGAGTTTAATAGGTTGTAAAAAAGGGGTATATATCCCGCCTTCGATTATAGCGACAATTATGTGGTGAAGGTAATTATATGTTCTAAAGGCAACGTATACTTAAGGTTTTTGAACCGTTCGATTATTTGAATCCTATAAAATGTAGATGTAGACAAGAAATCTGTGGAAATTTCATTTCAAAAGGTGGTAGCGTTTTTGAGATATCGCCGAATATCTGTAGCGGTTGTGTCCACGCAGGAAGAACAATCCGTAATTGGGAACACACAATCTGAGAAACGGTTCATGCAGAAACGTTTCTCAGATTGAAATGTTTTTGAATCCCCATCTCTTATTAAGCCACATTCCTCAGAAAGAGAATCGTTTTCAACATGTTATACATTATCAACAGCTGCAGTGCTTCTTATACCAAGTAAGTTTTTCTGGTCAATCGTTTTCGGAGTAATTACCAAAGGTATACCCTCCCATTAGGTAGGAATTTTTAAACAGTTGTTTGAAAACAAGCGTATACAATTTATTGCAATGTTCACTTTACACTAATTTTCCAAATAGTTTTTGATGTTATTCCACAAGTTTTGATTCTTTTGATAGCATTTACTTAAAAAAAATACTTTACTTAAACAAAACTTGTGAGGAAGCCAAATGGGTGGGGGAAGTGACTAGTACAAAAAGGGCTGAAAATGAAGACATTTCGTACAAAGACAAAAACAAAAATGATGAAGGTGATGAGGCTGACATCTGAAAGAGCAAAGTGAGTGAAGTGAGAGAGGTTTAAAGGAGGAAACACCGACACAAAGTGCAGGCGTTCACACCTGAAAAGAATGGAAAATGGGAAGAGGGCAGCCGAGTTAAAGACGAGATGGAAAGAACGGTGATGGGAAAAGCATGGAGAAATATACAACAATATTAGTTTGAGCTGCTTATATAGTTGGTTTAGGATCTTAAGTGTTATTTTTCTTAGCACAACTTTTTATGTAGGTTTTTTCGCCACAGCTTTTTTTCTTAGCTACAAATAGAATACTGTTCTACTACATACAATGGTTAGATCTTTTGCTGGCACCAACACCAGCTCTTAATATTAATTTCAGCTCAGAAAGAAGCGAGTTTTGTACTTTAATAATTAAACTCACAACGAAGACAACAGGAAATCGTACTAATCTTCAATTCTGGAAGGAAGAGTAAAGTGTTGAAAAGGGAGTTCGTCAAAGAACTCCCTCAAAACATAGGCATTGAAACATACGGTCAGGATTGACCCTGAATGAGTCATTACCCTCAACACACTTTGTTGACCCGGGACAGGGTCAAGATGGATGTGACTATCATAGGTACTTGGTCAGAATTCATCTTACCAGCACTGCATTCACTTGAACTTGATCCATTGTGGGGTTAGAGTCAAACTGACCCTGGTTATAGGGTCGAAGCCGACCCTGTGACTTGTCCATGCAAATTACAACTGAAATATCTGGGTTCGTAGGCCTAATCATTCATAACAAAGCATAAACAGTTTTCACATACATGCCTAGCTGTAAAAAAAAAAAAAACACTGCTTAGCAAAAACAGGGTATCAACTTCAAAAATAAAGTTACTGTTTTCAGTTGGTCTAACGCTGGTACTCGCGAAGCAGGACTGTTTTAGTTTAAAGGCATTTTAGTTTCTGAAATGAACGCTAGTAACGCTAAATCATGGCACATTTTATGTCTTTCACTGTTTTCTCCAAAGTGCAACGCCCTGGCTGAGTCACAGTCCTTGATATCCTAGACTGGATCATTCCACATATCTGAAAGGGGGGATCAGGTCCCAGATGTTTTTCTTTTGAGGGGCTGAACAATATTTTCACTTCGTGTACTTCGGGCACAAAATTGAACGGACATGCAGACCTACCCAGATCTAACCCTCTGATAAAGTGGAGCCATAATGTACTTTGTAGCAGGCTTCCAGATGTCTTGCTGACATTCTGTGCCCGGTTCTGTGGTTTCCAACACCCCTCCGCCGCCAACCAAAATGTTTGGCTTTACTGGGGAGCCAGTAACTAGTGGCGCCTTCCCGTATTTGTGTTATTCCTGGGGTGACTCCCGCCACTTAAGGGTTTGTTTGAAATAAAATGGGCCCCTGTTGTAAAGAGATTTGAAATGATTGTTTGCTTACTCTGCGACCAAGAGCGAAGATGCACTGCGTGAACTGGGATACATTCTTTGCCTCGAACAGGTCGTTCACCTGGAAAAGCTCTTGCTCCTTAAGACCAAACTTTTTGCATCCTTCGATGAAAGACTCCACGTTTGCCCTCTGCGATAAAACAAGTGTGGGTTAAATAGTCAGTGCAGCAGAAGAACAAAAAATGTAGACGATTGTTTGAATGATTGGGATGGAGGGGGTGACGATAATTATAGTGTGCAGAAGACACATGAGGTCGAGGGAAAATTGTACGAGGATGGGGCAGTGTTCAGGATTGATAGCGATTAAATGGTGGTGCCCATTACATTGCAGAGAGTTTCAGTTTGGGAAGACGATCCTGTAGAGTCGTGCACAAACCAACCCCTCACAAAAACCTTTTCCCCCAAAATGTGTGCTCAATAAATCAATTTAGGTTTTGCCATACTGAAAATGTATAAGAACCAGACGCAAAATACCTGGAATACAGTGACACGTTTTTCATGACGCTAATTTGTGCCCACTTTTTTTTTAAGCTATCAAAATGGTCTTCATGAAGGGCCAGTATCAGTGGAATGACGTGGATGAATGGTGATAACAGTGGGAAGGTTGAGGAGCGTGGGTAGGAAAAAAGGGGCGATGATATAAAAGGTTGTTAAGGTGATACCATTTTCGACAATGACGACAGTGTTAATACCATTGTAATTACTCCAGAAGTGGTGATGGTAATTTGACGATAGCATGGTTTATTTAACGTAAAAATTATCATTGTAGCACAAGTATGTATGGAATAACCATGTGAGGATGGTCATATCACTGCGTGGTGATTGACCACCGCTGTGGACCGACCGAGCCGAAGATGCACCGTGTCTGAATCCGTCCTCGGCTTCTTTGTGAACAACTTGGTCGGTGTGGATGGACGTCTTAGTAGGATGGCTTCACCTTCCTTCACATGCACTTCATGACAAGATCGAAGCACCGTATTACGGAGCTCCGTGAAAGGTTGATGTCACCGAGTAGACTAAAGCATGTTACTCAAAATGAGCACCGTGGTGCGGCTTTCTCTACGGAATGTGCGAATAATTTAATTCACCACTTGAAGCGTACCATTTTGAATGTAGAACTTCCTGCGTCGCATTTCACTTGGCGGGATGGGTCTAGAAGACCGTTTATTAGTCTGGAAAGAGACAGGGAAAAAGTAAGAGTGAGTGAGAAAAAAAGAGACACCAACACCTTTTCGCATTTACAAAAGTGTTAACAACGGATAGCAGTTTTGCCCTTCCCTGAATCAGGGTCAGTAAGAAAATAAATTGTCTTTAAAGGAACATTACAGAATTGGTAAGAAACAAACTTGTAAAATATACTTTTTTATCACAGATTTACATAAAACTTACACGGTCTAACGATGATGATAGTAGAAAACATCCCTTGAAATATTTCTGTCTGAAATGCCATATTTGATGAGAAATGAATAAACTAATTTTCCGATTGAAGTTTATCGCTCAGTGAGCGTTTTATTCATTTGTTGAATCTATATGATTTCATGCAAATATGTAATCGGTTTTTCACTATTTTCTCGTGACCCAGATGGCCGATCGATCTCAAACTTCTACAGGTTTGTCAGTTTATGTATATGGTGGATTACATAAAGTGCTTACACTGCCAGCAACTGTTTTGTTAGCAAAAACCAATTCTGTAATGTTCCTTTAAGTTTCTACACACAAGAATTTCATTGGACAATGCAGGCGATTCACAATATAGTGCGCCACCAATAGCTTGCCCAGGAGAAGCAATATGGGATAATTTGTTTACGTCCATTTAACCATTATTTGAAAGATTGAGCTTCTAATTACTTCACTATCAATGCCTTCTGACATGCTAGAACTGATCTACACTGGTGACTAACTTACCATGTGGCCGTTTGCGAACGTGACAGTGCCGACCTTATTGTATCTGGTCATTATTCCCTGACATGTACAGACGGGGGGGGGGGGTCCCACAGCAAACAAACAACAGCTAACGAAAGCTTGCTCTGTGTTCACTCAACATTTTCAATTGAGCTTGACACGGCTAAAATAGAATCATCATGACTGTAACACTACACTGCGGAGAATCAGACTCAATGTCGAACTTTACACACTATTTTGATTCGGAAAGAGCATTCGTGAGGTTTTCAGATACCTTTTTAATACCACATCAAGCTGAACTTTTTGAAACTTGTAGTAAAATGTGGATCGAATTGTCGGTAGTTTTGTTTTGGGTGATGTTGGTATGTGTCGTTTTTATGTCGGTATTTACGGGAAATGTTGTGATACGGTTGTGTTGGGGCCCCCACTTCAAAAGGTCTACTTGCTTTGATAACTCATGCCGGCACATCCAGTGCTATACCCTAGCTATACTGAAAACAAACAGGAACAAACAGTAATCTGATGCCAGTTTCGGACACCTACACTCACAGGCACTCCAGGGAAACATTCACGAAAACCCCATGGATGTCTATAACTGGCAGGTGCTAAGGTAACACTTCTTAATACCCCCTGTAAACTGACGCCAATGTGCGCTTGTGTTTCTAATCACAGTAGTACCTGCTCTCACGGTCTAAGCGAGGTCCAACCTTTTGTCACTTACTTGCAGAGGACCTTTCCGTCTTTAAGACCTTCTGGGTGTTCCATGTCAATCTCTTCGTGTGTCATATCGTGGATGAATTTGAGCATCTCACACTCCTGATCGTGGTCTCTTTTGCCATCAAGCTGTTCAGAATATTGTGAAGAAGAAGAAAAGTAAATATTACAAAGTGCAAGAGTATTTTCAACATTGCCTTTTTTATGGTTTGGATACCACTTTGATGTTTATGTGGTTTAGCAGTGTTTGCCGTATCAGTGTCGTCGACTTGTCATTGTATAACAGAGCGGGAAATGGCCAGAAAGCAACTACTATTATTAATAGAGACCTAAGAGTAACCCCGAATAATGGGGGACCTTTTTTGACGCCTGGTGGCAGCAGACTTTCCAGGTAAATCCATTGTTCTCGGCAATGTGCGCATTCTTAGAACAACGTGAACAATGAAATTTTACCTGGTAAGTCTGCTGCCATCTAGCGTCCAAAAGTCTCCTCTTGGCAGTTGTCTCAAAATATACAGAGTAGTATCACCCCAAAGCATACCTTATATGATTTGTAAACCGCTATACAAAGTTTGTTGAGAATTGGTTCCCTCTGAAATGCTTTCCGTGTGTGAGTAAATTGTCTCCCGAAAGTAAAAAAAAAACCAAAAAAAAACACGTGGACTAGTTCCCATACCCCAAACTATACATTATGATGCATTCTCAACGATATGTCATTCTGGTAAATATCATTAGACACTTGTTCTGATTTTTGGAAAAACAATCTCTGTATTGCACCCCTGTAGCTTTAAAATAGCCGATTGTTTGTTCGAGCGAGTAAATGCTGTTGAATAGGGCAATTGTACCAATATCTGGACGTCAGCCAGCAGAGGTACCGGCCGCAAGATAGTTTGTCTATATTTGGCTCGGCTCCGCAGCCAGCCGTCAGACCAGGCATCACCGACACCACACGGCATGCTTGCACTGCCGATGAACGGCGGCGTGAAGCGCCGTGCCAAATGCCTCGCATAACGATCCTGAAGGTTTGCGGTATCGATCGGCGAGGTTTATAATGCTCGACGATTAGCATGAATAATATATTGCAAAAGTAACAGTAATTATTATTGTTACCTGTTTTATGCCTCCATGTCTACGTCCAAAACTGCCGTTTTTTATTTAATATCGGTTTTGTATGCCCCGTTGATTATCGATTCGATGAGCTTATCGCAAATCTTTTTGAAATTTATAGATCAAAAACTTTGCTGTATACCGAGCATGATTTCGGATACAAAATATCAATGCTGATTGGAGACAGATTTGAACGACTGTTGAAATTCTATTAATTAATTGATATTGAGTGTATACTTTTGTTATTTATATGTGCATAGGATGTCTGATTGAAGGCTCCTATTTCTTAGATATCGGTTAGTGATGCCGTTTCCGAATTGGCGGCTACGGCTATGACTAAGACTGTTGCTAAGGATGTCCCCTACTTCAGTGCATGATGACACGGCGATCCAGCCGTAGCCGTAGCAGTAGCCGCAGCCGCCAATTCGGAATCGGTCCGACGTGCATTAAGAGATAACAAGCAAATTTAGTTCATTATTCAATATACGGCAAGAGTGTTTTGTAATTACATTGATTTGTTAAAATGTTATTAAATGATTATTTTTGCGTGCGACATAACTTAATGACGAAATGATTTTCAATCATCGTGTAGCAGATTTGTTTGATAAAGTCAAAAGCCAATTTTTGATAAATCGATTTGTAGCGTAATGGTCACAGATTTATCAATTCATATCTTGGTTTTCGTACATTAAGTAGTCGACGCTTCACTCGGATGATTTTGGATCCACAGTGCATTATAGTCCGTAAGAAATACCTCAACAACAAAACAGTCAATTAATAAATTTGGAGCTGCATTTTTGTTTATCTTTGAACTTTTCGGTGATTTAATTGAGAGTTGAAGTGGAAGTAGACATCAGTTATTTATCGTTATTGTCAACTGTCATAAGTTGTCATTACTATGTCTTCATATTGTCAAATGTCATAATTTGTCTCCATTATAATCAACTGCCATCATTTGTCATAATTATTGTCTTCATGATTGTCAATGTCATAATTGTCTCATTATTATCAACTGCCATCATTTGTCGTCATTATTTAAATGGCATCATTCTAATTATTGGCAACTGTCATCATTTGTCATCTTTATTGTCAACTGTCATCATTTGTCACTTTATGGTCAACTGTCATCATATGTCTCATTGTTATTGCAACTGTCATCACTTGTCACCTTTACTGTCAACTGTCATCATTGTCTCATTGTTATTGTCAACTGATCATCATTGTCATCTTTACTGTCAACTGTCATCATATGTCTCATTGTTATTGTCAACTGTCATCACTTGTCATCTTTACTGTCAACTGTCATCATATGTCTCATTGTTATGTCAACTGTCATCACTTGTCATCTTTACTGTCAACTGTCATCATTTGTCTCATTGCTATTGTCAACTGTCATCATTTGTCATAATTATTGTCTTAAAAAGATCCAGAGGGAGAGAGAGATAATATAGTAATACAAATTAATATTTTTAGAATGCCGGAGATGGTTGTGTTTTAGTTTTTACATCTGCTGTTTCAAATAATGCACCTTCTCTTATATCCAGCATGTTGCTCAACAAATTTCTGCTGAGCAAAAATAAGCAGGATACCAGTCACAGACGTTACATGTGAAATTTTTTTTTTTTAGCTGGTAACCTTTGGTTTGTAAGCATAACTGTGCTTAGCCGAGAAGTGTCGTTCATCCGTGCAGGCCATTTCAAACACACTGCAGTCAAATGATGTCAGCATATCTTTAATGTGTATCTCGTTATGCAGTAAATAATTATAGACCTACCATGTGCGCAACACATTAAGCTGCGTCTGGCACATTTTTTGGAAGTCGCCGGCAAACAAAAACATAACTAAGTAAAAAATAAAACGAGCCGACAGTATATTGCGCTGAACGTCTATAAAAAAAGTGTTTTTTAAATTGGGATACATATTGATTTAATACACTATCATTAACATTCCATTTGTGATTAATTCAAAACACGACTAATTTTGGCACTTTCGAGAAAGGTCACCCAAAGAGAGAGAGAGCTACAAGTTATGACCTTTTCTGGAATGGTAGGGATACTGTGTTGAGGCTGTTTGTGGCCCGTTTTGGAACCACGGCTCTGGCCTCGGCTGAGGCTATTCTTAAAACGTTCGCTCTAATTCGGCACCGGTCTTCAGACGGGGCGGATTGAGCCTAAGTTGGAGAGCCCAAGTTCAACAAGCGCGCCCGTATGATGAGATTTCATCACAGGTTTGAGAGTGGAAACATGGCCGCACACAGGATGGCCTTCAGCACGCGCCTGTATCTAGTTAGTGGGGAGAGATCAGCACAAGCTGAGACGTACGATTGTAGTTTTTATGGCTAAAAATGGCCTTTGTGTAGCATCATCGGGGAGACGGGCCCTCCATTCCAGAGATTCCTTCTCGGATGACAGCTGGGAGGTGACGACCAGCCGGGAATCTCCGCTATGGTGTCTTCGCTATGCACAAAAACCCCGATCAGGAATTCGACTCCTGTAACCTTAGCGGATGGTGGCGGAGAACTCAATATTATGAGGACAGACAGCAGCCCTGGTCGTCGTCTGAACGCCTCCAATAATGGGAACAGTGTCTCCCTTCTAGTAGAATATTCTACGTGACCGTCTGGAACATTCCTCAATATCACCACATCAGCTTTACGGCACGTACACATTTTGCGGTATACAAATGCTAAATGGTGCACCTAATTAAGATGTCTGTATGTAATGGTTGCAGCTACCAATGCCAATGTAATATAATAGCTACATCAATTGTCCCCCCCCCATGATAATATTCACGGAATTGTTTCGTTATTCGTTTAACTTGTGCAGAGCAAATGTGTGATCCAAACCACACCAGTTACGAAATAGTTACCTAAAATGGTAGATCCCATGCAGTAAACACTTTTTAATAATGTTTGTACGCTGTGCCGTGAATTCAAGTTTGATGACTCACAGATACATTGGGTTTGGCATGATGATAAGATTGAGTCCGTAATTTTGACGTCTGGTCTTACGGTTCCTCATTGGGCAGGAACTTAGGGACAAACTTTAGGCTTTGTAGCCATACTTCAAGATTTCACATTGAATGGTAATCCAGCCAGAACCAAGCACGGCAATTTCTTGTAAATTCAAAACTTATTGTGCTGCTGCAGCCGATTTCACGAAACGCTATGGATTAATCCTATCTCGAGTTAGGATGAGTAACTTGTCCTAACTTAGGATGGGTTCAATGCGTCCTAACGTCTATGGATACGGAACTTAACTCGTCCCAAGTCCTAAGATTAATCCTAAGTTAGGAAGAGTTTGTTGAAATCGACGGCTGGTGTCATAGGGGAGTTTGTGTCCCCAATAGCTCAGTTAACACAACGCAGTCACGTGCGCAACAGAGAGATTTAAACAGCAAA
Organism: Pycnopodia helianthoides; assembly: GCA_032158295.1. Classification (NCBI taxonomy): domain Eukaryota; kingdom Metazoa; phylum Echinodermata; class Asteroidea; order Forcipulatida; family Asteriidae; genus Pycnopodia; species Pycnopodia helianthoides. The sequence goes on along the minus strand of CM063252.1, from coordinate 12,239,050 downwards.
ATGGCCAGCGAACAAGGTAGCCTAGACCATTTCTTCTCCATATCAAAGCGCCCGTCTTTGCTTTGTGCTCCAACACCTAAGAGGCAGAGACAGGAAAATACAGAAGATTCTGATTCTGATGTGGTACCATCAGAGTATTGCATGGACTCTGCATCCGAGGAGTCCGCGCTATTTTAAATATCCGTTTCATAACTAAAATGTGATTATTATAATTACACCCAAAATTTCAATCCTGTATTTTGATTTTGATTTTTGTTAATGGCTTACACTTGTCACAATTATTATGTTTTGGGTATTTACACTGAAATAAAACATACAAACAATAATTTAATTAGTACCCACAGAGCCTAATTTGAGAATGCCGTGTACAACTCTAAATTGATACTTGGTAATTACTGTTGGTAATTTAATCCTTGTATACAGTCGAAAGGTTATATCTTATAATAATGACAAGTTCTCTAAAATTTGGTTGTTTTCGCAATCTTTTGTTACCTGCAAACTACTGTTTTAGAACAGCATTGGTGTGTATCAACTATCAGTTAACATATTTAATGATAATCTTGCACTTCTTTGGCCCCGCCCCCCAAAAAAATCTTTGCCCCCCCCCCCATGAAAATGTCTAGTTACGCCACTGCCACTGCCATTTAGGACACATTCAGGGGATCGGCTTACATCGCACGACAGATAAAAACTTGTACTTAGACTTTGATCAGTTAGGAAATCACGGCTGGACACACGAGAGTTCAGGCAAGGTTGAGGTAGGATATCAGTTTAAGGATCAATTAGAAGATAGCACTATCGTGGCTGTACTGCTAGAACCAATTAAAATTACGCACGTCATTGGATGACAGTGATGTAAAGTATTTGCAGCAAATTGGGCGCTGATTGAAAATAACACAAATTAATTTTGTTCTAGTTAAAACGATATTTCTCTTCCCACGTAAGCAGAAAAGATCTAATTGTACAGGCATTATTGTGCTTTTATGGCATGGCGTGTTATCGTTTAATTGTTTTCTGCCTGGATAAGGGAAATGAAGAATTTTTTATTAACAAAAACAGAATATGTCAATAATATGAATGACACGAATGAGAAAAAAAAACGCAATTTAAAGTTTAGATAAGACTCAGTCAAAAACAAAAACTACAACTATATATATTTTTAAATCCACATAAAATAATATTTTTCGCTTTCAACTTAAGATTACTCTAGATCAATATGTTAATGTTCCCATCAGACGAAATGGATGGGTAGTCTGAGGGCGCTCTTCACTTTAGACAACATTTACTGTGTGTAGAGACTGAAGTGGATGTGATAAACGTCAACAAAATGCCTCATAACTTGTATATTCAACAACTGCAATTCTACAGTTCTGGTAATATTGAACGGGCCGTAGAATAATGATGATCCGGACCATGGCATTTTGGCCAGGAACGCTTGCATCTGCGCACCCGGACCGCTTCCGAGATAGGGCCAGTAAAAAAGATACCCCAGTATCATTTCAGGCGCAATGCTTACCTGAATAATAAATGATTTTTAATAGCCTCCGAAAAACTACATTGTTTAGAGCAACACCCAAAGTCACCACATTTTAAGGGTAATTCCACTTTGACTCAAGAAACAAATGCTGCGTTGATTAAACCTAGCCAATAATACGTTTAGATTGACCTGGTTAGGATATACGTTTCACATTACTAGTGAAATTCCTTAAACACGCAATGTTGAGCTTCAACTTCCCGTGATAAAACTAATACAATGTCACCACCAGCGGGTTTTGTTTGGTTTCGGGACGTACATTCAAGGGCGTGATTTGTTAGGTCCGCGCCGGGGGGTTCGGGTGTCAGCTGAGCCGTTGGCGTGGGCTGGATGCTGTTATGACCGTAAGGTGAGGTTGCAGACGAATACGGAAATTGATATTTCTTGTCATTAAAAACAAGCATTATAGCTGTACTCATTCCCGTGTAAACAGAGAAGCGCCGTTGAGCTTCGAGGCGAGAGTGTTGTATAAACTCAAATCAAAGAGTGTTCGTGCCGTGGTGCATTTCACACCGAGTGGACGGTTTTGGGAAATTTAGTGGAAATGTTTCACTTTTAAAACCTTCCCAGGTACCCTATACGGTGCCATGGGAAATCTGTAGCAGTTCATTTCGAGTAAGGGTTTGGCAACCATGTAGTCGAATTGTGCGTTTTGAAATGGTTATTTCAGAAATAGTGTCCCAACTTTCCTCCACAAAGTTTCCCTAAAAAGACTTATCGTATTCTTTCAAATATTTATTTTAAAAAGTTTGTTTAAACTTGGCATCATTTATTGTTATTCGAACATGAATAATCCAACGGTATGGAACACACACAATGAGTTATAGCATGAATAGATACATACACTAAAAATCAAACCATGATAAAAACAAGTTTCAAAACAGCTGCAAAATGACGCGTTCGTGACAGGCCCAAGGGCTCCCAACTGTAAACTAATAAAGCAAGGCATGGCTCACAAAGATGAAGTTGAAAGCTTAACTTTTGACTTATTGGAATAAAATAAAACCCCATGATATTCATAAAAAAAACTCTGACGAGTATTAAAGAAAACCGAAAGAAATAAATTCTTACGTATCATAGCATAGTTAAAATATTGTTTTTTTCTGAATAGAGCACGACTGTGCGGATTATCGCGAACAAACCAAATCCGGACGTCTAAAAACAGTGCAACATCTGTCGAAAATATTTTCAGACGCTGATAAGAATTTTGTCTTGGCGTTGGCCGCGGCAGTCTCTTGAGGAGAGCTTGCAATCGTGAAAACAAATAAGGGAGCATTTTGCCCCGCGAGGTATGCGAGGAATGCACCCACGGCTAAAAGGGATGGATACACGGGCAGTTCAACGGACCGGGAAAGGGTATAGATATTTACTTTCCGTAAATAAACATAAACAAGCCCCCAGATGGGAATTTTTGTTTTTTATTTTTGTTGTGAATGCGATAAATAGTTGTGAGGCGATTTAACATGATTTGATTGCAGTAATAAAGTGTTCATCATGTCAGGTTACGGATTTTAACTTAAAAGTACATTCACTGCCTTTTGTCCAATCCGCTAGTTTTCATTAGGTAATCATTATATATATGACCAGCTTGCGAAAATTTCATCAAAGTACGGTTGCTGCGTTTTGATAATAATAAAACAAAAACAAAATGTTATTTTCATTTATTTATTTAAATTTTATTTATTTATTTATTATTTATTGGGGGGGGGGGGTTTCCTGGATTTCGTGCATACTCATGTCGAGCTTATTTCAAGTGCGGCAATCAAAATAAGTATGTGTTATTGTGGTGGAACGGTATCCCCAAAATGTCCCTTTTCCCCCTCTATTTCGACAATGTTTCAGAGAGAAATCCTCTCTGGAGGATTAGTACTGATGTGATTTTTTATAACCAGGGCCCAATTTCACAGAGCTGCTAAGCACAACAATTTGTTTAGCATGAAATGTTTTCATTGATAAAAACAGGATTACCAACCAAATTTCCACGCGATTTTCAGGATAAGCAAACAACAGCTGAATACCAGTAACAAGCAATATTGCAACACGTGGAAATTTGGTTGGTAACCCTGTTTTTATCAAGGAAGAAATTTCATGCTAAGCAAATTGCTGTGCTTAGCAGCTCTATGAAATTGGGCACAGCACAGTCATATTACACGTTTGCTGTCACCCAATACTAGATTACACGTATTTTTGTCACCCAATATTATATACACAATCCCGTATTTAAAATAAAAAAATACAAACTTTTGTCTATGCCCATAACCAATTCAGTTGAGTTTCGAATCAAACTGTGTGCTGACGGCACAATATTCGAGAAATCACTGGAAAATCTTGGGATTTTTTTCACTGTGATTTTGTGACGTGAGCATTGTCCAAGTGAAAGAAGTTTCCACATTTTTTTCAATATAGAGTATCAGAGGGAAAAAACTCTGAGGCCAGACCCGTGATTTATATGTTTATTATTGGGTTTTTGTTTTGTTTTGATAACAGTGCACAACTTATCTAAGCACATTGATTAAAAGAAAGTTATTTAAAAAATAAACATGGATGGACTTGCCTTCTTCTTGATGTGAGCTGACATGCCATAGCTGGGACCTTGGTTTGCTTGAGACATGATGATGCTTGGGTGGGTTGCTCCTCTCTGCTTTCACTAAGAATCCGAGAGACGGTAATGTTCCGGTGAAGTTCCAAGGTGCTGAAACCGACGGCAAGTGAGGACGATCGAAACCAGAATTCGCAGAAGTTAACCCGAAACACGCAGACGATGTCACCAACCGTTAAAGACAGAAATATCTTTTTAAAGGGTTCTCCAAATCGACGGGCTGATTGGTCAGAGCCGGCGACTCTGCATACTTTGTCTAATTAACGCTCGGAGTGCCGTGACTGGCTGAGCGGGGCTCGTGTGGGCGGGGAACACAGCCCAATATGGTAATCGGTATGTATGACTGACAAGCCTGGGTGTCATTTTACTACGGTGATGTCAGCAGAGCAGCGTGGCAGGCATTTTGTCCGGGCGGTATGTCGCAGAGAAAACCAGGGATGACTTCCACTTAAGGACATGGCCATGCGACGAGACGGTCGGTTGTGGTTTATGAGAATGGTGGACGATACGCGGTTAGAGATTCTCCGCTGGAAGAGGACGAATTGCTGTGAGAGATTACAGTTTATTTATTAATATGGCATCCAGAAACTTCCATCCTGTTATGCACGGGGAGGCTGGCCACCTCTGGGTGACCTTATCTCGCGAACCATCCATTAACAAAAATGTTAACGAGTATTTCACAAGGTATTCCAGCGCCTATGAGTTTCGCATTTGGGAATGTCATTAATTGCCTATACACTTTGACTACAAACGATTCAATGTTAAAATGTCGGCAACGATTAATGCATCAAGAGTTCTTTATCGACGATGTGTGTGAGCGAAATGCCAACTTTGAATGTAAAGCACTTAACTTGCTAGACACCTTGATTGTAAACTTCGGAAAAAAATATAATGTAAACATTGTTTGCGTTGGGATGGAATCCACGTCTCTCGCTGACCCACTCCAGACCTTTTTCCACTGATAAGAAAAATAGTAAATAGATAAAAATGTGTTAAACAAGTTCAGGCTCTGAGACGGGTTATATCTTGCGCAGCTGCATTTGTAGCACAACTATTTACATACACAGACACATAAATTGTGTTTATTAAATAATTCCAGTGATAGCAACCAATGGACTTCTATTTCTGTACATTCAATTAAATTTGATAAATTATTGAAATTTTTGAAGAGTACGTTCATTTTTATCCCCTATATTTTTTTTTAAAAACCAGCGTGAGACCAGGCTTTCTTCTTCTCACACACACATACACTAGAGCGGAGATGTACATGTCAAACAAGGAGCCATTCCAACAGCTTTATTCCACGTACTATCTCTTTGAAACTCCTTGCCTGGTGCATGTTTCCCTCCATTCTACAATCTAGACCAATTTAAAGAGGAATAGCAATTCCAACCTTCAGCTCCCCTGAGTTATTTTCATCTGATATATTATTTTCTTCCCGTAGCCTCTTTACCAAGAGTGACTTTTAGCCTTGTTTGGATCGAATTATCATAAAAAAAACTGAGCCGTTGGAATAAAAAACAAATCTTCACTCATCATTTTTTGGAATGTTATACTATTACAAATGAGGCTTAAAGGAACATTACAGAATTGGTAAGAAAAAAAACTTGTAAAGTATACTTTTTGATCACAGATTTACATACAAATTTTACACGGTCTAATGATGATGATAGTAGAAAACATCCCTTGAAATATTTCTGTCTGAAATGCCATATTTGATGAGAAATGAATAAACTAATTTTCAGATTGGAGTTTATCGCTCAGTGGGCGTTTTATTCATTTGTTGAATCTATGTGATTTCATGCAAATGTGTAATCGGTTTTTCACTATTTTCTCGTGACCCAGATAGCCGATCGATCTCAAACTTCTACAGGTTTGTCAGTTTATGTATATGGTGGATTATAAAGTGCTTACACTGCCAGCGACTGTTTTGTTAGCAAAAACCAATTCTGTAATGTTCCTTTAATATCAAGCTTTTTAAAGCTCCACATGCGCACCTTTTAAAGAAGAACTTCAAGAAGACTAAATCAAAATGTAATGTAGTCTTTATTGTCCAGTTCATCCTCGTCATATACACCCCCTTTTCCGGCACAAAAAAGTACATTTTTCTTCAGAAGGTCACAAGCAATAAACTGGCTCTTTAAAGGGTATTGTACACTTTTGGTAACAGTTCAAAATCAGTGTCCATATTTTGTGTGGTTCAACATATGCATGAACAAACAAACCTGTGAAAGTTTGAGCTCAATTGGTCATCGAGGTCACGAGAAAATAGTGAAAAGAGACCTTATGTGTTTTCTGTTTTTTCGAACATCGAGTTTTTATCACGCGTGATAAAAAACTATTGTTTTACTCATTTCTCAGAAACGATATCATTTTAGGCAGACATATTTTAAGGAACCCTTTCTACCATTACTGACTTTAAATCATGTAAGTTATGTGTGAATCTGTGAACATTTGTGTTTTTCGATCTTACCAATAGTGTACAGGGCCTTTAAAGCAAAAAAAGTAGGGCATGTGACTGTTTGATATTTTGTTGGTACCTGTCGGTCGTATCAATGTTCTTTTTTTTGTATACTACAACATGTCGAGATGGCTGTTCGTGAAAGTTATGTACAGTATGAAGGTATGTTTTCGGTTTACGGTTACGCCATGTGTTAATATCTACTTTCATATACACGTCCTCCATAGTTCTGAAGGGGAAAAATGGTGGTCTGTCTGCTGTCGCACAGACGATATTTTCGCTTAGTGGATCGGGGGACTTCTCGTAAATATTTTCGCTACGTCAATGAGGTAAGGTTGGTCGTAGCGTTTCGACTGGCCTCGCTCACACTGGGCTTAAAGGTATTGTACACTTTTAGTAACAGCTCAAAATCAGTGTCCACATTTTGTGTGATTAAACATATGCATGAACAAACGAACCTGTGAAAGTTTGAGCTCAATTGGTCATCGAGGTCACGAGAAAATAGTGAAAAGAGATCTTATGTGTTTTCTGTTTTTTCAAATTATCGCGCGCGATAATTACTATTGTTTTACTCGTTTCTCAGAAACGATAGCATTTTAGGCAGAAATATTTTAAGAAACCCTTTCTACCATTACTTACTTTAAATCATGTAAGTTATGTGTGAATCTGTGAACATTGTGTTTTTTGATCTTACCAATAGTGTACAGGGTCTTTAATCAAAGAAGGGAGCAGGGAAGCCCCCCCCCCCCTCCCGCTCAGAAATCTCCCCCACTTTCCCCCGAATGAGAACGAATAAATACATAAATGAATGGTTTGATAAATTAAACATCCCCCAATTATATCTTTGCCCCCGCCTCCCCCCTTAATGGAAATGTATGGTTATACTCCCTGCTCGTAGCTTCGGCTACCTTAAGACCAAACTATGTCACTCAGGATTTGGGATAAGTCCTCTCGATCCATAAATATATACAATTTACTCAACGGCACTTGATAAAAAGCAGGACATGCTGTCTCAGAACAAGCAGGGGGGGGGGGGTCTTTTTTATAGATAGGTTGCAGTATGACGTAAATCGGCCATCTTTACGGGCAGTTTGGAACAAACAGTCATGCGTTTCGTGTGAGAAGGGCGTGCAGCACGCGCACATTTTAATACAAAACTCACTGCACGATTGGTTAGTGAACAACGCGGCTGCGTTAATAAGTTGAGGCGTCTACTGGGAACTATCTTTAATAGGCCTATCAATTATACTGAGCGATATGTAGGTTAATGTCACATGGTGTGTTACTACAGACCAAAACAACAATGAAACTCCATCCTGCAATGACACAGATCGCATTTAAAGAGTGTGTACAACATTGGTAAGATTGAAAAAATAAATGTTTATAGATTTGCACATGACTTACATGGTATAAACATGGCCATGGTGGAAAACTTCCCTTGAAATAGTTTGGCTTGAAATGCTATAGCTTTTAGGAAACGAGTAAAACAATTAGTCTTTATCGCGCGTGTCCAAAACCCGATGTTTAAAAACAGTGAAAACATAATAAAGGGATTGTGTACTGACCGTTAAGATGGGTTAAGTTTCTTTGGAGAGACGAAGACCTAAATTCTTGATGCTTACAGACTGACAACAGGGGGCGCTAAACTTAATTTGCGTCGGTTCGAAATCAGAGCAGTAGCAGAGTCTACTGAGTGTGTAGTGCACGTGCACTTCAGAATGTCTTCCCATTCGTCCTGTTATTATGTCTTTGAAAACGTTTCACTCTTGGTACTATTGGTACCTTTTCTTGAATTCAATTTTAAAGCAGAGGGAGGGAGGGGGGTGCACAAACTGATGAGCTTGTGAAAATGGCCGAAATGAAGACTTGTAAATGTAAATAATGTAAATATTTTTTGCCTTTAAAAATGCTGGAAATTAACCCCTTCTTTTACTCTTTTCGGTAGTCCTTGTACGTCACATACTGTATGTTCAAATTTAACTTTCATGTGAGAATGCATAATCTCAACAAAGCAACATTTTAATATGGCCTCCAATGGGGTCACGACATAGGTCAAAAGTCAAAGGTCAGATCAAAATTTTGCGGTGCCGTCGAAGTCATGACACAAGAGACCTCCTTAAAAAACCAACCTCACGGATAACTTCAGATGAATGAGTAAGACTAATTGTGGCACATTATCTGTGACTTATGTTGGGAATTCTTAATACGTTTTTATGTGCTAGTGTTATTTTTTATTCGTGTGGGGTGGTTTACAGTAATTTGGTGCACTGCTTTAGATCCGTGTCGAAAAGGGGTGATTTTTTTAAAAATTGCGTACATCATTTTAATATAATTAATGATTTAAATAATGACTTTACTCTTAATACTGTCAGATGGATTGTTTTGAAATTACCTATGCCTATAAATAACCCACCTTTGTTGGGCTGTTATGGGTCCCCACATCTGTCTTTTGTTGTGAAAAGGTAGACTGGTCATCTGTCTTTATCCATAAGGATAAAGACAGGGCCATGTCATTAACTTTGTCTCTCCCTCATTTTTCCCCCCTTGATGTTTTTTTTCTTTTTTTTCTTCTCTCAAGCAAGTGCGCCCCACGCCCCCTGTATCTGCCCCTGGTGAGCTGTCAGCTAAGGAGATCTCACAGACGCTAGATGAAAGCCAACTACAAGGCCTCATCAGCGACGTGAAGGGACTCTCCCGGCTACTGGACATCGTCATCTCTGATGGACGTCGAAACAATGACCAAGACGAGACCTGCTGCCCCTAGCTACACAGTCCAAGTTCACAATATACGGTCCGCCCATTGATCGTCCCTTCCAGGAGGACGACGACTCCTCCTCCTTGGACTTGAGTTACAACTGCAAAGACAGCGACTCCGATGCTATTTCATGGGGATCATCTTTCTCATCACCGGGACACTGTGGAAACTTCAGAGTGATCGGGCGAGGCGCCCATCGTGCCGAGGTTGTTGCGTACAACTGGACAATGATTTTCCCTCTCTTATGGTCAGTTCTTACGTCATCAGTGGACCAAGGTTCGACCCAAGCCATTATTAATATGGTGATTTTGGTCAAGCCCCTTTTCTCCACCAGGAAGCCCAAGTTTGATTTCAAGTTTGACGGCAAACCAAGAACTGAACATTTGAAAAGACACAATCTGGTTATCTAGCTCTGACCTCAGTAGCCGTGCTCTTAAGCAAACTTCGACAAAGTGACCATCCAATAACCGTCGAACATGCTTTAGAGGACTTTTCTTATAACATCTCAGTGTAGAGGTTTTAAGAACTGGATTTGTCTGTAAATTGTTTATTTCTAATTGTGAGTTGAAATCATTGTTCCTTCTCCAAGCGTGAGTATTTTGTAGAGAGGTTGGCTCGAACCCAGCCGCAAGGCAATTTTGAACGTTCCCACCCCTTCTGTCAGTGCTCATTGCTACTTTGTCATACACTATTTTTGCATTGAACATCTGCATTTATTAATTCAGGAGACTTGATTTCTCCTCAAAAACTATTTGTTTCTATTGTTTAAGAATGGATCAATAAAAACAAATTAACAGTGAAGTTTAAACTATTTACATTGTTTTGTGAGTTTCTTCAGTAAATGGGTGTTTTTTTTTAAAGCTTATAAAATGTGACATTTTACTACGCTACGAAAAGTTTCAATTTAAAAAGTCCAGATTTCAACTGGGGAGGGGCACGGACATCACTTGAGGGGTGGGGCACGTAACCCCCCCCCCCATCTACCCATATACGCCACTGGTTGAGGATTAAAACAACTGCAGCTTTTTCAACAGTAAATCAATGAAGAGCGATGGCTTTTCCAAAATTTTTTAACTGAAAAATATGTATTGGTATGTATTTACTGGTTGATTTATTTAGCTAGGGTATAAGCTTCACCAGTATTACAACTGCTGTCCCTAAGGGTCTTGTATACAAACAGTGAACAGTAAAATAGTAAAGTACTGAGCGATATAGACAAGCCATGAGTCAAAGACACAAAAACTAAAGTGTAAAACAAAAACTCGAATTTTACAAGGTAACGGAAAGTTACAATAATGGTAGTGTCGGATTGTAGATAAGAATTGCTGGCTCGTATGCTGAGAACCATTTCGTGTTGAGCAAACATCGTTACGCCCTCACTTCAGTAACTTATTCCGTATTTATGGTGGCCCTGAAGGGACATCGCATATCGCAAACGTGTGCGCATACGTATGCAATGTCGCAAAATTTTATGTTTAAGACCTACGCCTACGCTCGTAAACAGTAAAACAAACAGCACATTGTTTTTGACACACGCGCTCATTGGCACATCATCGAGTCAGTCACCGACAAGGAATGTAGGTCCAATAAAATTAACCAATCACAGGCCATAGTCGCGCGTCTCAAACACCTGCAGTCATTCCACAATGACGCGCACTTTCACAACAACATAATTATCTCAACTTGCTTGCAAATGGACAAGTTCATTCGTCCAATGTTATTGTGCCTAGTGTTGGATTGCCAACATAATCAGTCATTTTAACTACGGTAAGAATTCTTTCTTTGATAGAGTAAACGTGCCTTCCGAACACCAAGTAACTCATTAAATGACAGCATTTTGTTTTGTAATGTTTTCTGTGTGCTCTTAAAACGCAAATCGATCATTTGATCGCACATTAAAATAAACCATAAACAAAACACATATGTAAACCATGTTTTGTGTGCACGCGTATCATATTTATAAAACAAAAAAATTGTTGGTATTCTTTATATACTTAAACATTTATGACCAGGGGCTTGTGGAATAGGGCCTACACATCTTTTGATGACAATGTGGTTTTGTTTCTAAATCTTGCTAATTGGTAATCTTTATCACAATCAAGAGTTGCAGGCTAACTTAAAAAAAACAAACAAACAAACAAATTATTTAATTATTTTTTTTAATGAGAGGGACCAATCAGTTTACGGTAGGGGGCCTTTGGATTGAAACCCAAAACTACCTACAAAAAGCAATAAAGTAAAATAATAAATCTCCAAAACGCTGCCTTCTCATAAGTAAAAGGACTTTTAATTTCGAATCTGCTGGAGCAACATCTCTTAAATATGGAGAAAACTTCTATTTAATTAAATAAATATTGTCCATAAAACATAACTTTTTGTTGTGCAGACGATATCTTTTGTTTCGCGGTATGTAAATGAAAGGCTTCGAGTGTCGTCACGCAACACGTGAACACGCATGCGCCTAGCTGCTACAGCTACGGCTACGACTGTTGCCAAGGGTGTTGCTAAGGACGTCCCATACTTCAACGCATGATCCCGCGGAAGTCTAGCCGTAGCCGTAGCTAGCTGTAGCCGCTAATTCAGACTCGGCCTTTGAAATTATTGAACAAAATGGCGTCGTCGTGCTTTAACTGAGAAGGTAAGTCCATTGTTTTAAACACATAAATTGATGTATCATTAACCGCCAATATTACATGTAAAGATGTTTAACTGAATCTTTTCTAATTCAAGCTATAGTTAGCCCATATTTTGCCGGTACAAGTTGGCTATCAAACCCGAAAACTTGCCATTTGCGAAACGATCCGAGCGGGCATGGCCTAAATTTATTTAGGTTAGACAATATGCGGCGCCACTTTGTTGTAAATGTCGACAAAACTAAGGTGGGTGAGCCCCGAGGGTAACGCAACTTCATTGGAAACTTGTTGTAAAATATCTATAAGTATAATTTTACTCAAGCAGTGTCAAGTAGTATGGGGATTACAGTGATGTGGTGGACGGTGGCGGGGGGGGGGGGTGCGCCTAACAAGCTGCTGTGTATTTTTGGCAGTTGGATGGAGGAAGGGTCAAAGCATTTTGTATTATTTTTGTCTACACTGCTGTACACTACAGTGTAGGTCGGATACAGCATGTTCCCCCATTTTTTCCTCAAGTAAACTTTGGTACAATAATAATTGCCCCAACTTCCCAAAACAAATTATGTTTAGTGCATAATTGTGGGTGTTTACCTGTTTACCTTAATTCATTGAGCCCTAAGCCCCCTCCCCCCCCCGCCCACTCAAGTGTCTGTCCAGTGCCCCATATTACTCTTATTTACATACTTATTTACTTTCAGTAGTGTTAGCCAGAGGGGTGTCTGGGTGTCTTTTGGACACCCCGTTTTAAATTGTGTCACCCTGTTTTATCTGACATTTAAATGCATTTGTAAATGTATTGTAACAATGTAAGTAAACAATTTGGACACCCATTTTTGTAATGTCCAGCAAAATTGGACACCTTTTTATGAAATCCTAACTACAACCTTGACTTTCACACTTTCACTTAGTGTCAAAGACTCTCATAGATTCACTCAGTTGATTTTGCTTGTTACCATTATTAATGTACATCTTTGTTCATTCCATAAAATCTAAGAAAATGTTCATACAGAATCTAACCCAACACAGTGATAAAAACAGCTTGCGATTGTTTAATTTTTCGTTTCCACTGTAAATCACTCTCTAATTATGAGACGATCTGGCTCTGTCTGTCTTTCTCATGGTTGTTTTCTCTTCTGTTTCCTTTTATTTGTAAATCACTCCAGCCTCTATCTAAATTTTTGAGACAATCTTGTCATCCCTTTTTAGTAGTTTTTCACTTCCTAATGTACATAAATCTCAGCCCTGATCAATGAGTTGTGTCTTCTTTGGTACACACTGAAGATCGTTCTCAGCTGTCTGATTGACAAACCTTGATCTGTTGGTCTTTGGTCCTCACTTTGGACCACTTCCAACCCTCCAAACCACCGGAATTACTAAACAGTCTTTACCTGATCTTGCTCTGACTTTAATTTTGTCATCTTTGGTTCACACTATTGAGGGTCATTCTCACATCTCATCTCAGAGGCATTCTTACACACTCATACTCTAAATGCCCAGTTCAGTTTCAAATTTCCAAATCTTGATAACTCTTGGTCTTTGGTTCTCACTTTGGACCTATTCCAAACCATCACCTCATCTTGCTCTGACTTAAATTTTGGTTCACAGTGTCTGAGGGTCATTTTGACCTCTCAACTCAGAGGCATTCTTGCACACTCGTCCTCTTGGTTATGCCCAGTCAAGTTTGAAATTTACAAATCTTGCCAAGTGTTGGTCTTTGGCTCTCACTTTTCCTTTGGACTGCTCTCTTTGGAATACATTTACTATAATAGTCTCTTTTTTATGGACCACGATTCTGTGCTTTAAGTCAAGATTGTTTGATGAAATGGTTGTAATGCTCATTGTCTGAGTGGGGTTAAATTAAAGATGAGGCAATTTTACAACAGGCCATTTATATTGAGAAGTTCCTTGGTCATGGTGCCATGTTTTTCATTATATGGTCTAATTATATGTAAGTTCTATTTTCTCAGGAAAGGGGCAAACAACCCTTTTGAACCAAACTTCAGGCCATATCACTAAACTCACTCATTGGTAAATTATTTCTGTTCTGTTTTTTATGAGCACTTTCTGTTTTATGGGTCTGGCTTCTGGTCTTATGCTGGGACAAAAATGTATTTGCCTTGCTTTAGATCTCTTGTCATGTTAATACTTTTGAATACTTGGTTAAATTTCTCAATAGTTTCTATAATTTGAAGAACTGGGCCATATTTCATAGAGGAGGATAATCAAAACAAGAAGCTAATCACAAAACAATTTTGCCTACTGTCTCTGACTAATTTCCTGCTTGGTTTTGCTAAGTGAAAATCTGCTAAGCAAAAAAGGTTTGCTTCAGCAGCTCTCTCAAGTTTGGCATTGGGCCCAAGTACATAGAGCTGCTTTGGCACATAAAGTAGACATAACAAATTAATAATGCTTACCAGAAAAAGGTTACCAGATAAATAACCATGTCATTTGCACCATCTTCCTTTGACCTCAGGATGTGGCATCATGAATGTAAAGTTTATGGAAAGTGATTCATGCACTATGATCGGTGTGAAACCCTAGCCATCAGCCGAACCCCAAACCCCAGCCATCAGCAAAACCCCAAGCCCCAGCCTAAACCTCAGGCTTCAGCCCAAACCCCAACCTTCAGCTAAAAATCCCAGCCCTCACCCCAAACCCTAACCCTCAGCCCAAACCCTAGCTCCAGCCCTCAGCCCAAACCCTAGCTCCAGCCCTCAGCCCAAATCCTAGCCCTCAGCCCATTCATAGCCTTCGGCCCAAACCCTAGCCCTCAGCCCAAACCCTAGCCCTTGGCCCAAACCCTAGACCTCAGCCCAAACCCTAGCTCTCAGCCCAAACCCTAGTCCTAACCCTAGCCCTCGGCCCAAACCCTAGCCCTCAGCCAAAACCCTAGCTCTCAGCCCAAACCCTATCCCTCGGCCAAAACCCTTAGCCCTCAGCCCTAACCCCAGCCCTCGGCCCAAACCCCAGCCATCGGCCCAAACTCTAGCCCTTAGCCCAAACCCTAGATCTCAGCCCAAACTCTAGCCCTTAGCCCAAACCCCAGCTCTCAGCCTAAACCCAAACTCTCAGCCTAAACCCCAGACAACCCTAGCCCTAAGCCTGAACCCCAGCCAACCACAGCTCTCAGCCCAAACCCTAGCCCTCAGCCGAAACCCTAGCCCTCAACCCAACCCCCAGCTCTCAGCCCAAACCCTAGCCCTAAGCCCAAACCCAAGCCCTGTAACTTTGGATTTAGTTGGCTAGGTGGATACAAAGTGTTTTTAGCATACATGTAGTAAGCTTGATACCATTCACCTTGAACTCTGTGCTCGCTCATCTCTTTTTATAGTTCTTTCCCATTACACGTTTTTTTAATGATATTGTTGTTTTTTGTCCATTGCAGCAAGGGCACCTTCAGCGGGTGATCCAACGGTTATATGACAGCAGGCTGCTTTACACTTTTACATAAGAGATTGCGATTTGGTTGTTCAAAAGATGGATGGTATGCTGTGATCTCTTGAAGCTCCATTGCATGAAAAGGTGAGTGTTCCTTTTAGATTTGTTATAGCGTACACATGGTTCATGGATTCAGACTTCTGGGTACTTATTCTGTACTGTACTTGGATAGATCTCTCTATCGCCTGTCTCCTATGCATTTTCCCAAGAGTGTTTTTAAGAATTCCTAGTCTTTAGAGGTTAAAAATTAATCTGCCCTGGTCATAGCTCTGCCCTGGTTATAGCAGGAGAGGTGGGTACCTAATTTGCCAGTGCACACTTGAGAATTTGTTTGCATTTCTCATGGTGTCCTATGTAGTAATTTGACATTGCAGGAAACGCCTGATCATTTTAAAGGGCTGGTGACAACTGTTCAAGTCACAATCACCCCTCTCCCTGGGGGAATTGTCTGTGATGATAGCCACCTGTTTTTGGACAGAGTCCACTTGTTCCCATATATTACAACTAATTAACCCTACCTGGACTGGCATTTTTCAACATGCCCCGCCCACACCCCACCCACCCCTTCACTCGTTTCCCCCTTATAACAACTAGGTAAAATGAATGTTTGAAGGACAAATAAATGTAGTAGAATGGCTTATATTTTTGGGGGGTATAAAGTTCACCATTTTAGACTCAATATGATTGCATGGTAAGAAAGCAAAGTGAGCCCCCTTTCCTTTTTACAGATTTTCCACATTAATTAACCTCTTGTTGATTAGTTAATTAACTTGGGTTGTTAGAATCCTATCAAAAAAGAGAGACATGTAGATAACTTTTTGAGGGAGGATTCTGATATAGCTTCTGACTTGTCCGTAGAATGTACACAGTATCATGCAGGGTTTTCTTCTCACATTGTATAAAGTAGCATGACAATGCTCCAACATGTTTGACCTTGTTGTAGACAAACGTAATATAGTTTATTTATTTTTTAGACATCAAATCGGTGATTCATTCTCAACATTTTAAAGCATAATTGGCTGACCGAAAAGAATAAGTAACTTCCCTGATAGGGTGCACTACACTAACTGGGCAACATTTTGAGCGCCAAACTGGAGATCATAATATGGGGGGTCATGCAATTGATATTATTGTATGATTATGACAAGTTATCACAGCCTGGGGGTTCTTTGTTTCAATTTCTGAAGGAGACTTGATAAACTTAGGTTTTAAGGTTGGTCCTATTTGGCTTGGGAAGTGGATGAGTGCTTCATGCAAACTGGCAGAAAGTCGGTTTGGGAAAAAGCACTTCTTGAGGGGGTGGTTTTTTTCTGGGGTAATTAGCAAAAATTCCAAACGGCTTACCTGCCAAAAATTGAAAATAAAATCTGAAGTTTAGTTTAGTTGTCCGACACTATATGTGATTGGTTTTCAAGAGGCTGAGAGACTTTAAAGTATTTTTTGAGTTTTAAATTTGTTATTATGAATTAAGCATTAGTTGCTTTGGGAGTGTATTTAGTGTGACGCACCCCTAGCAAGGGGTCAACTGGATAGTTTTGACCCTTGGATGCATGTTGCACATGGCGACTGTCCAACGCTCACCATTGTGGAAGTCAAGCGTGTAGATGCCACATTGCCTAAAACTCGCACTGCATTGTACACTCGTACAGCGCACAGTCACATTGACTCCAAAATTGGCACAACCAAGATTATTGTGATATTGAGGTCTGGTGTATTGGGTCAATAGTTTTTTAGAATTACAGTCTCATAGAGATACACATGCACAAATGCAAATGGCATCCTCTTCACTTCCAAATAATCGTTGTTGGTTTTTTCCTCAATTGGGGCAGTGGAATTTGGCCATAATACTCACAATCACACAAAACAATGTAATGTTTTTGTTATTTTCGCTTAAATGTGAACACCAAATTTGGTGACATTTTCATAGGCTTGTTTGTAATGTGTTATTGGAAACTCGTGAAAGATAGTAAGCAACATTTTTAGAATATTGAAAAAAACAGTGAAACATCCATTTTGTTTTTATACACCCTTACAGATAAATCTTGTTGATATTAAAACAAATTTTGCTGTGAACAGTCACTGTCACATCATCAATAATTGTTCCACAATTGTCAATATCAATTATTCCCCCACCCATCCCGACCTCAACATAAAATTGTGGATTGTAATTGTATTGTTAAAATTCACTTGAACTTATCCAGTTGTAATTTTGTTTTTCGTAATTTGTTTTATTGAAACAAACATGCTGTGCATTTCTTTTGAAAAGTAAAAAATACCGGCCTTACCTGGATTTGACATCATACATTAGGGACCGTGCATATCTATTCTTGGCGCTGGTAGATTATGATGAACCAGGGCTCGAATTTGACACTGGACCGCAGGCCCGAGGCCAGTGATTTTAGCATTGGGCCAGTAAACTCATGACCAGACAAGTCCGGCGGTCTTGTGGTTTCAATTAAAAAACAATGTTGACTTTGAGTAATGATTCAAAATATACGTAATACCCTTAAAGACAAATTGAGGTAAATCTTCTCTTATATGTTTTAGTGCTTGTTCAATTAAATGCAAGTTAAACTGTGCAAGGAAGTCTTTTCTCCGTTTGAATCTGGTCTTGTAACACTATTTCGGGTCCAGTAAAAATGTTGAGATACAAGTCCTGTGGTCTTGTGGATTTTCCCCCCAAATTCGAGCCCTGTGAACCGTAATGAGAGTCAAAACTCGCTGTAAACAATCTAAAACATTTAGAGATCATGCTTGGATTTTTTAACTACTACTACTTTATTAAAGTTCACATTACACCATAAGATCACTAACATTTTTCAGCCTTTATCTGTAATATGATACATGAGGAAAATATCTTTGGATACACTGCAAAAACTGGGTTGTTAAAATTGACACCTTGGGTGTTGTTTATTTATTGATTGATTTATTTATTTAATTATTTGTTTATTTATTTATTTTGTCTTGTTTAACCAGGGTAGCCCCGTCACTTATCAGAGAAATGTTCTTCCTGGGGGCCCTGGGCTCACTTGTCAAAAATACATAATAAAAGAGGAAAATAAACCATAAAAAAACAGCCAGCACATAACAGGAAATCAAACAGACAAAAAGAACCAAAACCAAGCAAACAAATTTAAAAAGAGGCAAAGGGTAAAACAGATAAATACACCAAAACAAACACATAGATACATCACATGGTGTTAAAACAGCCCTATATGTTAATGTTGATTTTTATTTATTTATTTATTTTTAATATTTGTGCAACACCTTTGATGTTAATTTTATCACCCCATATTTCGCAGTGTACAAAGAAAGTGAAAGCTTTGAAATTCACAATTATTTTGTAATGAAAGAATTGGATAGAATAATTAGGGATCGGGAATTAACAATTTCAATGTATGTAAATTGTATGCAATATTGTCCATGTAAGAAAGTAAAATACATTTGTCTCTGGAAAAGAGGTTTTTTTTTTACTAGCTCAAAAATTCTCTTTACGGAGCATCATGAATCACCTATATAAATAAGTCTTATTTTTTCACCTAGATTTGCTACTATGCATATCTTTGAATGACCATTTTGAAACATTCATATCACTGATCGTGAAATATTTAGTTGAAAGCATAAGATTTCAAACATCATTATGAGAGTAAAAGTAGTTTTAATTAATTTCCCGATATTCACCCTAACAAGGGTACAACTGTGTGTCAAACTTCTGTCCTCAATTTAATTTTATCGGATGAACCTACTATAAGAATAACCTACACACATTAGAAACATCAATTACTTCTACCATTATTACAATATCAACATCCCATTTGTAAAAACTGTGCGTCAACATGACAATGTTCATTACGAGATTGGTGAGCATTAAAGGCAGGGTACACTTTCTTTTGGTAAATGTCAAAGACCAGTATCCTCACTTGGTGTAACCCAACATATGAATAAAATAACAAACCTGTGAAAATTGTGGTTCATCTGGTCATCGAAGTTACAAGAAAACAATTAAAGGAACAACACCCTTGTTGCATACATTTACATGCTTTCAGATGCATGAGGCCTTTCTCAGATTCAAATAGTTTAGTGAGAAACTCTTTTTCAAAAAATTACATTACTTCAGAGAAAGTTGTTTCTCACATTGTTTTATGCTATCAGCAGCTCTTACATGTAGGTGCTCCTTATCGAGTAAGTTTTTGTGGTCATTAACTTGTGGAGTAATTACCAAATGTATACCCTGCCTTTAAGAATAAAAGACATGAAGCTGCTGAATAACATTGAACATCAGCATTTCTTAATAAATCTCATGTTACATTCTTACCGCTGATTTGATTGGAAACTTTTTTAAATGTCCATGGTAAGGTTTAGCGTAAATAAATGTTTGCTATCCTTATTGCAATATATTCCTCTTGATTGAAGAAACAGTAAATTTAAACCAAGATGTTAAAAGCCTAGCCCAGTTACTGTGTTCTCTGTGATGCTTAGTCTTTCATTCCGATGCGCAAGTTTAATAAATTCACAAGACTATTATACTTTTCTTTTTCATGAAATTGCTTCTAAATTATCCTAAGATTATGTATCTTTAATTTAAACCCTCAAATGAGGTAACTAGAATATACGCAAGCAAAGCTTAACTACAGCAGCTTATGCAGATATAAATTCAATTTTACTAATCACAGAACAAGAACAGCATAAACTATAATACCACTATCAATATCACTTTGTAAATACTCATATTCAAGGTACGTACAATATTATTAATAAGGTGAATAGCATTTGTTTTTTTTGTGCATGAATGAGTTCAAATATTTTTAAAAATACAATTTTACCAGCTTCAAGGTAGACTAGGTTTGCAATACATTTTTAAATGTTAAGACCATTTAGAGCTGAGGTGCTTCACAAAGCACAAGTATCAGCCCTAAGAAATACATTTAAAATGTACACACAAAATTGTTGTTTTTCCCCATAAAATTACCGATAGGTGACCACTGGCCAAGAATCTGTGTACACCCGAAATGGGGCTTGAGCCATTGAAGTATTTGACCAGGTTGGGTAGCAAAAGGAGAAACATTCTGTTAAGTTTTGTCAAACGACCACTACTGACCACTAGATGACCATTGGCCAAATTTCATTTACATCCATAAATAAATTAAACACATTTACAATGAAAAAAACAATGTTTTAAAAATTTTTCATGAAATGACCACTGCTGACCAATCGGTGACCACTGGCTCAGATTTTCCTTGAGCAAAACAGCACTAAACCAAATTAAGCTGCAATTGGCTGAAGAATGTGGGAGATGAAGAATTTTGTAAAAATTGACAAAATTATCACAACTGACCTCTAGATGACCATTGCGATTTTTTTTGAAACACTCCTAGTCAGATGAAGTCCATTTAAAATGTAAAAAACAAGATTTTATTTATTTTCAAAAAATGACCACTGCTGACCGATAGGTGACCACTGGCCAACATCTGTTTACACCCCTATTGCAGCTCGAGTCAATGAAGCATTGTACCAAGTTAGCCTGCAAATGGCTAAATTATTATTTTACAGTATTTGGACAAAACTGTTGTATAATCCTTTTATCACGGAAACCTAAAGATCCAAACTCGACTCAACTAGTTGTGACATCAATAATAATAACTTATAGAAAAATAATTAGGAAATAACAGTGCGATGAGCCGGTCTTCACTGCGTGGTAATGACCGGGCTGGTGGCTGGCCGCTGTTAATGGACGGAGCGAAAGCGAGGTCCATTAACAGCTGCCAGCCACCAACCAAGGTCATTACCACGCAGTGAACACCGGCTCATCGCACTGTTATTCCCATTAATAAATGCCTTATAACGAAAAAACTGTAAAAATCGTCAGAATTTGTGATTTCTTTCGCCGTTATTTTTAGAAATGTTCTACTCATGTTCAAGGGCCAATCCTTTGGCTGTTTAACTTTTGTGTGGTACCTAATCTCTTACACATAATTAACTGTTTATACATATTTTCAAGAACCAGACTATGACTTTACAAATTATGTTGGCTTTATGCGCCTACCAGCTATCCTAAATTGATACATTGTCTGCGCATTCGCGCCTACGTGTGGAATGTTTCCGCACGCGGCACCATCTGTCAAATAACGAAATAAATACGCACAAATAATTGAGTTGATTTGATACCGGTAGTTTGCCGCGCAACAAGCACATAGTGCATAGGATTTTACACAACAATGTGCTTGTTTAGGTGCCATTTATTCGCTAGTTCATTGAGCCGGTCTTTATATCACATGTTGATACACCCCCTCGTGACCAGTCTTCGACCAATCAGAGTGCATAAACTCGCCAAGGTGTTTATTAATAACATATAAAGAGAAGATGTAAAGTTGATGCTTGTATAATTCATAATCAATCTGTGCATGTGCAATATTAAAATTATACAAACTGTCTTCAACTGATAGACTGTTTTCCTTTTTTTCCCCCTTTTTTTTACCCACGTTAAACCCCTTTTTATGGGATGGGTTGTATTGGTCAAGTATGTACTCGCTTACCTTTTTGGCAATTCTTTTTCACAACTTGGCAGAATTTGAGGGGGAAGATCCTATGGTCCATCCCGCTCCAAAAAATTGATGCATGTGGCTTCAACGAAACATAAACGTTTAGTTCTGACAGAAGACAACAGGAAAAACAAAAAGCCCTAAGACACACCATCAAAAAGCAAACACCCACCCCCCATCAGAAAGCCCCCCCCCAAACAAACAAACAAACAAAAACCCTAACACCCCAACAAACTAACAAACAAATAATCAAATAACCTAACAGACAAACAATCAACAAAACAAGCACCCCCCAAAAAATAATAAATAAATAAATAAATAAACGAACACCCCAACAAAACAAACAACAGCAGAACATTACTTCAACCGTAGGCAAAAGTTTTTTAAAGTAAAAATTAGTATAGACCGTATCTTTGAACGTTTGACCTTAATTCGGGATGAAGCCTAGTCTTAGATAAGGTCTTATCCGTGTATCTAGTTGCAGCTGAGCAGTTCAAAGCGCATACATGGCGAGTAACCAACCCACCCATGGGAACTATGCGGATAAATCTTGAGCGGATCATTTTCTGTGTTGTGGTCTCGACAGAGACTAACACATCTTGACGAGAGACAAGCCATCCGACTTTGTATCCCTGGATAAGCAATAATAATAATGAAAGAACATGTTGAATATAATAATATGTAAGATGAGCTGAATAATGTGAACACATTCAATAAAACTCCAGCATGCCGGCGTATCTGCGTCTGTTTACTACTATTGGTTTTCCAGGTAATTATTGGCAAAACAAGATTCCGAATTAAGCGTCGAGTTATTCTATTGTGTGGGAAATTGAAAGCTCCTCAAAACACTCATTCAATTTCACTTAGAGGTTAAAGGAGCATACCAGTTAACCGTTTATGTATTTTATTGATGTACATGTAGAACCACACATACAATAACTTTTAGATGGTTAAACAAAAATTTTATCAAATTGTCACTCGCAATGAACGAAAAATTATTTAAAAAAATGAAACGGTCAAAGGTCAGGGTACTGATTCACCAGCCGTTGCAAGTGTCAAATTTAGGTGATAATGTTGCGCAATATTGCTAGTTATGTCAATATTTTAACTATGGCATGACATTCCCCAAACTCAAACTCGCGATAAATAACCGTCAGAAATATAAACTTTGACATCATAGTTACCTGATGATTTCCATCAGCATCTTTTTGTGGTGTCCAAACACTTCCATCATTGCTGTACTCCAGCTTCAAGGTGTTCACGTATTGCCTTGGTTCATAATGGCCCTGGAGGATCAGGCCATAGATGTCCTCCGTTCGGTTGAAATCCACCTGAATCCATTGGGGAGGGCTCAACCCCCCACACCAGGAACCTGATAGAGCCAATAGTTATCAGTTATTATCTCTTGATGTAAAATACATCATTGTAGTCACAATAAAACGATTTAAAAATGGTCATTAATTCGAACCAAAAGCATAATAAGCACAAAGGATAAAATAAATAAACTATTGTGTCATTTTACGTCTAATTATAGAAAGCCTGCGTTTGAAGTATACCGTACGTCTCACGAAAGGGCTTATGGTTTGGCTGAATTATCCTTCAAACAAATACATCTTAACTACCTCGACGAGTGAAGACAGTTTCATTCAAAGTAGTTTCAAATGTAGAAATCATTGCATTGGTGTTGACACACCGGAGACAGCCTTTTGTGCAACTTAATAAACAATTCACACATAACTGGCCATGTTGTAGCCGTGTATATTTTTCTTTGTTTTTTTTCTGTAAATCAAATTATGTTTGACAGAGGTCTGAATAAAACCAAGTGAGTTATTATTATTGCCTTAACATATAAATGTTTACATGTTCTTGCCATTGATACGATTGATTGAATACTGAAACAGCTTATAATACTAACTGTTGCTGTTGAACCTAGCTAGTGCTGGTCCGCAGTTTGCGTAGTCGTTGTTCAAGACGTCACTTGCAGTAATCTGATGGTCGGCGATGGCGCCGCTTTCCATACCGAGGCGAGTGATGTTGCAAACTGATAAAAAGACAATTTTAAGAAAGTAACTGAAAATAGTTGGAATTTGATCGTAAGAGACTGTTTAATGATTCACCACATAAAAGGCTATTTTAAATGGTTCACCACACACTGATTAGTTTTCGTTCTGTAAACTAAGTTGCCAGCAAAAACTGTGCTCATCAAATTGTATCATATTGCTTATTCATTTTTATTCATTTGTTCATTTATTTTAAAAAGAAGAAGATAAAACTGGGAAATTTACGTGTCTCAAGATGATTGAAAGAGGGGTTCCATGGTCAAGATCAATTTTGCTGATGTACTCATTTTCCATTATACAGAGTACTCATATGAGTGGGGGAAATAAATACAAGGCTCTAACCTTAAGGTGTAAAATGCCATTTCAATCATTACACTTCCTGTGCAAAATATGATCTACATATATGGGTTTTTTATACGTTTTTATACGGGGAATGTTTTGGTCATTCCTGACTTTGGATGATAATCAATCAAAATGGCCTCCAGTTTGAACTTTTGACTGAAGAATTCCTCCTTGGAATTTACAGACACATTGACGTCTCGTTCAAATTTCCCTCTGAAAAAGTCAGGAATGAACCAAAAATTCCCCATACAAACAATGCAGGACAGTAGGCTATAGGATCTAAAACAAACGTTTTGATCTAAAACTTTCAGCTAAAATTGAACAAGTACGTTTTTCAACCAATAAGGAATAATTTAATTTGTTTATGTTAGTGATAATTGAGTACCGTACAAACCTTTGACAGCCACTACAAATGTACACTGCCCAAGGTTACCGGCTGCATCTGATGCCGTACACGTGACAATGGCGGTGCCCGCTTTGAATAAGTCACCTGATACGACAGTCACCCTTCGTCATCGTCTCTGCATGTGATTTTGGAACTCCGTATATATCCATCTACGTTATCATAAGCATACACCAACTGCCATTGTACAGAGGTCAGAGCATTGCTGTCATTGGTTAAGCCGAACGCATCACGGCACGTCAGTCTGGGTTTTGCTGTGTCGACTAGTTTGTGTGCCACGCAGGGATTTAAAAATTCAAGAAATCAAAAGCATTCAAAAAAAAGTTATCTTGACCATTCCGCTTTGAGGTTGCCTTAGTCTTACAAGCTAATAGTAACTATTTCAAAGGGTTCATACAAATATCTTTGAAATTCATTGCCCGTATTACAAAAAAGAAAACGCCAGCTAGCAACAAATTCATGTGCGCTTTGATGAGTCTTAATTTGATTTCATCATAAGAATGGTCATGAAGTGTAGTCTTGAATGTCTATAAATGAAATAGAATGACTGAAACGAATCTGAATGAGAAAAATCAAATAATGTGTGCACGAAAGCGAAATTGAATGCATTAATCCCTATTGCTGTCTGACCATTCAATACCATTCAAGTGGTTTTGAATGATAGATCAACTATGCCACCCTGAAATATGATACCATGAGGGAATGCATGTACACAGTACACAGTTAGTTCTGTGCACAGTTGTGCCACCATACACAACCTTGGCAGTCGAATGGTTTCAAATGGTTAGTCAGCTCACTGGAAAATGTTGCCAAGAGTCACTGACAGTAGGAGGGTTAATAGCTAAAAAGAAACCCCTAGTTTGAGTGGATTACGGGGAAAATGCGTGAATTTGAATGCGTGCTAATGAAATTAAATACATTTTTGCTGAAATTGGCCGGGAAAACCTATATTATTACAACTATTTACTTTGGGGTTGAACAAAGAAAAAATTCCTAGAGCAGGATTTGAACCAACAACCTCCGGATTAACATGCCAGCGCTCTACCAACTGAGCTATCTATGTGCTACGTTTCTAGTCTTCCTATTTTTTGTCAACATCTTTGTGTCAACTATCAATAAACCGCAATAGTCCAGTGGATAAGTACAATAATATGAAAGTTTTGTGCACTTTGTGGTAAAAGCATGAAACTTGGCACATATGTACTTTGTACCAAAACATGAATTTTTGATATATAGTGCCATCTCTAAACTGGCCTGCAGTGGTCTTGGCGGCCATTTTCCAAAATGGCCGCCATTTCTGAGATAAAACTACATAACTCGGAAAGTAAGAGGCCTAGAATCTTCAATCTACATAAATACATGTATATGTTTGCCGTGTCCAACAGTTCAAAAAATGCATTATTGAGATTCTCAGGCTATTAAGTCCGCCATTTTCAAAATGGCGTCTTTATTCTTCAAAATGGCAGTCTTACACTTTTACAGCCAAAAATACTATCATAAAGAACTCAATGGCATTCGTTCTGGTGACAAATTAGGTTATAAGGGTCAGTTACTTTCACAGAGATATTATCTAATGTATGACAAGACCCCAAACCCCAACCCTTCAAACCACTCTCGGCTTGGCTTCCCAAATCAACATTCAATCTCACACTTGAGAATTATTTGGAGGCCACCAAATTTGAACTTGCTCATATTCGTTTGAGACAACAGAAAGACAAAGAATCAAATATCAGCTTTATCACAGTTGAAAAAAACAACAACTAAATCGTGATCAAACTATATGACAAAGGCAGAAGAATCTGCATTTTGAACCTCACTGAATCCTGCACAAAATCCTGTGGGTTTAAACAGGAGGTTTAGAGAACAAAAATACAGGTCAAGACATAATGTGGACTTTCCAAAAAAATTACATATACGGGAAATGGTCGTCAGAGCAAAAATGCAACGAGACCCAACTGAGTCTGAAAGCAACTACCATTCCCCCGGAAATAATTTGTATGTGATTTACAAGAAACACTTGAGGATCTGATTGCCTTATTATAAACCACCCAACAACAGATACACGCTTTGTTGCTAAAAAAAACACAGACACCCACGGCTATGTCCCCAGACCCCCAAACAACTGTTGCAACCCACACATCTTTTAAAGATGTTCAAAGAGATTTACCAGATTCTCTGAATCTCCCCATTCAACTGAAGAGGAAGCGAACAAGACTTCCGAAAGCTAGCTATTGCTACCCAATGGGTCTGCAAAACTATCCTTAAACTAAACAAATTATCTGGGGGGGGGGCTTTTTATTTTGATCAATTAAAACAGGTGAGCAATATTGAGATATCCACTATGTGCAGAGTAGCAAATTTGTCTTTATTCAAGCTTTTGATCCTAAAAATCCATAACTTGTCACCAGCGAGAAGGCTTCTAGTCTAGTCAATCTGTGCCAAAAAATGGCTCGACCTAGACAAAATTGCAACAGAAATTTTTTTTTTTGCAAGTGTCTCTTGAAACCCTATGAAAAAAAGTAGAAAAAAGGAAGTAGGGGAAATATGCCTAATTTGCATAAATTAAAGCTGCCGCTTTTGCCTCTATATTTTCAGTAATATATAATATAAATCTTATTTATTCCACACAATATTTTCATAGATATAGTCTAGGTCAAACCATAGATTGACTAGACTACTATTGCTTACTACATCTTGGTCCGAAGACCTTCATGGTCTGAGTATTTTCGACCCCATCCCTAATGCTCGAGTTTGCTAAAAAGATGTTTAGGCCTAGTTTTCAAGACTCTTGCAGTAGATTATTAGAATTGTGGTTCAAATTTCAGAAGAAGATACCCAAGGCTTGTTATTTACGTACAATACTGGGCTTTTACCTGGCAACAAATGCTCTTACTGGTTAGTTGCTAAGTCATTAGTTTTTGACATTATCATGATGATGAAAGGAAGTTATATTAAAGCTAAATAATTTCATCGTCATTAACATTTTACAAGTCAACTGTGAAGAGAGAAAATAATAATGATCCATCAAAGCCCTTAAACATATTGTGTTCATCCTTATTAAAAAATAATCGCCATAAAAATTACCGGTAGCCGTTAACGAGAGACAGTTATTGTTCCCTTTGGAATTATCACTTCTGAACCTGAAATAATTTGTTATTCAAATACAATATTAACGAAAATGACAATATTTACCTTTTTGCTATGCATTGTAAAAGCAATTTCATGTATCATTTTTTGTTATTACTATTTTTTAATAGTTTTTATACGCAGCATTATTATTATTATTTTCTAACTGTAAATTACGTGCTTATCTTTGAGTTACTTATATATACATGTATGTATCGTCTAAATTCATTCATTGGCTTGTTTTAATTTTATTTTATGTAGACCTAGAATTGGAAAACAGTTGTCGTTTGTATCTATGTATTTAATATTTATTTTTTTAATACTATTATTACTTTTTTGTTCAATTTTATTTTATATATTTTGTTTTTTGGGGGGGATCATACACTTTATTGCAGCCTTTTCCTTTTATTGGAAATTCAACTTCTCAAAATTGTTTAAACACTGCATGCAAGTTAGAGTTACCTTTAAATGATTCCTGAAAATGTAATAAAGTTGACAATTGTTTATTCAAATACCTTTGGCTTAAGTGGAAATTTCAATATGAAAATATTCTGTGGAGAAAATAAGCTTTATATTATATATTACTGAAAATAGATCGAGGCAAAAGCGTCAATTTTTTATTTATGCAAATTAGACATATTTCCCCTACTTCCTTTTTTTCTACTTAAAAAAAAAAAAATTCTGCTGCAATTTTGTCTAGGTCAAACCATAGATTGACTAGACTATTCATGCAGTTGTGTTCTATGGAATTTGTGGCCATTGATCGACCATCATTTTGAAATGGCGGACCTATTAATAGTCTGACACTCGCAATAATGCATTTTTTTGAATCGTTGGACACGGCAAACATATACATAGCCACTGGAATGAAGATTCTAGGCCTCTTACTATCCGAGTTTTGTAGTTTTATATCAGAAATGGCGGCCATTTTGGAAAATGGCCACCGAGGCCACCACAGGCCAATTCAGAGATGGCACTATATCTAAAATTTCATGTTTTGGTATAAAGTACATGTGTGCCAAGTTTCATGCTTTTACCATAAAGTGCACAAAGTTTCCACTTATCCGCTGGACTACAAGGGAAACTGACTGGGTAAATTGTAATTAATTTGGGGTTTAAGAAAGACAAATTGACTAGAGTGGGATTAAAACCAAATACATCCGGATTAACGTGCCTGCTCTCTACCAACTGAGCTACCTAGCCCTAAGTTTGCGGTCTCCCTATCTTTGTCAATATCTGTTATTATTTACCTACAACAATGACTAAGAATGAGCACTGTCCGAGGTTACGAGCCGCATCTGTCATCGTGCATGTGACATTAGTGATACCCACTTTAAATGTGTCACCTGATCTGACAACATTCCCTGCTTCCTCATCGCGACATGTAATGTGGTCTCCGGATATATGGTCATCTACGTCATCTTGAGCATAGGGCTCCTCATTCCACAGTACGGGAGCAGGAGCATTGTTGTCCTTGGTTGAGCCGGATGCCGTTTTAGGGCAGTATACTGTAGGACCTTGTGTATCTAACGGTGATGTAGGACATGCGTAAACTGATTATGGCATTTTGAAGGAAAATTCAATCGGTGGTGACGCAACAAAATGTTTATTTTCTATAAAGCAACAAGCACAGCAGATAATACTAAGTACAAGGACAACATTGGCAATGGTCAAAAACCAGCAACCTCACTTGGTGTGTCCCAACAATACATACATGAATTAACAACCATGTGACAGTTTAAGCTTAATCGGTCACGGAGTCGGAGTCGCGAGAAAAGAATGAGAACAACTATTATTTTCGCTGTTTTCAACCATTTGGATTTTGATACATCAGATCAAAACTAATTGTTTTATGCATTTCTCAAAAAAATATAGCATTTCAAGCAAACATTATTCCATGGAAGTTTTCTACCATCTAAGTTTTGTGTAAATCTTTAAACATCAATATTTTCAGTCTGATCTTTTTTAGCACCCCTTTAAACAGTTATACGGCAGTCAGCCCCACTTCCTACCTGTTTTAGTTGAAGTTACATGTACTTCAGGTATTCCTGTTGAAGTTTCCATCAAGTCTGTGCTGGCCTAGGCATTTACAATAATAAAAAAAATAGTCTACATGAGCCAAAGCGTAGTTCATAATTTTTTTTATTTAGTTATCTATTGGTTTATTTGTAGATGTGCTTTTTGTGTGGGAAAGCATTACGTACAAAGTTTGGACCTTGGAAAAAATATACAAACTAAATAATTTAGAGCATTTAAGAGCCGCTCTTTCAAGTTTTAATTTCTCAAGTTTTCAAAAATCCCAATTAAAGGTACACGTTGCCTTGGATCGGTCAAGTTGGTCTATAAAAAGCGTTTGTAACCGTTTGTTATAAAATGCATATGATTAGAAAAATGTTTTAAAAGTAGAATACAACGATCCACACAAATACGCCTCGAAATTGCTTGGTTTTCCTTGAACTTTGCGAACTAACACGATTGGCCATTTTGTAGAGTCAAAAGTTTGACTCCATAAAATGGCCGACTGTGTTAGTTCACGATGTGAAAGGAAAACCACGCAATTTTGAGGCATATTTGTGTGGATCATTGTATTCTTCTTTTATAACATCTTTCTAACCTATTCATTTTATAACAAACGGTTTACAAATGCTTTTTATAGACCAACTCGGCCGATTGAAACCAACGTGTACCTTTAAGACCACTGGCTGCATAATGATTGTCTACGTGGCTTGGCTAAAAACAATATTTAGACTACTACGAGGAAGCCAATTTCAGCAATAAATGAAAACATTTTTGTTAGCTATTAGTTGGTATTGTATTTGCATGACAACAAACTGACATTCAATCAAAGAGTAAATTTGCAATAAGCTCAAACACTCTGTAAACAGACAACAAGTCCCGAGTCAGGATTTATTGGCATTCAAATTAAAAAGTAAGGTCGCTAAACTTACAAACATTTATATGAATAAATCAAGATAAAAATATGATTGGTAAACAAAATAATGAAGAAATTGCAAAGGTCTGTAAAATTCCACACAGAGTTCACTTCGTATGTGCATCGTCATTGTTGGTATGAACTTAGCCCACCTTGTTGGGCTGTATGTTATGGCTCTCTTTTAACATCGGTCTTATCATAGTCTCCATAACAGCCAACCCTCTAACCTCTAACCATGTCTTAAATGCTAAGTTTTCAAAGTACGAGCAAGTTGTACCACTATGATTGCAAATATTGCCCTCAATATAAGCATCGCATATTGCTCCGATACTTAACTACATTGTTATCAAACGTTTAATTAATTGGTCCAGATATGATGTTTTGAAAAATCAAGGGGAAAAAATGCAAAAATTACATTCAAATACTCAAGCTCAGGTTTTATTATTTCACAATCAACCGAACGCTTCATATTTGTCTTTGTGTTCTATAGAATTCTGCTAGATTTTTACCCGTCGCTACTCTATTGGGATTTTGTTTTGTTTCTTCATTGGAGTCAGTACTGTCACTGATGGTGTTGGGGATTGCGTCACTTGAGGTTCCTCTGCATCCAATTATTAAGTCATGTTGATTATATTTTACACCTTGATCAAGTACCGGTATAACGTGTTTTGCTGTCCCAAAGATACTACTGGATCTCTTTCCAAGACAGTCACTGGACCGTCACCATATCACCATACGGAGACTTTTATTAATGAACAGCACCAGTGCTTGACGAGCTTAAAAATAAACTATTTGGTAAATACCTGTTGCATGATGAAAATCATTTAAAACTTGTAGAATGTACTTGATTTGTTTTGCCTCATTAGTAAAAAACGAATGATATCGTCAACCGATGTCAATTAATACATATTCAAAAATGAATTATATTACAAACATTGTTATCTTAGAAACCACAACTTCTATGATTTGCTAATTTGCAGTAGTTATGAAGAGGCAAGAACCAAATTATGATGTATTTTAATGTGCGGTATAATTTAATGTATAACTTAGTGACGTGATTTGACAGTGCTTTGTGTCCAAACCAGAAGTCAATTAAATAAATGGTAGGCTTACTGTGTTGAGCATTCTGATGTTTAAAGGTATTGTACACTTTTGGTAACAGCTCAAAATCAGTGTCCACATTTTGTGTGATTAAACATATGCATGAACAAACAAACCTGTGAAAGTTTGAGTTCAATTGGTCATCGAGGTCACGAGAAAATAGTGAAAAGAGATCTTATGTGTTTTCTGTTTTTTCAAATTATCGCGCGCGATAATTACTATTGTTTTACTCGTTTCTCAGAAACGATAGCATTTTAGGCAGAAATATTTTAAGGAACCCTTTCTACCATTACCTACTTTAAGTCATGTAAGTTATGTGTGAATCTGTGAACATTGTGTTTTTCGATCTTACCAATAGTGTACAGGGCCTTTAAGTCAATCCAATCAATTTTTGGGGAAACTTGTTTCGAAAGTTTTCTCCCCCCCCCTTGAATATGTTTAACTCAATACATTTTTTGGCATAACACGCCTGAGCAAAATTTGGGAGTCCTTTCAAAGATTTAAAAGAACTCACTCGTTTAGTCGCTGACGTTTCGGTTTTTGATGTTCCTTGGTCTGTTTTGGCTTCCATCGTCATGTTTTCAGTGAGTGCTTTGGTCTTATTTGAGCCATCTTGCTTGTAGCTCGAGTCGTTGAGCTGTTGTTGAGTGTTCCTCGGGCAAAGAATCATACACTTGATCCGAACCGGCCTTGGTTGGCCCATGATTGAGTGACCGGTCAGTGCTTGGTGTTGGTCAGGCAGGAAAATATGCCCCTGGGACCCGGCGAGGCTGCAGCTATCCCCAGTCGATGATACCTCGATGAACACCCATGCGAGTATCGCAATGGTGAACGATATCAGAGTTGTCATTTTTGGTCTTTCCACAACCAGTCTATCCGACTCAGCAGTTGAAATGATGAAATGCTTGGGTTCACATGTGACGTATATCGCTCAGTGTATTATCATAATATATCAGGGGAGTGGCATCTCTTGTAGTCAGTTTGTTTATGTGATGGATAAGCCTATATCAAGATTCAAAGTCAAAAAAAAACTCGCTCACTGTTGAGTTAGCTTGACAATTGGTTTTGACAATAAATATCCTCTGTTTTTTTGCTGATCACCCCCACTGGTCATCAGACCAAGTCAAATCTCCTATGCTCAAACTCTTAGCACCCCCCTATCAAAAGGTGGTAGAGCCTAGCCTAGCTGTACTTGTCAAATAGTATTGACTACATGTAGCCATTGGTCAGTAGACAGCTAGATTATGAAACCAAGCTACTCTCTTCATTGTTCTAAGCCAAATTGTGCTAGCTGTGTGCTTCAATTGGAAACAAGTTTGAATCCATTACATATTCATGGTCACAATTGGTGCGGCTTGATAACTTCTACAGTGGCAAATCAAATCAACCCTGTTTGACCTAATTAGTTTGTATATTATTCAGAGACAATGACTCACGTTTTTTTCGAATGGTGGACTATTGCTGCTGTCATTGTTGTTGTGTGGTAATACATTTTGCAAGCACTCATACAACAACACTGTTTCAGAAATTTGGTGACAACTATTAGCATAATTGCGTCAAAGCTTGTTCAAGAGACTGGTGGCATGAGGGCATGTTAAGTGGGGGGGGGGGGGGCAAAGACGTCATTTTGGATATTTTTTCTTTTAGTTTTTGAAGAACGTGGGCCTATGTAAAAGCAAAGTTCAGTTATTAAACTTTTCTTGCATAAATCAGAAAGAAAAATTGGCTCGATGCAACTTCTAATAAAAACGTTTGTAAGACCAAAGAGTGAACCATTTAACTATATACTCCTAATAATACTGTTGCTCAAAATTCTGAGGAACATGGCTGGGAATCGCCTGAGACTGCACCTCAGAACATCTAAAAAAAAACATTTGCTGTGGCCTGATTTCCAACGCTTTTTATAAGTGCTTCATACTTTGCATTTACTGAGGGAGGAATTTGGTGATCTTGCAATCATGTATCCGCTTCTGAGATGGTGACCAATAATTTGGAGCTTCCTGTAGGGAACTTGATCTCATTGCCTCTCAGTAAAACACCTCATCCATAGATTGCCATTCAAGGTAGAGTACATGTAGGTCACATGCATTTATACTTTGAGATTACTGAAAATTATGGCAACCAAACTGAGGCTGACAGAGAAAATAGTCCGGTGCTTTTTAGTCATGCTTTTTGAACGTTCATTGTTGAGGTTTATCGTTCAGGAATATGACTTTTTCCACATTATAAAAGCCAGATTAAGACCACTCGCTACACGTAGAATGGTTGACGCAGCTAATTAGCCACTAATAATAATAATTAGGCCTATTCTAGCCGCAAAGGGCAAGCGGGCCTTGTTATTCAATTATCTGTCCTTACATCCGTGAAAAATTAATAGTATTTTGATTAAACTCTGGGTAGCTGTTATGTTTCCATGACAACAACACGCTGTGAAATCAACAACGCATCCATACTGGACTTTCTGGGCTAAACGTAGACTGTAGTAAATATTGATGACAACGTACCTTCTTATATTCATGATGTTTTGTTTTAGTTATTCTTTGGATGAGTTAGCACAGTAAGCAGTAAAATAAACTTGCTGTAAATATTAATTTACGCAATTACTGTGGACGTTTATGCAAGCTGCAATGGGAACTGTTTTTATCGAGAGTGTTTGGCCACAATCAGTTTACCGAAATTAAATCAGTAAATATTGTGTGCTAATTAAATGTTCACATAATTGACTGTTATACATCCCAAACTTGCTCCTGGACACAATTAGCGTCCTTCAGTACACTTGTGAAAAGCTGTTATTGTTTCCATATGGCAGCAACATGTGGTGAAATGAACAACACATGGATACTGGATGGTCTCAGTATATTTTTTACAGTGACCGCACAGTTTATTAGCATTAGACACTTTGCGTGGGATTGCTTACATTATTTGAACAATCCGTAGAAAAATATGGTGAAATATTGCTTGGTAACAAAATGTAATTAAAGAACCCTCTATTTTAAATTATTCCGTACTGCAAGACCAAAAATTATAGAGTGCCGAGTGCTGAAGGCACAAGATGGGGAACCGGAGTTCTATCTCCTGAGAAAAATCTTGTAACCATAAATCAAAATACTGCAAACTTTTATTAAGAAATTCAGGATTCTTGTGTTCATGAGGAAACTTTGGTTCTATATTTTGTTTTTGGTATGAAAGTATTGTTAAATTATAACTATTTGTCAAAACACTCTTCATATCAATTTTTCTTTTCTTTTTTAATGAGGTTTACTTTACAAGCTGTGCAACAAGCACAAGACAAAAAAAAATCGGATCAGGAGTATGGGCTTCAGTACCTTATGTTCATTATTTTTCGAAGCAAGAAGAAGAGGGAAAAAGGAGGGTACAACAATATCATGTAGAGTTACTTGTATGCATTATTTGCATATGCCCTTTTAAAGCCTTTTAAACTGATCGAAAATGTCTCTGAAGTAGCTTAGATTGCAACAGAGAGCATTTATGACCTAAAATTGCCCGATCTTAAGCTGTAATGGCTTGCAAATTAGTCTCTTATTAATGCCCCTACCCTATAATTTTTTCCTGGCTAGAACCCTGTTCACTAATAGATACCAGAGCCCCTAATGTTTATAATTTTTGGAAGCAAAGGGATAAAAAGGTTACAACATATATGTTAAGTAACTTGTACATGCATATTTGCATTGCCCTTTTAAAGCCTTCTGATACATTTTAATGTCGAAAATGTCCTGAATGTTAGCTTAAATGACCGATCTAACATTAAGGCTCGCATAGTTAGTCTCTTATTAATCCCACAACCATATAATTTTTTCCTGGCTAGAACCTTGTTCGACTTATAAATACCAAGACCCCCCCCCCCCAGTTATTATCATCTTACTTTGTGCCTACGCAGTTCTTTCTACCTTCTTATGCCTTTTTATCTAATTCTTGTCTATTGTAACACTGGGGCTGATGAGAGGCAGACATACTAGTATTTGTTACCTCCGTCCACCAACATCGTGCCTAATGTACTGGGACCTGTTTCCCTCTATTCATCATTGTAAATGAGCGGTTCCAGAAATGTTGGTTCGGTTCTGGAAAAAGACTCACTTTAACATATAGAGGTTGAGTATGTAGTTCTGAATCCATCAAACACAAGCAAAATGAGATGGGAAAATTTGCTGATTTCAAACTTGGACAGAAGCTTGTTGATAGTGTATTGAAGTCTTTCTGACTTCGTCAAAAGTATAACACTATTTCTTGATCATGACAATAATTGCTATGCACCCATTTTGTTTTAATGCAGTAATCCTGATGAGCTAATGAGAGAAAGAGAGCACCTTCACTATTTATCGATGTCACACTGGCCTGGCTTGTTGGATCTGAGACGAACAATCACTCAATGATGTCACACTGGCCTGGCTTGATCGATCTGAGACGAACAATTACTCATTGATGTCACACTGGCCTGGCTTGTTGGATCTGAGACGAACAATCACTCAATGATGTCACACTGGCCTGGCTTGATCGATCTGAGACGAACAATTACTCATTGATGTCACACTGGCCTGGCTTGTTGGATCTGAGACGAACAATCACTCAATGATGTCACACTGGCCTGGCTTGATCGATCTGAGACGAACAATTACTCA
This sequence comes from Pycnopodia helianthoides, assembly GCA_032158295.1. Taxonomy (NCBI): domain Eukaryota; kingdom Metazoa; phylum Echinodermata; class Asteroidea; order Forcipulatida; family Asteriidae; genus Pycnopodia; species Pycnopodia helianthoides. The sequence continues at coordinate 12,202,490 of CM063252.1, read as the reverse complement.
TTGATGTCACACTGGCCCGGCTTGTTGGATCAGAGACGAACAATTAGACATTGATGTCACACTGGCCTGTCATGTTGAATCTGAGACGAACAATTACACATTGATGTCTCACTGGCCTGGCTTGTTGGATCAGAGACGAACAATCACTCAATGATGTCACACTAGCCTGGCTTGTTGGATCTGAGAGGAACAATTAAACATTGATGTCACACTGGCCTGGCTTGTTGGATCTGAGACGAACAGTTAAACATTGATGTCACACTGGCCTGGCTTGTTGGATCAGAGACGAACAATCACTCAATGATGTCACACTAGCCTGCTTGTTGGGTCTGGGACAAACAATTACTCAATGATGTCATGCTGGCCTGGCTTGTTGGATCTGAGACGAACAGTTAAACATTGATGTCACACTGGCCTGGCTTGTTGGGTCTGGGACAAACAATTACTCAATGATGTCATGCTGGCTGGGTGACTTGTTTGGTCTGATTAGATGAGCTTTCAACGCTGTCGTGCTTCCAATCATAGCGTTTTATTGGAGCTTTCATCCAGAAGAAAGTCATTCTATATGATGTCATCAAAGACCTTCCTGCTATGTCATCAATCTTCCATATGATTCTTAACAGGTGAGTTTACAATCTAATGAACAATTGTTAAACATGCTTTGCCCCAGGACCCCACCAGGGGCTGTAAGGCCTGCTCCAAAACCCCACCTACAGGGGTTGCCCTTAACTTTTTTTTCAACTAGCCAGCAGGACCAGTTGGCTTGATTTTTAACTGGTCCACCAGGTTTTTGACTGGTTCGTCAGTTTTTTATAACATTTTTCATAATGATTGAAACAATATCCTGATTTTCGATCATCACTATTTCAATTCAATGAATTGCAACGTCAAGTTAACCCTTTAGTCCCTGAACCGCCCGAGTTTGCTGAACATTTTTTTAGTTTTCAAGACTCTCTAAGTGAATTACTAGAATCATGGTTTAAAATATTCTAAAAGATACACAAGACTTATTATTTAGGTACAACTTTCGTCCTTTTCGTTAGAATTGTCACTGATTAACATAATTATTTCAATTTCGGAGGAGACATGTCCCAAGGGAAATTAACAATAATGGCTATCGTTAAATTTCATGGAGGTTATTTTTCATGAAGTTAAAATGAACACAATAGTTTTGAAGGCTGTTAACTGGCGTCAACTGCTCATACTGATTAATTGCTAACCATTAGTTTTCGACAGTATCATCATGAAGAAAGAAAAAATATGTTGTTAAAAATGAGCGTGGTTTTGGTTATTAGAGCTACAGAATTTATCATAATTAGCGTACCTTTTTTTACAATTCAACTTATAACTGTGAAGGGCGAAAAAAAAAAAATGGTCAAACGATTGCCATTGTGTCGACGTGTACCTATGACTATTTAGTTTTATTTTGATGTTACTCCCCCCCCCCCCCTCCAAACACAAGCTGGTGAGCGTTTCCTCCTACCCATGTTGCGGTGTATTACTTTGGGTGGCTGGGCGGTCCAGTGGCTAAAAGGTTAACTGCATTGATAGCCAAACTTTATTATGTTTAGATACTTACTTAAAGGAACATTACAGAATTGGTTTTTGCTAACAAAACAGTTGCTGGCAGTGTAAGCACTCTATGTAATCCACCATATACATAAACTGACAAACCTGAAGAAGTTTGAGATCGATCGGCCATCTGGGTCACGAGAAAATAGTGAAAAACCGATAACACATTTGCATGAAATCATATACTATAGATTCATTAAATGAATAAAACGCTCACTGAGCGATAAACTCCAATCGGAAAATAAGTTTATTCATTTCTCATCAAATATGGCATTTCAGACAGAAATATTTCAAGGGATGTTTTCTACTATCATCATTACTAGACTGTGTAAGTTTTATATGTAAATCTGTGATCAAAAAGTATATTTTATAAGATTTTTTCTTACCAATTATGTAATGTTCCTTTAACACAGGTCAGATTGGTCAGATGCAAAAAATGATCTTTGGATAGTTTCAGTCCATGGTTCCAGTAACCAAAGACAGCACTCAAAGTGCACTCAAAGTGCACTCAAAGTGCACTCAAACTGTACTCAAACTCCAAGTATAACAAGTACATTTTTTATGAAAAAATGCCTGTGGCTAAATAAAACAAACAAATAACTTGTAAACTGACTCGATAAAAACCATAAACTTGTTATTGATAATCGTCATTAATCAACGGTACCGAAGAGGGAGGGTTACGTACGATCGCTTTAGTAATTTTATCATTCATAAATATAGCCTATTAGTTTTCTTCCTCCATGGTTTTACTAAAGTATTCGTAGCGATCCGATTGCCTTCACTTGATTAAAAAAGAGACCAAAGTTCTTACAATGTTCCAAATTTCGTCCACAAAAAGAACAATTTAATACAAACTATTTGCAACATATCCAGATCTCAGTTATTTCTTACTTTGCTAGCAGGAGGCATCAGTTTAGATAGTTGTAAAAATCCAAATCACTGACGTTCAGTCAAAATAAACAAACCATCATCCACATGTGAGTCAAAGAAACATGTACCTGTAAGTCTGGCTGCAAACCAGTTCACCATGCCTACACAGTAAGTCTGCATAGCCACACCACACAGTACATGGGCCATCTATCCAAGGAGGTGAAAACTAGACACGGTGGACTGTCACTTGTGAAAGGAATGTTGCTATTGGCTGTTGAATTCCTACAGCTAGTGAGAAACAAATTTTTCCATTGGCTGATCGTGCTGTTCATGCAGCAAACTGTGTACATGTACATACGCTGTGTGTGCATGTTTACATTGTGTGAAGAAAACTTGGATGTTCTGTGCGGCGAAACTTTATTAAATTTACTTGCACAAAAGCTGCAGTTTTTATTTTAAAAGTCTTTTCATATAAAACTGCAGCTTTTGTTTATAAAAACATAGCCTCCTCTGTTAAAAAAATAATAATAGTCAGAGTTCTGTTGTACTGTTGCTGATATTTTTGACTGGCCAGCCGGACCACTTGGCAAGGTGTTTCAGCTGGTCCGCCGCCGTTTCAACTGGCATTTGGCCAGCGGACCACCGCTAAGGTCGAACCCTGACCTATCACTTTTCTTTGATCCTCCGTAAGACATGTAGTCCTTGGTGCGCCATTGCTTGGGCCTGCAGTCCAGTGTAAATTTTGATTCCTGCACACACAATCATTGTGTGTTAATTAGGGTAAAATCGTTCATTTGCAAAACCTGTTGAAACTATTATTAATGTTAAACCTCACTTCATCTTCAGATTAACTGGCACTTTAAGTTTTAAAAATTTATCCATACAATTTCCCTTGTGGTTTATTACTTGGTATTTGAAAGAAAAAGTTGCTTCCTCTTAAGGTGATCCCCTGGCTGCCGCTTCCCTGGTTGTATCGTAAACTTGGGTGTGATCCCTGGTTATTTGTTAGGTTGAATGGCTAATTCTGACTGACACCCCCGAACAAAGATTTTGACACAAGTGACAGCCAACAACACTAGGGCTAGATATCTCCATTGCTAGAGGATCTGCACATTACATTGTAATCCAAAGGTCACAGGTTCCAAAGGTCACAGGTTCAATTCTTATATATTCTAGCTAATTTTTCTTGGTGGACTCCAAAATTAATTGCTGATCATTTAAGGACTACTGAGTCTAATTGTCTCATATGTTGTATGGATTCTTAGCTCAATCACAACATCAACTTCCTCATAAGATCTCATAATTTCTTGATCATATTGATAAATGTTATCTGTTTCATTTTGAACGCAGCGATTCTGATGAGCTAATCAGAGAGGGCAACTTCAATACTCAATGATGTCACGCCGGCCTCACTCAGTATTCTGATAGTCTTGTTGGATCTGGGACGTCATCATATTTTAGCTGAGCTTTCATCCAGAAGAAAGTCATTCTATATGATGTCATCAAAGACCTTCCTGCTATGAAATCAATCTTCAGTAATAAAAGAGGTGAGTTAATCTAAAGTATTTGTTTTAAACAGTGATCTTTGATGGACATGTGCAAGTTATAAGTTAGCTGAAAGTGCCAATTAAACTGATCACAAACAATGAAGGATCAACATTCCTTCGAGTCAACAGAATTTTTAAAAGGAAAGAGTTGTCTTAAAAGTTATACAAGTTCAGGTTGCCCAAGACATGTTTATGATTGCAGTGTTTGATGAAATAAGGAGATGCTCTCCAAACCCAGAATATTTTCAGTGATTAAAATACAAGTTATTCCATCCATAGTAAACCACACAGACCTGGGTTTAACCCGCTAATGATTTGTCACTGAAACCCGGGAAATTTGTAGAGATTACAGTTTGAGGATTAGAGCCAGTAATTTTCCTCCAAATTATTTGTAACAGTTAAAGTTACAAAATATCAACATACAGTATGATGTAATGGTATTGTGTCCACTCCTTGAATGAGGCATAGAAGATTTGTTCCATATTGTATGTTTGTACAATTGTTGTCCAATAACCTGTTTATACCTTACAGCCAGCTTTCTACCATCTCAGTAAGGGGTGAGTTTAAAATAGACAAGTAGTCAGGTAGTGTGAAATGTTTTAACAAAAAATATTGATGATGATGAAGTTTCACTTCGTTCAGTCTGAGAGAAACGTGTTGATCAATTCCCAATGAAATGTGCAAGTTGGCAGCGTAATTCTAACTGAAGTGGATTCACAGAATATTTAATGTTGTGTCTTACATTGGTTCCAGCCTATTATTAGTATCTTGAATTATGAGTTGACATGCTACAACTGCATCAACCATAGCTTGTGAAAAACATTGCATAAACTTCCAATCATCACAGTATAGGTGACCCAAGTTGAGGTTAGCTTTTATTTGGAATGCAAGTGCAAGGATTTTTATCATTCTTGATTAAAAATCAATTAGGTTGCCAAAAAAGCAAAATTGCATTAAAAATTCACAATAAAATAATTCATAAAAATATAGTGGGTGTTGCTTTCACAGAATGCTAACAATGCAAATGGATTATTTTAACGGCCACAATCCCAGTTCATCACCAAAAAATAATGCTTTTATTTATACCAATTTTATGAGGTAATATGATTAGAACTAATTAGAATGTAATTTGAACATAGTGTTAGATTTGTATCTTGAGGTTCCACTTGAATTGAGGATGGATTCACATTTTGTGTTCACAATTAATGTTCCAAACATTATTAAGAATCGAATAGACACCAAACTTCTGTGGGTTGCAACTCTTTGTCCTTTGACACACAGTTTCAGCACTACATGTAGTTGCCAAAATACTAGTTAATAGCCACTCATGGACTGTTGACTCCAGCTGTTATCATGGCAATGTCAGTGTTAGTCATTCCTTCTGCTGTAGAGCTCTTCCTCCAACCTCCAACAGCTCTTTATTTCTTTTCTGTATTTCTTATAAATTTGTTAGAATGTTGAGGCACTACTCTTCATTCAACCTCCAACAGCTCTTTTATTTCTGTTCTTTATTTCTTATAAATTTGTTAGAATGTTGAGGCACTACTCTTCATTCAACCTTAAACAGCTCTTTTATTTCTACACTTTCTTCCTATCAACCTATTAGCCTGTTGAACACTGGCACCCAACTTCCAACATCACCCACAATTCTCTTTGCTCCAACCAACTATGATTCATAGTCCAAAACATATCTGCTATAAAAATGAATAATCTGTATTTAATCTGTTGACTTTTCACTGGCCAAATGAAATCTTGAAATTTGTATCAAGCTGAAGAATTAGCTACACATTTCTGTAAAGTGATCTAGTTGGCATCACATGTAATTTTGAGGTCATAGTCACCCATGCTAAGGTATGGCATTTCTAGCATTAAATCTTTGTGGCTTATGATATCTTTTGTCTAGGTCATGAAAGGCTTTCAGCAAAAAAAAGTAATAATAATAAAATAATTAAAAAATTAAAAAAGTATAAAAAAAAAAAAAATTGCAAATGTAAACATAAAAAGCGGTAACCCTTTTGGGGATATAATGTCGCTTCTTGAAAAAAAAACTAGCTGAGATAAAAAATCTTCAACTTTAAAATCTATCTGCAAAAATGTGAGGAAGTTTGAGAATTATTTTTGTACAAACCCTAGCTCTTATCCCATTTTTTCATTATACATCTGCTTCCATATTTCAAAGTTCAAAGTGTTGATTATCCCTGGATTTTGAAGAGCCTACTAAGTAGTGTAAGTGTTGACTTTGAGTTTCTGTCACGGATTTTGGACAAGGATAAGGTCAGTTTGCTCATAGACTTTACAGTTGCTTCTGTTCTATCCCAAGCAGTAACAAACAGAAATTATTCAGCAGAACTATTTTTTTCCCATATAATATTACATGTACACTCTTGCGGTGAAATTTGTTGTCTGATCAAATGATTATTCAGTCTAACTGTCTTCCTGTATTAATTTGAAATTCATAGTGAGATAAGTTAAAGGCTTGGTAATGTTTTAGAGATCATCAAAAAGAAAAGCAAAGTAATGGTTGTCATGGTCCAAATATAACTCAATAAATACTGTTTGAAAAATGAGATTTGTTTTAAACAGGTCATTATCTCTTTTCTGGCAAGGAAAATGAATTGGATTGAACAACATGTACAAAAAGTACATGTAACAAAACATGTTTAAAAGAAGAAGCTCTTACATATTTGTCAAAACACTCATTTCACTGACCTCTTTACAGGTTACATTTATTTTTTCTAAGAAGTTAGAGGATTGGAATTTCCGCAGTCCAAAGATTTACCATCCCTTAATTTTGTCAAACTTGATTGTTAGGTAACATAGCATGGTTCTACATAGCTTCTTGACCATCAGAATCAGATGATTGTATGAACTAGTTTTTTTAAAGACATTCCTTTAAAATTGGTTTACTATTTGAATTATAAGAAGGATCAGTATTATCAAGATGCTGATCTCATATCCATTCTTAATCTTAAACGGTAATAAATTTTCGGGGGGGAGGGGGGATGGGACAAAAGCGTGTCCTCTTTGTATCTGTAAACATTTTTTAACCAAACCTCAGAAGTCAGTTTGGACTTGGATTCTTGTGATGATGATCATCAGAGTAATGAGTCCGAAACCGGACTGCAAATTGACTTGTGAAGGAAAACACACAAAAAAAACATTCACTCTGTAAGTACTTGAGATGAATAAATAAAATAAAAAATTTGATAAATATCCTGAATAATATTAGCTGATAAGTAGTTTGAATATTCTTTGATGTCAACACATAACCAAATCAACTACTTCAATACTAGACTAAAATCAAATAGTCTTGACCAAGGTTTTAGCCAGAATCTGGTAAAAGGGTGTCCACTTTTGCTAGAAATTTAGAAACTGGGTGTCCAAATTGATATTTTACAATACATTTACATGTAAATGGCAGATAAAACGGGGTGTCCAAATTTAAAACAGGGTGTCCAAAAGACACCCAGACACCCCTCTGGCTAACAAAAAAAATGACATGTACAGTAAAAATTACATGTACAGAAAAGATGATATGTACAGTAAAAATGACATGTACAGTAAAGATGACATGTACAGTAAAGATGACATGTACAGTAAAGATGACATGTACAGTAAAGATGACATGTACAGTAAAGATGACATGTACAGTAAAAATGACATTGTACATGGCATTAGTTTGCTGTGTTGCTCAAGCTGCACTTTCCTCGCTCTCCACCTGAGTGGGAATAATCCATGTATTAAAATTCTTTACTTTTTTCATCAAGCGGTGTAATTAAAGCACGGGTAAGATTATGTGATGACATTTTGAATATAAGCTGAATGAAAACTACACTTTTGGTAAACTGAAGTCCTGAAAGGTTAATTAAATATACATTGCTGAAGTAACTTGGACATATGGGTAGTAGTGTTCATGCTCCTGTCAGTGCTTCTATTATAGACCTAATGGTCATAGACATTTTGACATCTCATCATTGCAATCAAGTGAATTATTCTAAAAGTTGGAGTTGCAGTCAACTTCAATGTTTAGGATAATTAGAATCTTGATCTCAGTTAGTTTCTATTGCATTTTGATATTTTAACCAAAAGTGGGAGTTTTCTGGCTTCTTTGTTGCATGTTAAGTATTGTGGAAAACAAAAAAAATGTATTGTACAGTGAGATTAAACACAACTTAAAGTTTCCAATTATTTTATCAATGCTTTAATCTTGAATTTGATCAGCTGGGGCTTAGTTTAAGTGACAATTAATGTAGTTGTGATGAAATAATTGTCAGATTCAGTAGGTTTTCAGAGAGACAATACTACGGATAAGATAGCGTGTCGTGGCCGAGTGGTCTAGTTCACCGGATCCAAGCTCTGGTGTTGTCAGCAGCAGAGTGTGGGTTCGAATCTTGGAAGGTAGTGCATTCTGCTCTACTAGCCAGGCTCCTAGTGGATGATACCCATGCCTACATCCTTACTGACTGTAAAGTGGGGTAACCCTGTTGTAGTCCCTGGCGATAGTTGATTTGCGTCAACAGCCCAATCAGTTCAGTGTAGCCCTCACCTTGAAGTGGCAGTCTGGCCTTGACAGTCAGGCAATATCTCATTAAGAAAAGACAGAAAAAAGAAAGAAAGAAAAGCAATAAGCAGCTTAAGAACCTTCAATGTGCTTTTTGATGTCTGTTGTTGTACACATCAATCATGACCAGAAAATTAGCTCATCAAGTGTATTCAGTTGATTGAACATGTGATTTATCATCACTTAATAATGGCATGGTATAAAATGGACCTCTTGGGCAACGGAATTGGGATTGAATCATTCTGTTGACTGTAACAAGATGTTATTAGGAGTGGTCAGTTACTGGACTTGGATTCTTGTGATGATGGTCATGAGAATAGTTATTCCGACCCCTGACTGCAATTTATAGTCAACTTAAAAAAGGAGAAAATTATTGAAAGTGGTCAGTAACTGGACTTGGATTCTTGTGATGATGGTCATGAGAATAGTTAGTCCGACTCCTGACTGCAGTTAGTCAACTTTAAAAAGGAGATAGTTATTTAAAGTGGCCAGTAACTGGACTTGGATTCATCAGCGTCATAGGCCAACAGGGCTAAAAGAAGATATTACGAGTAGTCAGTGGACTTGGATTCTTGTGGTGATGGCCATCAGAGTAGTGAGTTCAAATTCTGACTGCTGTAATATACATGAAAGGGTGCCTGAGCACAGTGATATTCACCATTGCCATGATCACTTCTCTCTCCATCCAAAGTCACAAACTAAGAAATCTGTCAGAATTAGCCTCTGTCTGTCATATAGCCAGAAATTGTTGAAATTAAAAGTGGATCTGCAAAAGATTGTTTCTTAAAAGAATCATAAAGAACATTGAAGGTATCTTGTAAATTGAAGAGCATTCACTTGACGCTTGAGAGACTGTGACACCTAAAGACTTATTGCCCAAAATGTCCTAAATTTTCCTAAGGTGGTGGGGGGGGAGGTACAAGTTAAATCCATGTATGTTGATAAAATAAGATGAAGTTGTCGTTTGAAATGTTTTCACTGTACTGAACATGCAATGAGGTACAAAATATATTTATGAATCAAGTTTAAAAGTTTAACAAAAAGTTTATTTACAAAGCAATGAAAAATAGTTATTAAAAGTATTACGTAAAAGAACACCATATCCAATTGAGTTCTCTTGAGAAAAAAATATTCAGAATTATTTAAAGTTCTTCCCATAAAAATAACTCTCTTATTCCAAAATCTTATATCATCCCCAGTTTACTGCATTTTGTCAATGAACTTTCCTACAAGCAGCTGTGTGGTTAACATTCTCTGTCTTTTTTTTTCGTTATAAGAAATACAAAGTGGACAAAAACTGTTGTAATAACACTAAAATGAATCACCATTTTTTCTGTAATTCCTTGCAACAACCAATTAAGAGAATTCAATACTTGTTTGTGAACATATAGTAAAAACCCACAGCTGATTTTTTTTATTGTTTGTGCAATTATTATAGTTTCTAATGTTTTTGAATTGAATTGTCTTCAAATCAGCTTTGTGGTTAATGTTTTACTTGCCTTTTCCAATGTAAGAGATACAGAGATGAACATAATTTAACAACACTAAATTTAATCACCTATTTTTCTAATTATAAAACCAGCAACTAATTAAGATGACACATAATTTGCTTGTATGAATAATATAGTAGTTAACCTACAGCTGATTCCGTTTTAACGTTTAGTGCCATCCCGGTCACATGCAGCTTTAGGGACTTTGTAAGGGTAGCGGGTAGCAGGAGCTACTTCAGGATCTGACACACCTGCCCACGCGATGTTACAGGTCCACTTTCCCTCAGTGGTTCTACCTGGTTGGGCCCTATACCCGGGGTTAAGGGTTGTTTGCGGTAACTAAGAACTGAGCAGTGAAAACTTCTAGCTTTTGGATTGATGTACATGACAAACTATCCTTCAAGTGGCATATACCTTTACAAAATGGCAAATAAAGAGACATGGAAACAAAGTTACCACCATCTGCTTCAACTACCCCAAAGATATTCATTCAAATGAGACAGCTAACATTGCCGTCAGAAAAAGTGAGATTCTGAGGAAGAATTCCCAAGTGTTCTTCAAGGGAGTGATTGACAAACCCAGAGAAGAGTTGCCAACAAACAGTGTTACAGTATTGAGGACATGCTCACACCCAGGACCCAGTGCAGGAGATGTCATTACAAGACGCTTTAAACCAATGGAGGATGTATGTATCCATTGCTAATTGCATATTGATGGCATTAAGATCCTTCCTGTTCACCAGTCCCAACAATGCTCAGAATTTACTGAAGGAAAGTGACATAACCAGTGGAGACCCTTGAGAATGCAAGAAAACTGCATTTTTAAGATTTGAAGGAATGGAATCACGTTAACTGTACATGAGAAGTGTTGTAACTACAGGGGACCTTTATAACATAAGACTGCAATTGGATGACATAAAGGCATTTGAATCTGTAACAAATCTCAACAGAACTGTTGCCGTCGTACAGTGTTACAGTATCAAGGACATGTTCACACCAGGACCCAGTGCAGGAGATGTCATTATGTATCCATTGCTAATAGCGTATTGATGGCATCAAGACTGCAGTTGCACGATTTCAAGGAATGGAATCACATTCAACAATATCAACAGAACTGTTATCAATAACCTATGGAGACCCTTCAAAATGAATGACTACAGTTTGATGATTTCAATGGAATCACATTCAGCAATATCAGCAGAACTGTTACAAATAACCACTGGAGACCCTTCAAAATGAATGACTACAGTTTGATGATTTCAAGGAATGGAATCACATTCAGCAATATCAACAGAACTGTTATCAGTAGAGAGGAATGAAGATGAACTTATTGCTCAGCTTCTCATTCAAGACAGCATTTCATTCCACTCATTGATTCCAACTACATGTAACGATTGTAATATTAACTAATGCATGTGACTGGGATAGTTATTTATGAAATGATGAACTCTAAATTTCCATAGTGATTTAAACATTTGAAAAGTTGTTATGCAATTTTTCATTTGTTTTCCATTTAAGAGGAAAGTGCCAAGTGTACATTATTAGTACAATCTATTTCAAAGCAAAAATAAGTATTTCTTTTTTCTTTTTCTTTTTTAGATTCAATGGGTATTTACATCCCAAATCAATGGTGCATTCCCTTTAAATGAACATTAAGGTTCTTATAATTTGGATTTACAGGTAGACTGAATAATGGGCCTAACGCAAAGTGTAAATGTACCAATGATTTTATTTTCCTTTTTGGGGGGGGGGGGTGGTGATCCGTAATCCATTAGAATTTTTTGTTTGCCCGAAATTAACTCAGTATGTTTTTTTTTACAATTATTTGTTTCTGCTGAAGAATATTTGTGAAAATAATTGAAGCTAAATTCATTCTGATCTTCGTCATCCCCTTCATGACAGAACTCAAAGTCCATCCATGCATGTCAAGAAATTGTTTTGTAAAAAAATTTGATCAAAAAAGCTAAACACAATCATAAAGTTTTTTAATTTTTTAACTTATTTTTGTCCCCTTAGTCTCGAAGAGGTTTATCGGCCGTGCTATAGTAACAATTTAGTTTCAAAACTTGTTTGTTGGTTGTATTTCACTTTTAATAAGGTTGATAATCCACTGTGATATCTCAAACAAAACATGGGTTGGATTTTCAATCTTTTTGCAAGTAGTTTGGGTTTTTTCTTCCCTCTTCAAACTTTCCTCTTCTCAAACTCAAGGACCGTTGTCCTTATTGTGTGTCTACCAATGTCAACATGTCAAAATAGAAGAACAATTATAAGAAGAATATTTGTATTCACTTGAGATTTTGATTGATTAGGACAACTTTGCCTTTCATCTCCTATGGGCTGAGAACCCACTTGGATTTCAACTTCCTTCCACTCCTTCATGCTTTTCCTCTCTCCCCACTCTTTTCAAGTAAAGAACTGTTCCACGTCTCAAATTTAAGGACTGTGGACCAACAATGTGCATACCACTTGGGACATACAGGATTTAAAGTTAAATAGAAATAAACTTGCACTCACATGATGTTCATTAAATATTGAAGAGCTTTCAACTTTGGATAAAGCAAGCATCACAAAAATGAGGTCCATTTATAAGTCAAACACCAGTTGTTCATTTTCTTTGGTGGTACGTCTCATCTTTCATCTTCAAGGACCCAAGACGATAATCCACTACCCTTTTAGATAAGACACAGATTGGATTTCCAAATCATTCATGAATCTCCTGCTAATCCACACTGTGGATCTTTTCGATCAAAACTTTTCTTCTTCTCAATTTTCAAGGATGTAAAGTCATATTTAAAAATGAGATGCACTCATTTTATTGTCATGAAAGAGCTTTGAAGTCCAGATGTGGATTACAAAAAAAAACATTGGCGGAAATACACTTAAGTTGAGCACATTCTGTCTGGACAGTGTCATCTATCCTCAATTCCAATCCATCTCCTGGTACCTCAGGTGGGGGTGATTTAGACGATCTCATTCATAATGAACTGCCTCAACTGGGTCACTTATTAGAGTTATCTTGTCAATAATTTATACGATTGTGTTGAAACCTTTCAGAAATGTGTAATTGAAATAACGTATGACGGATTCGATTCGGCCAAGGCAGGGTACAGGACATTTAGATATTCACACAGAACCAAGATACAAGATACCTAGAACCAAGATACTGTCTATGCATGTATTAATGTTGAGTTCACTCTTGGCTGATTGCTGAGTGAACAGTTTGAAAGTACTGATAATGAACCCAACTTGGAAAAAAACACATCATGTTCATGTGTAAAGAAAATTTCACTTTATTTGCGTAAAGTGTGAAACATTGTAAAACAGCCAAAACCCGGCGAAATCCTGCGATAAGTGCTCAATAAAAACAGCAACAAATGTTAAACTTCCTTCATCATGTTTTTATGTGAGCTAAATTTAAGCACAGTCGTCAACTTAACGAATGTTGAACTAAACAAAAATTGCGCCTCAATCCTGTACCCTGTCTTTCAAAACTTCTCTATCTTGAAAATCTAATGCATTTATTACATTTTGTTTGCAGTGAGCTTTTGGTGTAGAGGAGATGGATCAGCTGTGGATGGAACAATTCTTGATCATTGATGTCTCATCTCACTTGTCTGGATCTTCAGTGAGGTCTGCAACAGCCTCCTCACTAAATCACAATGAGGCAATAGGAACCTGTTATGCAGTGTGTTATAATGGAAGAGCAAATCCATGGTAGTGGAAAAGTTATAAGCTTAAAAACCAGGCACATGGTAGAAAAGGGCCTTTACCTGCTAGCATAAATTCTCTTAGAATCAAGCTTAAACTTGGAAGGTTGTTATAATGCCTAAGCCCACTACACTTGTAGAAAGAAGTATTCATGTGTAAACATAACTATCGTGAGATTCACAAAACTTAAACAGCAACTTAAATTGTTGAAAACTTTTTGAAAATTTATCAAAAGTTGGACTTAATCACAGTTTGAAACAATTTGCAGCATCTCCATTGAAGAAAATGACACAATCTTTTTGTAATTTCTGTTCTGGCCAAACAGAAATTATATGCAGAATGGTTCTCCTAGAGGGCAGTATGATTAAAGTGTATAGTGGTGAAGAAAGGCATCCAACCACAATCATTATTCTTCCTTATCGAAGTCATAATTACAAGGGGTAGTTTTTGATAATTTGTAGAAAGAAGGCTTCAAACATTTTGTCCATGTGCCTGGTTATAAAGTCAAAGCACAGCATCCGATTATTTATTGCAAAATAGATAAAATATGCAGGTCTTGTGTAGCTCTTTCTTACCAGAAGGGCATCTCAAAGCACTCTTTACTTTGTACAACATGTATAAAGAGCTAAGTTTGATCCATGAGACCCAATTAAATAGCACCTTGTAAAGATTTATAAGGTGATGCCAGAAACACAGGGGCAGACCCCCTTCTCTGAGTGATAAGTGTTCTTGGTTCCCATCCGAAGTATGAAACAGTTATGGTCAAGTGGTTTGCTCAAGCACACCAGTGCCAAGACCGGGACTCGAACCTAAACATCCACAACACCAGAATGTGAGTCGGTGTACTAGATTACATGGCCATGACACTCCGTTGATTTTGCAAGTCTCCTTAATAAGCTAGTACTCTAGCTTTGAGAAAAACACACAGCAGTGTGAAGATCTATAAAATCGAATTTTGAAGGGTTAGAAAGAAACTACCCTGAAGCGTTTGTGTGACAGATGTTAAGAAGAATGAAAATTTGAATTTTTTGTGGCTCATTATACCAACCAATCATTTGGAGCTAACTTGTCCTCTCTTCATAGCAGTACATTCTGCTTTAAGTGTTTCATTGAACTTCATGAACACTTTCTCTACACCAGACAAGAATACAGGATGCTTGACACTGTCAGTTCACCACCTCATTGTTGGTCATGGTGAATACTTACTTTGATTTCTAAAAAGGATGCTGTGCCTTGGCTTAAATAATGTATGAAGGGAATTTTGATGTATTTATATTATCTATCAAAATATATGAATATTAGTTAAAGTGATTGAAACTTGAATTGGATGGATTGAATTGAATATAAGAGTTTATAGATTATGGAAATGTACACTGGCACATCATATTCATACTTTTATTCATACTTTTATTCATACTTTTATTCCAACTATACATAATGGAAAATTGAGGTTTTATATACAGATGCAGTGTGATAAAGAAGCAACAAAACAATGTGAATTGCTAGACGTCATGGATCACCATGAATCTCAAACAGAGCACTGCAGTTATTTCTTGAATCTTAAGTGTTGTGCATAAGTCACCAGTAGTCTACTGCTGTGCATGAGTCTCCAGAGAGCATAACAACTTGTGTAAAATCACAAGCAGAGAACTTGAGTTTGTGCATGCATCCCACGCACATCACTACAGTTAGCGTTTAGTCCAGAGCGCTGCAACTGTGCAAGGATCACTGACAAAGCACTGAAGTTGGGCTTAGTAGATGACCTAAGGTCATGGTGTATTACAGGATTGGACCACACTGAACCAGAATCAAGCCTCAACAAGGACTTGTGCTTAGCGGATTGCTTACAAGCAGCTATCATAAAGCACTGATATTGATCATTCTATCCTAAAGAGTGACGGAATTATTTTCAAGAAGCATTTGATTGAAAATGTTCAGATGTTTCAGAATCAACATGACTGAGATTTAACTGCAAATCTCTATTGACTGCAATATGCTCCAACCCTATCAAATACTTTACCATTCTGTCTCATATCAAGCCATTGAACTAAATGAGCTGACAACTGTTATTCTAAATATATGAGTTTTATCAACTCAAGGTAAACACACACTTCCCATTGGTCATTTTGTAGATAACAATTATATGAGAGGGGAAAAAAACACCTCTAAATATTAATAGCATTATTTGTATTGCATACAAAACTGTATCTTCAAAACAGACTTAATACAGTTCAGTCTGGTACCAAGACTTGAATATATTTGGAGTGAATCTTTAAAATACGTAAGTTGTCAGTTATAAAATCATTGAGGAACCAATGGTGGTGTGTGTACCTTTAGTAATAAGGAATATGATGTGCCAGTGTACATAGTGTTTATGACATAATAAAAAAACAGTCTATTGTTGTGTTTATTTTGTTGTCTGTTATGTGTTGGGAAGCATCTGCTTTCTATTTCAATCTTTTTGCAGCACGGACCTTTATCACGCAAAAGCCATCTTGTTTATAATCGCAAAATCAGTTGAACAAACCAAGGCTGGAAGAACAAAATCTAGCCATTGATGCCTGTCATCAGATACGTGTTGATTAAGAATCATAGCAGAACAAATATCATATGCTTGAAAGCATTGAAATACTGCTATTGCTGTTACAAACAGTGACAACGCTAACAAATAAATTACAACTTGCTCCTGTGGCCAATCAACATTATTTGCCACTTCTATGTAATGCCAATTGCATATACAAATCTGCCTTTCAAATAAAGGCGAATCTAATGATTCAGTTACAAGGCATCATTGAGCATTTCAATCTGTGTGTACACAGGTAATGAAACAATGCCAAATCAGATCAACTGAGCAAGTAACAGAAAGTTAATCAGATCATTAGAATCGTAAAATTCTACTTTTTTTTTTTTACGGGCAAAGCAACATCATTATTAAAGGCAGTTAGTTTTTTTTCTCTTCAGTTTACAAGACATTATTAAACAGTATGAACTGTTTGTACAATGTACACAGATGATGAATGATGTATCAGATCTGAGCAAAGTCTGAAGGTACAACATCAGATCAAACAAAAAACAAATACAAGTTGTTTTGTTTTTTAAGAGCATAAAAGCGTCAATAAAACAGTTACTTGTTTTAATTACAAGACACTATGGAACAGTGTAAACCTGCTGTGTGTGTACACAGACAGATGATGAAACAATGCCAAATCAGATCAACTGATCCGAGCATGCAAGGAACAGAACAAGATCACTAAATGATCACTAAATGACTTATAAAAATCAGTTGCTTTGCCAAAGATAGATTTACGAGATGGCGTGATAAAGGTCTGAAACACTTCTGGTAATGTGGACGGTGAGTGAAAAGGGAAGGTACACTAGAAACTAGATTTCCAAAATTCAACTTCTACCAAAAAGTTTTAAATCAACTGAGTTTGAAGGAAAAAAGTTCCATCAAAATTACTCTTTTTTGTAACACATTAAAACTTTTTACTTGTGTTTTTTTTCCATTGAAAATTCCAAAAAATTACTTCTTTTTGTGACACATGAAAACTTGTGTTTTTTCATTGAAAATTCCAACAAAAGTATACGGTTAAAAATCCTTCAATTTCAAGGAGACTTGAGTTTGTCGAACTACAAAAAAAGTTGTTGACAAAGTTTGTACTTAACACACACAAAAAATTCAACTTATTTTCGTCACATGCAAAATGTGCGCATTACATTTCATAAAATGAAACCAAAACTTAACAGTTTGAACAAAAGTAGTTGTGCTAAAAAGAGCTGTTGTTGAAAGATTTTTTTCACAACCCCCTTTGACTGATCACTATATTTCGCTAGAGATAAACTTGAGTAACTCCTTGAAAACAAATGTACCTTCCTTTAAGTCCACATATAAAATAGTGCTGCAACTTGTATTGAAATAGAAAGCAGATGCATTATGGGGGGCTTAGGGACTTTATAAATGGGGAGGGTAAGGACATAGATAGAGGGCGGTACAAACTTAGAGGGCTGTAGAGTCTGAAATAAAGACTAAGTACAAACAAGTGTTCATATCTGTTGTTGTTTATTCATATCTAAATTTTGAACTTGAACTTGAAAAAAAAAAATTAAAAAAAGAGAGTAGCACCCTGGCGTATGCAAGCCCCCCCTGTTGCGCACGCAAGTGTTCCCCGCCCACAGGTGTCAACAGGCAGTCAGTGAGCGCCCTCTCTCAACACCAACCAGTGAGTTGCTTACTGCAATGTGTTCAGTTGTCCCCAATCTAAGTCTGTGTGGCCAAGGCACCCTCTGTTAACCATAACAGGGAAGGGTCTGATGAACTCTAACAATCAGTTGACTTAACCATAGAGTCGGATGTAGTCTATCCATCACCTTGGGATTATCCATGGCGAGATCACCCTCAACACCTACTCTGAAATCTCTCAACCTGGTTATTAAAGTAGTTACATAATTGCATCCTGGCTGTAAATCAAATCAAATGAATTTGTGTAACAAATAAGAAACATATTTGTGAGCTTTCTCCAACAGTTTAACACAATCATTAGATATACAAGTCACATTATTTCAGCTGCTCTGAACATGCTTTGGCAATGTCTCATGTAATAAATAATTAAATCTCTGCTTTAAGTTGTGCATAAATATAATGTACGACTATGTACTTGAAAAATTTGCTGAGTTTTTCATCATGGTTTTTTTACGTCGCAGGTTAAAAT
The DNA here is from genome assembly GCA_032158295.1 of Pycnopodia helianthoides. Classification (NCBI taxonomy): domain Eukaryota; kingdom Metazoa; phylum Echinodermata; class Asteroidea; order Forcipulatida; family Asteriidae; genus Pycnopodia; species Pycnopodia helianthoides. Next base: position 12,184,031 of record CM063252.1, on the reverse strand, counting down.
AATTTCAGAGCACTTGGAACAGCAAAGGAATCAATACCCTTTACTTTGATAAAAACTGATCAACTCTTCGTTGAAACTTGGTAAATAGTTTTTGGAGCGTCAATCAATGTGCTGAATGAATGAAATTTGCTGATCAACTCTTTGTTGAAACTTAGTGAATAGTTTTTGGAGCCTAATTCAATTTGCTGAATTAATAAAATGCTCGTTCATCATTGCTACATGTTGAGGTATGTGTTCATAAGCACAACAGTTCATACTAAGAATCATTTCAGAATGTTTGCAACAAATTTTTGTAATTTACTTTGAACGAATCGATCAAACGTTTAAAGGACAGATTTTTGGAAGGCTAAGGAGTTTTTAAAACTACGGATGTACAATGTTTGTAGCTGTTTTAAGCTCAAAGTAAAATGCTACTTGGATATCACCAGTCAAGGCAGGAATAATATTATTCAGTCATGTTTTAAAGGAGTTCTGTGATCTACTAGAATAATGTCTTTCATTTTATTTAAACGTTTTTAAACTGATCTGCTAGAGTGAAATCTTGTATTTCATTTATAACTTCAAACCTCTTTAGAGGTGTATCATTAGCTGAAGAGGCTGCCGTTTTTGCTTCAAGGAACATTTCACCATTTGGATTTAAATGTCTACCTTATTGTGTTGTGATTTGAGGCAATTACTAGATTCATTTGATTAATGTAACCACATTCTGTTAAACTTGTTTACACTTGTACTTTCTGTGCCAATTGATATTTTTCTTGTTTACTTTTGAAGTGGGCTGAATTCACCATGAAGTGCTTAAAGTTAGCATTGTAACTTGTAACTCCCCCTCAATAACATTCAGTACAATGTTATATAGTATGCCAAACTCTTCTTGCTACTCAAAAACAATGCAAGACACTCATTTAAATTTCACACCTAATGTGATTTGCTGTAAGTCTATATTGCTTACATATCCATTTACATGTACACTGTACATTGTAACATGTATTTCTGGTGTTTCACAAGGCAACATTTATTATTTTTGAGAGACGCAACATTTAGTGCCAAAAATGTTTGGAACGCACATGTACAAAGACATGTATTCCACATGTACTCATGGTGTCTAGAATGTTTGCTCCAAAGTAAAATACTGCAGAATTCTTCAATGATTGGAATGCAAATGGGAATGCAAGGCAAATTTAGCCTAACATCATTTTTAGTCAAGCAAATTTAAATTTGTGTAAGTTACACTTTCAAAATTAAGGTGTTTAGGAGAATTCAAGACACCAGAGATTCCAGTTCCTTCAATTTACCAATCTAAGTTGCCATCAACTGTTATTGATTCCAATGTGAGGTGTTTCTTTTATTCTCTTGTGTCGGTTAGCATTGTTTTTGAGTAGCTTCTGTTATGTGGCCCTGGTGTGCCGTTACTTAGCACCATACTCAGTTTGTGGCTTTATCTATTGACGATGTGGTGGCAATTTGATTGCGGATCCAGTAGAGATTCAACGCTTCAGTTGAATCTCCCCCTACTTCTTCTCTGGGGCAGTGTGTGTCGGATAGTCCTGTCAATTTCACCCACCCAGTTGAAGTTTCACTAGGTTCATTTCACAATGTAGGGGAGGGGCAAACTTCTCAATCTTAGATGTCTAAGTTTTCCTATCGTACAATAGGTGATTGTAATTGCTATGGAGCTCTGTAGTGAGCAGTTTGTCAGTTCTCTAGTTACCAATAACAACAATGCATAGCGTTATACGTTGTTTAATTCTGCTTGATGGAGAGATAGTTCACTTCAATCATGTTTAGCATTTTACTTTCCAAGAAAAAGCATTTCAAAAGTTTTTAGATTGAGAAAAAAGATCACTTGCTAGTAACCTATTTCCTCAATGGTCTCAAGGAATACCAAATACCATCCTGGCCTAATTTCATTGAGCTGCTTACGCTAAACAAATTGCTTACAAATTTTCTGCTAAGCAAAAATGAGCAGGGATACCAGTTACAGACGGTACATGTGAACTGGTACATTGGCTGGGTTACCTTATTCTGGTAAGCATAATTTCGTTATGCTTAGATACTTTATGTGCTTGAGCAGCTCAATAAAATTGGGCCACGGTGTGCATTTTGTTTCCATAGATAGAATGTTGTACACAACACACTGCTTTGTGTCATAGTACAATTAACACAAGTGTATGTGAAATCAATGCGCCTCAAATTTGACAAAAAAAATTCTTTCCATCATCTACAATGTATGAAGCAATCCATCTGCACTACTTCAACATCAAATTGTATCTGTGACTTCCATTACAAACTCTATTACCTACGTTTTACTCACATTGCCCCTCCCCCTTTTTCTTCCATGTTCTACAGGACTTCCGGCCAATTTACACCCCCTACTTGGGCCTGGATCCGCCCCTTTTCAATCTGCCCCTCAGTATCAAGGGAAACTATGGTGCCTTTTATCGACACAGGGTTTGCCAGTCCTGCCTGTATTTTGTCCATGGTAAGTTTAATTGAAGTTTTTATGAATTCATGCACTGTACACTTTACTATACATCCTCATGTGTGTATCGGAGTATGGTGTATGCATAACCACTATACACTAAGCTCACATGCAAACCTATTAAGCAGGCCCTGGGAACAATCTACACGAAAACCCCAAGTTTCTTAAGTTCCGACAAGTTAAATGGAACAATCTACGCTACACCAACAGGTTCCTGAAGTTCCGACATGTTAAATGGAACAACCTACGCTATAACCAATAGGTTCCTGAAGTTCCTACATGCTAAATGGAAGATACAAACTAACGGACTAAGGGTTTCTAAGATCATGTAGATAAGTTCTCTTTCCCAAGAATCAAACCCCAAGTGATTTTTAAACATCAACTCTTGTACATGTACAAGTCAGAGAATGTACAAATTACACTTGAAAGTAAACATTTTGAGAACTGAGATTCAAAAAGCAATTGTTTTCCTTGTTCATTTTGGGATCATCAGTGACTGAAAAGAAATTGTGAGTGCGAGTATACAGTCCAATTCAACTCTGATGTCACTGACGACTGTACATTATGACATGTACATGTAATAATTACTGCTGATTGGACAAAGCAATGGTTTTCTCTCTTTATTTCTAGTCTAAGCAATATGTAAACCTAACCATCCCCCAACCCTTCAAAATCCAACTGATTAAACAGAGTCCAACAGTTAGGCTATTGAGTTAGGAGGCAGTGTTGGATTTTGTTAGAGTGAAGAAGGACCCTAGTAAATCACTCAAGAGAGTTAGGGGTAAAGAATGTTCCTCTGTGACTTCAAGATAAGGTACAGCATTGGCCATTCAGCGTGTCTAACTTATTGATGAATCAAGGCATTCACTTCTCAATCAGGAATAAACATTTTAGCACATGGCTTCTATTGTTTTTACAAACAACGTAAGCAGATTGTTTGAGCAACAACCTACATTGAGAAAGCATACCCTTGCATAAACCTACACTCACCCATTTGCAGCAAATGAGTCTGTGCAATGTTTCAACTTTATTTGCAGCTAAGAGCTACTTTTTCCATATTTTACTGGGACCTTTTGTCATATGCTCATCATCTCTGAAAATGAACTGAAGTAGAGTTGAAAAACTTGAGCCTCATAACCTCTTGGGAAATGAGCTCTAAATATAATGAAATTGAAGCCCATATTGCAAGGTTAAGATGTCATGAAGGGCCAATGCTGTACCATATCTTTCAACATTCATTTCTTTGATTCCTGAAGTGTTTGTTCCCAGAGCCTGCTATTGGTTTTTAATTACATACAATCTGTACCTTTACTCATCAATTGCGACTTTGACTTTTGACCTTTGAGACAGTGTGTTTACTTCCTGATTGCTAAAGGAGGATTTAGGTACTATAGGTAACACCTAGTCCAGGTAACATTTAACCTGTGCACAAAAGAGGGTCCAACCACATGTAACACCCACCTCCTATAACTAAATGAGAACAATGTGCCTATTATCAAATCCTATAACGCAGAGTCTATCAATTCCAGTCCCTTCCAATTTCCCTGTTCATATCACTGAGCATTTGACTATAAGCTCAAGACAATGCAATCATTTCTTGTGCTATGTTCAGTTATTCTACCTGATCCTTGCATAGCTCAGTCTGGACTCTTGCTCTGTGGTCTGACAAAGCATTCAATTCAAATGTAGAGCTGAGTTACATTACACTAATAGTGTCTGTGTAGAGGAGTCTACACTTGGGCTACCTATTCCAGTTTGAGTTTCACTTCTGTAAACTAAAAAATCTACATGTGAAGCGAGAGAGTTTACAATTGGGCTACCTATTCCCTTTATAGCTGTTTGTGTGCAGAAAAGGAGTCCACACTTGGGCTACCTATTCCAATTTGAGTTTCACTTCTGTAAACTAAAAAATCTACATGTGGAGCGGAGAGAGTTTACAATTGGGCTACCTATTCCCTTTATAGCATGTTTGTGTGCAGAAAAGGAGTCCACACTTGGGCTACCTATTCCAGTTTGAGTTTCACTTCTGTAAACTAAAAAATCTACATGTGAAGCGAGAGAATTTACAATTGGGCTACCTATTCCCTTTATAGCATGTTTGTGTGCAGAAAAGGAGTCCACACTTGGGCTACCTATTCCAGTTTGAGTTTCACTTCTGTAAACTAAAAAATCTACATGTGAAGCGAGAGAGTTTACAATTGGGCTACCTATTCCCTTTATAGCATGTTTGTGTGCAGAAAAGGAGTCCACACTTGGGCTAACTGTTCTTGTTGCAGGACTTTTACCTCTGTAAACTAAAAGCATCTACATGTGTTCAAAAGGAATTTACAATTGGGCTAGTCGCTACCTATCTGAATATCCCAGTTTGAGTTTCATCTTCCGAAACTAAAGCTCCTTTTTGTGCAGAGAAGGAATCCCCACTTTGGCTACCTATCCAGATGGACTTTTACCTTTATGACCTACACGTATAGAGCCTTCTTTGTGTGTGAACAGAAACAGTTCACACATGGGCAATGTTTACAGGGTTTTCAATTCAAACCCAAATCTGTGTCTAGTAGACAGTTTTGTGCATTTAAAACAAATAAATTATTTCCTGTGCACTAATTGCAAATGTTGACTGTCTGCCCAAACTGCCCTGTTGACAAACTTTATTCATTGGATCTTTCTTTTCATGCTTTTGAAAAAAAAATCAAATAAAGGAATCAAAAGTAATTTCCTAAAACCTCCAGAAAGTATCACTTTGTCTCTAGAAATTCTTCTCTAAATCCTTTAATTATTAATTATGAACCCTGTACAGCTATGACATGCCTGCGTACTGTAAGCTAACATCCTTAAGAATAAATCCTAAATAGGGAGTTATTTTTGTATTCTAACCTAAGCCAGTAAACATTTGTGACTGGTACTATTAACACCTGACCAACGAAAAAAAGCTTCTGTTTTTTCTTGACGCTATCATTATTGATGCACACTGGGTTATTGGAAGTTTGAATCTCTGAGATTTCTCTTATTCAAAACAATGTAACCAAATCGAGGCTGGAAGGGCAAATAGTCTGGTTCCTCTTTGTACAATGAATATTAGCATTCATTACTGCTATTGGATACAGGGAATATGACCAAGACCATTCCATAACTGAAAGTGACCACTATTGTTACCAAACATGAAAAATAAGGTACTAAAATAACAAATGTATGCAAGAAGGCTGTATACACCATTGACAAGTATTCAGGAACTGGGCACGAAGTTTGATCTCTTGCACATGACCACACAAGCTCAAACAGCGCCCTCAATGAGGTTAAAAAAAAGAAGACCTGTGCAGTGTTTCATTGCGTGACATCAGGGATTATAAGGCCTATGCAAGGGGTCTAGGGCTTAAGGATTTTTTCAGTACTCATTCTAAAAGAAGGTCTGTCTCCTTAGGTGTTGTTTTTTTGAACGCACAGTTTTAAATTTGAGCTTACTACTTCATTTGTCAATACCATTCAAATGGGTGTCTGGGTGTCTTTTTGGACAAACCTGTTTGAATTTGGAAAAACTACTTTATGTACAATATTGTAAGGAAGGGGCTTTTCAGTTCACAGCAAGTTTAAACACTATACTGCCAAATCAGTCTATTGATAATTCACTTATTCCTCTAGTACAATTTATGTCATTCAAAGACTAATGCAGGAATATTTCAAAGGTTTGTCATTGATAAAATGTGTTGGGTTCCCTTCAGAAACAGAAGTAAAACTCTGTCATGAAAGTCTTCAGACTGGAATTTTGTTCCTTTAAAACTGGAGATTCAAATGAAAACTCTTTCCAATAACCAGTTTTATTCTTATGGGACTTAATCAAGGAGGAATTTCAATACTCTACTCTGGATCTGGATCAATTACTTGCCTTCCCTTACTTTAAGACCAATGGTGTATACAGCCTTCTATACATGGAGCTTAGTGATAGTCTTCAATCAAAGGATATTGACCTATCGCCATTTATATGATTACCAATTACTGTTCCTAGGTCACATCACATGACCAACCCTTATCTAAGACAATGGGAAGTGGTTCCAACCACTATTGATGTATGTTTAACACATGATGTGTTAGATACACAAATGCTGGTAAGTAGGCTCATCATACATGCGGTTCAGATCAATTCATAAAGTTGATCCACAGAATGATTTCATTAAATTAAGGGATGTCCACACACCCCTTGGACATGATGTCACAAGCTTAAACAGCGCCCTCACTGAGGTCAAAGGAAGACCTATCATGAGTTGTGAGCCTATTGTGGTTCAAATCAATTTGTCTTTGATGTGCGAGGGAGCACTGCATTATGTGAAGACGGTGAACACTGTCCAATCTACTGATTCACACACTTCTTTACGATGCCTAACAGGTCTGTGTGAACCCATTGTCTTAGGAACATGACCACAACTGTACTACTGTGTACTTTGTACACATGTGTAGCCATGTATGTACATGTACATGTCTGACGCTTACACTTATAGTATGCTCATTTTCTTGATGAGGAACATGGCAAAACCAAAATAGACGATAGGCCAATACAAACCTGTTCCCAAATCAATCCATTACCTCATGTTTCAAGGTAGCCATTTCCAAGAATCTTGGATATTACAGTGAAGTCAGCAATTAAACTCTATCCAAAGTAGATTTTGTTTCCCTCAGTAGACTAGTAAAAAGTCCATATTTGAACCTGGTTGACTTCTGTACGTGTACATTAGACTCCTACTCTTTGACTACACTATTGAACAGGTGTGATGTCTTAGTCTGCAGCTGATGTATATCCAAGGTGGATTGGTTCCTTGGTTTGCTGCAGGAAAGGAGTCATATATGAACCCAGTTGAGGTGTATTTGTACATATACAGTACCATCTGGCACCTTGACTTCTACATTGAAACATGTGTGCTGTAGTCTGTAGTTAAAGTCTACCCAAGGTGATGTTTTACCTGGTATGCTACACACCTTGACTTCAACATTCACAGCATGGTACTGTATCATGTGGTTGAAGTCTTTCCAAGCTGCACTTTGTACAAATTATTAGGAATAGGAGTCCAAAATTGGACCAGATTTGACATTTGTAATGTACGTGTTCATTACAGTCTGATGCTTTGACTTCACTGTTATACAGCATGTACTGCTGTATGGTAACATTGGGAACCAGCACAATCACCAATTGTTGCTGTTTAAGGGCACTTTGCCCATCTTGGGGCAATAGCTGGAACGAGGTTTGGTCAATACCAAGCAGGGTTTTCACAGTCCTGAAAGTTCTTCACCTCATGTCAAGTGTCATATTGGCTAGGCAATTTACTGCAGTACACTGTGCATTAATATTAAAGTGTGATATTGCATTGGCACTCAGATATTATGCAGTGGTTATCTTGAGCTCAGTACTTTAAGACAACTTCAGTATCATGTTCTTCTATGCAAAGTTGAACATAAAATGAAGGCTACATGTCAATGGGGCAAGATAGTTACTTGTTCAGCCCTTCATCACAGGTGTCAAAGCATCTCAAAGCAGACTACTCTTCTCTGCAAGGAACTGAGAAAGTCTCAGTTGAAATTCTTCCACAATGAGTAGGGATAAAGTGATGGTCCAATGTGAGTGGTTCAAACCTGTCATGATTGTGTGGCATAAATCTCTCAATTTCTGTTTCCACCCAGGGTGAAATTTGGAGCCATGTATCGAGATTAGCCCCTTGAGAGCCCCGAGTTACTAAGGCAACTGAGACGGTTTTAGTTTTTGCTGCAATGACCAGGGATAAGGCACAATCAGCATTTCATCATAACTGAGGTAATTGATTGTAACTATTGCATTACTTCGTTTGTGATTATTTTATTTTGCCTGCTTCCTGACTTTACATATTGATTTTGTCATTACCCACTGTAAACCACATCCCTTCAACTCAGTAAGGAAGCTGAGCTTTTCTTTTCTATATTTGAGCACAGGTGAAGAACTTTCAGGACACAAATGTTGAGTTAATGTTTTGATGTTTTGAATAGTTAATTTCAGGCCTGGGGTACTGACATTGGTACGATCTTGTTTAGCTTAATTACCAACTACTTGTACTTGGTAGTTGTTTTAAAAGGTTTTCTTGTGGAGCCATTTGGCTAATTTGACATTTCCACTTTCCTCTAAAATAATTCTCCACAAGACCAAAATCAATGCAATCAACTCCAGTTTCTTTCACCAGCATGGTCAGGTTTAAGCTCCCCATCTAGTTTGCTGGTTATGCAAAACTGAACTGTAACTACATGTAGTACCACCCAAGGCCTGTACAGAATCTTGGCAAGTTTCTGATAGCTAAGTTTGATAAAAATTCAAGGCATTGACACATTAGCACTGGAGCAAAATTTTTAAGTTGAAGATCAGAAACTGAAAAGTACATGGCCACGTCCATGTACTATTTTGTAAAAGAGACACATTGTAAATGCAGCCAGGCTTGAAACCAAGAAGTTTGACGAAGTTTGACGAAGTTTGAAGTTTTGGAGAACATGTAGAACAGCGTACCAGCATTACAGTAGAGACTCTACAGTCATACATGTAGGTTCTTACTCAATGGCACTGTGTGAATGACTAGTCTCTCTCCAACCATCCTGTATGTGGTAATCTTTGAGAGCTGTGCCTCATGGGTCCAGGTTTGGACAATCTGATAGGCAGTCTTTAATCTTACTGGGTACCACACTTTCTTCTACATGTATTTCATCTCCACTGGGTACAGTACATGTGTACCTTCAACGATGAATGGGTGTGTGACCTCAGTGCTTTGGCAACAAGTGTGCAGAACCCATCCTGTCATTTTCTGTTCTTAACTCTTTGTTGAGTCTGAACAAATGAATGCCATTTTCTCAAAGAATGAGATGTCTGCTCAATCAATATTTATCACAGTATTGAATGGTTGTACTTAGTTTTGTCAATGCCTTGATGCAAGGTGAACTCAGTTCACAGGTTGTTGCAGTTTCACTGTAACAACACCCAGGTTGTTATCAGGTTTGTCATTGTTTGAAAACCTTATGCTTGGTATTGCCTTTGATTGAAGACTACCTGTTATGCATACTACTCCTAGATACACATTATTGAGGATGTATAGTTACAGTACATGAATTCAAACTTCAATTAAAGTTACCATGGACCTATCTAACAAGACTGGGACCCTGTGTCTAACACCACAGTTTCTGTCAATACTGAGGGACCCACCACATCGTCCCATGTGCAGCCCTAGTTATAGTATGGTGCTCCTTTGCACACCAGGCCATCTCTCTACAGAGATCTGAAGAGTTTGGCTACTTTTTGTTCCCCAGTGTTGGACCCTGTGTTGCAGTCTAGCCGGTGTCATCCAAAATGCAAACCGACATCTTAGCCAAAATGTCCTCAGTTTCAGAGGGTCTTGATATTCAACTAAATACCATTCACTGACTGCAACACCTAAGACTGAATACTGATTTGGGGAGCTACAAGTAAATCATTACAGTTTCACTGCTAAGCAGATATGGATCCTTTACCAGATCTGTCATCTTGGTTTTTCTCATACACAGTTAAATGAGAACCCAAATGAGGCTCGGTCAAAAAATAGACTGGTGCCTTTGAAATTCTACTTTTCTTCAATGGTGAATTCACATGATGTCTAGGTATCAGACAAGCCTTATTGGTTTACTTCCTTTTTAGTTGAGTCAAATCATTACTTTTCTGATTTGCTTAATACTCTCAAAGCTTCTATTGGCTGAAGCTTCTATTGGCTGAAGCTTCTATTGGCTGAAGCTTCTATTGGCTGAAGCTTCTATTGGCTGAAGCTTCTATTGGCTGAAGCTTCTATTGGCTGAAGCTTCTACTGGCACAAGAAAGTCTGTTCAAGATTCAACTGCTTTTGGTTGAATCATTTATGAACCTTTATTTCATGGATATAGAAACAATGGACACTATGTCCTCAAATGTGTAGATTCACATTAACATTCCAATTTCATTGTCATTTTAACATCATTTTGATGCTAAGAACTTTACTGAAAACTAGAATTGCCTCACATCATTTTAGTATTTTAAAATGTAGACATTGAATGTCTACATCGATTTTTTTTAAATACTTCACAAAAACATGAGAAGGGTTTGGTTTATTGCCTGTGTTTGCAATTTGAACAAAACTGTCCATGAAATTTGAAAAGATGGCAGCTACTTCAACTAAATGATTTATTATTTTTATTTGATCAAAGTTTACTTTTGTCAGATTTATACTTTGAGCTTAAAAGGGGGTATTTTTAGCTACAGTCTGATTGAAAACAATTCCAATCAGCTTTTTTCTTAACATTCACTTCTTCAAACTGAACTGTTTTTTTGTTTTATGATTTTTTTAGCTATTTAATCTTTTTTTTATAGATTTTACATGAAATTTATAAAAATCACTGGGATTTCATTTTACGTCAGATACTTTAAGATTTTGTGACTTTTACAAATGACTGATGATTATTATGAACTGAAAGTTACTTGGTTGTAGTTTATCACTGTTTGTGCTTATGAAAGTGTCCCCAATTTTGAAGGTTTTATTTTTCAAATATGTCCTTTTGTATTTTTTTGATCTGAGTGAATTTTGACAATTCATTTTCGCTAATTGTCATAATCTAAATACTATTGTTGCAATCAACTATTTGTTCCTACTCTTGTTGATTTCTATACCATGATGAATTGAAAACATTTCTTTTAGAACTAAGTCCACTTGATTTGGGACTTGATGCACAACATTTAGCAGAGTTTAACATTAGTTGATGAGACAGCTAACCACATGAACGACACGCTGATGTGACTGTTATCTAATATTGCATTTACAAACTCCTGAGAAATACTTCACAAAATGTTCCATATTTGTACAAAATTCATTCTCATGGATTGAAAGACCATGATGCAACATGAACTCCTGAAATCTCCAGGGAGAAGTTTCACAGCAGGGTTGAAGGCTTTCTCTCCATGAGCAATCCCTGGAGTGGTGGATAGATACATCCTCCTCTGTGGAAAGAAAACTGGTTATTATAGTTCAAAAGACCCTTACCATGTTGCAGCCAACTACAGGTCCTTGATTCATCCAGACCACAGGATTGGGAAGGTTGACACACCACAAACAGCCAAACGCCAGTTAAATGCAGACAGAGGACAACTCACTGACCAGCCTGCCGACACCTGCGGGCGGGGAACACTCTTGTGCGCACAGGATGGCTTGCAGCACCAGGGTGCCAAAAGGGAGGGGAAACATTCTTACGCTGTTGGTAAACCACAATTCAATTTCTTATTAATAACAGATTTGAAAGGGATTTTGATTGCAAGTAGTGACAACAAATTATTGAATCACCAGCATTGTCAATGTGTAAAAAGGAAGATCCAAAAATGTAAGAAAAATGAAAAAGTTCTGGGTACAAGATTGGAAACAATATTGGTAAATTTGACTAAATTATGGTCTTTGAGTACAGTTCTAACCTACATGTACATGTAGTAATAAACCTGTCATGTCTGTTTTTACACAAAGCTCACATCCAGGGTTTTGCCCTCGATGTTTCACTAGTCAAGGATTTCAACTCGTCCTTTTTCTTAAAATGTCCTTAAAAAAATAATTTGTACTGGACTTGATTTTCAGACTTGATGACCAAATATGCAGTCAATGGTTTAGAAGTTAGCTATGGGAAGCAATAAACTAGCCAGATGCAACACTTGGATAGAATTTCCACTGGTTCTCTGTGTATTTTAACTGGCATTTGGCCAGCGACCACAGGTATGAAAGAAAACTGCTAGTTTACAGAAATTTTAAGATCTTTGAGTCTGAAGAATAACGCAAGTTTTTATAAAGTGTAAAAAACCTAGACTCAATGCATGAAAAACTTTGATGTTTTATTTATAGAGTATCCTACTGACACAGGAGTTCCCTTTGCAAAAGAAACCTTCTGTGTACATTTTGGGTTTGAGAAAAATATTTGGATATTTCAATGCGTTAATTTAATGAAGCTGATAAGCACCTGTTTTCTCCTTCTTTGTTCTAATAATGACCAATCTTGTACCCAGCTACATTGTACCAACAGCATTCATGTAACTCACCCTCTCCTATCCTACATGTAACAGAAATAATTTACTAGTAATGTACATAGTACTCCTTATGACCAGCCTCTCACAAAAACTGGTTTTCAAAAGATGCTACCAGATTTTTCCTAAGGTTTGTGTTTTACCCATACAATGATAGCTCTGCATACTCAGTACTTTTCCTGAGTCCTGTGAAAAGAAATCCACTAGGCATATTACTCGGGTAGGATTAGAAACCATGACCTTTGCCATTCTAGAGCAGATGTCTTACCACCAGACCACCAAGCTTGCCCGGTAGCTAGAGGCAGTTCAAATCCTGTATTTTAACAGCAGGTGTTGCTGTTACGTAAGTGAACTAATATTTAGAAGGTTTAAAATAGATGTGCAAAAACTTTTTAAATTTGCAAACCATGCACAATTTAATTTTATTCCTGAGCAAACTCAACAACATGATCAGCTAAAACAATGCATGCCAACTAGTCAAATTTGTCTAAAACAATTTTAAGTTTTGTTTTCAAATAATTGGCATTTGTAAGGCGCTTTTAAAAATTGTATTACAGTGCCTACACTTTTGAATTATCAGTAAATACTTCCATGTAAATGAGTTGATGTATTTTTATCTCATCAAACTAAAGCTTTTGTGAGAGGCTGTGTACAAATAAACAAATTACAGCTACATGTAATGTCCTTAAAGATGCATCACCCGACTTGAAAATTAAAATAATGCTTTCAAATTTGAATTACTAATTTTTTTAGGATGAATGAAGTTAAGATTCATCAGAACAGTGGAAGAAACAAATTAGTGCTAGCTTTGTGGACACAGCAAATCAGTTTTGATGGGAGTTGACACTACCTCACACAACGGGTCCATTTTAACTGTGCTTCTATTCATAGAAAGTTTGCATATTTTGCACATTTTGTTATGGCCTCTGTTGAAGGCCCTATTCTTGGCCATGATGCCTCTTCAAATGTTTCCAAAAGACTTTAAGATTTCCAATGGAAGTGCCTTTTGCAAAATGAAAATGGCCTTGCCCTCTTTAAGATGAAACTCCAGGCCTGTTACATGAACAAGATTAGGTATTTGCACTCCACCATTATTTGTATGCATTAATTCAAAAGGCCACTCTAGTATCAATTGAGTTTCAGTGCTGAAATCATCATTCACATTAGTGTACATACTGTGTACATGTGTTCTATGGTTATAACCAAAAGGAACTTCTTTTTCCAATTTCATCTACTTCTAAACTGTCTGAAATGTTATTTGCAAAGCTAAAACTTGGGTGATGCACCTTTCAAGGCAGTGGATACTTTTGGTAATTACTCAAGAAACACATTACCATAAAAATTTAACTTGGTAAGGAACACCTGAGAGCTGCTGATAGTATAAAACATTGTGAGAAACAACTCCGTCTGAGTAATGTAGTTTTTAAGAAAGAGGTACTTTCTCACTAAAATATTTGAATCTGAAAGCTTCAGGCATGAAGCCTTTCTCAGGTTTTGAAAGCAGACAATTCTATTCAACAATGGGTGTTTTTTCTTTCATTATTTTTTGCAACTTCGATGACCAATTGAGCCCAAATTTCACAGGTTTGTTAAAGTATGCATAGTGTTGGGATACACCAAGTGAGGATACTAGTTTTTGACATTACCAAAAGTATATTCTGCCTTTAAAAGAAATGTATAAATAATCAATAATAAGATATCTGTATATTTTCTAATAAGTCAATCCACTGAGCCCCACACCATCTGCCAATGACCGATCTCAGAGTTCAAAATTCTGCCACAAATTTTGCAAAAAATCTGACAGAATTCTGAATCAAAATCAAAACCAAGTAGCCCCCGTTTTTTTAAACTAATTCCTTTTGGTGTGTTCATGGTGAGTGGCTCTTGCAATTTAGGAGCTACAGGTTAAAATCAGGGGTGAGAGTCATTGATGACAAAAAGGTCTAAAAATAAGATCCAAAATTCAGGAGGTAAGTGTACTTGAAATGATGACATTTCCACCTTTTGGTAACTTCTAGATGATCAGTACTAGAGATGTAGATCAGAGAGCACGTGTTCTTCAAGTCTCAAGAAAAAAACAGTTACATTTCTCACAAAAAATCTACATGTATATTATGCAGATGCAAGTCAAAAAATCCTAAATCCTGTAAAACATCGGTAGCCAAATAGGTCAATGCTAGGCAGCTACTATGGTGGGGGCTACATGGATTAGTTTGTTTTAGTTTTAAATCCTGTGGGTAAGTTTGACATCATTTCACCATGAATTGTGACAACTTCAGGTTTTTCTGTTGCCTGGAAAATTAAGAATACAAAGTTGTGACATTGCCTTTTGCATCATTCTAAATTTCATTTTTTGCCTGCAGAAATCCTTTCGAAAATGGAAACAAGGAGGTTCAGTTTAATTTACAAACCAAACTATGGCAGTGGTTGGAGTTTTAAGAGACCAAAAGCTTGCAGGTGACACAGGGACTTACCAACAGGATTGCTAATCAAAGGTTAACTACTTGCTTTGGGAAAGGTCTGTAAAATACGGAGGAATTATTTAAATTGTTCCCAAGTTATCCTTTAAAAGTATTTCATTGACAAGTTTGAGTATATTGCTTTCCAGATATTTTAAGAACATGGGCATCAGTCATTAGACCTACACGTATCAAAATCAGTGATTTAGCCCTTAAAACGACCTAACAAGACCCCAAATTGATCTCTGGAGCGACCCTCTAAATGTAGCTATTATGTGTATTTGCTTCTAAAAGTATTATTTCAAATGTCAGTTTGTATAGTGGCTAAGCTGTGCTAGAGTGCATGTAGAGCGAGGGCCTGAAAAGGCAACTGTTGGTTTGAGTTTGGATGAGGAAGTAATCTACATGCACAGCTTGGGTGTGACTACATCATGTTCTAAAACCTAATGACATTTAACTTTGGTAGTCTAAACAGTCTTGACATCAGCTCTCATCAATGTTCAACTGAATGTGTCAGAGTTTAAAGTACATTATGGTTTTTGTCAACAAGTTAAAACAGAGTCTGCTCAGAGCTGACCATGGACGCATGGAATGTCCAAACATGGACTGATTTATGTCCGAAGGCTTCCTTCCAGCGTTGCATCTCACAAGGTGCTCTCACTCCTCCTTCCAGCGTTGCATCTTACAAGGTGCTCTCACTCCTCCTTCCAGTGTTGCATCTTACAAGGTGCTCTCACTCCTCCTTCCAGCGTTGCATCTTACAAGGTGCTCTCACTCCTCCTTCCAGTGTTGCATCTTACAAGGTGCTCATCACTCCTCCTTCCAGCGTTGCATCTTACAAGGTGCTCATCACTCCTCCTTCCAGTGTTGCATCTCACAAGGTGCTCATCACTCCTCCTTCCAGCGTTGCATCTTACAAGGTGCTCATCACTCCTCCTTCCAGCGTTGCATCTTACAAGGTGCTCATCACTCCTCCTTCCAGCGTTGCATCTTACAAGGTGCTCATCACTCCTCCTTCCAGTGTTGCATCTTACAAGGTGCTCATTACTCCTCCTTCCAGCGTTGCATCTTACAAGGTGCTCATCACTCCTCCTTCCAGCATTGCATCTCACAAGGTGTTCTTATGCAGCACTGGCAGATTCATTTGATGTTCTTCAGAGTCTTGTACTTGTAGTAGAATTAATGCTTTTCTTTTTTTCTTCTTCCTTTTCTTCAAGTGACATCAAAGAGCATCCTGGGGGAAGAGATGTTGATCCAAGTTGATGGCTGTAGTTCACTCTCAGAGATCATCGGATACATGTTGCTGGGCTGTGCTGGAATCTGAATCAAAAACAAAAGCACAAAAAAACATGAAACAGGGCAACTTGGCAAAAAGTTGGAACAGGGTGAACCTGTAAGGCAGATTCAGTTTCTGGACTCTACATGTAACTTCTTAAAGCAGCTCAACCCGGAGGTCCAGTACTAACTCAAGACAACTTAGCTACCTTCGTCTAGGAGAATTAAGTCAATTTACATATTACTGTATAAAATAACATGTTGACTTGACTACTTATGCACATGTGTAGAATATTTACTCTGTGAAGTTCAATGTAAGTCTGGAATTACATGTACAAGTCTTGGCCCTGTTGCCCTGGTCTTGGCCTTGGTGCCGCTTCAAAAGTTTCACACCAACTTAAACATCTTCCAACAGAAGTGCCCTTTGTAAACTGAAAATGGCCTTGCAATCTCGATCAAAGATGAATTTCCTGGCCTGCAATGCTACAATTGTAAATAGGACTTTAGGTTTGAGACGCTAGATAGATGTAGCAACAAGATTTTTACTCAGCAAGACTGCCGCCATCCATGTTATGTACTGTGTATAATAATCTCGTAATCCTGTACATGTACGAGAATATTATACATAAAATTGCACTCTGTACACGTACAGGATGCAATTAAGTTTTAAGTTAAGTTTCTAAAAGTGCAGCTACATGTGTAGCTTGATTTTTTATCGCTCCTCTACAAGGGGATTAAACTTTTTTATGAATTGTTCTTAGAATTGAATATAAATGTTTAAAGGCTCTGTACACTATTGGTAAGATCGAAAAACACAAATGTTCACAGATTCACACATAACTTACATGATTTAAAGTAAGTAATGGTAGAAAGGGTTCCTTAAAATATTTCTGCCTAAAATGCTATCGTTTCTGAGAAATGAATAAAACAATAGTTTTTATCACGCGCGATGTTTGAAAAACTCGATGTTTGAAAAACAGAAAACACATAAGGTCTCTTTTCACTATTTTCTCGTGATCTCGATGACCAATTGAGCTCAAATTTTCACAGGTTCGTTATTTCATGTATATGGTTAATCACACAAAGCATGAACTTTGTTTGCGACTGTTTTGTCAGCTCTACCAATCCTGTATGACACCTTTAACATGATTTTAGAGTCAAAAGTGTACCATTTACATGTGTTATCAGTGTATTTAGTAAATATGGAAATAGTATCTTTGAAAACAATTTGAAGACAAGTCATAAAACTTAATGTATCCATAGTCTCAATGTTTAGGAGCAAGTATTGTCAGGGTCTGATATGATCAAACTGAAGTCTATAAACTATTCTTAACCTTGTTTGTTAAAGGAACATTACAAAATTAGTTTTTGCTAACAAAACAGTTGCTGGCAGTGTAAGCACTTTATGTAATCCACCATATACATAAACTGACAAACCTGTAGAAGTTTGAGATCGATCGGCCATCTGGGTCACGAGAAAATAGTGAAAAACCGATTACACATTTGCATGAAATCATTATAGATTCAACAAATGAATAAAACGCTCACTGAGCGATAAACTCCAATCGGAATATTAGATTATTCATTTCTCATCAATTATGGCATTTCAGACAGAAATATTTCGAGGGATGTTTTCTACTATCATCATCATTAGACCGCGTAAGTTTGATGTAAATCTGTGATCAAAAGTATATTTTACAAGTTTTGTTTTCTTACCAATTCTATAATGCTTATAAATTGCAGGCATTTTTAATACTTAGTGGATGTAAAGACGATGTGCCCAAAATATTACAAAGTTTCTGCCTGCAGGTGTGTCCAAGCATTGTGTGTTGCCTTTAATTAATTTGGATTAGGATCGACGACGCCACAAGTCAAATTGCCTTTGAATTACCTGACCTTTGACATTACTTTTTAATCAAAATGTATGCAAAACACAATACATGTTTGTGCACACCAGCAGCAGATATCAACAGAGTAAGGTTTAGATAGAGGCACATGGTCTTTAGTTATCATAATGTTTATCGACCATAAATCTAAAATCTAATTAATTGTACCATTGGTGCTATATTAAGAGTCTACCTCAGGGGACTGTGGAGTTTGCAAACCAGCAAACGAAGATTACATTCAGATCTTGCAGTAGATGAGTAGACTGTCAATAGGTGCATCCTGCATTGAGTAGACAGGTCAACAGGTGTATCTGAGGAAGACAAGAAAGAAAAATTAGATCTAAAAAAAGATCAGGGCCCTATTTCATGGCTCTGCTTACTGTAAGCAAAACTCAGTGCTAATGGAAGCATTAACATGTACATGTTTTTATGATGTGCCTTTTCGTTTTGTTTTGTTAATTTCTGCTTTACCTTCATGTAGGCCTATATATTCAGGCCTTGCGCTTAAACCTTTTTGTAAAGTAGCCCACCGGGCCATAAACTGTGCATTTTACTTGCCCCCAGGAAGTTTTAGTAGCCCAGATATAAACAGGAATTGCCATATAAATGTAATGTTCTGATATGTTAATGATTAATGATCAAATGAAGAACATTCACACACTCAATAATGATTAACACATTTTTTACATCAATTATTCACAATAGAAGAGGAAGAAATGAACATTTTAAACAAGTACATGTAGGTTGCACAGTTTTTAGTAGCCCACAGGGAAGTTAAGAAGTGGTGTTTACTAGCCCATAGCAGTTTTTATTACTATACCTCATACATATTTATGACCGAGAGTCGAATTCTCACTGGTCCATTCAACATCACGTGCCAGACGCTATATTTGCTGTTTACCAAGCGCGCACGCGAATATTCACGCACATGGTAAATGCGCATGACAAGTAGACTGTCGCCCGGACAGCCCAGGCGACAGTCTACTTGTCATGCGCTTTACGACCGTGGAACTGTTCACCGGGTGTTGTCCGCATGCGCGAACATCGCTCTAGCGACATCCAACACATGAAAAACTTATCCTGGATGCAATTTATCATTTCACAGTCGTCATTTTCCCCTTGGTCCTAATATTGTACCGGTGACTGAATATGTATGAGGTATAGTAAAACAAATATAACATGGTTTATTTCGGTTGATCAGTCGATAATAGCTCCCTCGGTATTGGAAGTTGACAAACTAGTTTGTCAATACCTCGGGGAGCTAATATCGACTGTTCACCCTCAAACCATGTTATATTTGTAAACTAGACAATGTACGCCGGGCTAGTGTTAAGGGCGAGCCCTGTATTTGTACAAATTATGTGACCAGCATTGAAAGAGACCAATTAGGACCCTAAGTGGTGTTTGAAGCTTTGCATGGTGTTGAAAGTAAGAAGTAACTATAAATATAAATAGTAGTAAACTTGCGGGTACAACCATGTGTAAAATCTCTTTTGGGAGGAGTGTTGGCTCTGAAAAGAGCCGGTTTGGTCTCGACGTTCGAACAGTATACTCTGCTCGTCTTCAGGAGAAATGAAGACGAACAGAGGAAGAAGAGCAGAGTACACTGTTCGAAATGTCGAGACCAAACAGGCTCTTTTCAGAGCCAACACTCAAACAAAAGAGATTTTACACATGGTTGTACCCGCACGTTTACTACTATTTATAGTTATAGTTACAAGTTTCTTAATTTGGACCCTGTTTATTTTCAGCAAAGTATAGACGCCCTGTACATGTACAATATGTTCCCATCTTAGAGTTTGACAAAATTTGTCAAAATTAGGTATGTGCTAAAGTCTTGCCTTTTACTTCATAACCTATCGATCTGCCATCGTTGGGAGATAACGATTAATCGCAACTATTGTACTTATGCAGTTCATTCATTGCTTGTATTGTAACTGCCATCAATTCAACAAAACGAGGTAGAAAAGTGCTACTGTTTGTTCATTTGGGAGTGTGATGATTGTCAACCAATGATAAGTATTTCCAAATGATTAATTTTATTTTTTAATGTGTTAATTTACTCACAAAAATAGACAGAGAGTTGTTATCTTTTTGGGGTAAGTTGTTCCAACCCAATGCATCCCTCCCCCCCCCCCCCCACCACCATTAAACAAGTTTCAAGTGAGTAGAGGACTGATTTATTTGTAACTCACTGCATTTTCATTATTGGGCATTTTCTATATTTAAAAAAAATAGGAGCGGGTTGAGTGCTGGGTTCGGGGGGGGGGGGGCGGGGGCTGGGTGGGAGAGCATAACCTCCTACATCATGTACATGCTGGCATTCCATTTACTCTGCTGGGTAATTTGTATTCAGTTGCCACCAATTATTGCTTAAAAAGGGTGGGGGCTGGGATGGTTGGTTAGACCATACAGTACATGGTGAAGACTGCTTAAGGGAAGATGTGTACACCAGAACTGTATAAAAAGTCAAAAGACTACGCACTACCCCCCCCCCCCCCCCCGTTGAGCAAAAATGTTTTATCCCTATAAATTGTGAACCAAGTTTTGCCAGTATCATATTCATAGGGCCTTATTAAATTGATCTTGTGATTTCCATTACATAGTTTGTTGATTAAATCATAAACGCTTGTTTGTTTGTCTTTGTTTGTTCATTTTATTTGGCTGGGGGTGGAGGAGAGGGTAATCAAATGTGAACATTGCCCATTGCTTTTTTACTAAAAAATAATTTATAAAACTAGGTTTAGTCTAAACCTTTAATTATGCCCACTGAATCACCCTTCTTATGGGGTTAACAAACAGCCTGTACCAACAACACTAAATATATCCCCCATCCCATGGAACTTGAACAGTGATGAAATTTGCCAAATGAGCCCTGTGTTACGTGTACTGTGCTGCATCACGGTCCCATGCGTGCCCAGAAATGGCGACGAGACCCAAATCATCCTAGGAATTATCGAGGTTATTTCATTATTGCAATATTTGTTTACTTAAAAAATGGATTCCCTTACCAAGTATGGCATTCACATAAAGTCTGGGTTAACAAAATATTGAGCTGCACTTTCATACTTGTAGAAAAACTTCAATCATTTTGTGTCGACTTTGTCAAACTTTGTTCATGTGCAGCGCCATTAACCTCACTTTTTCCAGACGCTTGAGGGCGGTATTTCACTTTGACGACTAGAATTTTCGCATGGAGTATCTTTATAGTTGCTTAAAATAATAAGTTTTAGGAACAATTTTCACGAAAGTTTCTGCCTTTTTAGGAGTAGACCCTAAGTAAAAATAATAATAAATGAATAAATAATTTTGATAAACCCTTACTGTGGCTATAATTTTTTTAACAATATTGAATGAGATAATTGTTGCAAAAACAGTCTTTGTGCATTTTAAATGTGTTTTTTACTGGAAATAATTTTTTGGAGGACTATGTGGAAATTTCGAGCATGATTTGAACTTGTTCTGCTAATGAATTGATTGTATATATCAAGCTATTGTTTTTAAGATTGTGATGTTACCAAACTAAATGTTGTGTCATTAATTTATATATTCAAAATAAAATTTTGATTGAAAAATATAATAATACGTTGATTTCAGTGTGTGCTTTTATGAAGGGGGTTAAAAGTCATCAACAATCTAATTGCAGACAATTGGCATTAATAATAACAACTAGTCTATACCATCATCTTTGACAATCGGTTTATTAATAAATCGATCAAAATACACAAGACAGGAAAATGTGACCTTTTTGTTTCCAAGTATTTTTCAAAATATTGTTTTTATTCATTTCACCATTGTGCTATCTATAATTCTCATTATTTATAATAATTCATAAAACAGACAGTTATTATCTATGTATATAAGTTACGACAATAACATAACGATACAAGTGGAGTCACTTGGCAAGAAACCGAGAGAGAAAATAAATTAAAAGTAACCGAGAGAGAAAATAAATAAAAATCAAACATTCCAAAACAGATTCCCAATGCACTCCAAGAAAACAGAATCGAAAGTATCGTAAGGTCCACGTCAAACAGAGTAATTTATCGGCAACCAGCTCCAGGCAATCTCCGATAAGAAACATTATTCACACCTAAGTTTTCTCATCATATTCCTGGGGATAGTGAGTTACAGCTAGAAGAATGTCTAATGTGCTGCCGAAGTGTTCCTTTTGCACAAAGTTCAAGTGGTCGCCTCAAAGTTGGCTGATAATTGCCCTGAATGACATTGTTGGCCTTGGAGCCATGTCACTCAGGGCAATTTATAGGTAACCACTTCTAGGCAATCTCCAAAAGAAGACACATTTGCATGTTAATTTACACATACTTTTCTTGGGGACAGTAAGATAGTGCAGACAAATTATCTGTTGTAATACTGGAGTGTTCTTTTTCATGCAGTGCAGTTGGTTGCCTTCAAGTTGCCTGTAAAATTTACCCTGTATGACGAGGTCTTACGAGAAAAAAAAATAATTTGAAGTAATCTACAAACAAAAATACTTAAAAGATACAAAATTGGTGGCAAAATAGGACTAGGAAAGTGATTAAAATTATAAGTTATGACTGAAGTGGATTGACATTTGTTTTTACCCCTGATGTATTTAGGCCTAGACCATGTCACCACACTTACAAAAAAGGTCACCTTGTACGTTCCATGGAATTTCATGGCAGGCAAGATCTATTTTTTTTTTTTTTTTTTTTACATTTTTGTATCATAATACCACATAAAGTCTAGAATTGTACAAAATAACAGCTCAATAAGTTTTGAGATGTGCCCCATATCTTCATACCCAAATAGTTGATAACAATCGTACAGTGCAATTAAGTTCCATACAGTAAGATTCAATTTTATGTGTTCTTCCAATAAGGTGTGTACAAATCGTGCCTGCAGGAAGTCCAGGGGCCGATTACACAAAGAGCTATGAGTTTAGCTTCAGGAAATCTTAGCCCATGCCTGGATGCTCTTAGGAGGAGGGGGACACCTTCATTTAAGAAGATTTCTACATGAAAAGAAAAAGTGTGATGTCACAACAAAAATCAAGGCAATACTAACAACTCACTCTAAGATGAATCGCAGTACGTTGTGAAATCGAGCCTCCAGGGGCCGATTTCACAAAGAGGTTTCAATCTTAATTGCTAAGCAAAAGTGTGATGTCGCAATGCAAACCACTATGGTGATACTGACATCTCATACTAAGATGAATCTTAGTGCTTATATACCGAGCCCTGGCTCTCTGGCTCTTTTTTGTATTTATTTAAACAAATTGTTTTTTATGTGCGACGTCACCAGTTACATGGTCCTAACTTAAAGGAACATTACAGAATTGGTATGAAAAAAACTTGTAAAATATACTTTTGATCACAGATTTACATAAAACTTACACGGTCTAATGATGATGATAGTAGTAGAAAACATCCCTTGAAATATTTCTGTCTGAAATGCCATATTTGATGAGAAACTAATTTTCCGATTGGAGTTTATCGCTCAGTGAGCGTTTTATTCATTTGATTTCATGCAAATGTGTAATCGGGTTTTCACTATTTTCTCGTGACACAGATAGCCGATCGATCTCAAACTTCTACAGGTTTGTCAGTTTATGTATACGGTGGATTACATAAAGTGCTTACACTGCCAGCAACTGTTTTGTTAGCAAAAACCAATTCTGTAATGTGCCTTTAAACAAATTGTTTTTATATGTGACGTCACCACGTACAGGGTCATAACTTAACAATAACATTCCTTTAATTGCACTCTGGGCAACTATCAAATAAGTGCCCAAACAAGGTGTTTGAAAAACACATTATTACCACTTCCACGTTTGACCTTTTTTTGCAAAAAGGGGGGTGGGGTTGGCAAACGGGGATATTCAAATAAGTGTTCCGGTGTTCACCATTAGAGAAACTGAATGTTTGGTGGCATAAAATCATAAACATTGATGTATTCACAAAATATCAGTCGATGAAACTTTACAATAATTTCCCCCGGTATAGTCTTTATGTGCAGACCACCGGCCGGCAATATTACCAACCTTTCTTAGTGTTCACATACTAAACAACTTCGGCAGAAATGTTCCCCAGGAGAGAATGCAAGAGAACAAATACTCAGGTCACTTTAAAAAAATTCAAGATTGGGAATTCTTTGAACAGTTTGTGTCAGCTACAGACATTAAATCTATGACGATAAACTTCAGAATGTTGCTCGTTGTACACATATGTACCGAATTTTGTGTTTCGATGTGTAGAAACCACGGTCGTGAAATCTTAAAGGAAAGTTTCTTTTTATCTCTGAATACTGATGGTAGTTTTTGAAGAGCCATGTCACACAGGGCAATTTACAGGCAACCAGCTCCGGGCAATTTCCAAGAGGAAAAAAAACATTCACATGTCAATTTTACACGTACTTTTCCTGAGGACAGTAACATACTAAACGACAAAAATATCTGAAGTGTGCCTTTTGCATGCAGTGCAGTTGGTTACTTCCAAGTTGCCTATTAAAATTGTCCCGTGTCACAAGATATTGGACATGGACTTATTTTAATCAAACACGGCGTCAACGAATCACATTCCATTATACACACCGATGGTAAAACCTATTTTCTCAAAGTTACTTCAAAATACACAAACTCTGTCGACAACAAATACTTTTTTAAAGGACCCAGTTTGTTAAAAAGCTATTTTTCTTTAAAAACCATCCGTCACAAAAATGTGTCCAGTTGCAAACCAAGCTAAAAGGAGTGCATTTTAAAAAATCTACTTTATGTGGACAATAATAGTTTACATAATACTTCGAGAAAAACTTTACTTAACAGTGTAGTCTTTTTAGGACATGTCAAAATTAATCAGAAAATCTGTTGGATTGTTTACTCCAACTTTTAGAATGAATAAATAATTGGAATCCCAGCTCCACACATATTCTGTACATAAATCTTAATTTTCATAAAGCTTGTTTCATTCTTCCCTACAAAATGTACAATTATACTAAAGCAGTCTGTAAGGAAAATGAAAGAAGATCAACATTCTCAATTAACTCGCGTGCCTTTTTGACAGCTCAGAAAAATGTCATGCACTGACGACGCTTTTCTTAAATTGAACAACCGTTGATAGCTGGGGAAAAGTAGACCGTGGTCAAGTTGACACACCTCCTGACTGAGTCCGGTTATTAAGTTGTGAATTAGGATACACCTACTCTACGGTTATCATATTTCTGTATAAACTCACAGACAGCACAACAATTCAATTTTATACAATAAAAGGCATCAAAATATCGAGATATTAAAATCACCCGTTTAAGATACACCACAAAAAGCAATCTTTGCCTTCCAAAACTACTTGACATTATCATAATTTAACTAGCCAATAATATCTGCTCATGAAGATAACTGGGAGACTTGGCATTTGAACGAGAAGGATAATGCATTGACTGACTTCAACCCCGTTCTTCCTTTTTGCTTCAACTCCCACACTGTTCCTTCCGAGACTACTGTATCACTGCGCCCTCTATGTACATGTTCTGATTGCGCAGTAAAACAAGTTGTACAAGTGTTAATCTGGTAAAGACAGGCACTGGTCTTACAGGCCCAATGTTTTCATTGGATACGATGATTTCATTGGATAAACGAGCAGTGACGTATGCTTTCCATGTAATATGATTGGTCCGAGGTGATGTAATTTGTCAGCTTGTACTTTCGATCGTCTGCATGCAGCGTATGTGCATAATGTTTGTACATCATGTGTTGTTTTATTCATTGTGTTAAATGTGTGTATGTACGTGTGAATTGACTGCGAATCTCCGCGTGAAATGAATGCAAGGTCAAAGGTACATCTGGCAACATCCAGTCTGGCAGGTATCTGACGTTATTCAGATGTTCAGGCTATAAAAGTGAAAACATCTGCTGTGAACTAGTACGTGTGCACAATACAAACCTTTGGGGTTGACTTAAAAAACTAAATTGAGATCGATGCTGGCAAAATGATCAAACCTCTTTAAAAATATATATTGTTTAAAAAGGTGTGTTTGTTGTGTGTTTGTTTTTAGGTGTATGCAAGCCTACTATAGTTATATATGACAGGGTCGGAAAGATTGTCGACTGGGCTAATTCATTGCATATGCCTATTACTTGTGACATGTTACAGGTGACGAACTGTTTGACGTTTCTATAGGCTTACAACTAACTTGATCTCCGGAATATTATAGCTATAAAATGGTGCATTCTAATTTTAGTCTTCCGAGTTGACAACTAAGCATTTTATGTTGTGACGAAAAAAGGCTTTCACTTACGATCACGTGACCGAAATCTTGTAATCTGATTTAATGGCATACTGACTGTCGAATGGTTATGTTTTATTCAATAAGCATAACCATTCGTCATATGCTCCTTATGACCGTGTGTACCGTTGCTATACCAACCCATAGCAGCCCTGTCACATATTGCACTGTTTGCGTGCATAAAGCTGTGCTCTTTCCCACTTCTACGTAGACTAGATAGAGCGCCGCCATCGGCGAACGCTAGGTAGGCCCTACTGGCGGCATCGTTGAAATAGCACGTGGAATGCTCCTTAGTGGCGCTGTACAAAGAACCGCCGTGTTCCGTTCCCCTGTCTTGTAAATCGGTCACACCGTTACGGTTACTCAAGACAGAAGTGTGTTCCGTGCGTGGTAAGGACATGGGGTATACTGGGGTATGCTCCGAAGTAGTCATAAACGAGGAACGCCTCGAGTCGGTGTGAGCGTGATAGTCTCTGGGGCGACGGCTCTCCAAATCGCCCCCGTTTTCGACGTTGTGCGTCTGAGTCCGCGAGGAGGTCCGAGCCGGCAGGGTGTCGGCTTGCAAGGGACTGCTCTGCCGGCATGATTGGTCAGTGTTACCGGCGGGGCTTGACCGATGGACGTAGCTGGTCTCAGACGATTGTACGGCAGTAGACGTTTTGGTTCGGGGTTGCTTTTTGGTTTGCTCGTCTTTGACGAGCCTCTGCGTGGCTCTCACCAAGTTATCAAATTTGGATGAGGCTGGCATACCGTTCGTTTCAACGACATCTGGCTGTTCCCTGGTATTCTGCCGACTGTGGTACCTCCTTGGGGAGATGTCGGATGTGCTGGAGGGGCTACGCGTAGTAAGTAAAGGAGATTGCCTCTGGCATGACGTCAGTTCTGTCATTGGTTCATGTTGATGGCGCCCGTGGGTCACGGTAGCGTTTGACCGAGACGGTGACGACACGCTCGGCGCGTGCCCACACTGCTGCAACAGCAGCTCTGATTGGTTGGTGTCGGTAGAGACACCAGTCCCGTTGCAACAAGACACTGGATTGGTCTCCTGGAGCCTCTCATGATCCGATTGCACATGCGTTGAACTCTTCTTACTTGCCGTATTCGAGGTGGCTACGTCAGAGTGGTATCCCTGCGACTGCGCCGCCGGACGATCTGTGGATGATGACCAGTGATGGAAGTATCCTCTAGGGTCCGTGGAGGCAGTGTAGTACCGATCATCCCCGTAATGTCCACGGTAACCTTGTAACCTCTCGTTCATACAGTGCGCGTAAGCCTCCGCAGTCGGGTACGCGAACGAGTTACTGTAATTGTACGCACTGTCCGCATACACGTTGTGTTGGTAGCCAGCTGTGTAGCTGGCGTGAGGGTACATTGCATTGTACCTTTCCAGCCCCTCCTGGTAGGGGACCGTGGCATACTGGGCAGCTGGCATGGGCACATCGCAGGTCGATGCAGCGGCATACTGAGCGTACGCCTTGGCCTGGGTGTAGTCGGAGCTAGACGCTGCTTCCCCGTACATGACAGGCTGCGTGGGGAGCTGGTACGGCGTGAACTTGGTCTTGTTCTTGGACTTGCTTGAGCGGTGGCTTTTACCGGGTCGGGTCTTCTCCTGGAGACTCGTGTAGGCGGATTCCGTCTTGGCCTGGAGTTGGTCCAATTGAAGAACCAGTTCTTTGTCTTCAATGTTGCTGTAAACAAATAATATACAACCTTTAATAACACGTGGAAACATGTCACAATCAATCTAATTAATACTGATAACTTTTAGCTTGACCCTTGCTCGGTCGTTAAAGACTGACCGAGTACAGCTAGTTTTATACAACCTGTGTCAGTGCCATAGGCCTGTTGAACAAGCCCCTTGTTTGTTATTTTTGTTTTCTTCTTCTAATTGCTAGGAAACGCATATCTAAGCCTTGCCGTAAAGAGATCACACTTCAAACAAAGTTAAGCTTTAATTTCGATTTCCAACATGGGTTCAATCTTCCAAATAAAATGGGCTTCCTTAGTAGGGTAGAAATAGGTAAAGGAGGGGCTTTGAGGGGGCCTATGGTGTTTGTTTAAAAGTGCATACATACGCATTATTGCTATTTATTATGACGACTGCAATAAATGTTGCAACATTTTCTCGCATGATGCATTGTGAAATAGTTTTACCTTCGCGAAGACAAACACTTGGTGGCGCACTGTTATGTGTATTGCCCTTATAATATGTGCAGGTACAAAATAATGTATTTTAAGGGCGCGTCCGATTCAAGCAACTTTGGCTACGGCTATGACCGTTGGCTGCAACAGACCGTTGAATAATAGGCATTGTCAACGATCTGGCCATAGACAGAGCTGAATTGCCATCTAAGTATTGAGTTGGGGAGGGGGAGGGGGGCAGATTTACTTACCTCAATACGGTGTTGACGCTGACGATACAGTGAGGGCGTGATGAGCGGCTGTTATGGACGATGGTGGCCGAGCTCTGCATCCACACCCAGCCGCCATGTTTGGCCAGGAAGCGGTAGTACTTGGTCGTGACCTGCCCTTTTACCAGAACTGTACGAACAGACGGGATGTGCAACACACATTACTACATTGGTCCACAGTACAGGCATATAACAATATAGGCCCAAGGCGTTTTAAATAACGTGATGTAATTAATGCTGTGATTGATTTTTGTTTGCGAATGGCAATCTCATTTTCAAACAAATGACACTGGATGTTTCAATATCGTGCTGTACTGTAAAGAACACTGTGTTTATAAGTTATAGTCGAGCAGATCAGTGGAGCTTCGTGCACTTTGTGGTAAAAGCATAACATTGCACACGTTTATTTATACCAAAACTTTTCTTATTTTTTATAGTATGTGCCATGCTTTTATGCTTTTCCAACAAACAGCACGAAGCTGCCAAAATATTGCGCTTATCTGCTGGACGACTTGATCTACTCAAGGTATATTTCCCTTTGGATGACAATGAATGTATACAGGCATACTTACGTGTATGGTGGGCATATCGGATGTGCAGTATATCTGTTGCATGAACAAACT
Organism: Pycnopodia helianthoides; assembly: GCA_032158295.1. NCBI lineage: Eukaryota > Metazoa > Echinodermata > Asteroidea > Forcipulatida > Asteriidae > Pycnopodia > Pycnopodia helianthoides. The sequence continues at coordinate 12,154,582 of CM063252.1, read as the reverse complement.
GGTACAGTGTTTTCTCGATTAGATCTTGCGGTTCGTAGCCGGTGAGTTGGGCCACTCTGTGCACAGAGAAAGAACAATTTACAATGTTTAGTGTTGCCATCAGAGACCGTAGTCGGTTTCTTTTTCCCAAGTACAAAAAACAAACAAACAAAGAATCATCAATGTCTGATCTAAAATTACTCTTGAGGGGCGGGGTGGACAGGGGTGCAGGGAGAATAAAATGAATAAAATCGTTATCCTTATTGGCAAGGAAATAGGATGCTGTGGAAATCACATTACTGACGTATATTTGTGTTTGAGCTTGCTTATTATCAGAAGAGATGAGATCTCTCAATCGAGTTTTGGAAAGTGAGGCCCCCCCCCCTACAAACATCACCTCTGCTGCGACCACCATACAATTTGGAGAGTATCAATATGGCGTTCAGGTTGGCTGATGAGTGGTTTCTTCCCTGCCTTTCACATTATGTGGACCCCGGTTCGACTCCCGGACCGTATAGCCTTGTGGATTGGGTTTTCAAAGTGGTTTGGGTTTGTAGTCCCAAGGCTACCTGACTGCGTGTGTTTTCCCTATGAGGCGTTTTCCTCCCACGTCTAAAACTGACACTTCTTCATTGTCTTCTCTACACAGGTATCTTCAGGCCTCCGGGTCACAGCGTTAGTCACTAATTTTGAGGGCCCCTTGGTTTCACTACCAAAAATGTATAGAAAGGTATAAATAAAGAATCGTAAATGACTTACTTTCCATCCAGGAAAATCAGCTTCATATCCAGACTGGCCCTGAACATGAACATATTGCTGTACATCTTGACTTCGGTTAGTGAGCTCGGGGGAAGGGAGTGCCCCACGGCGATTAGGCCCACGTTCTGGTAGCAGCCATCGTATGGAGCTACGTCCATTGAGTACTGCTTGATCTTCAGGTAGCCATAGCAATGGATAACCTAACAAGAACAGAAGAAGATAACAATGTTATAATTATAACTACCGTGTTTGTTATACTTTTAACGGCCAGTACACAATCGCTTATAAGAAAAACTAGTAGTAAACTTGCCAGTACAACAATCTTGGGAAGTAATGGTTCTAGAAAGAACCAGTTTGGTCTCGGAACCAACACATTCTCCCAAAAAAAGTGGCATACATGGTTGCACCTACAAGTTGACTACTACAGTTTTTCGTATGATCCACACCAAGCTTCAAACATCACTTGCAATTGCTTACGCTTTCAATGTCTATATGAAACATGTTCCTGCCAGTGTGAACGTTTTTGAACAAAATAAACATCAAAGACGAGTACTTCCTTTTTCGAAAGAATTCAGAATATGTTCATGTACAGAAAAAAACGAGTTACTAGGCAATGTATAGACAATTATAAGCAATCTTTTCTACAGTCTCTAGAAGAACAAGTCCCTGCGGTGTGAACGGTTGTATACATTAATATCTAACTCGAGTACTTCCTCTGTAACAAGATTTCAGAAAATGTATGTAGAGAAAACCGAGCTACTGAACAATGTAGACAATTCTTAGCAATGTTTTCCTAGAGCTCTTACTTTATAACCCCCTGACGTAAGACCGGCATTCCTCTTCGCCAGGACACATTTCATCCTCAGGAAAAACTGCCGCTCGATCTCGTAATCTGTAAACAGAAAAAAGGGCAAATTTGTAAAACATGACAACTCGACTTGTGCCGGCTTATTGTGAAATTAGAGCTATATATTCACGGGTTATGTTTACAGCACTTTAGAGGTTTTTTACAGGATTGGTAAGGAAAGCAAAAGTCATTGTTTAATTTTAGTCTGAAAGCTTATTGATTTATGAAGTTCGTTTGGAGTTATTATTTGATTCACGGGCTATTTTTACAGCATCTTTATGTTTTATACAAGATTGGTATAAGGATAAAAACATCATTGTTTAATTTCAGTCTGAATTTCATACTAGAACCTTTTTTTGTGTGTGTGAAATATTTCCCTCTAAAATGAAGTCATATTTGAACAAACTGCATCTAAGAACCTAAAAAAAAATAATAAACGCAACAGCTGATTTCGGTTGTTACAACCAAAATAAAGGACAATGTGTTTACAGGCTGAAAATTGTGCATGGTTTTTCACTATTTTCTCCCGAGTCACAAAACAAATTATTTCATGTATATGGTTGATCACACAAAAACATGAACACTGTCTGCGACTATTTTGTCAGCTCTACCAATCATGTATACCACCTTTAAAAGAAAGTCCGCAGCTTCCAAAGCTCAGACCGATCTTTAAAAAGAGAAGAGAGGAAGTGTAAAAAGACCAAAGTAGAATGTGCCTTCAAGTTTTTTGCTTGACTTGTGTCTACCTCCGGACCTATCAGTTGAAACAAGATTCTTGTTAGCTCAAATAAGTAGACACTAACCTGAGAGAACGTGTGTATGGTAAGGTTGGTGGGCCGTCAGCAGGGCTGTCATCTCATCATGGTCTGCCGGGTGAATGTACTCATAGATACTGTTACCAGTCAGCTCAACCTGCGTGTTACGTAAGAATAATAATTATTATTAAATGACATCAAATCCGTCAGAACGGTTCGGAAGGTGTCGTTTTCACCCACGGTTTTTCCCCGACTGGGAACTAATTTCGGTGACACAATATTCTGTATTAAGCTCTTTGTTGAGGGTGAGTCCTTGATGTGGTGGTATACAAAACAATGGGACACACAGTGACTTCTCGTGTTCGATGCAGCACAGTGTAAAACTTCGATTGTATATTCCTTGACCTATTATTAATTATACCCTCTAAAAAAAAACTCCCGTGTCGGAATTTAACCCAAATCTGGATCCCGTTGGTCCTGACCCATTTCTCGGTCAGTATGACTCGGAATCTGTGGGTCAAATTACCCAGAAACGGGTCAAAGTGACGTATAATCCGGATCAAAATTCCATTGTATTGACCATTTCGTGGGTCAGTCTGACCCAGGAAATGGTCAGGCCACCGGGACGCGTAATCAGGGTCGATTCTGACCGGGAATGTTTTTAGAGTGAACATTAGAACCAAATGGTTGCAGTTCATGACCTTGACTTTGATTTCAAATCAACCTAACAGCGAGCCTCAGCACAAAGCAATACCCTTCGTAGGGTCATCAAAACGGGATCAAGTGGGTGCGCAACCCCGTCCCCAGGGTGTGTCGAGCAGTACGAGGCTGTTTTGACAAAGGTTAACATTTGGTTTTGACCAATCACGGTCCGAGTAAGGAGTTTCCCTCCCAGGGTTTACTATTGTTAACATTGTTGGAAATAAAGTAAACCATGGGGACAAGGTTGGTGGGTGCGGGGTTTACTTGGGACGTTTGCACGTCTGAACGAATGCTCTGCTTTGGAGCATCTATACGCACTTCACCCGGCTCTAGTCATCGTGCTTTCAAAATGCATTCGTTTTATTTACACATAATTTGCAGAGAACTGTGAGATGCAAAGTCTCTGCCGAGTACACTGACGGTCTTGTTGAACTGTCATCGGTTACTTTGTCAATTTGTGTCGTGTCTGTCGTTACCCTCTGTCACGGTTCGTCACATCGTGGAGGGTCACATAAGCTTTGACCCCCAAAACAAATATTGTGACCATCCTCCATGCTACATTCGGTCATAGCGTATCCAGGAAACCCAGTCGTTGGTGATGGATCTGCATAATGCATCGTATATGAATTCATTATGTTCGGGAAATATTGAACTCAGTTCATTATTCAAAGAATCCGCCTTTGGAAACATGGACCATTCACTCAAATTACTTTCTCTTCCGGGTCACTGAGGGTCCACCCCGCTTCCCTTCTAGACTCCCCCTCAAGCCACTGCAAAGATTACTTCCTCTACTTCTCCTTGCCAAAATTAGTTGTGATAGTCGCTGCCCAAGTCGCTTAAGATGCTGAATTGGATCTTGTAAGGCTTAGCCTAGATCGGGGGTGACTTAACATATCCAAGAAGTGGAGGGAAGGTACATAGATGGCTAGGGGATGTTTGCACACGTTTGGTAAAATTTGTACGATAGGAATCTGTGTTAATTTTTGCTTTGATTTTGGTGTCCAATATTTCTTCTGTGGTGCTCGAATTACAACGATATTGTACTAAAGGGAACCGATTATTTACAGTATAATGATGTTAAGTAATGCATCAAATTGTTGTTGTTGTTGTTGTTGTTGTCGTCGTCGTCGTCGTTGTTGATTTTGTTGTTGTTGTTGTTGTTGTTGTTGTTGTTGTTGTTGTTGTTGTTGTTGTTGTTGTTGTTGTTGTTGTTGTTGTTGTTGTTGTTGTTGGTGTTGTTGTGTTTGTTTATGTTGTTGGTGGTTTTTTGTTGAGGGGGGTGGGTGTTACAATATTGAAAATATCAACTTTGTGCTGTCCACATTTAATAATGTGTTTCTATAGAGACTACTTCAAGATGGCGTCCATGTAACTATAAGATAATCTTAACATTGAGTAATCACAAAATGCCGTACAATCATACTCCAAGATGGCGTCCAATGATTGCCATCACAGGCTCTGCCCATTCGCACAGCTAAAGTATACAGACATAAACGATCTCATTTAACAACAAAGCCAATTTGTAACCTAATTTGGAGGCGTCAATATAAATGGTGCACTTTATTAAATAATCCGGCCAGTAGTATGACCTGATTTCTCCGCCCAGTGAGTGGCCGTGACTACGGGTCCAGCGTGCCGTGCGTAATATTGAGCGGCACTTGGGCCATGGGGGGTTCGGGGACCGGGGGGAGGAGAGGCCGTCGACATGTGGGTCATGAGGGGGCATTCACGGCTGTGGTTGTAAGAGGTTCTCCCATCACTCGTAGATTGATTGGCGGGGATGAAGTGGGGGGATACCAAACGACCCGTCAGAATCATCATAAGGGGGGGGGGGAGGGGAGCAAACCTTCGACTCTCCTAACCTGTGTTGATGCAAACACTGCCCTGACTGCAGCTCCCCGAAGATATCGGCCAGCCAACGGGCAATATTTACGTTCACTTCTAGGCTGACCTACATTCTGCCTGCGACTTATCCCACGGTACATTTAACCCCAATATCACCTCCATCCCCCAATTGTGTAAGCGTTTTCCGGCTTAGAGGCTAGGGTTTGTGATTCCAGAAAAAAAAAAACGAAAAAAAACATACTCGCTCAAACATCAGCCTCACTGGCAAATAGTAGAGGGCTGTACAGTCGCCCAGTCAGCGAGGGAAACCGTTGAAAGTACAGAGCCACTGGCAGCTCGGTACGCATGACAGAACAAAGTCAACCGTTGTAGACCGTGCAAATCAAAACGATGAACACCCCCACCATGTGCCACGGTGCTCCAACTGCTAGCTACGGTAGAAAGCACGGGTCGCCTTTTTTTTTTTAATCGAACACCATTTTCGTTTCACGCATGGGGAAACCCTCCGGTGTGGGGAGCATCTTTTCCTCGGCTGATTTGTAGCCGGTCTGATGGGGACTCCAATCCTGGCCAATGCATTCAATTAGTCTCCTAAGTGTCACACTCTCACTTAGACAGTGACATGGTGACAGGATATTATGATATATAGTTCATGTTATGCGGACGTAAAGCCACACAATCCAGCCAGTAATGGTTGCCATGTGATCGGCACCAATCCGCGCATATTAATTCACTATTTATCCCGTATTAGATTTGGGGTGGGGGGGGGGGGGTGGAAGTGGTGAGCGTAAGGGGGTCGCGTGCAGCATATTGGACTGGCAGACACCGGGCATGAGGCGGGTAACTTCCGCTCGGAGTCCCACCGTCGGGTCCAGCAGGAAGGCCGCGTTGTTTTCGCCTCTGTTCCGATCGGAAGAACTATGCTTCAACGTTGTCAGGGTAAATGATTACGTACTGAAATTGAAAAGGGGAAACATTACACGCCGTAATCGGAGAGACACTTTAAATTAACTTTATATAAATGACACCCGACGGTCGAGTTTACATCCAGTGAATGTTCGACAGCAGCAGCTTTGGATGTACTGTACTGGGTATAGTTGTTTTTTTTCGAATAGCGCCCCCTGTGTCATTCACGGTAAACATGGAAATATATGCACCATGTGGAACCAGATAGCCCTACTAAGCTCATGTTAGAGGAATTCGATGGCTCTGAAACTGTGCTTGCCATCTCTTCTATAAGATAAATACACACGGCAGACTTGTGTTAATCCAGTCTTAAATACCACTGCAGCTGGTCTCTTAATCCATAAGCTACAGCCTAAATAAAGGCCTAGTCTAGGCCTATGCTTCATCGACGATGTGAATTTTGCGTGAGGAATCCGCCTACTTGAATATTGCACCGGAACTGGAAATCACAGTCATTTTCATTTGGAGGCAGTCATTTTGTGTACAACTTTTCCAGTATTTTAAAATAGATACAAAACTGAAAATGTGAGGTTAGTCATTAGTTCGTTATGGTTTGGCTGGTCTCCTACATTGTTACTTCTAAATAAACGGTAAGCTCGTAGATACCAGTCAACATTTCAGACATGCAAACCCACTGAACGTTCAAACTTCAATTGTACCACTTGTTGCTAATTGATGCAAATGACAAGCAGAGCACTTGTACTTGTGTACCCTCACAAAGACACACAACAAGGAAAACTTGGACATTTTGGCCTCCTCATAATATTATAGCATTTTTCATGGACGCTCTTCGAAGTGCAGGCTTGTGCTGATGTCAGTCACTTATCAATGTATTGAACAACGATTCAAATCTTGAAATGTAAGACTCTACAATCGTTTATGTTCTATGTTAAAAGGGACAATCATCACCAACATTAGCAATCGAGTTTGCTTGAGCTTACAGAAAGTAAACTCCTGAAAACGGTTGTTCTTTCAAAGGGGGTGGTTCTGAGTGGTACCAGGCGTTTCTGCCGAACGTGGAAAGTTTGCCTCTTGTAAAATCTGTTTTTGTCTCCGGGCTATTGTACCCACTTCCAGCAAAACATCTTTTAAAAACGTCTATTTTAAGATCCCCAAATGCCGCATAAATGGCGCTATTGTGTGTCGACCTTGATCTGGTTTGGTTTGACTCCGCTCTCGCGGTAAAAAATTGGGTCAACTCACACGTGATCTCGTCGTCAGCTGTGATGGAGAGAGAGAGAGCCTATGTACACCCGATGAACAAAACCAAAACACGTCGAACTTTTTTCTCTCTAGATTATAATGCCAGAGTCTTTTATCTTATTTCATTGTGGACAATGTTAAGGTCAAAGTGGAGTGTTCAGCTCCTACAAAAAAAGGGGTGTAGAATGTAGGCCGACTTGTCCACTTGACACACTTTCTTTTGTTATGGAGCACCCTTCGGGTCTCACTAGTCATCAAGCGGGGTTAGTTTGCACAGTGCGTGGGGAGATCAGCGTGTACAATGGTAATCCATCATGTACACGGAAGTTCAGTCCTAGTTCAGCTCAAAACAGTGTTGAGGGACAATTTTTCAAGGCGCAGTTTTAAGCTCCAAGAATAATTGAATGGCCGTCTATCAGCGCTGAGTTAGCAGACGCTATACACAGAGATTACGATCCTGATAAAGTCAATCAGAAATCGATGGAAACATCACCATCTAAACAAGGAAAATGTGTCCTTTTCGTGAAACTGTATTTCAGATTTAAGGCTTGTCATGTAAATCTGTATCAGGCAAATATTGCTCTATAGTGGAAACTTTCTGATCAACTGGGAAAGTATGTGTCTTGTACAACCATTAAAGGCTGATCTAACGGATTAAATCATTGACCCATAGTCATTAGTTTTCTCTCGCACCGCGTGGTGTTGTCATCGATCACCCATTTCAATTATCTTGAACCAAACCAGCGCCCTCAACGTTATACCGAAGTTACGACGGCGGAGAACACGTCAGTGTGCGCTCATACACAACTCCTATAATTAACAGCTATAGACGAGGCAATTCGAAACCATAAACGTAATATTAACACAAACCAGCACGGCTCTGTTTAGAGCCCGCTTCGATCAATCACACTCAACCATTGGAGAGAGACGACACCGGTGTATTACACTGAACCGAAAGCGATTTCTCAATAGTGCAGACTGTCAGCACTGCACCTACATGTTGTTTGACCCACTTCAGAGGCAAATACTGGTGACCTTCTCCTTCCGTTTTGGTTTATCAAAGAGGGAGACCTCTATAGGTTCATTACATACAACTGAGCGGTTTCTCCAGTTAGTAACCACTAGAACCACTAACACCCTGGCTGAGATATAGCACCGGTTTACATAATATATAGGGTTAGAGTCAAGACTGCAACTGACCCTCCGTGCATCTGCTGTAGTATTTCATTGATGAATTAGGGTTACCTCAAAAGTACCAAGTACCAAACTTTGATATCAAATACCAAGTACCAAGTAGCATATACAAACATACCAACAGAAAGTACAGAATAAAAAGTGCATAGCATCAAGCACCAGATACTCAACACAAAGTACTTAGCCACCTTGTACCTGTCACTGTTTGGTACTTGTTTACAAGTACCAAGCAGTGACGAGTACAGAATCCAAGTTCCAAGTACCAGGTACAGAGTTCCATGTGCCAAGCGCGTTGCCCAAAGTACCACTACCGTGTGTCAGCTACCAAGTGCTACCCTTACCTGTGACAGTCCAAGATGTACAGATGCCGTCTCTGATATGTAAATGATCTTGCCGTCCGGAGACACGACGAAGATGAAACCATCCAGTGTCTGAAGGAAACAATGATGATAAGTCAGACATTACATTGGTGATGAGGGAACCGTCTCATTTTATACACTGTCACTTTCTGTCTGGGAAAATAGGTTCAAATTCACGTACAGCAATCTCTTGCATGTTCCCTATTTCACACCACTAACAATGCAGGTTGTACAAAGCAGCACCTGACTATTCTCACTTCTAGTCTTGGGTATAATTATATTAAATCGGCAGTGTGATATTTCTGAGCCTATTTTAGTTCATTTAATTGATCAGTTCTTTGCACTTTATAGTGCCTGATGCTGATCCCCCTTTTCCCATTCGATCAATCGATCAATGATTCAATCAATCAATCAATAGTCATTCATATAGCGCCAGATCAATAATTGTTAACCCTAAGGCGCTGCGGCATAGGATGTCGATTATTAGAAGGCCTCCTGAAGCAGGTTGGCCCTGAGGTGTGTCTTGAAGGTGTGCAATGAAACAACTTAATTCTACTACTAGCTCATAGGGGGAACATTGTGACGGTATCATACCTGGAGAAGGTGTGCACCAAGCTCCTTGGCCAAACTGTCTATTGACGACATTGGTACCCGGCTTCCCCACGAGTCTCCAAGTCCTGCAAAAATCAGATCAAAACATGTCATCATTTATAGAATTAGAGATACAATTTGGAAAACTTACGAATGATCGTTGTCAGTCACACCATAAACAATCAACATGATACCCTTTTTTGCATATGAAAAGAATACTCTATTTTGTGTCTCCATTGTTTGCATCGCTTTCGGCGAGACAGCCTGCGGACCACAATCTGTTACTTGTACAATAACTTTACAATAACAAAGTTTGTAAACGATCAGAAATCCCTCTTCAATCCAAGCAGAAAATTACATCGGTTAGAAAAAAAGGCTTGCACGAGGCGGGTATACTCTGTGTGTGTGTGTCTTCACAGGTGTACATACCCAGTTTGTTGACGTATTAATATTGGTTCAAAAACGACGGACTAAATTACGCCAAAAGCAGATTAAATTTAGATTCACGGAACGGGGATTCTCCAATCGATATTAATGTTTACTTTTCATTCGGTTTCAATTCGTGTCTATTGTTGACTGATCTAGCACGCTTCATTAAAAAAGGTTGGGGGCTGAGGGCTGACCATGTAAAGTGTACCGCGCATAAAAAAAAAATGCTGTACCTCACGAAAAACCATTAAAAAAATCTGGCGGATTTGCAATAGTCCTTTTGGAGGGGTGGGTGTTTGTATTTCCGACCTGAGCCGTGCTTATCCGTACGTACGGATGATGTGTATTTAATTTACGGGCAAGTCCGTCGTTATAGAGTCTCCATCCAGGCAGAAAAAAAATGATACAACTCCAAATCAGAGATGATAGTATTTTTTAAACTCTCGACAGCAGGCAGACACAACGGCGTGTGACAGAAATCGCATCACTAACCGCGTCGAATTGCGTGGCTTGTCATAATAAATTGTGGGGGTATTTAGAAGAATTTGTAGTCGTTGTAGTTTTGTGGTGAGTCCTGGACGGTAGAGGACTGAAACATTGAATGCGTCTTGCAGGGAACATTTAATTTTCGAAGATGGGCGTAGAGGATAATGTTTGTATTTTTAAGAAGCTTGGACAATCGGTAAAAAAAAAAAAAAAAAAAAAAAAAAGCAACACCAAATTGGTCTGACCAAGAAAAAGAACTAGTTTGTTGAATAAACCCAAAGTTCAACCATTTTTCTGGATAAATTCAGAGCTACAATTTTAACAACATGATGGATAGGCTCCAGAAAGAACTCCATGGCTTTTCCTGTCCTAGACATAAGATTGAAACGAAAATGCCAAGGATAAAACTGCCTACGGTGTAAATATACGATCATTCGAATTCGTAGATTGAATGACGGGCAGGGTTGATTTAAAACACAACAATTCAAGTTTTGATGTATTTATCTTTTTTTCGTACGCAACCTCTCCAATGCCAATGCCGACTACTCGAATATTCAAAGATAAGAGTACTACAAAAAAAAATTATGATGGATGCCCCCAGGCGCCCCAAAAATATATAAATTTACCATACTGAGTTACTAAGCAACTGGTGAAATGAACCGATACACCAACATCGCAGAATCGCCCGGGATAATTGTAGCTCGGACTCCCCTTAAGGAAGTTGCCAAGCACGAACCGTTCCTCACACTTCCCCCCCCCCCCCCTATCGAGACAATCCCAATGTGTCAACTCAAGACGGGCGGAAAGCCCTGAAAAAAAAAACACTGTCAGCTCCTCCAGCTCCAAACAATTTCAAAAATGTACACAAGCGTCTCGGGCCTGCTTCCTGCTGTAAAATTAACAGGCAATCCTCGCGAGTGGAGCGCTCTTTTGTCAGGTCATAAACTGAATGAGTTTGTTCCCGTGCGAAAGAGCGAAACATCACAGCGGCACGATGCAAAGTCTACAGCCGCGGCGCACGGCAGAGGAAACTGAGGTTTCACGGTGTGCGTGCGTGTGTGTTTTAGCGTCTTGGAACAATCCCCGACACTTCGTCATCATAATGAAGGTACTGTTTACCGGGGGGTTCGGGGAGCAATATCGCTGAAAGAATAAGACTAACACTGAAAAACGAGGACTGGCTATTAATTTGGCAGCCAGCACTAATCAACTATTTTGTTTGAATGGGGTTGAATAGGGGCACGTGTTGCGAGAGCGAAGTCTCCCGACTTTTTTTTGTGTTTTGGGTAATCTGTCCTAAAAGGTAAATTAAAATCCTGAGCCAAAACCAGAGCATTATTTTTTCGAACAATCCAAGTTCTAGGTCTTCTCGGCTTCATGGACCATGCATCTATTTTGTTTTTCTATTTCCCTTTTCGAAACCACTATTTCGGTGAGGGCTTCGGTTAAGGCTCGGTCCGCTTGATTGAAGTGTTGTACCGAATAAGCATGTATACACAATAACTTGATGGAGCCTCAACTGCTCTCACTTAAAAAAACAAAACCAAGAATACGAAGGTTAATAATGAGACGTGCGGGGACGCTAGGTGGCAGCAGACTCATCTGGTATATCCAATGTTCTCGGGGAAAAGTGCGCACGCTCAGAACTACGTAAGCAATTTACATATTAAGTTTGCTGCCACCTAGCGTTCCAAAGTCTCCCATTGAAGTTTGGGTCAATTTTGGCACGGGGGCTCGCGTTCCCCTTTACCCCTCCAGCTGTGAATGAATAACGATGCGCCTGAGCATCGACTGGACAAATTAACACTCAAATCCCCAGCCCCGCACACGGAGGACGGTGGTGAACGTGGGTCATTCAATACAACGAGGAAGGTTCTTAAAAGATATGGATCACCATGAAGTTATTTTCTTGGCAGTTACAAGAAATTTTATTTTCAACGTAACTGAATACTAAATTCAGAGAGATAACCGTCACTCGATCTGAACGAGTGAGATAGCGCTACATTTCAAGAAACACTGTATAATCCAAAACTGAAAATATTTCATTTCATTGAAAAAAGGCTGTTCAGCAATGGTTAGGCGTTGCTTTTGTTTACTTGTACACTTTAATTTCGAAGTCAGAAAAAGTCAAGTAAGTTTTTCTGTACGACACAGACGCATTTTGCGACACAAGCGTTATTGACAGGAAAGTTCGTGAATTAAATTCCAAATAACAGCGTGTGTTGTTTATTGTTATTTATTTTTTTTTTTTCGTTTGGGAAGTGTGTAAAACCCATCGATTTGAAAACTGCGTAAGATTGATGCGATAATTATTGCGAGAAACATGAAATAATTAGCATCAAATAATAACGATCGTGTATTTATTACTGCATGCACGTTACACTATAATCTATACAGGTTTGCTGTATTATAAAGAGAGGTTATACAATTCTATATGCGCATTAACCCTAACCCCAACCTTCTATTCTTTACGCCACTGTCATGGATGTTTATTGTATGATCAACTCGACCATCTGCCAGTAACACATGAACAGCCCCAAACTAGACAACATACTCAGTATGCTGGGTATCTACCATTCATGCAATCGCCAGATCAAAAGAGGCAAGGGGAAAAAAAAAACACCGCTACCCGGTAGCATGTTTGCCCTTTACACCCCCCCCCCCCCACACACACACACCCACCCCCTACACATTCTTCGGCCTACTGGACGAGTTGGGTAGGAGAGCGCTCATATAATGTTTGCCAACTGACACCACGGTAGTTTACCCACGCTAAGATCGGCATGACCAATGGATCTGAGTTTACCTTTGCCCAACTCCTCAGGGCCACAGGTGTTCAAATTTGAGATGATTCTGTGTTTGTGTCGAGGCTCAGGTGAACGGCTACTTTTGTACGTCTGCTTGCTCTCTCTCTTTTTTAAGGTGGGTTTTCAGATACCGGTGTGTGATCTAGACAATGCAACTTAAGGCCCGATGTGAAAATGGTGGTCACTTTTATAACGTTCATTCGTCATCGTGGAGGCTTTGGACGGTTACAAAAACTTCATGACCGTGTGCTTATAGCGGATAATGTTTCATTAAAACTTCAGTTCTGTCAGTAACAACTCTTCACTAAGTTATGTAACCTACCAAACTAGGCAATCAACAATTAAAACTATTTGATTCACTTTTATGATGTCAATCAAATTCAAGTTTGTAAGAGTTACTTTTTGTTTTGTTTTGATTTGTATACTGAGGGTTTACGCAGGGTGTGAGCGTCTTGCTCATAGGTGGAACATACGCGAACCGCTCATTGGGGATTTGAACAACGGGGTCCACATTTCAAACCACACAACGGGGCCCATGAGCTAGCCGGGGGGGATACGTGGCTTGATCCGGCTGCCCTCCACCACTCATCAAACGCACCACGGTTGCATAACGCGGGCCTAACTTGACAATCAACGAATGCACTTCGCATTCGTCATTCCGCACCTCGGGTGCCAGTCCAATAGTGAAAAGGCGCATATTTTCAATTAATTTATGACAAGCTATCGATCATAACTATCAACCTTTTACAATTTCAAGGGGCATAAAGCATTGTTAGAGTGAACAAAGTACGTCTGATGTGAGCTAACTCATATCTGATGTGAGCTAACTCATATCTGATGTGAGCTAACTCATGTCTGATGGGAGCTACACCTCATGTCTGATGTGAGCTACCTCATGTCTGATGTGAGCTACCTCATGTCTGATGTGAGCTACCTCATGTCTGATGTGAACTACCTCGTGTCTGATGTGAGCTACACCTCATGTCTGATGTGAGCTACCTCATGTCTGATGTGAGCTACCTCATGTCTGATGTGAGCTACCTCATGTCTGATGTGAGCTACCTCATGTCTGATGTGAGCTACCTCATGTCTGATGTGAGCTACCTCATGTCTGATGTGAGCTACCTCATGTTGGTGTGAGCAACCTCATGTATGATGTACTTTTGCGACACTTTGTTTTGACTTTGGATCCATTTTCCTACTGAATTCAGTGCCTTCTATGTGACATTTATTATAATGTGCGTCTATTATGCTCATTTGTCACTCCATTCAGCTCCCCACCCTCAACAAGATAATTACCAAGTTCATCGGGCCACGAGCATTACTGAAACCATCCCAACTCCTTTGGAGTATGCAGCACCGGCAGCCAAATCGGCGCTCAACAGGTTTACTACAAGCTAGGACAGTTTTACCCAGTAGTCAAGGCGCCCATCCACACAAGTAGATGACTACCTCTATCTGTTACATGGTTTCTCTCATTTTGTTTTGCTTTTTCTCAAAAATTTATAGATGTAGCTCTTATGTTGAAATATTATTCAATATAAAGTAAAACGTATTTGTGTCATCGGTACACATTGCTTGGTTGAATTCACGTCCAAAAATGCCTACATGTATGCATTAAAAATCAAGGGTAACTTTCGAGCGTTCACGATGTTCTATCCAAACACTAAGCCCTTGAAACTGTGGGACACCGCCGAGAGAGAACCATCACCGTCTCCCACCAACCAACACCATATGGAGGATTAAAAACAGTGTCTAAAAGGTCAGTTCAAGATTCCACGAAACACCTCTCTGCATCCCACCACGATCCCACCGATCGGAAATAATCAAACAGACAAGGCCGAGACGTCATTTATTTACGGTGACTATACGAAACTCTTCCTTAACACCAGTCGTCGCGAGATCGAGACCTCTCTCCGCAGAGCGACCGAGCCACCGGCGCAGGACGTGAACGTGATCAGCAATGAGGTGAGTTCATCAAAAAATCGCGTTGCGTGGATCTTTGAGTGGGGGCGAATTCCCAACAAGAGTGCGCCACATTTTAAATGAAGCTTCATCATCATTCTTCATGCAGCTGGACCCTGTGTCCATAGATTCAACTCACAATAACAAGCCACCGGTTACTTGCCAAGAAAAAAAATATACAATAAAAATTCGCACAAAACACAAACGTGAAGAGACCCCAACATCTAAATGTAACTGTATCCATTGTAAATTATTTTTGTCAAGTAATACAAACCACAAGGGAAACTGACTGTGTAAGTTTGAAATAATTTGGGGTCTTAAACTCGGGTGTGATCCTTGGTGACACGGCAGTTAACGGTTGTACGGCTGGCACCCCGAACAAAGATATGACATATATAGGAGACCGCCAACATAGGGCTAGATATAGCTCAGTTGGTAGAATTAATCCGAAGGTCGTTGGTTCAAATCCCGCTCTATAGCCATTTTGTCTTTGCTAAACCCCAAATCATTGTACATTTTTGTCAGATCTTCCGAAGGAATCCTATTTACATTTATAATAGGATAAGTATCTGTGTGTATTTTGACACATTTTCCTACACGTCAAAAGAGACCCGGCACGGAGGCTATTATCAGTTATCATGCAATATTAATGGCGCTAAAGTAAGAAGGAAACAAAAACAAAAAAAATGGAGGCAAATGGCGTTGATTAATGAATGGGCGAGTTTACAGTCCGTGACATATTACAATCGCATGTGTCGACTCCCGCGCTATGCATCGGCGAGTTCTTTTTCTCCCCTGACGACGAGCAAAAAGCACTCATTAACTCTGATTATATTAATAAGCATAAGTATATACCACTTAATATCTGAACTTGATGCTACGGGTTACCCGAAGACACGCTCTTAATAATGTCTGACTTTTTGAATTAATCAAAATTAAACTCCCCCTAACGAGATTTGGACGATACTGGTACTCCAGCCTTTAGTGCGTCCCGGCATGAGGAGTGGGTACTTCTAGCGGGTGAAAAACGCGATTATCTTTGGCGATAACAGACAAAAGAGATAAGTGCCAACTGTTATTAATAGGGTGTGGAAAGCACTGGATTTTGGACAGTCAAGAGGATGTTTGATGAGAGGTTTTTTTTCCCGGGAAGAAACTATCAAAGTATAAGTTATCATTATTTAAAATTGATGTATCACTTAAAAAATTTACAGAATTCAATTGCTCGTTACTGAGTGCATCTGTAAGGTGCCCTGTAAAACATATTGGTCAAGTTCTATAGGCCGTAAGCACATCATTTCGCGTTAAGCAGAGCCATGAAATTGGCCCCTGGTGTATCTCCTTTTCAAACTTATTGGAACACAACTGACGTCAGAGGGGGGGGGGGGTCATGAGTGTCCTGTTTTGGTATGATAAAAACTACTATTCATTATTGTGATACAACACACGTATACAATACATCAGTAGCTGAATGTTAAAAAGCCACTGAGTTGCCCTTGTGATATCAAACACTAGTCTGAGGTAACACAAGTGAGGTTTCAATATCAAAAGTATTACACACAACGACCGTTTTCCCAAATAGAATAAAATATACTCACAAGGAGACGGATCTTATAACATACGCAAGTACTTTACAAATGTTGTGATTAGATTGTGCCGTCTGTATTTATCAATTGTTATGAATGTACACTTCTAGAAATTGCCAAGTTTCTACATCTGAAAGACACTGTAATTCGTACGCTAAACGAAAGTAAACAAAGCACAACCAACGACGAGCGACGAGACAAAGTGTAAACATTTGCAACAAACTTTGAAAATGTCACAGCTGTACTGTACAACAAAATGGTTAGTTGTCCAAATAATAAAAAAAACATCTCGTTGACGTCCAATGGGTCTAAAGTGCAGTAAACTCTCCCACACGT
The DNA here is from genome assembly GCA_032158295.1 of Pycnopodia helianthoides. Lineage (NCBI taxonomy): Eukaryota > Metazoa > Echinodermata > Asteroidea > Forcipulatida > Asteriidae > Pycnopodia > Pycnopodia helianthoides. Next base: position 12,137,773 of record CM063252.1, on the reverse strand, counting down.
CTCCCAAAACATTCGTTTAAGCAAAAAATAAAAAAAATCTAATTAAGGAAATAGGCACCCATCGGAAAAAAGGGAGCGAAAAAGTGTTGAATCTAACAAGACTGGATGGATTTGAGGTGTAAGGTGTCCCAATAAATACGCATTACGTAAAATGAACATGTGTAATGCGTGTCGTGCACCATGTAGGAACTTGTTCGGTGGATCATTCACCCTTCCCAGGGGAACAAGAAAAAGGGCAAAAGTGTCCACTCTAATCATATTAATGCAGGGGATATTTGGAGATCAACAACTAATACATCACGTAGCCTATCAGTGAAGAGTGTTGCTGTATATTCACCTAGGGACAGTCCGTATTTATACCCAATACTTCCGACACGACATTGCTGTGTGAAAACTGACAGAGTTGTCGAGTACGTTTAGCGAAATAGGGTATCCGGTTACGTTGCATGTATGAGGGCTCGGATAATGAAGAGAGCTCATGGAACTCCATGTTTAAACGCGACTGGATGCCAGCGTAATAAAAGCAGCCGGTCCCGGGGAGGGTGTTACCGGGCTCCTGTGCTTCATCTGCCCGCGAGGGGAGCGACCCGTTCCGGTTACGCCAGTTCGTGCCGTCAGACCAAACATGGCAACAATCGGTGATCGCCGGGGCCCGCTGTTAACCTGCGTTTAGAGGAGGGTCGAACCCCCTCTCCGTGCTGGAAGACTCGCACAACAGGCTCGTCACCTAATGATCCCGACATCGTATACGAGCCGCGCAAACCAAATTAATTTGATTGAATTTGATTGAGGATTTGGCTCGGGTTACCGGCGAAAAATGGTCCCTTGACACGACATCAGCTACATTTGACTTCACGCTTTCGGGACTGCTGTGTATGGGGGAACTTGGGCTTGTAACTGTAGATACAACTTGCATAGAAACTCAATCACTTGAATTGCTATACCAATTTGAACAAACTTTTAATCGCGCGTTTTTTTTCCCCCTACGAATGTGCGTCAACTTATACCGAGGTCGGGAACCTGTGGTTCTATCTAATGATGCCCAGCAATGGGATAACATCGTCCGTTTAGATCACGTCGATTCGAATCTGCCCGAGCCCCCCACAAATGAGGTCTGGCGAGGGATTTCGTTCGGTCTTCAGGCGCTTACCGATGATTCCATTTCGCCCGGCGATGCCGGAACATCAGAAAAAAGAAGAAATCAGGTTTCAAACACATGGCTGGCTGCATTCGACAGGGGCAGTTATGGAAGATGACAGAGATGGAAATTTTAATCCGGCGCTGGGGGGCTTCGCGATGACGGCTGCCAGTCACAATCTAAACCGAAAGCATTCTCCAAATATTGTAAACCGTCTGCTCCAGTTAGAGGATTTCCAACACCATGTCCGGAATCATTATACTGTCGAGTTGAATTAGTGTGCTTTTTTTTTTTAGCGGTCCCGTCATGACGTTCAATGAACTGTTACGTTACGGGTTTATTTTTCTCTCTCTCTTTTTTGTTGGTCTTATTTATAATAGATGACCACTCAAAAATCATCAACTCTCAGTTTTCTGTTAACCATTTTGTTTAACAAACAAACAACTATAGAGGATTTATTAGGGCCACTCAAAAACCGAAAAAACCCTAATTGCTTATCATTTATTTTCAAACAAAAAGGCAACAAATTGTTAATAGACTGCCGAGTCTTTCTCTGATACTAAATGAAAGCCTTCGAGAAAGACTGTGCTCGGGTCGAAACGTCAAGCCGTTTACTATTTGTTGCATTTATGTCATAGTTCCTTTTGTGTTAGTAGCAGTTTGCAACAGCTAAATCTATTCTCTTTTTAACAATTTCAAACGAAAAAACAGCTATGAAAGAAAATTATTTTTTACCAGTACCGATTGTATACCAAATAGGTACGGATCTCGAGACTGCATCTTTATCGCCACTCAGCCATAATAATGAGACACTTATGAAAACTAAGACGGTCACTTTCAGTTTTGTCTTCTTGGCGAAATAACTTATCACGGCATTTTAATTCATAAAAAAGTCGACTTGGCAAAATCAGTTTGATAATGTTGGCACCCTGGTATAGCGCTCTTGTAACTCCTTAAACAGGATTTGATTTCGAAATGTCACTTGCACTCTTTAGACTGAGGCAAATAATGGATAGTGTTTATTAGTTAACAACAGCAAAAATAGGACATATTTTGAAAGTGTGTTGGACCAAAGCGACCGTGTGAACAATACACATGTTAGCACGTACTTAAATGGCGTCCGATCGGACCTCAGCAATTGGTTGACGAGGGCCACCGAAACTTCCACCTACCACTGATATAGTCACTTTTTTAAGATGTGATATAAATACACAAACACGATCTTAGGAACGGCAAACCACCGAACGCTTTTGAATTCCCATCAAAGCACCATTCAGGGCCGGTCCGGTCCAGGCTGTCCCAGCCCGGTTCGGATATCTTCCGCCGCCCTCCGTTTGTGTACCCTACGGATTCCCATTGTGTTTTTCCATGTTATTCAAAACCGCCTGCAGTTCGGATAAGAAAAGACCGCGTTTTTTCGCCCCCCTTCCCCCCTCCGCAAGCTTTACTCCCGAAGCCCGACGCCGAATCCTCGCCCCAATGTCCCAGCTTGATGGTTGAGAAAATTACGGAGGTCAAAAGTTCACCCTTTTTTCCTTCAATGGATGTAATTTTCGACCAATTTGATTCTTGTGAAGTAAAAAGAAGAGAAAAAAAGAGCCAAATGTGTTCGGGGAACGGGGCAATCTGCAATCTGAATCCGAAGCACGCAGCCTCGAAAAATGCGCCATTGTTCGGTGGACTCAAATTTGATGCAGTGCTGTCAGGCGCGCATCGTGCCCTGCGGGTCCGAACGAGTGTGAAGTTGTTAGTGAATTTGTCACCTATCCCCCCTGAGTACGAGGGTGAGACGTGATGCGAGTGCTCGTTACAAGAATCTGTTGCATTCAGACTTAAAAAAAAGAAAAAGTTGTAGAATCCTGAGTGAAACCACACAATGTAGATCATCATATCAAAGACGAAGTTCATGATATTATCTTTTACTTTAACCAATTCCAATGATTTTTATTTTTTTTAAATAATTATATTACTCCTTTGATTGGAAAGATAGGCCTATACAAATTAACAAACTCCGTATAAGGCCCGGTGTTCCATGTTTAAAATGGCATTGCTTACATCCCAATATTACATACGCCTTCAAACAAATATTACATACGCCTTCAAACAAGTAACTCTTCATCAACAATTTCAATTACAAGAAAGCAATCTATTGCCATATAATTACTGCTGTTTGACAAAGAAGAGTCGACGTCGATAAACACATCTGCAGACTGATTATAAACAATATAAAACACACTTCAATTAGAACGGAGGAGGTTTGTAAAGTGCACACCTGAATCGAGTTGTAGTTATTCTCATTCACACGGCACAAAAAAAGACAAGCATGTTATATAGGGCCTAGTTATTACGGTCTGTTGTGATTGCAGACGGACAACGCAAGCACCGTATGTACTCTACACTCCGGAATTACAACCATGCGCGACGCGAAGAAATACTAGCCGCTAACAATGACCGCAGTGAATGAGCAGTGTCGTAACTAAATGAAAACTGCACTCTGTCAGCGAAGGCAAAAAAAAGTACGCCTGACATCGCAGGGTCTCAAGTTATTCAGTTTATAACAAGTGTAGCAATCTATCTCTTACACTTCGTCACCGAAACGTGCCTCGGACACATTTGACGAAGTTAAGGGGACCCTTCCGTCGTGTCCACGCAACACATTCGTTTGTTCATCAAACCCAGGCCACCAAATCCGTTGAAATGGCAGAGACGAGGAAAACAAGAGCAGAGGGGGGAAAAAAGTTCACCTGTGTACGGGGGTCCGTGCTTCGGGGCCGTTACACGGCGGTCTATGACCGGCGACGTTATCTCAGAGTTCGCGCTCACTTCCAAGAGGAACAACGGACGTGACTATAGTAGAAGTTCCTAACTCGCCTGTGAGATAGTCTACAAGTCATTATGTACCCGTAATCAAAACAATGTACACATTGAAACCGGTACTCACCGGCATATAGTGCAGGGATGACAGAAGTTTAGGGGGTTTCCTCACGTTCCGATCCGAGCCGAAACGCATCCCGGCCGTGATAAGTCAGGCTAAAACGTGCGCACGCACGGAACGGTAACAAATGCAAGAAACACACTCGTGATTACTGGTATACGCAGCCTTGTAATGAGACTACGTAAAGACTGGGTGACTCAATCGTAATGAATTCCACAGGGACTCGCACGAAACCAATACCCAACTCTGTCCACGATGTTGTGACTAATGTAAAAGTCGGGTTTCCTGCATTAGGTTTGGAAGATCAGGTTTACAGTTGTAATACTTCCCCCTTACCTTTTACCTTTTTTATTTGCAGCTTTCGTTGGCAAAAAATACCAAACGATATGGAAAGGCAAACCTAAGACTTTGTACACGGTTTGATAGTCTGGTGCGAGTTTGTGCATGGGCGCAACAGTGAATCGTTTGAACTAGTTCCTAAATCACCACACAGTAGAAAAGTTAGTCCGTTACACGTCATTTTGGGGGGTCTGTCGTCTTTTCCGAAACCGTTGGCCAGCCTGATGAGTGAGTCGAGCTGGTTTGTTCCATATTTTGTTATTAGTTATTTATTCGGGAAATCAATGCGATAGGGTGAATGTGGAACTAGTTATTTATTCGCGTCGAAATGAAATGAATTACCGGTAATACACTGTATGGGGAACGAGTGAAATCCACGCTCATCGAGGCGACCCTTTTTTCATTTTAAAGCGTGCATTGCGTTTGATTGTGACACGTACTGTACTTTTTTGTCCAAATTAACGTCGCCTTGAGTTTGCCGAACCGCTCTGGGATTTCGGGTACGCCAGAGCAATGTTGTACTGCCACGAACCAATTCGTTACTTCTGAAGTCAGATTGCTCAAAGCAGTCAACGTCACACTGTATTGCCAGAACAATATCTACTCTTTTTCCATGTAATATAAAAAAAACGAGCTAATATATATATATATATAGGCTATATTTATATATTTTTTATATATTGAAATCCAAACTTGACTGAAACTTTAGGGCTTTCGTTTTTTTACTTAGTCTCACTTCGGCTTGGTATTCTTAGTTGCCCAGGACCTAGTTCCCATTGATTGAACGAATTCTTATAAAAAAGTGTCAAACGAATTCTTATAAAAAATGTCAAAGCAAAACACGTTTGTTCATAGTAATAAATACAATATAGGCCTAAGCCAAAACTACACATGAACGTACTTTATTGGGTCTATACAAATGCAACATGGTTCCACTCTACGGTTTGGGACGTCCCGTTTTGAAGCTGTGTACTAGTTTCTTATTGTCAAAATATGGAGCAGCCATCCTATTTCAGACCAATAAACTATCTATGTGCTTTAAAAAAATCATTCACGCAAGTTATTAGACTATTCTTTGCGCATAGTGCAGGGGGTTATCCTATTGATCGAAACGAATTCTTATAACAAATGTCAAGCAAAACACGCTGTTAATTTTTTTTCATAGTAATAAATAAAATACACAAACCACACATGAAGGTACTTTATTGGGTCTATAGACATGCAACATGGTTCCACTCTACGGTTTGGGACATCCCAGTTTTGAAGCTGTGTATTTGTGTTTCTTATTGTGAAATATGCAACAGCAATCTATTTCAGACCAATAAAACTATCTATGTGTTTATTTAAACAAATCATCCAAACAGGTTGTCTCTAAGTGCAGGGGTTATTGGATGATACAATCATGGGGCTGAGCGAAAAAGGCAAATCCCCCAAAAGAGCTGGGTGAGTTATATTGTGATCATAGTATTGCTGTTCTTGGGCGAAGTTAACTCTATCGGCCTTCATCTGAATCGAGAGATGAAAATAGATCATCATTGAATTCATGTCAATCAGATACAAAAGTTCAAAAAGAAAAAAACCAACCGACCCATCTACATGTTTTCAATGGAAAACTCGTGGTGATAAGTCTCAGAGATTACGATAATAACTATGAATATTAGGATGAAGGCCTAACCCATCCATTACGGGGTGGAACCAACTGGGGTGAATAACGAAAAGCCCGTCATGATGGATGACGAGGTCTGCTTCTCCTCGTACCTCATCTGCTCCAGTTTGTTTAGTGTAATGAGCGAGGAGGTGGTTCCTGCCGTGCCCACGATATCCACGCTCAGCGAAGAGAGATTCACATCAACGAAACTGATGGCGATCACTCCGTAAAGAAGGGGATAAAGCTGTGTCTGATTTGAGGTTTTCGAGACAAAACAAAGCGGGGGATCAGCAGAGCGAGTGGGTTAATGATGAACCCGAGTGAGAGACTACGAGTCGGGTTCGGTGTTGCCGTAGTATACACGCCTTAAGTGCGGACCGCGTTATACAACGGTTAGACGCGGCCCCCGTCATTTCTCTTTCACGGTTGTCTGCCACCAACTTGACGGATAACCCATGTGGCACTGTTGCACTCGGGGGAGCCTCGCCAAAATAGCCGGCGGTCGTTTCCGTGTGGCTTATATCTCTGTTTCTTTCCGTCTGTTGAGACGAAATTTCCCGTTTTGAAATCGCCAAAGACTCTCGTGTTGGGTGATTTGTGTTGAGTGGATTCTAGACAGCCATTTGTGGTTAATGAGATGTAATATTTGGTTAAATTGGAGAGGAAGTTCGTTAGGGGTATGGCGGTCGTAACCACCACTGACGCTGGCATTAGAAATCGGTGGGTTAATATTTGACAGTGCGGGAGTAATTAGTATTTCAGGTTGGACACAGCGTGCGCAGATCGCAACCACGAAGCATCTACAATGTTCAGGTTGGAGGAACTCGTGAAAAAAAAAACTTCAAGACGATTGTAAAAAAAAATCTTCATTACGACCAAGAAAATATCCCAAGAATAGTTCATTTTGTATGGCTTCCGGCATGCAGCCACAACTTCATTGCACTGATATATGTAATATCTAGTTGCGCATTTATATAAATATCTACTTACCACAGGCTAAACAGTGAAATTGGCACATCAATCCCAATATATTTAATTGGAAATGACAGATATATTTATTCGGATTAATTAGCCTCAAGGTAGCCGTCCAGATTAGGAAATTCCCGGCTCTAAGAATATAAGAGGGTCGGTACACAATATTGTTGATCTGATATTACGAGATAAATTTCAAATTGATCGGGGCTGTTTATTCTAGACTGGGGGAGGCGGCACCGAAAATTGGCTCTTTTGTATACGCAGGGGTTAGGGATACAGGCTCAGGGCTTGTAAATTATCCCGGGAAAGAGTGGGGGTTGTCTAGGGAGGTTAGAGTTGAGGTGATAGGGAAGAACTGGGGGACAAAAAAACAAAACAAAAAAGCAATTTTAGTGAGTATTTAAAGATGGTCCGGCATCGGTCAATCCATTTTGTCACAAATCTAACGTGTGGAAAATTGGGACCCTGCTGTGTCTGGTTATGGAAATGTTAATCTCATTATGGAAATAATCTTCGTCTGGAAGACAGCCTCCCTCAACAACACTCTAGTTTTTAAATCAGAGAGTATATCCGTATACTTTGTTTATTTTTTATTACGCTCTTTAAGACTTATCGATAATAGCATGTGCAGACACTTTTTTATGTTTTGTATTGGCTTTTGTTATTTGTAATTTTTCAATAACTTTAATTAAAAGTATTTCTGCGCAGCAGAACAGTATAGTGAGCAACCCATAACCGTTTCATTACTTGAGATATTGTAAACAAAAATATGGTAAATCTTTATTTTGTTCCAGTGTAATTGTGTATTCTACATTGTGTTCAATTGTTCTAAGTTCCTCAGAAGTACCTATTATTTACGGATTGTAGTCTGGCGTAATATACAGTCATTCACGTAAAGGTGCCGTTCTACCTTTGTTCGGGGCAGTTGGTCCCTGGGCGTGGTCCTGGTCTCATCACTTTTACCGTGTTTTTACTTTGAGTTTGTTTTTTTGTAGCCATGTACTTAGTTTGAAAAGATTATCTAGACCAGAGTTGGTGTCACTTTTAGTTTGTTTTAATGTTTGATTCCGGTACCTCAGTGTGTCAAGACATTACCAGATTAGCTTGATTGGATGGGGGGGGGGGGGGAACAAGATGATTGCTAAAGACTATAATTATACCTTTCTGTTACAACTCCACGGCCCCAGTTTTTGCCCACCAAGGTTGGAAAGCTATGGAAAGCCACAAACGCAAAGCCAAAAGAAGAAGAGGAAAAATGGTCACAGTTTATAACAGTGTTACACAAATATTCAAAAAATACTTTTGAATTTGTCGGAAACAAAGCAACCAATCATTGTGATGCACTTTGTGTTAATAATTGAGAGTAGGCAGAAACGTTGAATTTGGTCAGAAACAACCGTTAACACGATTGAATGTTTCGCTTACATTCGGCCGTCCGTGTCAACAAGTGCGGTTTGTTTGTCAACAATCGCGAGGTCTAACTATCGCAAGTAGGGATCATGTGCTGTGTTTTTCACTATTTTAAATTTATGGTTTCAAATCAACCGCATAGTGATAATTCATGGCCAAACAAGGGGCCCAACACTGTCTATGATTCTTGTATTCTTCGAATCGAATTGAAGATAAATTGATGTCGCCTTTTTGTGTGTGTGTGTGTGTGTATTTTCTCACTTTCTTTTAAAAAAAAAGAGTCAAGATGACTCGATTCATCTTCAGAGACAATGACAAACCCTCCTTTAACACGGCCTCTTAGCGGCTAAAGACTCGGCACGCCGGCCAGCCGAGTTGCCGATTTAATCGTCGCGGCAAACACATTGGGGAGATTTCTGGACCATTAATTCTGGCCGTAATTCGATTTGTCAGAGCGTGGTTGATGGGAGGGGAGCTTTCACCGAGTCTCCTCGTCCAAACACGGTATTCCCCCGTCCGTCCCCCCGTCCTCCTCCTCACACCCCGGCTGTATATTCTACTCTCATCAGCTTAACGCTTTGCCGTATCCCACTAATATAATTAGTGATTGAGTAGACACATTAGATTAGCAGGACCATCCGGGGCGATGTACAATCCTTATATTGACTCAAAGTGGATAATATTTCCCCGGTGTTTTGTGCATCTGTAATTTTCCGAAACATAATTTCATATTAAATTAAATTTTGTTATAAGTGCACGGCGTGACATGTGCACAATTTCGGAAGGAGCTATCTTTGGTCCGCGTTCCTTACACACGCAACAGCTATCACGTTTATCAAGAAGGAGAAACAAAACAACAATCAAGATTCAGTCCTCACGAAAAGGAAAGTTCCCCACGAGTATAGCAAGAGTTTCATTTTGTTATTTACATTTAAACAAAAAACCCAATCATAATCCTAGATTCATAGAAGGTTATAGTCCGTGTGCATGCGGCATATAGACGTGACAAGACCGCGACCCTGACGCCAGCCCAAATAACCCTATCATTTCCTCATTGAGTCGGCCTTGATTGATTGAGTCTCTTCAACCCCCCCTCCTCCTCCTCCTCGACCCCTTCTCTCCGATCTGTCTTCCTCTTGAGGACAGACACATAATAAGAACAAGCCGACTTAAATCTTCATTAGTGAAGCTTTTCTGTGATTGCATTTCGCGGCGGAGTCCGCCCCGCCAAGATCATGATAGGCATCTTAAACAAACACGGAGCGCACGCCGGGCGGATTTTCCCGCCTTGCGTATCAGTCTCCTCTACACGCGCTGTTTTTTGATGTATAGCAACCAATCCCTTGATATCATTTTGTTTCATCATTTCTCCCCCCCCCCTTTTTTGTAGTTAAAAGATTCCCCCATATATACCAGCTTTTATTTCGCAGAAAGGGATTATACCAGCTTTTATTTGATATAAAGGGATGACGTTCGGCTTGTTTTCGGCTTGTTTTTTTTCCCCCTAGATTTATTAGAGGATTATAAACAGCGGGAATTACAATCACTGCCAATATGGGGAAAACTTCCTGACAGAAAACAGGGCAGAGAGCTACTGCAATAACGGTACATTATATGGTCATGTAATTTGGTAATTCACAGGGTTATTATTACCATTATTACTATATTGTTATTAACTATTATTACTATTGAAACCAAGGATGCCTCATAAGTGAACTTATTCCCTGTAGCTCGTAAGACTGAGGAAACCTGTAAACAAGGGTGCTTGCTATGTGAACCAGAAACACCAAGTGGTCAAATCCCATAGTAACTCTTCCACGATAAGTGTTCAGGGTGCTTCTATACGTGGACTACCAATCCCAGTATACACGGGACCTACGGCTTAAGTGTCCCATCCGAAGGACAAAACAAAAGTATCTTGCCCAAGGACACAAGTGCCACGACCGGGACCTGAACCCAGACTGTGCTGATCAGAAACACCAGAGCCTGAGTATGATATACTCTTGACCGCTCGGCAACACCACACCACGGATGTATCAGACAACTAAACAAAATAAGTTCATCTGTTCTGCTTTTGTATAAGGTAACTCGTCCGAGATTTTTGAAAAACCTGGTCCAATATATATTAAAAGTTTTAGCCCACAAAAGGTAAATGTCATGGTTTATTATCTTAAAAACGTTTATTCACATATCAGAATTATTCTTCTCCGTTGAATTATAGCTCTCCACACTATGGTTCACAGAACTGCATTATGCTAAACACGGGTGTTCGTACACTCTTCGCTGCGTCAAGTTCACTCCGACAGAAAAGCGAAGTTAAAGAAAAACAATTATGCGGCTTTATTGGAAAATAATTTGAAATTTATGGAGCACATTCTTCTTTATGTAAATAATTGAAATTGGGAGCGAGGGAGCCGGGGCCTGCCGACGGTTGGGGCGGCTGCCGGCCAGGGCGAGAGCGTAACGTACGTGACAGATTTCTTAACAAACTCATTGCCGGCTAACGACTGCGACTTTCACTTTGCACGTTTCCTCGTGTAATGATCTCGACACAAAACGGGGGGGAAGTTCATTTCGCGTGGCACGGGATCAAAGAAGAAGAAGAAAAAAAAGGTACCATGCCGACAAGTAAAATGACAAATTATCGGCGGGGAGGACGGCCCCACGATCGGTTGGATTTGACGAGTTCAAGGTAAAGGCCAAGAGTGCATCCTCGGCTGTGGTCTTCGGGGATGGGGACGGTCGGTGATGGGGGAAATTGAGCGAAACGTCGGTGTTTAAATCGTGATTTAAGAATCGAGCCGGAGTGACTCGAGAAACGAAATGCGGAAATCAGTGCCAACAGGCGTGCAATAAACGGCTAGTTAACCACCACGCTAAGAGACTAATCCAATATCAACTTAAACAAGTCCCTCTTCATATCCAGCGCTTCAATGGACAGGAGACTGGGGTTGAAATTGAGAAGTCCTGTCCTGAATTTATTACAAAAATACTACTTATTATTCCAGTGCATACTCGTCCACTTGCTGATAAAAGCATTTTATTCGTTATTGATGAATAACGGGAGTCCGTTTATGGTGAATACGCGACGAAGAGAAAAAAAATCGCGGGAAAAATTGTGATTTATTCCGAGCAGTAATGAAATCCTGCCCAAACAAACTCCGCGGTTGTTGAGTCTCTTAACTATTAATACCACGAAGCTTCTAATTGGGGGGAAATTAAATTTACTGCGAGTTTTGGCAACATACGTGTTGTACTACCCCGATCGATCGGAGCGGATCGAGTTACCCTTTGCAATGATTTATCTACACACCTAAAAGATGTCAAACAACAAAAGACGTTCAGAATAGCTTCTAGTCTAAAGCGCTTGTAGTGGATACCGTACACCCCACGACACTCTGGACAGAGCTGTGGATGGAAATCGTATCAGTACATGTGCGTGTAGAGGGCATACAGTCCGGCCGACCGGATCATATTCCGACAACACGTTCCGGTATGTTCTTTTCTACACAGCCCCGTTTGTGTACGGCAAACACGTTCTGAATGAAGTCCTCAAACCACGACGGTGTTTTTTGGGGGGCCCCCCCGTGAATGAGTTGGTGGTCCAAGAGACAGTTCAGATATTAAAAGCCACACGGCCCACCCCTCTCCAAAAAAACCCAGGCTGTAATTAATACATCAAGTCTGGCATGTAATTCGATGCTACCTGTTCGCCTTACAAAATCGCCTTCGTGTTACATTTCCTATATATGCGCTGCGCGTTGCAAATAATACTGTATGATTATTATTTTCGAGAAGGGGGGACATTTGGGAGCCATTTTCCCTCTACCTATCCCTTAAGGAATCACTTTGCCGTGACAATGTCATTATTGGAAGCGATGGATACCATCCACTGGACAAATTCTTCCCCCGTTAATTAAGATCTGAACCCCTTAAGTAAACATGGTTAGCGTTTTGGGGGCACCGTAATGCGCAAGTTTCTGGCTATAGAGTCCGTTGTACTTATAACATTGTAATCTCGTAATGGTACAATTTTTCTTTCTTTTTTCTCACAGGAAACCAACCGGCCGGTAATCAAGACAACTCTTTAATGGAAAATAGTCCGTTTAGCGTAATAGGGAGCGAGAGATATCAATGACCCTTTTCGAAACCGAGGTTCCGGCTAAGGCTCGGGCTTTAGGCTCCGTAAGTGTTTTTTTCTTTTTTTTTCTTGTGTAAGCGTGCGCTTTCGATACGGGGCTTTAAACAGGCGGACACAGTCTAAGCCGAAGCCCCAAACCAAAGACTAATTGGTTTCAACAAAAAATGACCAACACTTGGATCAAAAAAGGTCATGGTCTGTATTATGAGCGCGTGTCTGGTCCCCGGCTGGTCTTTACACACTTCAAACGGCTAGAGCTGACGGTCACCGCTGGGATTCATTTGCATATATCAGGCTTTCATTCCATTCGTTAAGGGATGAGGAAACTATTTGGGAATGAAACACTACGTGAAAAGTTGCGTATCAAGTCGCTGAATTATGTTTGTATCTCATCGTTTGGTAGAATGTATAATCTTAAAAATAAAAAAATGCAACCTAACTGCAGACTTTGAAGGTCAGCGATTCTACAATTGATACCAACAATCGGACACGGTTCATTTAATTTCATAATGGATTATAATTGACAACCCACTGTTTTGATTGCATTAATGTACGCACAATCAAGCACTATTACCAGACGGCTCAATAATTATTCCAAAGTTACTAGACTCAGTGCCCTCCATTCTGACGCTCCATAACAATTTCCCAATTTGCACTCCAATTGGTTCTCCAGGGATGGCCGAGTCGTGAGTACAGTACCTGTTCCAACTGAGGGGGCCTGCCCACGGTGCGGAACCCACCGACAACAAGCAAGTGTTCCTCGCCTCGCTGACCGCTGATTGCCTGGCAGCCGCCGGGGAGAAGTGGGCCGCTCCTGGTCCCGGTGCGGTTCCCCCCTTGATTACCAGCCGAAATGACTGGTGGATTTCCCCCCCGTGCACCTAACCCTCTCAATTCATCAGGAAGCCGCGTTCCCTGGAAAGTGTCCCCCCACAAGACGAGTCACGAAGGACTGGTGGTGCTGCTCGCAGCACACGTAAGCGTCGGGAGAGGCGGGTTCTAATACCGTGATTAACGATTAAATCCACTATACAAGTGACGCGTATTGTGTCCATGGGCACTCTGGGAAATGAGCGACTTTATTACTTCACTTTTTAGTTCTACACTGCAGATTAAAAAACTTTGCGGACTCAATGTATGGTTGAAGCACGTTCAATATCACGACGGCTATTATTGCATTCTTGTCTACACTTCGGTAATCTACCATAAACAGGAACGACCACTGCTTTCATTAGAATCATCATTTAAAGATGTTGACATTTATCTTTCCATGAAGCTGGGTTTCGCTCCCAATGGTATCCAAGGGAAAAAACGGTCAAAATACAGAACAACTTCCCTTACGAGTCAGATCTTTGTATAGAGTATTAGAACCTTGTTTCTAGGTGTGCCATGTCAAATTACGAATACCAAGGGATCAGACTAGTTTACCATCCGAGCCCCGGCTGTGTACGCCTTGATTTTAATCGAGGAAAAAGGATGGGTAACGAGCTGTGAAAAATGTTCGTTAAATTTAATTTCCCGATAGGTCAGGCGGTATCCGAATTGGCGGCTACGGCTAAGCCTGTTGCTAAGGGTGTTGCTTGGGAAGCTTCGGCGACGCAAAATGACGCAGCGATCCAGCCGTAGTCATAGCCGTAGCCGCCAATTCGGACACGGCCTTGATTCCCTTATCTTAAAAGAGACTGTTTTACCCTTGCTCAATGGCTTCTGATCGTCTTCAACTTGCCACAAAGCAGTGGGGTGCTTTGCTGGTGGTAGCCACAAGTTAATCCGGCGGTGACTTTATGGTTATCCTACTCTGTGAGGGCCAAGGCTTATTGGTTACGTCTGCCAAAATCGCCAAACTTTTATCAGATGTGATTTTCGAATTTGTGTATTTGTCTAACGTACATTACAGTATCTCATATTCTTCTCTGTTAACGTTAGCGTCAGGTGCCGAGGGGCAACATAAACGAACAGGCCTACCACTAAGAAAACACCAACCGAAACGCAGCTCCAGTTTGCGGTCACTTGAGCCGCCACAACCCCCGTGCAATGTTATACCTAACACTACACTGGAGTGATGTTCAGCAAACAAATACGTGGTTTGCAGTTAACGGCTGTCGCGGGCGGCTGGGGCTATACGCAGGGCACTAACTCCGTCAGCAGCGTCAAAGCATTTCCAATTTTGTAGTAAACGGTGCACACACATTTACCTAAAAACGTACAACTCTAAAATGAATTACGTTTTCAACTAAAACAGTCGGTTTGGAGTCGGAACTTGTCTTTAGGACTATCACGTCCGCAGCAATGATGTCAACATTGTCAACACCGTCAATTTCTTTGAGGAATACGCGCATGGGCATTGTTGACGAGTCTTGGTCATGCAGGACCTGGCGTATATACCATTCAGTTTTATTAGTTGGTTTTTAATTTGCATTGTGTCCTGTTCCGTTCGCCTATTACTCATGGACGCATTTACGCTCGCGTCCGCATCTGCGTGAGGCATACCTATGCACGCAGATTTTACCTCGCGTCATGCTGGCACTCCGTGCATAGGCTAGCTGTCAAAACCATCCCTCGAGGATGCATATACATATATACAAACTGAACACTGGGTGCAATTTTGTATGTAAAAGTGCCATCTAAGTATGGGGAAAAAAAATGATCTGATGCAGTATATAAAGTGCATTCATAACGGTCTGGCTCAAGATTCATTTTTTTTTTTTACATGATTGTAAAATGTTGACGGCAATTGTCCACGGCAATATTCCTTATCCACGACACAGCACCGCTCAGTTGAACTACGGTACCTTTAAACGACCATGGCTTGATCTAAAGATTCCTTGTGCAGGAGGTTACTCTAAGGGTTGTCAGATTTCTGAGTCGTCTTTTAATGTAAAACAGCAAAAGGGTGACAAGACTTATCCGTTTCTTTGGCAAGCTACACGACAACACATAATAACAGGCAACACTTAAATGCACATGTTGTGAAATGTTGTTTGTTTTTTCGTTTGTTTGTATGATGGTTTTGATTGTTGGTGATTGGTTGTTGTTGATTGGTTGGTTGGTTTTCTTTAAACACATAACATGACTATTATACAACTGTACATAACTTATAAACCCGATTGCAGGGCGACAAGTGGGCTGCCCCCCTCCCGTTACAACACACCCCCGTGACTGGCTCTACCCACGAGTGATACCTGCAAAGGGCGTCTGCGCAGTGACCTCGTCTGGGGTCACACACCGTCTAGCTCCAACGACACCAAGGGGGAAACATTGCGATACTTAGCGTGCGGTTGGCAGTGATACCGGCCCGGGGCAGAGAGTGTCATGTCGGTAGCATGGAGCGAGCACCTGGTGCAAGTTGCAAGATCAGATGCCCTTAATTATTAAGTTATCACTTTACCGCTGAGCGCGCCTCGGGGTGAATACAACTTGTTGCGGGGACTCTCAATAGTATAAATAATAAAAGAGCAAAAGACAAAAAAAAAGTTAGCATTTGGGGGGCATTAACTTCTTGTCTCGATTTCGATACCCTTTTTTTTTTTTTTTCTGTTTTGCTTTGGTTTGCAGATGAAAACAAACCTTACACCAAGTCAAAGTTTCAACAACAACCAGACCGTAATAATGGAAAATGCGCTTGCGTTACTGTCACTCTTTGCACTTCACATAAAGGCAGGCCCGCACCTGTGCACGACTCAAATGCCAGAAAAGTTTTGCATTCTGATCTTGAGTTAGGCCAAGTACCGTACAGAGAATGTGCACTCTGAAGATTCCATGCGAATAATGTACGAGCGCTTTTGAGATTTTCTGACAATTGCCTCCAGTAAAAACAAAAATATTTACAAATAAACAAAACACTAATTACCATGTCTAGTATCAAGTGTCAGTACTGTTCTCAACAAACACAAACTCGGCGGATACGAGTTGCCAGCCTAAAGGTGTGGCATGTGTAAAAAGTTTGAGTTCAGACTCCTCCAAATTTATTGCTTGGCCCCAAAACGTGCTTAGTAACATGTATCGCTTAGCAGCTTGATTAAATCGATTCCAGGCAGCAATAAAAAATAAAACAGTCAAAAGAGAAGCAAGACTATTTAGCGATAACGTCCCCCCATCGAATGTAAACAGTCGTTCGAGGTTTTATCGGGTAATTGATTAAGTGGAGGGCGGCACAGCCGGAGCTGTTACTACTTTCTGACACATTTTTATGAGGAGTTACGGACAACCGGAACCGTTAAAAACTGTGAGTCTGGGACACATCAAACTCCGGTCGGAATAACCAAATAGAATCTGAAACCATTTGCGCTACTGTTGATATCATGTGTCGGGGTAGTATTGTGCCGTAATGGTACCCCATGGATGGAGTTGGTTTTGACGAGAGCAGTCACATTTTATCAGCAACATTATAACTCAAGTTCCATCTGACATACAGACAAGTTGATATATTTGTTTGTTAATTCCTTTGTACCATGTCTTCATGCTTCGTGTCCATAGTTCCACCCTCGATTGATTTGTTGAAAATACCACATGGAAATCTCTGTCTGAATCAAAGATTACACAGTAGCATGGTAGGTTTACTTTCATGCTCCAAAGAACAGACCAGAGCAACTCTTTTTGTTTCCATACGGGAATATTTTGTTTAAAAAAAACACGGTAACAATATTTATTTGCCGGTTCAAAAACAACTCAAAGTTTTTCATGATGAAACAACTGCAAATAGGAAAAAAGTACAACTTAATTTCGTTACAAAGGCCTGCTGCCTACACTGAGTTACGATATGTTTCAATACAACAATACTCATGCCCTTCCTTTGACTTTACATGTACTTGGCGTGCACTTTGTTCACAATATACAAAAAAATATGTATAAATTGGAAATAAAAACCTTGTGTGCAATAAAGGCTCGGGGCAAACACAACCGCATGCACCGGTATCCCAAACAATAACACGGGAACCTGAACCGCACCATAGGAGAGAAGAATTCGACGCCCGAAATGTGAGGCGAAACTCCCCGTGAGGGGCAGGGCACTGGAGTGCGGCCAGACAGATCTCCGGCGTGTTCAGTTGTCAACACTTGTCTATTGGGATGGTTTTTTTTTATTCGAAACATTCGAAAACAGATGCATCTTTGGCAGTGTAAATTCGCTGCAAACCCGTAATGTAGAATCCTTAGGGACCATGCAATGATCTAGCCCAAGGCATAGCGTGTATTTATCTAGGCCTGTGTGTATATATCATGCTTAACTTGCTTTTTCTTTACTTTATTTTGTCTGTAATTTCTTTGTAATTTGAATGCTGTATACTTCGTTCAATTTGTACTTCTGTTTATTGTAAATCTTGTCTTGTTTTGGTCGAGTAATTTTAAGTAGTCAAAGTTAAAACAGCAGAATGTCTTTTGCATTAGTTAAGTCCCAGGTCTCCAGAGGGTCCAAATAAAATCATAAAGTAGCTAAGCAAATTACATGCTTTGCAGAATAATATGCTCAACAGGAAAGCAGCGGAACATCATTGGAAGCTACAGAGGAAACCACGTGACATTTGTCAGGTAGAAACTGTATCAGCCAATCATTATGCTCCTACAAATTGATCTGCTTCCAAGCTTTTTTAAATATTTTTTATTTTATTTGAAGTTTTGCCTGGTTCCGACTTATAGGCTCTGCCGAAACAAAATAACGACTAAAAAAAAAATTAAAAAATTAAAAATGGCCGACAGGTCTGAATCCCGGGAGCCTAGGTTAAAACAATCCAATACACCTTGCTTCATAGCTGTCGTTTTTGTTTTTTACAAGCAAAACGAAAACTAATATCAACAAAACACTGATTTCAATGGCAATGACTGTGCCTGTAGTACTTTGCACACAACCAGTGCCTATATAGTACGGTGCATGTTGGTAAATTCCCTGACAGAAGCCTCACAAGTTTAATCCCAAATAACTATCAAATGCACCCTCTGAAAAAAGTATGTAATTGTGAACACTGGCTCTTTCTTATAATGGTTGGAGAAAATCCAAATTATTTTTTCCCCTGAGTATTTGTGTTTTGTTTACGAATTACATGATTTCATCCAAAGTCAATATCTAATTTACACTTACTCTCCACGAAAAGAGAAAAAATTGCTTAGCGAACACGTAGTGCCCAGAGTTTACTTACATAATTGCCTTGGATTTGCAAAGATAAATCAATTGTTTGTTGTGCTGTTTTGTTCCTTTTTTGGTGGTGGTGGGGGGGTCGGGCTTTTTTTCAATTGATAAATAATTCTCTTTTGAAATGTTGCCCCATCTTGTCTTAAATTTTTTTTTTTAATAAACATACAACTTATCAAAAGAAAACCAAACATCTAAATTCGGCTTTCTGTTAATTCGGAGCCTGTTTTTGCAAAATAACATCAAACCTATCCTATTGCAGTTCTTCATCAGTAAACACTGAACCTGTTTTCGAGAACAAGCGGGGGAAAAAGAGGACAATGGTCAACATGTTTCGTTATGTTTTAACCTGACCGTCAGAACCAGGCTACACACGCTAAGCACCGAGCCCCTTTAAAGGGTAGCGCCACAGAATTAAAAAACAGGCCAACGATTATTCGTTCATTAACCTTTAAATGGAAAAAGAATCGATACCGAGTACCCGGGGCAATGTCAGACCCATATCAGGGTTTATTCACGGATCAACATAACTCGATTTGCATTGAGGGTTTTGTAATTTAGCCGAATACCTCTAACAACCCGAACTTCACTCTTCGGGTATCGATTGCTTATTAATCAACCTGCGTCATCATTTTTGTTATGTTATTTGTTTTCTTCTCAATAATACACATACATAATAATACGTGTACGTTAGAAATATAAATGAAGTTGTCTTGCTCCCGACTCGTCAACAACATTTCCGCAGGCTGAGACGGGGGGTTATCGTTTCTAATTACGCATAATTGTTCCAAAAACAATGGTCTGGAATGTAGTGTTGGACGAGGGGGAGATGGCGACGTAGTGGCTTGACCCTCGGGCAGGTACACGGCACCCATGACCCGTGTGCGAAAGGCGGCTTCACCGGGCCGCTGGATCCACTCACACGGTCAAAAACATCCCGTGAATTCCGAGGAAACAGTCAGATAAAGATAAAAGTATGTTAAGCTGCTCTTCTAACAAACAAAGTTAATTAAAAAAATGGTTTTCATTATTCTGAAGCAACTGACAACAACAAGCGACAGTCAGTGTCGAACGGTATTCCCCCTTTTAGCACATTTAATCATGGTAACTGGTTTTCTATGTGGCACGTATTGAGCCCTTCAGCTATCCTAACAATGCCGAAATACGCCGACGAACTTATTCACTAATGCCAAAAAATAGAACAGAAAAATAAATCCTAAAACATATATACGCAGAGTTATTCGGAAATGCCGTGGAGTGGTTGCCAGGTCACGGAGGCACGGCGATGGCACGGTGCGATGTAGACGCGGATCTACCCAGCCCACTCGGCCCGTACCCCCACCCCCAATCGCAGTCCCCACGGTCCCATTTGTTACATCTTGATGAAAATTTCATCCAATATTTGCACAATTATTTACTTTTCGTGATTAAGGCCGCCGACCCGGCAGCCCAGCGCAGCCCAGGACTCCCGTTGATCACATTTTTAAGCAAAGTGTGTGTGTGTGGTGTGTACGGCTAGCGCTCCGGAGTCCCCCATCGTACAGTAGTTCTCTATCTTATAGTATATAGGCCTGGCACACATATGCTCCCTATCCCGAGTCATGTGGTCTACACTGTAAGGCACATTAAACCAAGGACCCCCATAATCCCTTCACCCGCCTAACCCCGGAGGCCAAGCCAAAAAATATGAACAACCCAAAAATAAAAAAACACTTCATTTCATCGTCTCGCCTTAACGCCTTTACATTTGCTTGCATTTTTTTATATATTTTTTTTATTATTATCAATTTTGAAATTTCTTTCCGGCAAATCATTTTTTTCCCCTCTTCTTCTTCTTTACCATGGATTTCCCATGATTGAATCGGAGAATGTGTCGCGATGGACTGGGGGCTGCCCCGTGGGGCCAGGGGGCAGCCCCCCTCCCTCTCCCCCGTCGTATATAAGAAGGTAATTTCATAATTCGGCGTATTGCATGGCTTTGATGAGATCTTGTATGACGTGTGATGTCAAGTGTAAAGATATGGGTTTGTGGATTATACAGGGGGGACACACGTTGTATAATCTGCCGGTAGTACCATTAGGTTCCATCAGCGTGATAACACTTCAAGAAACCCGGCCAGGATTTCCCGCCCGTCCGTGTGACAGTCCCAAGAGCTGATAACAGATAAAACTATAGAGTTTTGTATAGTTAGAACTTCCTGTTTGGACCGGAAGGAAAGGTCAAAGTGGGGTCATGCTTTGGGAAGAAAATGTCAAACGTGTATTAAGCTAGCAAGCAACCCAACTATATCAAGTAGCCATTCACTATTAAAAGCTAATTTATTGTTAATAAAACTTATTCTTTATTGTTTTCATCATAAATCACAATTCACACAAGCATGTTGTTCAAGTTGACATTTTAAGCTTAAATTATTAGAAATTTTAAAGGATTTCAAACAATTCAGCGTGGGGAGAAGAAAAACAAAACTTGACTGCTTTGTCTGAAAACCCACTACTTAGATAATTTCTAAATAGTCGGTTCCCACTATTTCCCATGAACATCAGGACTATATAAGGCAACCTCGTCCCCAGGGTGTGTCGAGCAGTACAGATTGACCGCTCTCTCACCCTGGTGTGGATCATTTGCATATCCACAAATTTTGAATACGTATGCAAATTAGAATAGTCTGGCTGCTTTTCGAAATTCACATCTTCGTCACGGTCTCGTGGTCCGGTACCAGATTAAATAGCCTGTTTGTACATTGGTTGCCGGCCGGCTGTTTTGACAAGGTTAACATTTGGTTTTGTCCAATCAGGGTCCAAGTAAGGAGTTTCCTTCCCCATGGGTTTATAATATATAAAGGGCCCTTTTTAACCCACGGCTTCGGCTTGTGCTCGTTTACCAATTCAGAGGCCCGTCCGTACGGAAAGTGTACGTTTTCAAAATTACTGACGGAGCCGAAGGCCGTGTCCGAATTGGCTGGATCGCCGCGTCATCATGCGTTGAAGTATAGGACAACTTAACAAGACCCTTAGCAACAGCTGTAGCCATAGCCACCAATTTGGATACGGCCCAAGCCGGGAGCCGAAACCATGGTTTGGGAAAAGGGTGGTGACAGTCCATTGACCGATTCGAGTAAACTCATACAAAACAAAAAGCAAACGACATGTCGTATAAGACAAAAGCCGGCATCACCGCACACTGTCGCCCAAAAAAAGTATAAAAGCATGCCAGAAAAACACACCGCCATTTCTTGAATATAATATACACAATGTATACATCACATCGTCTTATTTTGTCTTTAAAAATGAATGCAGATGGAACATCTTATAGCTATGAGTTTTGTTGGTGTTTGCATCTCCTCCCAACCCTCCCAGACAAACGTCTTACTCCCAAAGTATCAACAGCTAAGAGCATACTCTGAAAAAGTTGCAGTCTTTCCAACTTTAGGGCGTCTTGACATGAGTACAACGTGCAACCTGTAACATTTCAAACCCTACTATGGTAAGTGGTACTTTACCCGTTAACCCTTATTGGCGTTAAGCGGCCTTTGTTCTAAGATATAACACCTGCTAAAATCGGCAACTTATTCCCATAATCAAGAGTGACATTATCACCTGGTTCCGTTTTATTTTATAAAAATACAAACAAAATACAACGAAGAAATCAACACCCCGCCTGTCTGATCCGTCTGGTATGACAAGCGCTTTGGGCCTCGGTCAGTGACCTTTGAACTTGGCATTGGGAGGGAACACCCTAAGTGATCATTATCGCCCTTGCAAATGACGGCCTTTCGGCATGTCCCCATCGGTGACGGTGGAAGATCAAAACAGTTCCAAGGAGGGGATCCCAAATAGCATAATGATAAGCCATGTGTTCTGTTGCCGTGGATATAACGGTTAGAAATGATTACTCCGCGCGGTCGTGCCCCTGCATTAATTTGCAGTAAAGCCAGTGGTCTTTTGATGGTTTCTCTTGTGACGAGTCAAAATGCTAGCTTCTAGGGTTCTTGACAAAAAAAATCCGGGTAGCCTCCACAACGAGAAATGTATCCAACGCCCTTTTTGTTCACCTTCACTTTGGCTGTGAAGAAAATGTATGTTGCAGTGCAGGGAGAACTGATAAACTGACAATAAAGTTTATTCTAACTCATGTTCGATCCCAACTGCTGACAGTGTACCACGAGTATGCAGAAAACGATGCTCAAATGTACACACTAAGAAAATATTGACTGTTATTGTTGTATCATAGGTCGCGTTCGAATTGACGGCTTTGGGAGTGGCTATGGCTGGATCGCTGACAGGGCCTATTCGTCCAAAAATGCCGCTGCAGCCAACAGACAGAGCCGTAGCCAAAAGCCGCTTGACTCGCAGCAGTCTGGTACCGAGAATGTATAGAGTTCTTGTTCGGGGTTTCAACATGTTGGTACCAGACGGTGAGGAGTGCTCTGCAGTCTCTGGGCTGTGTCCAGATCATTGACTCTCGGTGTCCCGGCCGTGATCTTTCATAAGACAATTCCCAATTCCTAAATGCACAACGTTGACGTTGAGGAATGGAAGGGGGAGGGGGGTGAGAGGAGGGGAGGGAGGCAGGGATGAAGACCCCGGCAGCTGAGTGAAGGAAACCTGACATTGACACACGATAGACCGCCGATCAAGACAAACTGTGAAGCCCAAGACCACTGGGGTAGCGTGAAATGAGCGAGGCTGGGCCCGGGTCACGTACTGACCCGTGGAGGTGCTGTCTCGCCGCCGGCTAGCTCGGCGGGAGCTGTTGCGTATGACGGCAACTCAAAAGTTGTTTGGGATGAACAAGCTCGGGGGAAAGAGCCGCTCGGGGATTGAACTTTTGTGAAGCCTGTCCGAAAAAAAACAAGTATAGATGAAGAAGAGAAAAAACATCGAGTAACTCAACGGATTAGTAGGCGAGTGATATTCTATAAGCCATTTTGAGATATGGTGGACATAATACTATGACACTATTAGATTTGGGTAAATCTGTCTGTATCACCCAAACCAAACAGTACACTCCTATAGTATCCCCTCATGTCTCACAAAGGCTAATGGTGTTCGTCTTTTAAATGGTTGCAAAAAAGGAAAAAAATATACAACGGCGTCCAGACGTATTCGGGTATGCTAGAACAGTACATTTCAATGTTAATTACTGTCCACTGAAGCTGTTATTTATTTTAAAATTTTTGAAGGTGTATTATATTGGACTCAGACGGCACCGAGGTACCGCCAGTAAGCCCCGGATGAAGTCAGCAATGCCACAGGAGGTCTGTGTGCAAATTGCATTACTAAACTGCAATCACAACTACCCCCGTTTTGGTCATATTTGCTCATCCACGAATTTGTTTCATTCCCGACATGGACCAGAGACTTGGCTTCTTCACAATATTGTACTTGATTTACAAATGTTATATCGAACAGGAAAAACATTTGTGCACCATGCACAGTTACCCTAGGCAGTTTACATACGTGGGCCTTTTCTAAAAAGGCGGCTTTGACTTTCAACGCCATATCCAGGTCCCGTGTGAAAGAAAACACGGTTTAAAAAAAAAATATGAATGGGCCCACAGCCGCAGCCGTGACCAAAGCCGACGATTTGCAGCGGCCTTTTGAATAACAACGACTGTAGATTTCACGAATACCCAAGTAAAGACGTCAAGAACCCAGACGAACAAAATGGCGTCAATATTGTCGGGCATTCTTGGAACGGGGAGTGAACCAGATTTAGGGCTAAACCTCTGACCATCGCATCAACATCTCCTCAATAATGTGGCTAGATAACAAAACACGCGTAGTCTAGAGACTGAATACCTGTCTAATTTCCCGCCAAAAAAATAATGAAATTGATCCACTCAATTAAGAAATTACTTCCACTTATGGTCTTTGACTTTCTGACCCGAATCGGTTACACTTTGCATAATGAAGCATATGCTCGTCTGGGGCGCGCTCGGGCACCACTCTTAATTCCCCATGTAGTGAGGGCTAATCCACGATTTAATCAATTCGCAATCGTATTTCACGTTCCATTGATCCCCTCCAAGCCCCTAACGCAAAAGAACCATTTCGGCAGTTGAGAGTATAAGTCCTTTTTGCACCTTCAAATGGATCATTGTATGGGATTTTTTTTTTTCCCTTCCCTTTCTTCTTCATCTGGTACAAAACGGTCTCGCCGCGGACAGGGGTATCGGATTTCTTCACAATTTGATTCCGGAATATATTTTCCATCGCCAGGCGCGAAACGCGGCAAGAAGCCGACGAAATCATTTGCCCAGGCCGTGCTGGCAATTCGTCGGTCTTTTTTAAATGTGTGCTAATCGATTGCAGCTCTTTGTGCGAGGGACGGGGAAGAAGAAGAAGAAGGGGAAAAAGAAAAGAAGGAAAAAAAAAAGGACAAACGGAGAATGGGAGAGGTAAATGGCGAGGGATTGTGTCTGGACTCAGGACAGGGGCTTTCAACGACCGCGAGAACAAGACGAAGAAGCGGGAGGGAGCGGGGAGGCAGCCCCGGGCAGGGAGCGTCGGATCCACCGCAACATTGGCTCGCGGACACGGCCTATGTACCGTTTTATTTCCTACCGATCCCCCGAATCGTATGGTGCGAGACAAAATGGAATAAGTGGATTAATTCATTATTACTCAGAAATATCTCATAGCATTTTCATACATTCAATAAATGAATTTAGTAATAGACCTATATTATCATAATTGCATAAGCATAGGGAGTATGAAATTCAATGAGGCTGGTCTGAATTTATACTAGATTATTTCACTTGAGCAAAACACCAAAATAAGATTTCTACACCATTTCCTGTTAACTATAGAGACCGAATGGCGGAAACCCTGGCACAAACAACAGCTTGTTAAGCTATATTTCTCTCGTTGTGTCCATTCTATCTTCATAAAAAATGAACGTGTCGACCTTACAAAGTAAACAAATCCCACGACAAAGGCAAAACACCGGCTAAAACACAAACCATGCACTTGATTTCACCAAGCTCTGAAGTAGGTTCTGGAATGGGATACCGGTTCCAAACGGGCCATCTCGACCAAAATTTGATAAAACACATATCACGATAGCAACAATACATACTCATCTTATACAAATCTTTGCGTTTTTGGTGAAATCTAACACTGTATAGACTATGTGCCCTTTGTCTACAAAAAGAGTGACCTCGTACATTCCAGGGCCTTTCTGGCAGGCAAGATACCTTGCCATACATGCAGGAAATTTTACTTTGTGTGTCAAAATTTCCACTTTAACTCAAGAGTATGAAACAACAGCTGAACAAGTGAACGTGAGATGTGCCTCTTTCTTCATATCAAAAAGGTGATAAAAAAAACACAGTGCAATCTCTATAAAAAATATATTATTTTATTTAAATCGTCCTTTGAACTGTTTACAAATATTGACTGCAGGAAGTCCAGGCTCTGTGGCTCTTTTGTAAACATGTGATGTCACAGGTCACAAGGTATATATAAATCACATAAAAAGGGTGGTTTTGTTTCCTAGTTTGGACTCAGGTGGATCTTTTGTTTTTTTCGCAGATTATAAATGTCTACAGAAATCTGCAGAAGAACCATGGTTCATGAACATTTTCACTTTAGTCGTTTTGACAGTTTTTCGAGGACTCGTGTCAACAACTTAAAGGAGTTCCCCGTTCGGATTAAAACAATAGTTGAACAAGCGATGCGTACAGCCCGCTCACAGGTGCACCCATAGCGGTCTGTGTACTGAGGAGTGGGGTAGACTTGGGTTGGATGAGGTCATCGGGGGGGGGGGGGGGTTTAAGCTAGGGTCCGGTGGAGCTCAGGTGGAAAGCCAACTCCGGCACAATTTGGAAAGAGTGCTCCCTGTATTAACGCCGGTGTAATATCGCTCTTGGTATATTGATGTTCTGCACGACTGTAGGGGCTGTTCGTACTGGAAAGCTATGTGATTTTTTTTTTTCGATTGGAAGTTCAACAACGAATTGTGTCAAAGCCAGTACGAACGCATCGGGAAAATGGGACAAAAAGTAATTTTAATCCGGGAATAATTCAACATTTTTTGAAAGGTGACGCATTATTTCGCAATCAAGTGTTTGACTTTATTCCCATGTGTGTTTATGCGTGAACAAGTCTAACTGTAGTCACAGTGGACTTAAGCCATATACGATTCGGGTGAGGTTCGCTTTTGTGCACAAAACCTATGGGGGCTTAGTTTTTTGTTCAAAGTCCAAAACAAAGGGAGGGCGCAGAGATTCACCAGGTCAACAAAATGCGGGATACAAGTGCTAGTGTGTTATAACGAGTGGAGAAAAATGTAATTTGAATAAAATTACATTATGTTATACTGTATGATTTTTGTAACATTTTATTTGAGGATCGGGTTTAATATGGTTTTATTTGATTCTCTTTTGGGCAATGCACCTTTTGGGGTCGTGTTTGGAAATAAAATAAGGCATGACGTCACATGTAAAGTGGCTCCTACAGTGGTATACTTTAATGAAATCAATGCTTATTTCAGAGGTGATAGTGTCGATGTTTGCTGCCATTCATCGGTTTACACAATAGCCATATATACACGATTTACATATTACAATTTAACCCTTTAGCCCCCCCCCCCCCCAAATGTCCATCCCTGTGAAAATTCCGAGGGCAAATTCTAACCGAAAATGTTGTTTCTAGTTATTTATTCCCGCAGCTTATCTGCAAGACTTAACCAGTGTTTAACAGTTTAAAATAACTGGTTATATCTAACTATAACCAGGTACTTGCCCCTCCCCTATAGCTCTATAAACCATGACTGTCACAAGTGAAGGGTTGAGAGATTGATACCCCTACGCTGATATTCCTTCCTCTTAAGGTCAAATTGTTTGACCTGACCAGAGAGGTGAGTGACAATACCAGTGCGTTTTGATTTATAGGTTTGGGTTCAAAGTTCAGAGTTCAGAGTTCAGAATTCCCTCGTAGGTTGTGCTACAGTTGCCTCGCACTATCAATTCCCCGTACTGCAGCAAATTCATTCGAGCCACTAGTTTTTAATAAGCACGCTATCCAACCAACTTTTGAAGAAAAAAAATGCATCACATTTAGTGGCCACATTTTAGGAGAAACAAACAAAATGGTGTGTCTTTAGTCAAGGACTGTATGCAATACGTGCTTATTTCGATAGTTGCAACGATGATTGCGTCTTCAATTGCTATTTTCTTGACTTTAATAGTAACTCAGAAGGAGATATTCTTCTCTGGAGGAGTGATGCAGAAGAACTTGATAATCAGTGAGCTTCTTCAGACTCAAACAATCAAATTATCTCCGCTGCTTTACCAGTCCTGCACTTTAAGTCAACCAAAAGAGTAAGAAAAGTGGGGGAAAGGGGCGTTCCATTGCATTGTTCTACAGGGATCTGGGTCAGGAACCTCTGACCAAGTTCGGTCGGTGTGACCCCAAAGGGTTCTGCCACCTTCAAAGACTTCCTGCGCTCTCCTTGTAGAAAGGATCTCTCGCGTGAACCTAGCGGGAACCTTGAGGTAACCCTGGTGGCGGTAACCATCAATTGGTCTGAAACCAGCTCTGACAACGCCCCGGTGTACATTATCCAGAGAAAGAAAAGAAGAAGAAGAAGAAAGAAAAAAATCACACCTCTTTTTTTTTTTAATAGTCGAATAGGTCGTAATTTCTGCAACTGGAAAGTTTTCACTGTAACTCAATACAGGACCATCTACAGCTGAGCCCGGGGACCATTTTAGCTAGGGGTCAATTCACTATCAAACACTCGGCCAGGTGTATTGCAACTGGATCAGTCCAATTTTCATTCTTAGTTCGGGGGCAATATCTTCGGTTACAATAAGCTGGACTGAACACACACAATTGGAGGATTTCCTCTTCTTTTAATTAACTCACTAAATCAAATTAAAAAACTCAGGGGGGGTATCAAAAGAAGTGTAGGCGTGACTGCAAACAAGATGTGTTTTGCCCAGTAAAAATCGCGGTGATATTTGAGATCAGCCATATTATTTCGATTTTCCAAGTTCGATATCTATACATGTTACAGTAGACTATGAGTGGTCACCCATATCCTATCGAGGAAGACAGAGAGAAGGGGTAACAAAAAACCAAAAGACACAGAACTATTGTTCAGGAAACATTTTCCAGTTGTTTATTGCTGGAATGTTATATTGTTTTGTTTATAGTGTAAACAAAAAAGCCAAGCGGAAAATGTGGCATCTCTATTGAATTCCGTTCTAATGAACCGCTCTCAACGACGGGGCCTCCCCACTATAAAATTATTCCCCGTTTTTTGTTACACAGATAAAAGAAAAATTATTGTCATCGTCCATTAACCGTCCTCGCTGAAATTGAAAATTGCTTCAAAGATATCAGGTGGCAATTTCTCCTAAACACGGGATACACCCCCTGTCGGTAGCGGCCTCATAGCTTGTTTTGTCTATAATTGATTAAATTTCGGAGCCCTCCGGGTTAGGCTGGGGCATAATAGTCTGAGAGGGGCCGCGGGGTATCATGACGCCTCGCAGGGGGGAAGGCGTTGGGTTGCTCGTAGCTATTGTGGATTGTTTCTCCGCTTCGCGAGGCCTGCTCATAACCGAGAGCGTTCTACTGGCTGCTCTGCATGCCGAACCCCCCCCCCCTCCCCACACACACACATACATACAGCAATTCACCCCCTAGATCTTTCTGTTTGCCACAAAGCTATTTATTTTTTATTCAAGGGAATTTCAGCGGTTTTTAATTTTAATTTCGAATTGCCCGTTTTTTTTTTCTTTCTTCCTCTCTCTCACTCTATTCTGTTCAAGTCTTCGAAAAACATAATTGAGATGTGCACGAAGGTGACAAAGCAGCGTTCGTAACTTGTTGGTCCACCGTGTCAATAACGGAGCACGTTAAAAGGAGTATTATATTACGGTTTTATTTTGTATTCAACCGTGCATTGTGCTGGGCATTGTATTCAGTTACCGACAACGCATCTTTACAAACACAGACAAAAAATAATACCAACAACAAAGACATACCTACAGAAAAGTTATACTACTGTTGCACTACACTACACTGCACTCGGGTTATCACGATGGCACAGGGAGCTTGTGGTGACGTAATGTACTGTTCAGCGACTTAATTAAGCCGGGCCTAGGGGCGTGTCATTTTTTTTTATTGAGGACACCGCCTCCTCCGATATCTGTCTGTCTGTTAGTCTTCATCTGTATGTCTGTTTGTTTGATGTGTCTCGATCACGGTTCACAACGGATACAAACGTTGCCATCTGCAGGAAAGATGTACAAATAGCGAGTCCAGACATCGTGGGATCTGGGGCCCGCCTACCGACCCCGGAAGAGTCATTTTGGATAGTAGCAGTGTATATTCTATTTAGAAGATTTGTGTTGAATTGCTTTGTTGCTTCTATTTTGTGCACCAATTGACATACCTAGTCCGATATATTATGTAAGGATTAGTTGTACATGTGCACCCACTCCCGCCCCAGCAGACACACACTCCGGTTGTTTGTGTCTATGTGTTACTGCAGTTGGTAACTGTTGGTGTCTGTGTCTTTATCTTTATCCCTGCATCGTTTTAACAAGTATTTACCTCTATCCTCGGTCTTGATTGGGTTTGTATTGTATGTGCAACATGTATACCATTATTATTTGCGCTGTGTCTATTCATTCCTATAGTTTACTATCACTCTGTGTTTGTGAATCTCATGTAGACAATATTTTGTTTTTAATCCAGGGCCGGGGTTGTCCATATCTGTATACTATGGGTGTTTGTGCCTGGGAAAACTGCCCATATGCCCATGTTAATCTGCTCTTACCAATCCACGAACGCCCCATGTCTTTATCACCCAATCTATCACACCATTTCGCCAGCCTCCCTTTCCCCCTCAATCTCTCTATATGTACTGTATTTCCTTCACTTACTTTCCCCTAACCCGTCTCTAGTCTTACCTCTTTTCTCATTCATTTACAACCTTTTCTCCGTCTCTGGATTTTAATCATGGCAAAAAGCTCGCCCCAGGAATGGAGACAAACAGTGCAAATAGTCGATGGGAGTGGGCTCGCCGCCCGCAGTCAACTCCCGATCAATAACTGTTAACTTAAATTTGACAGCAAGCGGCGAGGATGGCGGGCCCGGGAGGCCTACGAACGGTTCGCCTTTTGAGCAGAGGGTGATGCAGCCTTTGTAGGGCCCGTGTAGATTTTCCGATGTACGGGACTACACCACGGCCAGAAAACACAGCCAGCAATGTGTTCTGTGGGCTTAGGACGTGCTGTGATTTATGAAATTAATGTTACCTGTGACTCAAGTTTGCTTAAAACGAGGGAAGAGTGGTTGGAAATAAACAAGGGTTCTTTTGTGAGTGACGGTGCAGCGTGTTGATGAAGGAGATATCAAATGCTACCTTTCAAGAAGGGCCCAAATAGCAGATAAACCCAGCGGCGTTTTATTGTCAGTGCTTTTAGTATCATCCACTAGAGTTGAATTTGGTTACGGTCCGTACGGCTCATGTGTACAACGGGCACTATGGGGGAACCCGGCGATGAACAGAAACGAGGCAAAGAACCAGGATCGTCTTTCCATGCGCCGATCGATACCACAAAATGCATGACTTTTACAGGGGTAGACCGCTGGACTAGTACTGCAGCGGAGGCACAGCTCTTTTGGTGAGGGGCGGCCGCGCAGAACGGCGTACCTTCGGCTAATGTGCTCTTAGATTTCTCATAAACTTCTATTTGCCAGCGCACACTGGGACTCCTCGAGGGGAAGTGCATATATAAAACACAGAAGGCCCGCGGGCTGCTTCGGGAACTTCCAGATCATTTGCATAATATTATATTCATGATTTCTTAATTTCTGCAAAGCGAAGGACGAAAACCTGTTCACGGATTCAGCAGAGGTATTGCTTTAAGAACCAGCCAGCACCGACAAAACGTTGTTATTTGAATTCATAAGTGACTGTAGTTGCCAAGAGGAGTAGAGAAATAGGTTACATTGAAAAAAAATACTTTATGAAAGTAACTTTCTTTTTGGAAAATTACGACTTCAGTCGCATTTTAGGACCCTCGACACGTTCAAACGACAGAACCGATGTTTGGTGGCCAAAATGCTTCAACCTTTAAATATAGACTTGAACACAATGTTCTCCTTTACCTCTCAACATCATCCACAATAACGAGGTGAAGACAAGAGCTTGAAATGTTCCCAAAACCAGAGGAATTTAAACTTACATCAGTCGGTTCGCCCACTAATACCCCTTGAGTCCCGCGGATTTACCGGTAATAATACCTGTGCCTTGAACGGGGTAGAGCTTGACCAATTTATAAAAAAGCTGTGGCGACTTCTCCTTAAGTCTACCCAAGTGAAGCATCCCGACCTCTCTCTGTCTAATGTTAATGGCGCCATTTACAAGCGTAATCCTTTAAAATATTGTAAGCCATAAACGTCCGTGTAGACCCCATTGAAAGAATTCCATAAAAAAAAAAAAATCCTGACAGTCAAATATGAAACAAAACGTCAATTTTTGTTCAAGGTCCAAGAACACACCGTAGCTAAACAGTCCCACGGGAAGCTTTTTATTGTTCTGCGGTATTAGAGTGGATGAAATTTTGGTCCGAGGAATGAGGCAAAAATCACGTTCGCTGGGGTAATTTTCTCGGTTATGACGGGTTATCTACGACGGCGATCTTGTACAAGCATGTAGATGCAGATGTACAGGCGGGTGGGGGTTTTTGGAGTGTCATTACTCCGGCGACATGATGCAATGACATCGGCATTGCAACTTGGATACGATGTATGGGAAATGGCTACCTTGGGGGGTTGCTTTCCATGGCGTCACATTTACAAACTCGTGAAAACTCGTCACTCGTAAAACAAGGGGCCGAGTTTGATTCCCCATTTCAAATTGGTTCAATAAGGCAGAAGCCAAATGCCGGGAAAATTACGGTTTGCAGTCTATCAATTTACCCCCAAAATTCTTCTTTTGTTATTCGGTAGTTTCATTTAAAATCCAATTAACTCAATTATTAAGAAAGGTTGTTGTAGCGGTGTCGGTTTTTCCTCAAACTTGAATGCGTAAAGTAACGCCATTACCAAAATGAACGTGATACAAAGGTGTATTGTATTCGCTGGAATGATAGGTACATGAATCAGCAAATTACATCCGTCAGTACAGCATGTATGGCTATTTAAACCTGTAGGCCTAGACAGAACTGCCCAAGAGGGGCGCCCCTCTTAAATTGTTGAGAGCTAAAGTCCCGTAAAATGTCTCTCAGTACTAGTATGTGAAAAGCTTCTTCGTCAATCTGAACACTTCTTGCATGCACCGTCTCCACGACGGTGCCAACAAGATCAGGACCAAGTTTTCCCTCGTCCGTAAACACCTTCGCCATTTCCAACCCCCTTCTTTTCTTCCCCTGGTGCAAGCGAACACCATGTCCTACACTAAAAGTCCCCCGGGGTCTTCATCGGAACTCATAATCACCGGACACGTAGACACTTCCCCCGCCCCAAATTTGCTTCCGACTACCCCGTGCAGTCTGATTAAACTCTAAACGCCAAGCGTTTTCTCCAACTCCCGAGACTTCTGACTTGGAGAAGGAGAAAGAGAAAAAAAAACTTAAGGCTAAAAAACCAGCCCGGTGCAAGAACAACAAAGATGCCGTGACTTTCAGCCTGTTTCGTTGAGGGTGTTCTTCGGGACCTTTAGCCTCCTCGACAAGACTCGTCCCGGTTTATGATGGTCCTTTTACACGAACGAGGAGAAACGGGCAGCAAAGAGTCTCATCTTGGACCTGTGGCCCTTAAGGTTTTTTTTCTGACCCGGAGCAACATCTTACCAGTTTTACTCTCTTGAACATTCCTGGAGTTAATTAGAGTTAGCTCCGCTGTGGGCAATCTGTATTCGGGTAAATGGTCTTGTGTAGGTGTCTATCAACTCGTTCCCTCTTTTCACAGGTTATTAATCGTCCCTTGGTCTTGGCTTTTGCCTTTATGCTTCAACGACCTGCGTACCTCGAACCTCTCCTCTTCCAACGGTTGACTCTTATTGGAATTATAAGTTTGTTAGAGAAAAGCTGAGTATCGAGGGAAGGGTTGCACCGACTTTGAATCCGGTTATTCTTGATACAGGCAACTTTGCGGCAACCAGTCATATACTGAATGCAAAAGGAACACTTCGGTAGAACAAGATACATTTTTTTTCTAAAAGTGTCTTAATATCCCCCCACCCCCCAATTGCAAATTGAAATGTGTTTTCGTCTTGGCGAGATTCACTGGAACTGGTTGCCTGTGAATAATTGTCTGCTGTAAAATCTTCAAGTCAACATAGCCCTCCTCCTTGAAAATGAAAGTTCTGTCTGAGAAAGTGCATTAATAAATTGGGTTGTGAATTCAAATTCAGCAAAAAATAAAAAAAGTGGAAATGGGATATCAACTTCATCATGGACACCCTTAAAGTGAGAGAGAGAGGGGGGAGTGGGCGTCTTAATGTGAACTGAGGCTTCCCTTTCATCTTGGTTTCTACAATGAACTGACTTGTTTATGGCGACAGCTTGTAAGGCTTTACGTCCAAGCGATCTATTGCAAAACTAAATGAACACACAGGTCGTCGGTTTAAAAGACCGAAGAAGCAAGACGACCCCCTCCCTTTCAATTTCCCTCAAATTTGACATGCCCGGTCACGTACGAACATGGGAGTCGTGGCCGGCATTAGACAGAGATAGATACACCGCGCTGCTCCCGGGGTAAAAAGAAGAAGGAGAAGAAAAACCCAATGGTGGCAAAAGGGGCTCAAGGCTATTGCCGATTGGTGTTACACCCATTTAACTAGTCGGGGCTTATGTCACTGTGAAAAGACAAGGAAACAGTTGCAGTTTCAATTGAACGTTTTCAACACGGAGGATGCAACTGTGTGAAGCCAGTAAGTGTTTTTGTCAGATCGGTAATGTTTTCGACCCGCGGCAATCTATGACAATTTTTTTTTCTCCTTTCGAAAGGTCCAAGAAGACAATATAGCGATGAAAAGTTAGAAAATAGGACTTTCCGGTTTTCCTTGAAGAAGTTGCACAAGGTTATAGGATTATATATGGACTGTTTGTGTTCTGACACATATTCGGTGGCGAAAGCCAAACAAGCGTGGCTTAAAGCCCCTTGGGCCTTCTTTACGAAAAAGAGAAAAACACGGTTAGGCCTGTCTAAGGTTACAGTTAAAACACTCAAGGAATATTAAGCATGAAAGGTTTGAAGTCACATTACAAAAAGGGGCGTAACTTGCAGTCAACAACTTTGATGCATGGAGAGTGAAGCCCACTCAGATTGATAGAACGCCGAGACGAAAATGTGAAGACAAAAAAATTCGATCCTTTTCGTAGTGATCTATCATGGTCTTATCTGTTTATGCTTGACGGCCGACGAGAGCAAGCTCTAATTTACGTGCTCAAAACTAGGTTTCCAGGCCAGTTAAAAAAATCCATAGGACCTTATAAGCTTGCGTTTTGATCGTATTTTTGGCCAAGATATGACGGGTGTGGGTGAGAACGAAGCCCTTCCCGTTCCTGTGAGGCATTCGCTGGGGAGAGGACCTCCTTCGATTCAGGCCACTGCGGTGCGCGTGCGCAGACACAATGGCTGCCAGCCCCCCGATCCCCGTCTGCCCTGCCGAAACAGAGAGATTTTGACGGTAACTGAATTTGAAACGAGCGGGGGGCCCCGCGTAATGGACGGACCCGGTTCACGGGCCACAACTGTTGCTGGCCGATCGTTCGGATTAGTTCATTAATGTCTAAAATTTCGTTCATTCCGCGCGCAATTAGATCAAGGCATCGATCAGGCAAAATGGCGGGAACGCGATATGCTGCTAGCAACAATTTCGCGCTTTTTTTTCCTCCCATCGCAAAAAAAAATAAGCAGGGACAAGATAACGTCTAGCAGACACTGAGACCCGCACTGACAAATAAATCTAGGCTCCTCGAAGAATTAGGGGGACGGAATAAAACGATTTTTCTGGCCTACTTCTCGAATATTTTTCTCTCAAACATTTGATATGCTCTCTGGAGTAAACTCGACTCAACATCCCGGAAACTTTTAGCCGAGAGCCTTGGAATACCGGACACTGGCAACGACTGGAACACCGGCTACGCATTTCCACACACACAGCAATCCTGAATGACTTTACACTGGGGCCATGGGCTGGTGGTGGTGGTGGTGCAGTACGATTGGCGTATTATATTAAACACTATATAATGTATCGACAAAAGAATTACCAAGTATGCCCGCCACAAAGAGTTAATTACTTGCATATTTTATAATATGGATGCTACTGTGTAACAAGTCTGCTTGTTATCTTAGTGACGGACACTTTTATACGATCCTCTTCCCATGTCCGACGTAATGGTTAAGTGTTTGATGTATGTATAACTCAACTCAGAGTGCCCGCCCATCGTGGTTGTAATCCCCATGACGATGTTAATCAGCACGCTTCGGCGAGCATTAAAAGCGGCCCGGATCAATTAAGTCATATTACCCATCAAAGGGTCTTCAGACGTCGTGTTTTTCTTGCGAGGGAGGATCCAATAGACCCCCGTCCACAGTTGAAACTTTAACCATACCCGACAACACAAAAAACCTTTAGTATTCTTGGCGCGTTTTCTTGTCCTCTTCAATGGGCGAAAAGAAGGGCCTTTGTGGATATCTACCACAGAAGCACGATCAGAACAACGTGTAGTATAGAGCGGCGATTGTTTTCGGGGTAGCAATTTGACTTCTAAAGTAATATCAAGGCCGCA
Organism: Pycnopodia helianthoides; assembly: GCA_032158295.1. Taxonomy (NCBI): domain Eukaryota; kingdom Metazoa; phylum Echinodermata; class Asteroidea; order Forcipulatida; family Asteriidae; genus Pycnopodia; species Pycnopodia helianthoides. The sequence continues at coordinate 12,101,298 of CM063252.1, read as the reverse complement.
TGACATCACCGCAAACCTCCTTTGTACGTTAACTCAAGTGTTTTCTTTAAAAACAAATATATTTATGGGGGAAAAAACACACTTCAAAAGTATAACTTTTCGGACTGGCGTCACCTGTGTTCAATAATGTACGAGCAAAACGTACGGTGTCCTCGAAACGCCAACCTTGGGCTAACGTGTGGGGGACACCTCTGGGAAGGAGGTTGTGCTTAACATGGACACTTAAAAATCAACGCCTAATCATTAACACATTCAAAAAGGGTGTGCTCCTTTTACCGTCATGAATAACACACAAGACCTGATCATTTTACACCATCTGAAACCTTACATAGTTAAGTTATTGGAAGAGCTAGTTTTAACGGTTTACAAAATACAGTCAGCATTATTTTCATTACATTTTCATTTATTCTGGTTGTGAAGCCAATGACTCTCAGAAAGCGAACTTAATCACTGTACTAGCCAAGAACCCCATGGAGAGAAGACAAGGAAGGAAGATTCAGTTTTAGGTGTGGGAGGAAAACCCAAGAGAATTATTCCAGGGAAAACCCACGCAATCAGGTAGGGACTGAAACCCCAACCCACATAGTGTATAAACCATCTCGTGTGTAAGAATTCAAACCTGTGTCCTAGAGGTGGAAGGCTTAAACTGTACAATATGTCAATCCAGGGATTTTACAAACTGGGGAAATTCGGGGGCAGGGGTCTTACAAAACTTAGTATCAACCAGTTGATATCTTGCTATGACCACATAATGAGGGCTACGATAATTGGAATCAATACACAGTGGTGTGCTTACTAACAGTTTTTATGTTACACTGATACCAGTTGGGATCAACAATCCACATAATTGTTAAAGTTTAAATATCTGTACTTGGCATTCATCAAGTAATATTTCAAGCATTAAGCCCCACGGTACTATTGTAGGCTAAGTAAGAGTGCAGAGCATGGTCCCAAATCAAGTTACAACTTCATTTCTCAGAACTGATTTACCGAGGACTGTTGTGCGCAATCCAATCTGATGCAAGACACCGCGCAAAAAAAAAACACACTAGAGTTTGCTGTGCTATCTACCTACGATAGTTTTACCCCTTCGTTGATCTGACATGAAAGTAATGTAATTACACGACCAGAAGACAAATAAAGTGATCTCGGAAAACATCATTCCCCTCGCGGCGAGACAAGGGGGTAAAGTGTTCACTCTGTCTTTTTTTCCCCCTGCTTCTTCTTCTGCTTCTTCTTCTGCTTCTTCTTCTTCATCTTCTTTTTTGACACGGCGTGTGGGAGCAAGGAAATTTCTAAAGTTGTTGCGCGGTCACATAACGCTGGCCAGAGGTTTTGGGCATGAATTATGCATGAGAGTGGGGGAAAAAGGGGGTTGCTGATGTGCAGGGAATCCGCACACGATAAGCCAGTGCGCGCTGCGGAGAGATGGATAACTCCGCTGGTAATGACACAAGATCGCCAGCCCCCCCCCCCCCAACACCACCGCTTCCCAAACGGGAGATTGTATCTTGCTCTCCCGATAAATCTGAGACGAGATTGGAGGGTCTTATCGATATCGAAATGTGCATTTATTTCTGCAGGGAGGGGGGTATCTGTGCCGGGAGACACCTCCAGTACAAAAGACGGGAGGAGGGAGATAAACGCAAAGGCAAAAACAAGCTGGAGGATGGGTTACAGAGAGAAAATGCCGCCATGATATAGTCTACAGAGAGATGGGGGGAAAAGGGGGGTTAAAGGATAGAGGCAATGACGATGAGTCGAATAACATAGAGAGGGGGGGAAAAGTGGGCAAAGAAATAAGCCGACATGAGGAGAACTATCACGTCTTGAGACTTAGGAAATCCAGCCAGACATCACGATACCCAAACGGGGCATGTTGGACAACATTGACTGATTTCATGCTAGTGTGGGCGTAAGCTGCAACAGCTGCAGCACATGGACATCTTAAAGGGGGGAACATTGGGGTGAGAAGGTGTCAAAGAAGTTTTAAAGTTCACGCGTACTCACAACTCGCATGATCACGATCACCACAACTCTGCCCATAACAATTCACATGTAGAAACCGTCTAGACACATACACATTGTTATTTCGTTCGTACCTATTCTCTCTCTCTCTCTCTCTCTCTCAGAAAATAAATGTTTTGAATAGTTAATGTAGAAGTGTATTAACCAATGATTTCTAATCGAATCAGGAAATGTCAGTATACAACGAAACCAATACTGGCCCACACTAATATCAACGGGACCAAACACATTTTGTGTTTAAAAAGAAGAAGTTTGCATGCAAGCGTGGTGTGCGCAATATAACACTTCACAGTTCTGAATAAATGACCATGGTGCAACAAAGCCCCAATAGTTTTTAATGAAACATTGACCACAAGTCGCAAGAACAGAAATATAGTTTACAATGTTCACAGCTTCATAGATTCGATAATGCTGCCTTTACGAAGCGTGAACTAATAGACCTTATGCATTGACGTCATCACGCCGCCATCTTAGACGAGTAAAACGACGACGAAACAATGCAGACGTACAGCTATAGACCTTTCTATTACGTCACAGCCTGAGTTTTTGTCAACCAAGGTTGGAAAACTAAAGGAAGCCAAAAATGCAAAGCAAAAACAGGTTGCCACAGTATGTAACAATGCTAAACAATTTTTTATTTTTAAGTGCTGAATTGGTTGGAAACAAAGCAACCAATCATGGAATGTATTTTTTTAACATTTATTTTAATGAAAGTTTGCAGAATATGTTGAATTTGTTCACAATATCTGTAAACACGATTGGATGTTTTGCTAACATTCGTCCGCCCGTGCCACCAGCGCGGTTTGTTTATCAACAATGGAAAGGTCTGTACGCACATCGGCACCGAATGGACCAATGAGCAACCTCCATGACCTCAACTGAAGGTGCATTACTCCAGTGACGCCATGTTCTAAGATATTACAGTTGAAATTGCATGCATCATTCGTTCAGTACGACAGTAACCGAACACCGATTTCCTAAAATGTTAATCTTTTTCTGGAGGATTATTATGACCGGTATTTATTTATTTATTTTTCAAAAAGGAGTTTGGAAATATGATATCATTGGTTGTGCAGTGATCTATAGAAGCACTGAGCAGGTTCGATTGCAGACCATTTTTTCCCCTTCTACCTGCACACCCAATATGAATGCACCCCCTAAAAAAAGCGGGTTAAGACGCGACAGGGAATAAGATATGTGATTCTCGACTCCTCATCATTAATTTCAAGGATGTGAAGAAGAAGAAGATAAAACCGAGGTGGAGGAGGAATCACAAGTCAGTTCCCTCCTTGTCTCCGCGGTGTGCTGTTTACAAACAATCAATCGCCGTTGTCAAAACACAGCTAGGAGAGGGAGATGGGCAGAGTAAAGGAAAGGCCCCTCCCCCCCCCCCCTCCAAAAAAGCCGCCTGCAATTATGTAGACATTGTCGCCTCTCCCCGTGCGTCAATTTAGACCGTTAAGATCCGATTTTCTGTTGCCTTATGACAAGAGAGGGGACGGACACACATCGATGGGCCATGAATCATCCCGCGACAGTTGTGTACACTCTTCACATCCTGGTTACACCAACGATAAAGAACTTGGCCCCGCCGCCGATTTAGCTACAAGAGAAGCAGGCCGCCGAGTCAGCGCGATCCATCTTCCTATTATGGAGGCCCTTCTCCTTTTTTCTCTCTCTCCCTGCCCAAAGAACTTTGCAGTAATTGGACGGCAAACAGAGCGGCCCGGCTTGTGCAAACTGGCCAAGTGCTCACTGCGAGTGTCAAAAGCTCGCAAAGTGAGGCCGGTTGAAGAGGGTGCGGATACCGCTGTTACAAATAGGCCCACTCAGACCCTCTCTTTCACCCTCTTGCCCGGCTTCCGTTCGCTGGAGCAGACGCCCCTTAAGAGTTGAAGAGAACAACTCAGCTGCCCCCGTATCGAGCATTAGCAAAATGCAGGCATACCTCAATGACTTCATGAATTCTCGATAGCTCTTTAATAGGTGTTGTACAGTGCGCAGTGGAGAGGGGCCCCCACATTCTAATTGAAGATCGAACGTTCGGTACGTTGAGGAGAGGGGGAGGTAATGGAGGGGTGTGGGTGTAAAAAGTTCCCGGATGACAGGAACATCAAAAGGTGTTTATTCAAAAGATGATTAGAAACGAACGCAACAATTCCTTTCCCAAAATGGAATGACCAACACTAAATTTAATATAAAAACACACTAGTTGTGTTTCTCTCATGTTGAAAGAATTCATGCCACATTAAGGATGTACTTGAGCCGGCGCTTTGTTTACTTTGTTATCATCTGTTGTTACCTATTTCAACTGCTCTCTGTTTCACACTTTATTTCTACATGTAATATTTGTCATGTCAAATAGATGTGCGGATTATATGAAGATGAACTAAGTTTAATGTAGCAAGGTAGATTTTTTAAAGTCATGAACCGGTGCAACGTTTTTCACAAATTATACAAAGTATGAAAGTGGTATGATAATAGTGGCGCTGGTCGCTGTGTTCATTTCTTGCCCGGTTATTGGCAAAATTCTATTAACTCCGCGAGTTGCGCCGAATTCTCCCTTCTACTGGGGTCTTGACAGGCACCATCAGACCGAAGAAGAAGAAGAAGAAAAGAAGAATCTCCACTCACTCGTCATAACCCTAAATTCGTTTTATACCTATAACCACGTCACGCATCGATCCAGCGTAACCTTAGCCCCATGTTGTCTGTCAAACTCGGGAGTTTTGGAGAGTTCGCTCGATCAGCGGCTAGCTCGACCTGAAATGGGGACGAATTGATCGGCGGCCGAACTCAATCCCCGGCGGAGCATCTCGGGTTCGCCTCCGTTAGAATCCCTGCCCGCGTTATCTAGATTTCGCTTCCAATCAGGCCCCTGTAACGGGAACCGCTGAGCGAGATATAGGCGCAAGTTAATCTTCTGAGACAGGGCGGGCCAAATTACTAACGATTGGCTTCGCCCGAGTTTGCCAAACATCCTTAGTGTGAAGATGAGAGGGTGGACGATAGATTTGGTTCAATCGTGTTTGGGGGGGAAAGTGCGCTAAAAGTTCGCAATGTTGATTTCTTAATTATCCGATGAATGGAGGTTCCCTTCAACCCCCCCCCTTCCCCTTAACAGAGCTTCAAAACGGCTAATATAGAACAAAGATAAATAGCACATCCGTTACTTGCTTTGTAGGCAGAGCTTCCTCGCAGGTGTACAGTAACACTTTCAGTAGAGTCGAGAAAAGCCTGTACGGGTGCGTAACCCAACAGTGAGCGCTTGCTTCTTGCTGAGCCCTCACGTTTAACGGAGATATCTCTCTGTTTGTCGTGGCCTTTTGTGGAGCGAGCGTACAATGCGCCTTTCCTGTGCCCCAACTGGTGAATTGCAATTAATACTTCGATAACCAAAGACCATAGGTGCTTTTCCTTTCGTCTGTGTCCGTGGACTCAGGTTCGAGTTCCATCTTGGACCGTATAGCCATTCACATCTATCTGCTTTTCAAACCATTATAAGGCTGGTTTACGGCCCATTATCAAAGCTAGAGACGCCTATTATAGGTTCTGCAGGTATTATTATCCCCTGGTTTTGAACTCAACAGCAAGACATACAAACTGTTGCACGGCAATGTATGACTATACCCAAAATACCTGTGCCGCAACGACCGTGCTTAAAAAAACGCTATTAAAATCAAAATAGTTACAACATATAGCCTAGTCTGTGAGCCTTCAAAAGTAGTTATTGCAAGACTTAAAAATTGCTGATACCTGCGACGATTTTAAATAACACCACACCTTTCTGAATTACCAAGCAGACCTCAACTAATGTTTCGTGAAGCTGGCGGCGTGCAAGGCAACCTGCACATGACATTTCATAGTTGTTACCTTTTTTTCCTTCTTTTTTATGATTTTTGTTTTCATAAGGAATATTAGGACAGGCTCTTCCTGTTCGTACTGTTATATCAGTGATTCTGATTTCTCTTTTCGTGCAATTGACGGCGTCCAGATAAACAATCGCTGAGGGTTTTATGTGTTCAAATATATACATATATTCTTCTTCTTTTTATGATAATAATAATAAAAAGGACTATACATAACACACAACACGCCTGCCTCCCACAAACTTGTTTTTTAAATTAGAGTTTTGTTGTCCTACATTCTGCCCTTCTTCAGTTCGAGTTCTGTTTCATTAACAAAAGGGGACAATTAGTGACAGTGCAATTGTTTCGCCAAAGAATTGAGCCGAATCTCAGCGAAACACTGCTGGATCGTCTCGTGTTGCATCTTCTGACCGGATCATTCCTGACTAACCTACGCTCCCTCCGACGTCATCAGAAAGGTCACGAGTTTTTACGAGCGTGAGGGGTGCGGCATAAATTTGCCGGGTCATGACCTTCGAAGTCGATATGAAATACGGCTCCACTGTATTTTTGGCGGGAAACATGATGGTGTTTACACGCTGTCACCGGCATTGCGATCGTTTTTCACCTGTGACTTTCGTTTATCCATTCACAGGTGCATTCCGAATTGGCACTTTTGTAAAGTGTTATTATTAATTTTGGTGAAGACGTTAACAATAATATGCCCAACTTCCTTGAAAATAAGTGCACTCACTTCGGCGACGGACTACAAAGAGCTTGGAACAATAGGTTCAAACATGTGTTGACAATATTTAAAGACGTAGCTTTGTTGTCGTAAATCATCCCTATTGACACTATACAAAATAATAATAATAATAATAAATACAAAAAAACTATCAACCATTATTATTTGGTTTTCAATGTAAGCATTGGCTAAATGACAACTGTGAGAAAAGCTCGCTTAAAATGTGACGGCTTGGAACCCAAACGCAGTGGCGTTGTGACGGGGAGCTGGGTTCATGGAGCGTAACTCCTGCTCTGACATTCCAGAATTAAAGGTATCACCATTTTTAGTTCTGAGAGTAGTTTGGAATTTTGGTCGTGGAGATATAAACAGAATAAGTCACTGCTGCCGCAATGACACTGTCTCCTGCAAAACATCAGATGCCCTATTCTCACCACAATGTACCTCAGTCTTCAGTGTTTTTTTGAAGTTGGTGCATAAACCGGAAGAAGAAGACATTATCACAAATGTGCAACATCTGGAACCGAACGTTTCTACACTGGTAACCACACGCTGCAAACACTGGGATGTTAAACTCGTTCTCTTGGTATCTAATTTGTGACAACATCGACACGGTGTTCATTTCACCAGCGATGCCGTAATGTGATCTAACACCGTGACGGTGTTGTCACATTATTATAGATACCATGAGAATCAAATTTACATCTCAGTTATAAATGATTTGCAGTGCAGAAGGAAGAAGAACCAAAACTAGATTCCAAGGCATCTAGACTTTGTCTCCACCGGCCGTAACTTCCCCTAAGAATGGAGCTCCATTCTTGGGACTTGTTTTTATATAATGATGCAATGGACGTCTAGATTTAGGTACACCGCCTTAACAACTTCAAGCTATAGTGTTGTATTGGTACACTGTGTTGTACATTCACCATCATTGCAAACCCCTCAGCCACATATCATCGGTACGAATGCAGTTAACTAGACAGCTATGTCAACAGCCTCTAAGTTATATCATTCGATACATTGCCACCCCGCAACTGCTAGTTTTCTGCTAGTATTGGGTGACAAACTGCGAAAAACTCCGCATGTCCAGAGTTCTTCTAGCCCACATAGTTTCCCGGAGTAAAACATATCATGTACGGTGGGCCTCCACCGAGCACACCCCCGGAGGGACGTGGCCGGGGTAGTTTGCCCGAGTTTGTCCCCCAAACTGGACCCGCGGTTATTTGCACCGCATGCCTGTGTCGTACAATGGCCTGTAACTGAACTTTTACAAAATGGAGATACCGCAAACTTGACGGTGATCTCCAATAAAAACTTACGTTCACTTCGTTTTGTAATAGTTAGTAACTTCAAGAAACAAACAATTCCGTCTTTCTCTGCTATAGATATCTACCGTATTCACACAAGTGCAGTTTCATGTTGAAGAATTTCATGTATAAATTGCGAGACGAATGTACCAACCATTCAGTAAAATCAGAAGGGTCATATAAAAGCCGACAAATATAATCGTTTAGTAAGGAAAACGTATTGCAGATACGGTTTACCAGGGTAAAATTTTATACTAGATAATTTATACATTGCTCTTGACTAGTTCCAGGACAGTGTAAAGCATTAAGATTTCGTACTGCCTACAAGATTGATAAACTTCGGGCCTTGACATGCTACTTTTTTAAATGACGATTAGAACCTTCGGATGTATTTGCTAGAAGAAAACAAATCATTGCAACTTAATAAAAAAAAAGTGTTGTCTCTTGTGTTCTAAGCAGAATGGGTAAAGTTTGCGTTTTAGAAAAACAAATAAAGCCTACCATTACCAACACTGTCAAGTACAATCGTTTTTTAGTGTAACCAAATCTAAAGTCAATTGTTTCCCGAGTGCTAAATATTTCCATGACTTTACAACTCAAGTGTTCATGGAAATGTCTTGACCCAAGGTGCCCAAATTAAGCGTGACGACAGTTGCAAGCACGACAACAACATTTATACAAGCATCAGTGTGTCTTACAATACACAATGATGTAAATAGCAGATTCTCCGAAAATGACGAATGACAAAGTGGAAGTACCAAGGTAGGAAAACCAGATGTAATGTCTTCATCACTTAACACCAAAAAGTAGATTCTTGAAAACGATCCCGAACAACGAACATAAATCTCGTCAACGCTGGCAATTTAAGGGGTGTTTAAAAACCACAGTATTCATCATTGGTAAGCTGGGAGGAAGTTTGGTGTTTTTACAGTGGCATAACCTTTACCCCAACGCAATCAACAGCTGGTTTGTTTGAGGTTTTTTTTTTCTTCTCCAAATCAAGGCTCAAAATTCAAACGAGTATTTTACAGCGCACGCAAGAATGGAAAAAAGGGATTTATTTTTTTTAACAAGAATAACTTCATTGTTATGATATTGTCATAATCAACTTCCGTTTCCAAGTTTTGACCAACTAAATGCTTTCAATCTTGACAAGGAAAAGTTTAACGGAAATATTGCATGTCTCGTTTACTTACTTACTTATTAATGTATTTACTTATTATATAATTTCATTATTCATTTATAATTAGCAGCAAGCATAATATAAGGTTTGGATGGTTTAGGAAAATACTCAAAAACAAAAAAACAAAACATCCCGATTTGATTTTTGAAATATTACTTGATTTTTATTATTTTATTTCTCCATCATTTTAAGTGTGGCTTTTGCTGGTGGATGCATGACATTAAAGTTCTCTGGTATTTTCTAAAAATAAGTAATCACAGCAAAGCGACATTCCAAACTAGCTTGATATTAGCAAACTGCGTCGGCTCATAGCAGAAAACACTTATAATACCAAGAAAGTCCCAGTCAGCTTAGAGCAGAAAGGACTTATAAGACCAGGAAAGTCCCAGTCAGCTTAGAGCAGAAGGACTTATACGACCAAGAAAGACACACTCGGCTCAGGGGAGAAAGGACTTCTACGACCTAGAAAGACCAGTCAGCTCAGAGTAGAAGGGACATATAAGACCAAGAAAGTCCCAGTCAGCTTAGAGCAGAAAGGACTTATAAGACCAAGAAAGACACACTCGGCTCAGGGGAGAAAGGACTTCTACGACCTAGAAAGACCAGTCAGCTCAGAGTAGAAGGGACATATAAGACCAAGAAAGTCCCAGTCAGCTTAGAGCAGAAGGGACATTATAAGACTGGAAAGACCCAGTCAGCTCAGAGCAGAAGGGACTTATAAGACCAAGAAAGTCCCAGTCAGCTTAGAGCAGAAGGGACTTATCAGACCAAGAAAGTCCCAGTCAGCTCAGAGCAGAAGGGACTTATCAGACCTGGAAAGACCCAGTCAGCTCAGAGCAGAAGGGACTTATAAGACCAAGAAAGTCCAAGTCTGCTCTGAGCCGACTGGGTCTTTCCAGGTCTTATAAGTCCTTTCTGCTCTAAGCTGACTGGGACTTTCTATGCCTTGTAAGCTCTTTTTGCTCTGAGCTGACGAAAGATTTCCTCAATTACAGATAAGAAGTGTCAAACAGCAATCGGTTTAATACTAATCAAAGATGATTTTCAAATGTCATATGATTTGTTATGAGCAATCGAATCAATACTAATTTGCCATGTAGCAAATGTGATCTAAAAAAACACAAATCACGTACGCGTCAATACAAACTCTGGGCAGCTCAGATTAGACGTTTGTGGAAATCGGATCTGTGGCGCACACTGCCGATACAGTGACGTCATAATACCCAAACATCGCGCACGCGCATGCTTGACGCAACGCCCGCCGTGTAGCACCTGCGTGCCGATGACACCCAAGCTTGCTCGCTCTCTTACATAATGCAAGACAAGATGGACGGCCCAACCACTCGGTCAAAACAAAACCATAACTCGAGTTTACGAGGTAACAAGTTGTTTCGCATGCTCGCAGTCCTACCCGCAACATTCTTTATATGTGAAAACATGTGCACATTTTCTGCTATATCCACAAAATAATTTATTCAAAATTATCAAAAATTGAGATGAATTTTTTATGAAAATACCTGCCCCATTTTTTGTCCTTTGTATTTTTGTTTTACTTGAGAACATATGCAATACATTTAGCATGAAGTTCCGTACGCCTTATCAACTTCAAGGGAGGATCCATGGTTTTCTTTGTGTATGTATAAATAAGAGGGCAGATACACACTACAATGATTGTAGCGGCATGAGAACTAAGACATGCTGACAGGTTTTGCGAAATTGTTGAATATGACACACTGCTAAAATAGTTTGAGCAGAATCAGTTAGAATGTGGATTAAAGTTCGTGTAACTTTTGATCTAGGGGGAGCGTATATGAACTGTGCATCGCAAAGCCTACTACAGGGAGGGTTTCGGGGCCCGCTCAAGGACCCCTGAAATCTTTTGAACATGAAGACTCTCTCTAGAACATTATTGACCTTCGTTCTGAAGCTCAGTTGATTTTAAGTTGGTGTTTTTAACAATCGCATTGTCACATGATTCAGCATACGAATTTACAACGCTATAAGTGTATGACAATAACTGTACAAACCATTTTATTTATACACAAAGTAACAATGATTTTATTATATTTTATAAAATGATGTACAGTATGTATGTGCTTAGTTTAGCTATGGGAAATTTATCTTTCATGAATGAAGTACTGTATAAGTTCCATTTCAAACCCTTTGGTGGTGAATTTTATTGGATAATTTAAAAAAATTATTTAAGAGTATAGTCTCATCGACATGAATATATTGTTTCTCAATTCGAAATTCGGCCAATCAACGTGGCATCTATACAAATAGAAATTAAAAAACCTTCATCGCGGCATTCAAAACAATCCCAAGGGGGGCTGGAACGAAGAAATAGTCTGGCTCCTGTATGTACGGTTGCATTTGTGTGTTCTTGATTGCTATCGAACACAAGGAACATGACCAATATGGCGACAGCTTGACAAGCAATGTCTGAGGTTGCTGACTGATATAGCCGTGGATATACCATACCTCCATATTTCCCTATTGGAGAAATGACAGATGTACAATGGATGCATTGTGCAATCCCCAATAGCATACTTCTAGGTAAATATCGCCACTTTTAATCTTGACCTTCGATAAATCCCAAAGTTCCTTAAAAAAGCATTTTATTTGGATACTGGTAAGTTAATTCAATTAGGCCCTGTTTATGGCTATCAGTCGACTGAATAGAGCAACCAGTATACAAACATTCGGGATGAACATCGTATAGAGAGATGGGAACTCTATTGTCTTTGCGGGACTTTGTCCAGTTTAGGGGTATAGCCTTGTAGCCTATATCACAAGGGGTAACGGTACGGATACACAATGCACGGTCACGGCTGCCGTTGGGTCTCCCAGGACCCACCGTACCGAAGCCACGACTCTAATCCCCGGGAAGCCGATTCCAGTCTACCCCTCCCTCCCCTTTAGAAATCCGGGGGTCCGCTGGGAGAACTCCTAAAACGGTAGATAATGCATCACTTAGTGAGACGGAGCGACTGCAATGAGCCGGCTTGGGCAAGGTTACTGCCGTGTTTCGGCCTGTTAGTTGAATCATGGGGGTTGGCGATTTGATACAAATGCGATTGTACGGAGGAGGGAAGGGGGGGGGGTTGGATATGCCGTGCCTGTTACAAACTTGTCCCAGGTTACAATTGAGCATTCTGAATGCTGTCAATCAAAACCAAACCCAAATCCATAAAAGGACAACAAAAGAGGAGGATTCATCGCCAGACATCCAACCGTACCATTGCTTTAACCGATGTTGTCACAAACTGATGATGCAGAATCCTTTCTAACATCTTTCAACATTCTTACCGCCAGTGTAAACATAATGATGCCTCATTAACCATATCATTATAAGCACTACTTGAACATTTGACAGCACACACATACAAAGTATCTTCAAGGCCTCGATATTACATAGCTCGGTCAACTTTTCTGTTTTCAATTATAGCTAATCATATAACAATTTATAATTAAGTAATAAACCACAAGGGAGTACAGATTTAGGGAATTAAATAGCTTGGGGTTGTTCAACTCTCAAATAATTTACAATTGACTTTAGATTCATGAAGAAGAAAAAAAAGATCTGTAACATTTCTTTAGAACCGTTAGCAGTCACTGACAAACAAGACAAAACAATCACAAACAAAGCCCTTTAGTCCCGTTCGTAGTATTCTTACACTGAGAAAACGCACATTTTTTACTTTGAATGTTTTCTTTTCCCGTATACCTGAAATCATGCCTGTATTTATTTTTCTACCCCCGATCCCCTCCTCCTCCCCTGAATCATGGCAAATATTTGTTCGTGTCGAGTTAGGGTGTTTGAGATAAGAGTATAAGCGAGGGAGAGAGAGAGAGAGGGAGAGAGAGTGAGAGAGAGTTTGTTTTCTGACTGTATACGAGAGAGAATGTGCGCTTGTGTTGATGTGTAAGGAATCGCTGCTCTGTCCCGGAACACGACGGGGCTATTACCGTCTCGGGTGACGGGGGCCGGGGACGATGAAGAACGACAGGGCCGGACGGACCCGGGGTTTGGGAAAGAACGGGCGAGTTTGGCCATAATGTTTGGTCATCAATTCAACTCTTTTTTTTTTTCTTCTTTTTTTTTTTTACCGCAGCCCACTTTTCACAAGATTTTGTGCGTGTGAGCCACCATTAGGTATTGACACTGTGCTTTAGGTGATGTCGATGTGTTTAAGTGGATTTTCGTCGCGTGCATTTCTGAGGTCATAAATACGCAAACACTATTGTGCAAAAGCTTGAAAGACAAACGCGTTGACCCAAATTCGCCTTTGTACTAAAAAAAAAAAAATAACACATAAAATGGGTTAGATCTACGTACAAAAAAAACCTTACACAGTCAGATTTCCTTGTGGTTAAATATTTGATTAAAAATAACAAGGCAATAAAAACGCTTGGAAATATTATACTCATTGAACAAGATACCGGTTCTTCATTTTGTTGTAGTTCTCGCTTTATAAACATCAAACACTCATTTCAAAAACCGACCTTTGGGGCTGCTTTATCATACACTCTCACGCAGATTTCAGTGAATCGACTATTTTGATAAACCGATTAGCGAAAATCGTTAAATCAGTATCGATGAATGCACTGGATTTTTGTTAGGCTGCAGGTTGCGTTGAGAATGTAGACAAAAACGATTCTTGGAGATAAAGTAATCCTCATGATGGGTGTCGACCGACGCACATAAACACAGTCATGTGACTTTTACAGTTTGACTTTGCAGTGAAACACACCTCCCCACTCTTACAAAATTCGAACCAATATAAAAATACAACCTTGTTCATGAACTTACCAATGAGGTTCCATGGCAATTAAACAATCCCACTAAAGTCTCCTTTACACTCGTTAAATCCAAACACAGTGCAGAATTTTGACTTTCTAAATGACAATCCTTCCTCCAAACCACCCGTCTTATATTAACAGCCAGCCCCGAAAAAGAAAAAAAAAATACATCGTGACAAAATTAAAATTCTGCAAAAACTTTCTCTTCACAATAATCTTTGACCAGTTATGGATGCGTGGCAGCGCAAACGAGTAAATCGTGCCGTTCGCGGGTATTGTCTTGCCCGGTAAACCGGTGTTTATCACGTTTTGTCCCCACCGGTTTGTGGGCGCTAGCACGGTGCGTTTTTCAGGCCTTTGTCCCAGTCTGGGATCTGGACGTGTCCCCGACTGAAGATAACCACTTTCGGTAAAGGGGGAACCCGCTACTACTAGTGGGGAGGGTTTCAACCCGAGTCTGTTCCCACGGGAAATGGTTACTAGTGGCTAATGAACACAACAGAGTATCAACTGTTTTCATTCGAGGTTGAATCATCGTCAATAATTTGCTTAGAAAAACCGAATACATAATATATTGGCAGCTCTAGTGCCTGCGAACGACACCAATTGCCGTAGTTCCGTCATTCTGTAGTTTTATGATGGGCGCGATACCGGTATGATTGCAACAAGAGATACCACTCGAAACAACACGATCCCGTGGTTTACAACCACCCTGCTTGGATGACCACAGCACATTAATTAGGCTTCATCCTCCCTACATTTACACACATTGCGATTCTCAATTCGTATATTCATATACACATTATTTGCAGATGGTTCATCCCCAAAAAGCAAAGACTAACGGAAAGCAAAAGTAGTTGTGGACACGAAACTGAGTCCATTACATGTGGGTCGCCAATTTTGGCCGTGTTACGCTTTTAATGATTCGTGGGGAAATAATGACTGTGGCCGTAGATTGCTGTGGTATGCTTTAGTGAAATGACACAGGGCAGTCTAGTACAAGCCGTAGCCGAACCAATTATTCCCCCAACACATTTACTGGTTTCTACGTAAAGCTACAAAACAAAATGGACGCTCGGTGCGACAAGACTACGGGGCACTGCCACTTTCTACAAGCAGCAAACTATACGAGAGTTATATATAAAAAAAAAAAAAAGAGTTAGTCGTAATAGAATGGACTTGGGTTCCGACCCAACGCAATTCCCGGGCTTGTTAATACGTCCACCTTGTGCTCGGTCACGGAAACAAACTGCGTGAGTCCCTCCCTACCCCGGCGCCCGTACACGCTCGCTTCTAATGTTTGCCAAAATCTGGACGGAACACTCCAAATTATGTATGCATTTGTCCTTCCAAACTGAGCACTCGATCACTGTCTGGTAAAATGACTGATGTATCCCGCCAGCTCTTTTGTCCATTTGAAACTCCTATAGCCGAGTAATTACCTCTATTATGTTGGCATTTCGAGGAATTTTTTTACTGCGGGCTAAATCAGAATTAATGTATAAAAGATTGAACTTTTAAGTGTTTTGCGGTTTTTGAAATTTAGTTCTGCTGCTGTTGCTGTTGTTGTTGTTGCTGCTGTTGCTGTTGTTGTTGTTGTTGTTGCTTTTGTTGTTATTGTTTGTGGCTATTAACTTACATGTTTCCTTCTATACTTTTTGTATCGATTTTTTTCTCTCTCTCGATATTGTGCTTGTTTTTCTACCTTCTTGCAACACTGTAAACAATTATGAAAAACATTGTTTTTTGAATGTAGGTTGCAACGTCTCAATGTTGTTGATAAGCAAATGTCATTTAGGTTGCAAGTCATACTTAAAGTTGGGCTGTTACATCTTAATAAGAGTATTCCAAAAGAAAACAACCACGGCTAAAATAAATACAATAATTACAAGCATCTTAACCAAGAAGTTGATCTTTAGTTAAAGGCAACGTTCACCTTTGTTTCTTGGAACCGTTCGATTGTTTTAATCTTTATAAATGTAGATATATAGACAATAAAACCAACATGTGATAATTTCATTTCAAAATGAGGTAGCGTTCTTGAGATATCGTCGAAAATCTGGAGCGGTTATGCCCACGCAGGAAGAATAATCCGTAGATGGAACACGCAATCTGAGAGACGGTTCATGCAGAAACGTTTCTCAGATTGACAATGTTTTAAACCCTTTTCTCTAAAAACCGCATTCCTTACAGAAGGGAATCGTTCTCAAAATGGTATACATTTATCAACAGCTGCAGTGCTTCGTACCGAGTAAGTTTTTTATCGTCAATAATTTGTTGAGTGTGTACCAAAGGTACAACCTCCCTTTAGTGGTGTTTTACTTTTATAAAAATGTCAGACGATCTGCTGGTTTCCGGAACTTGTCAACTACAATGTCTACTCTTGTTCATTCCAGACTAAAATACAGTTATGTAAATTCATGAATGGTGAAGTTCATACGACTCAAACTATACGACTAAAAATGACAATTTCCTCAAGTTTGGTGGTCACGTGTTAGTTTAAAAATCGGTGTATGTCATGACAGTCACATCAGACTTATACCAGTAGCCAAAATCAAAATAAGCCACGGTGAGTCAGGGGGTCTTCAAATGTTATTCTCTTCACTTTGAACTTAGTATTTCATGCGGAAATGTTTGTCGAGAGAATCGGTAGACCTACAGGTACGGACTTAACAATCAGTGAACTGCCAAAACAACAACTACTAATAGGTTGAGCAAAGACAAATTGACGAGAGCGGGACTTGAACCTGCGACCTCCAGAAACGCGCCGGCGCTCTACCAACTGGGCTATCTTTGGTCTAACCCCAAATTAGTAAAAACATTTCCCAATCAGTTTCCCTTGTGGT
Organism: Pycnopodia helianthoides; assembly: GCA_032158295.1. Lineage (NCBI taxonomy): Eukaryota > Metazoa > Echinodermata > Asteroidea > Forcipulatida > Asteriidae > Pycnopodia > Pycnopodia helianthoides. Next base: position 12,084,538 of record CM063252.1, on the reverse strand, counting down.
TTATTACTTGATATTTAAAACAACAACTACTTTTTGTCTCGTCCTCTTCTTAATAGTTACCGCTCACGTACGTGTCTTCGGAGATTAATCGTGGTCGCATTTTACTCAACGGTGTACAAACAGAAACCTTTGTTCTAGAAGTGTAAATCGATTACCTGAATTAAATTAATATTATGGCTAGAGTATTGATAAGACTGAAACCAATATGATTAGAGATTCCACGGGGGCCAGGGGTCAGAGCTAGCTGCAAAACAAGGCTCGTATTTGCAAGGTTGCTACCTGGTGCAAAATGTACGTATTTGATGTTTACTTTTTTCGTTTGGTGTTGTTTTTGTTTATAAAGAATGTGTAAACACAACCAGCTATGGCCCTTTCGAAAATCCGGTTTCGGCCTTGGGCTCCGGCTTAGGCGCTGTCGGTCTGCTTGAAGCCCCATACTGAAAAACGCACGTTTTAAAATAACTGGCTAAGCCTAGACCGGAGCCTAAACGCCGAAACCGTTGTTTTGAAAATATCTGTATATATGCCAAATTTACATTTTTTCAAATAGAAAAAAAAGCCTGTTGTACATTAACAACAAATATTGTGGTAACGAATTTTATAAGGTTTTCTCTTATGGGATTGCCTTCGCTATACCAGCCTACTTTGAACCTGTCTTGTAATTAAATGACCTTAATGTTATTTTCGACACCTGGTTCCCGGCGTTACTTACACAAGCCCCCTTGGCATACCAGCATGTAACTGTGTCTCTTCATAATTCAAGGTGGGATAAATATCCGAAATTGTCGACACCGTGACCTCCGGAAGTGAACCCCCCGACGGGGGGACCAGTTGTTTTTCCATTGGTCCCAAGGCCCGCCGTAATAATTGTCCTGGTGATGTTGTTGCTTTTACTAATTAAGTGGCTTGTTTCTCCGGGTGTTACTTTACACACCTCGCTCAGTGTGCCCTTTTTAGCCGAGCCGGCCTTTGACTAAAAAGTAGCTCGCCTGTGGTGTAATGTATACGATACGACCAGAGGAGATGTTTAGAATATTAGGGCGTGTGTTTTGTGGCCCAGTGTCTACGGACTATAATACCCTGCCATTATGTACAAAAATTAGTATGTTTGTCACCTAATGTAGATAGTTCTATAATTATGCCAGCCGACTGTTTTGTCGATATCAGTCCGAGGTCTAGACCTTTCAAATGGCAACCTTATGATTATTTATTCTTCCGTATACAAATCAATGTGGGAAAAGTGCATTGAGGGTGGAATTGTAAACTTAAATAGTATGACCCCTTTCCGTAAATGGCAATGAGATCTTGTGATCCTTATTGGTGTGTGCAAGAAACCAGACAGAGATGGCCACAGTGAGCAACCTACAAAATTAACAGCCATCAACCATAAAGACAATATCAACCACAAACCTCCTCCAGTGTCCATCTCCCAAATCCCCCGCCCCCAATCTCCACCATTCAAAGTGGGACCAGGGAGTGGCTAGAACAAAGCGTGACCGCATCATGCATTCCTCCAAGACTCCAAATACCTGAAAATGGCAATGCTATAAGTATTGGCTTGAAGTTCATAGCCACCTTTTTATTTGGTACCAACCAAATCGCACGCGGTTAATAAACAGTCCTTTCCAGAGCTGTGCATTGAGAGGGTTGCGACATCGAGGGATTTGGCCACGTGGTCGCTGGACGCCATTTTTCGGTCCAAATGCAGCACAACCAAACGTGCAGTCTGGTCTGGCACCCTGTGCGCGCACAGTTGTGGACCCAAAATGGCTTCTAATCGCAAGTAGTGGAAACTCTCCAAATATACGGCTCGGGGGTCTTTCTTCTGACTAGCGCCCCCAGGGAATTTGCGTTGCACAACCAAGATTCAATATCTCAACAACACACTCTCACAGTCACACTAATCAGAGCCAATTCCATAGAAAACGGAATGCATACCGGATACAATATTTCGCGCATCAGTTTGACACCAGTCGAACATTATACTAAAAACACATGGCATTGAATATCTGCCAAGCAGAACAACTGCTGTGCTTAGTAGATTGTAGAAGATTGTGACAGTGGTCTTCAAATCATAGACACCGCGGCGCAGACAACTTGAACTTTATCATTCACATTATACTAATACCAAACTACGGGGAGAAATAGTGTGAATAGTATGGGATCCTTACGGTTAAATTGCCAACGATAAAAACAAATTATGGCAGACGAGGGCTGTGTTAAATGTAGATTACATCATTTTGCAGAATGAAAAAAGTGCTTCCAATATACACAAAATAACTTACTAGACTGAAAGTACCCGTCATTTCAAAGTTTCGCCAGATGTTACTTATTTAAGAGAAAAATGCAATTTGTCTTCAATCATTTTGGATCGATGGTCTGCTGACTATTGTTTGAACGTGTGAGTTCTAATACAACAATGTCTGTATGACAGCGTCAAATCGTCACCATTTGCTCTCATTTTTCTCGGCAGTCACGGACGAATATTTCATATAAAATCCTACCCCCACAAATCCACATTTCTCGAAACAATGCAACACTTTCCAACGATGTACTGTAGTTTCCCTCAAAACAAATTGACGACCCAAAAAATAGAACCCCATTACCATGTTGTTCAAAATGATGGCAGAAGCAGTACCATCCAAATACTGAGTTCAGCAGGTGGACACAAGTTGTTATGGACACTGATGACAAAATGAAAACTCGAAATTGTGCGAAATAGTCACCCTTTTTACTTCCTTTCTTCTTTCTTTTGAGAAAAAAAACGTCAAACGTTGTAATCATTGTGTGTGTTTATCAGAATAAGAACTACAATTTGGAGGATGGACACGTCAGTAATTCGGACAGAAACATTCTTCGGCACCAATTTTGGACGTGCGTCAAGTTTAACCGCCAAACTAAGCTTTCCAATTGGAAACCATTCTCTTGTGTTGTCACAAATATTGCATAAAATTACACTAATCCATATTGGAACACTTGTTTCTTATGATCGGCGCGTTTTGTCCCGTGTCAGCCTTCAGCCATTGAGTTTAATGACCAATAGTAGAACTCTCATACCAAGTGCCCTTGTGCTACTCACACCCGTCTCGAGAACCGCTTAAGTCGACCGACTCAAGAGTCAAGTCAAATATTATGTTAAACATAACCGACTCCTCACAACCAAGCATTCATCATTGACTGTGAATACTGACGGGGCCCCCCGTCTTTAATATTCACAGTCACACGCGCGGTCAAATATTAACACTGCAACGGGCTAAACGATCAGCGCTGCTGCCCGCTGACTGGGAGAGCGCGTGTACATTATCTGCGACTGGCAAGATTGCGCAAAAATGTTATTATTTAGAGAGACAGTTTTGATTAAGCACTTTCGAATCTTTCGAAGGCTCCAATTTATTTTGACTTTTGCACGTTGTGTGCCTGCCCCTTTATCGCCACACCGTGACGTTTCTACAGCAAGCATGTGGTCTGCAGCAAAGTTTTGGCATTTTTAAAGGGCTGTCCTGCGTGGGGTTGCACCGGCACTGAGAAGCCACTAAAAACTCGATCAGAAACATTTGTGGTCATAGTTGGAAACGACACTTTGCGTTTCTGTCCAGATAATATGCACTGACACGACTTTTCTGCTTCATATGATTTTCTCTTTAGCATACACAAATTGGTCAAAAGACTAATTTGGATAGTTTAATTTACTATTGTTGGAATCATTCCGGTACAGTGACCTAAACACCTGGTCTCGATAAAGACATGAGCGATTACACTCCTATACCTACAAACGCATCCCAAAATAGAACCGGACCGGTATGTTGCTTACAACAATAATCGAAATTCCATTCAATTTCTAAATTATCTTTTTTAATATTCGATGCGGCATATATGAAAGAAAACCTCACAGCCTACATATCACTGAGGGCTAGGCGCACTCACCACATTCACACACACACACAGAATCGTCCAATTTTCCGAGCTTCACTGTTTTCCCGCCTAAATGGCGCCCTTCAGTACTTCAGACTTCAACTGAATCTGTAACCCACGGGGTTATCTCGTCTGCGCCTTTCATCCGAGCGGCTTCTCGGTGGATGGAGGCTACGCATACAGGCAACTGGAAACTCATTCAAATCTAACGTCACTTCAAAGAATCCGAGTGGAGCTAGTCTTACCCTCTAATCGTTTTTATTTTCATTAGTTTGTGTGTTTGTCTGTGTTTTTCTTTCTTTAACTTTCTCGTTTTAAAATCTCGTATGATTTTTGAGGGCACACAGAAAAAAATATGCCTTTGGAAAAACATGGGCAGACTGCGGAAGACATCAGCTGTCCATCAAAAAAAAGAAAAAAAAGCCATGTGGAAAAAAAGACACAATTTGCCCGGTCAACTGATCCATGTTTGACGGTCCTGGTGGACTGATACTACAGGGATTATGTAATCCCACCGTCCAGTCCAAACCTGTTTCTGACTACGACGAGGGGGAGAACAAGAAGGATCGAGGACTTAGGCGTTCAAGTGGTTAGACTATCCCACAGTCTTAAATCTCGACAGTCTGTCGCGGTGCTTTGCCTCGGCCGGGACTCGTTATTAAATAGTCAAGAAAAAATCAAAAGGAGTAACTGACGATATCTAATGGGGAAAAGTGTAAAATAGTCCGGTGGGAAATCGCCCGGTCGACGAAGATTGATTCCCCGCCGAGTCCTCAGTCATTCCTGCCCGCCTGAATTAAAGGGCCTTCCCGCGCTCGGAATTAAATCTTCGTGAATTGCCCATCAACTCATCCAGATTTCCCGCATTAATATTTCATCAATTGGGGGGCGAACACAAAAAACCAAAATGTGCCCAAGATGTGACCACCCCCGTCGGTGCTCCGCGCATCACCGACGGGGGCTTGCGTATCTCCAACACGCCCGGGTGACGCGTCTCGCCGTGTGACGTTTGCCGGCACACAACTCGCCCGAATAATCATCTTCATTAGCGGTCTCAAACGACAACCTGAAATCTAATTTTAGGTAGGAACGAAACATAGTGGACAACAGACAAAATAAATACGGGACACAACGGCCATACAAGCCCTTACAAGCCCCAGTAAGAATAGGGACAACAAAACCTGCAATCCCAGGTGGGACCCCCATCTCCACCGCGGCACACAGAATACAGACAGCAAACCCACATGCAAACGGGCAGCAGAGAAGCGCTCGATGCTCTCTCCAGCCGTGGAACAATCTCCTGGGAAGTGTTTAATTCTCCATAAACATGAAAAAGGCAGGGAGGAAACTCCGTTATCGACAGTTTATGCTAAAAAGCTGCAGCCGAAACGCAGGGCTAGTGGAAACTTAAGCCTTGTATTTTGACAAAAAAACGAGGCAAGAGGACGGGAGTGTACACGTTGGGGACTACGAAGAGCAAACACAAACGCGTGCAACGCTGGGATTTAGTGGCAATGTAGGACGGGCCAGATAAATCTGAAATTGAAATGGCGCGCTGACAGAGATTCGTTAGGAAACATAAACTTATTTCACATACCGCGTGAGAAGAAGAAAAAAATTACATTAAAATAAAATACACAATTAAAGGAGCGTTGCACAGGAACTCTGGAAACTCACGGAAATAATAATTGACGACAATGAAAAACATGGAGTGGTGTGTGTTTAGATGGAAATGCATTTTTGGGGAGATGATTTCATCAATGCAGTTCACAATTCATCTCAAATTGTCTGCGAATTTGATACATTTTTGTTTTTTACATTCTCTTTCGTAGAATATTCAGACAATATATCACATGAATACAACGAAAACGGGTCCAAACTTGTGTTTTACAACAACAACAAAACGTTCAGCCGATCATTACTTTGGTACTTAAGAATTTGTCCGGAAAAAAAACGTTTCTTGTTTAAACTTGATCTTGTTCATCTATCTTGCCTTACATACCAGCTACTCAGACAACTAAACAATTAACATAGTGCATGAACAATGACAAGCCATTTAAGCTTGTTCCTGGAAAGAGCTCGAAAGACTCCTTTTCAGCCCAATCTTAAAGGGGTCAACTGCCGGGCGTGGGCGACTCGGCACTTGGGACGATTGCACCAAAAACTGCGTACACTGTGCTCAATTGTGTTTCTCCAATTTATAAAGTAGGTAACAAGAGCATTGTGTGACCATTAATCTCATGTATCACGTGATGTTTGATTACACCATTACCACATATTCTATTGTAGATGGGAATGAAACTTTGAACTACATTATTATTCATTTATGTTCCTCAACTTGTAATGGTTATTATAATGTGGACATGGAAGTATACTTTGATTTTGCTTTGACTTCGAAACAGTTAGGCGGCATTGAACTATTTTAAAGCACTTTTTAATGAATGGACGATAAGGGCTATGCACTTCATGGATACTATAGGAAATCTCAACAAATCACCGTCCAAGCTTCAAGTCCACACAAGCTCCGTGTAGTATGTATGCGTGTCGCGAGGCCGGTACCGTGACGGGGGGACAGACGGGTAAATACAGGCCTCCCATCACCAGGGGTCAGACACAGGGGCCACCCGGACTAAACAACAATTCCCTCCCTTGCCCCCCAAAAAAACCCTCGCACCTGTGCTATCAGAAACAAATTACCCAGCCTTTGTGTGCTTGGGAACTTTTGGGGAATCCTAACGCCGTGGTTATTTGATTAACAGGATTCTATTATTCGGTGGAGAATTTGACGGGGGTGTGAAGAAAACGGTGTACGACTGTGGCATGAACAAAGAAGATAGCTGTATAATTAAGTCTGGGGGCTGGCATGACAAATGCCGAGTTTCACACCATTTACGGCCTTTGATGTTATAAGGCTACAGATATCCTATTCAAAAAATGTTTGTTTTTTTAACAAAATGTTTTAAAACGTTTCAAAAAAAGAAAAGCAATCTCTACCATAGCAACAGGTTTTATGCAGAAATGGGTTTCTTTTCTGATAGATGGAGGTAGTGTGAAGCTCTTCACTAGTAAAACTTAAAGGGACATTACAGAATTGGTAAGAAAAAAACTTGTAAAATATACTTTTTGATCACAGATTTACATAAAACTTACACGGTCTAATGATGATGATAGTAGAAAACATCCCTTGAAATATTTCTGTCTGAAATGCCACATTTGATGAGAAATGAATAAACTAATTCTCCGATTGGAGTTCATCGCTCAGTGAGCGTTTTATTCATTTGTTGAATCTATATGATTTCATGCAAATGTGTAATCGGTTGTTCACTATTTTCTCGTGACCCAGATGGCCGATCGATCTCAAACTTCTACAGGTTTGTCAGTTTATGTATATGGTGGATTACATAAAGTGCTTACACTGCCAGCAACTGTTTTGTTAGCAAAAACAAATTCTGTAATGTTCCTTTAACACTTAGTCTTTGAAGTTAATTTGGGCTGATGTGCACAACAATGTGATTATGATTGACATTTTTGATTTCATCTGGACGAAAGTTTTGATCAATTTGAGCACTGTGCGTCTGAGGGTGGTGTACACGGTTTACGTCTGCAGAGGGGGGGGGGGGGTAAAAACCCGGGTACCTTTTGTACACCGTGAGTGTAATGTCACTCTGGTGAGTATTTACTCCCTCCATATCTCGTGTCAATCTTACTCGCAGCCGTCTCAAAGCAGCCATCACCTTCCCTTTGTGCGAGGTGTGAAATTTTAATAGGAACTCAATAACCCCAGCCGAATTCAATTATACTTAGTGCGCAGGGGTATTCAATGGGGCCCGTCCGGTCCAATGGTGGGGGCATGAAAGCCCCTAAAAGGCGCTCGTCACCCCCGATCGAAGACCGCATCAGTGTGGTGTGTCCGGCCGTGGCTAAATGCCATTTGACGGCCAGCGATAGGAAGGCTGATCCGATTAGGGTTTATGGTTCCCTTTGTGCTTCGGCAAGATGGGGTGTCAAGCAAAGACAAGTAAAAACAAAACGATTATCTACGGCTCTTGATAGCTTTGGGAAGAAAGACCCGAACACCTGGGATCGCCGGACAAAAAAGTCGAAGCATAGAAAACACACACACCGTGGCAACAACAGTAGTTCACATTGAAAACACCGTCAAAATATTGCCACGCGGTGGGTGGATTTCTAAGGCTATAGTTTTGCTCGACACAAGTAATGCGCTCAATGGCACAGGCCCTACATTACACTAATAAACCACAATGCAATATCATGAAAGGTCAAATTCATGACAGTGCACAATTTGACTCACAAATGGCGTGGATTTCAACACGATCGTAATGCACAAGGAACTATGATCTGTTTTGGTAAAACCATGCTCGCAAAAGAACTGTATATAAACATGTTTGTAATCACAAATGCATTGCAGGTCTGTCTTTGTATTTATATTTTTTTGTATTAATTATTTTTTTTTTTTTGGGGGGGGGGAGTACTTTGTTGTGTGTGTGGGGGTGAAGTACAGCAGGCGGTGAGAATGCATTTCCCAAAACACGTCTGATACTCTTAATATCACCGAGTGAGTATCCCATGATCGGATAATGTCCCAATTTGGTTCACGAGGAATGACAGTTTGTGTAATGTCACCATCGGTATAACATAACCAACTCGCGACCGGGGCAGGGGAGTGTTGTCCCGCTGCATTTCCTCCCGAGTTGCCCTCCCGATTAGTAATTACAAACGGAGTACAACCTCCCTAATGAAAGACAACAGAGAGCTTTTGTGGAGTTGTTGGTGGTGTATAGGCGGGGGGAGGGAGGGAGAGAGAGATAGCGTGTTGTCAAATAGGTTGCATTACACGTACTCCCAGTCAACCGTGGTGGTGAGGGCCCATTTCCCCCCAATGATGATTCCAATTTATATCTTCATTTGTCGTGTCAACACTCGGCCACACTGGTTGGCACAATATTTAACCTGAAAGTCTATACGCCGTTAACACGGGGAAGAGAGAGAGAAGAAAAAAAAACTGTTAATATTTGACAGTGCGTTGTTATGGGTACATCTCTCACCACCGAGGGTGCTTCCAGAAATGACTAATATTTGAACTATAATACGTTAGAGAGCGGGTTATACATAGCCCAGTCCGGTGTACAACACAGCAGCATGTCAGAGACTGTGTGCGACGGTACGGTGTGAGACTATTTGCTGGCTGCGTCGGGTAGAATAAAGTATTAGGTCATGTTTAAATCGACTCAAGTACCCGCCCGTAAGCCGATCTAGGACAAGTACTTCTCCAATTGGGAAGCTCTCGCGTTTGTATTGCGAGTGAACCCACTTACTTGATGGGTCTATATAATATGCATGCAATACATTAGCTGGCCATTACGCTTTGAAGAAAAAAACGGGGCTCTGTTGGGCATCGGTGTGATATAGACGCCTTTCGAACGCTATACGATTACCATTTATTATATCACTGACTTCTTGTACGGTGGACAAGTATTCAATTGCAATTGTGTCCCATGGGTTCCAACATGTACTACAATATAATATTATGATCATATCAATGCCGACCTAAATGGTACAATAAGCTTAACAATCGCGACTGCAATCAGGCCTAAATTCATCTGCAAACGCAAACACTACGAGGCCCATATGCCTTATTTTTGAAAAACATGAACGTGTTGGCATAGGTACAATAATGGGCGGTGAGTAGTTTTCGATCACTTATTTAATCAGGACAAAATTACAGTTCGATTCTATAGAAGATTAACAATAAATAAAAACACATAAATGGTGTGAACTAGAAATCTCGAAAGAGGATAATCTACCCAGTGTCAATTTTATGTCGAAGACAGGTTAGGCTCAACCGCTTTTCTGATAACATTTTCTTCTCCAAAATAATCTGAAAGGTTCGATCACGACGGGTTCGTTATCTGAGGCGAGGTAGTTTTGCCAGATTGGCATGCCCTAATGTCATCACGCGTTCACCTGTTACAATAAAGGGTTGCCATAACTACGATATGAAGAAAAACAACAATTTCATGTCAAATCAAGGGGGGAGGGAGTACTTTTCGTAATTGTTGTCTCTGAGTTCTGTTCGACTGAGGCTTGATGCAGAATTCAAAACGACAACTATTGATCATTCATTCAGATATCTTTGTCTGCACAACACAATGCCCCAACTATTTCACGAGTCATTACCAATGATCATTATATAATGTAAATTCATTTACAACTGGTTATAATTGTGGACAGTAATTACTAGTTATGAAATCATTACCTACTTATGTATTAACAACATTATATTCCATGTTTGAGTAGCCCTTTTTTTAGTTGCACCAGTAAACAAAATGTGCAAGTGGAATTGAGAACGACGATTAGGAATCCGGCTTATACGTAAACTTCAGGAACGCATATCGATGAAAAGATAACGTCTCACAAGGGATTGGTAGTTGTAAATAGTTTCCGTGGTTTAAAATAAGATACGGTATAGGTTCCGGTTCTGAGACTGGAGGGGGTGTTGGAGATATTGGTGGGGTACAAACCACGCACTCCCAAATTAGACAATCTTTCCCAGTGTTTGCATGTGATGGCAAAAACCGTTCATGCAGCTCAAATACAATGTGGTTTCTATGTTGAGTTATTTTCCCCCCGAGTCAACACCATCATTATTGGAAGTCTTGTCCCTGTTTAGCTTACACCCATCGCCATTCTGCCTTTGATAATGGTATGTTTCATGTTCCGGAATTCGGTGTTGGTTATTTGACAGTGGGTGGTGACCGATAGGCAGCCACTAAGTGATCCTTCGTCATTCGAGAATAATTAACCAACATTCGGCACAGCCCGAGTCTCGAAAATGATTGTGTGTGTTCTTTGAAGTCATTTGGGCTCTAAGCACCAAGATTCATCTTAAGATGAGTTGTCTCCATAGTGATTTGTATTGTGACATCACATTTTGCTTAGCAATTAAGATTGATACAAATCTTAATTATGAATCCAGACTGTTTGTGAAATCGAGCCCTGGATTTATAGACAGTTTTCTCGAGAAATATGAATGCGCCAACTCATGTCACGCGAGAGGGTTTTATTCTTCTTCCAAGAAAACAACGTCTATTACATTGTTTTGATTGTTTCTGTGCTTTAGTTAGACAATGATAGAGATAGCCGTGTTGGTCAAGTAGATACAACAAGGAAGGTATATGGGTAGCTCTTCAAGACTAACTAACTACAACAAAACGGATGAACTTTGTGGCAACAACAAAAATTCATCAGATGTACAACGTATAGTTTTAATGATTGGGCATGCAATTCATAACAAAACAGGAGTAAAATGACATTGTTTCAAGTTCCTAATCGGTACCACCACCAACTTTATAAGCCAGTGATCCTTCAAAACAAAATGTAATATTATATTTACTACCTATCCTTAAGAATATTCATTGAAGGTTTGCCTGATACAAACATTTAGCAGAAAACTTATTTCCTAATTTGAGGGGAAAGAATACAAACGTGTCAAATTTAGTCTCTTCTCGTCTGTGGTGTGACTTGGCTCACTGGGCGTGAATTTAGTTTCAGTTTGTGCCAGTCTGGCCAAACCAAAAATTACGGTGGAATCGAGAGGCCTCACCGTCGACTTGTTTCTAAATGTCAGACTCTACAATTATTGAATCGAGTTCGCCATCAAGCCAGTACAGTTACCTTTTGAGAACGTCTGGACGGTAGGTCTACAACACGTATTTTTCCCAAACACACTTAAGATTTTCGTTAATCATTAACTTCACATCCCCCAAAATTAGAAACCTGTAACTGCTTGTGACACGGACAAGGATGTCCAACAATTTAAAACCGATTAATTTGCCAAGAACCTCTGTTCTCTTCCAACGTGTTGGGGATAATTAGGGGTCGATTTTTGTTGTTATTTCGCGCCAGGACAGTTTTAGTTTTCCCAACGTACAGCCCGCTACTTTGTACACTCCAGCAGTAGATGCAATTCACTCTCACTGTATGACTTCGCCATGTACAAAACACAATCATGGTAGTTACACGCTATGTGCTTATTCTAGTTTCCCCGTGTTGTTATCTAGTAAATATTTATAAAGGTTACGGTACCGTTATTGCTTGTCCGACGGTTTTTTTTTCTGTACGACCTTTTTTTTTACACGATCTTGATTGCGATGTTAAAATGTGTACCAGGTACTTTATACTATCCATGGGCTTGTTGACACTGGTTGCCCCTGCGCTTCTACAGACCGTGGAAGGATTGCACTGAAATATTGCAGTATATTGCTATGCATGCCGACACGGTTATGACTAGGTAACGTCAACGCGAATTCGGAAAAAAAACTAAACTTTTAATTTGGCTGGGACAGATTTGAGACTCACCGGCAAACGTTAAGCTTTGAAAACCTCCACTTAATTACTCGGGAGATTTGTATGTTTTCTTTTTTTTAAACAGTTCTATGGAAATTCGATTTGCACTTACCTTCTGGAAACAGGGCTCTCATCTTGAGGTAGCTGGTGGAAAGGCGAATGATCGAGGCCTTGTCCAGCTGGGTGGTGATGGCCGACGGTAGGGGCAGCAGTTTAGCCAACTCATAGAACTCGGCGTTTTCTTTCTCACGACGCGTCCGGGCCGCGTTCTTGGACTTCTCTTTCATGTTGTCAAATCTGTGGAGTTTCAGAGTGTGGTTTTTGGTTTGTTGTTGTTGTTTTTTTGAGAGAGAGGGGGTTGTTATTTTTTAGAATAATAAGAAATCCTGCGTGTGAGAGGAATGAATCCACAAGCAAACGCGAGATTGTTGACTTGTTGTCATGACATGTTCACCGTTCTGATGTTCACAGCTGCAGGCGAGCCTCCATGTCAAAACCGGCTTATATACCAGACGAATTCACAACACTCAAAGCGATCGATCTGTAACTGTGTATGTCTACACGTGTAAAAACCCCGACCAGTCGACCTGTTTATAGGCACTCGATGTGGAGCTGCAGTAGAAATAACAGAATTAACTAGGACACTGACAGCGAGAGGCAGGATCATGCGAGCATAGGTCCACAGCAGAGAATTAGTCCGGGCAAAATGTTCAAAAGGACCAGAAATGACTTGGCTCGTCTTTTTTTTTTGGCAGTGCACTGGACCTCCGGTTGGTCGTGGTCGTGACTTCAACGGTGTACGGTTGGTTTTGCTTATTTCCACCGGTGTCTGTTGTGACCGGGACGCGGTGTGGTAGCACTTCTTCTGACTGTGAACTTCCCAAATAACACAGTGCGCCGTCGGGGAAGCCACTACACGGCGGCTCGTCCGAGTACCACGAGAGCAAACAGAATAATACTGACGTATGATATTATTTTTTTTTTGCCCAAACCCCGGCGGGCAATCACTGGCCTAAACAGTCGGCCGACCACGCTCTGGTTCCTCACTTTAGCTGAATTGTGCAGACAAATCAAGCCGAACAATAAGCAAACAAAAATGACCTTGTATAAATTACTGGGTTAAAAATATAAAAATAAAAAAAAAGAACAACTTCTCCCCCCACTTTTTTTTTTTTGGAAACGGGAAGCTCCTGTCAGCGGGGTGCCATCCTTTGAGTCCGGACCGAGAACATCAACCCTCGTGCGACGAGACAGTGGGGGCCATGTAGCGACCCGCGAGCCAGGCAAAACGAACGGGCGCTCGGAACGGCGGCCGTGCTAGGAGTGAACCAGTGCTTGTCGTTAGCGTGTGTGTGGTTGCGCAGTGTATTATAGATCCATGGATTAATCAAAGCACTCAGTGCGTCATGCATGGCGGAGCATCAACTATACACGAACTTGAATCCTAACACTGCGTCAAATCGAAGAACCCCTTAATGTGTTCTCATTTTTCCTGGCTGTCTACCTTTCCACCACCAGTCCCTTTTCCCTCTTTAGTTTTATCAAGGTGTCCGTAAAAGACTGACAGAATTTCAACTTCTTTCCGCTGTGCGGGGACGTAGGAAAGTGTGTCACCGAATCTATGCATTATGGAACAGACTACAATATGCCAGCTCAGGAAACTTTTTGTCTCTTGTACGAGAGAAAAAAAAAGAGAATAAACAGGACAAATAAATGTGGGTTAACAACTGCAAGAAGATTAAGTCAAATTCATCGATATACGGTAGATCAGCTCAAATCCGTCCACTGCCATCGGGTGATATTTCTCCGTCGTGTAAACACATGTTGCGGTGTCGCCCTCTCGCCATTACATGCACCCGTTGTTTCGGCCGTTCTGCCGGTGCAGATTTGGGTCATTTTCTTCCACCGAACACGGACATCGGTCGTGCGATGTTTTTTTTCAGTTTACAACTCCGCATTGGGAACACATGTATCCTTGACTAAAACACCATCACTCTTTTTCACGAGAGCAACAACAAAACTTTCCAGACTTTCAGACATTAGCCTTGGGGACTCCTCTGATGCTGGGAGAAAAAAATATCCCCCAAATGTGGCCATCAACGTTAATCCTACAGGTATGTCTATCCCAGGCCAATGGCGGTGAATATGCCTCGCTGGCAAATTTTTTTTTTAAAGTTCGAACTCACGTCTGCACATTGCACATAACTACATAGACTTAGTGCATCGCTAGCTGTGGAGGGAAAGTGGACTGGCTTCGGAACAGTTCACCGTGGAGTAATTTGAACACGATGCCAAGTCAAACAGAGCCGTTCCGAATCATTTACTCAGACTTTCCAGCTATACACTTCATTGCAAACCATTGTATTATCACACACTATCTCCATGCACAATTCCAAAACCCAAACACAAAATCAGCACCATTCAGCACAAAAGTGAGGCCATCTTGTGTGTTATACAGACAAACACATTTTGAATCGCTGGTGTGATAGTATAAGGGAACCCCGGTCAATCCCGCCGGGCTCTCCATTGCAAACCGCGTGTTATGATTTTGAACACATTGATGCATAATGATGTAAAATTTATTGGTGTACTTACCTAAGTTCGGGCTCGTCCGAGAGCTCAGTGGTCTTGAGGCTCCTCGACCTAATCAGCCACGAAAAAACAAACAGCAAACAAATCGTGAGTATGTATAACTATGTGTTGTTCGAACGTGCACCGTTTCAAGTTTCCCCCTTCACAATTTTTTGTGTTGTTTTGTTTTGTCTTTTTTTTCCTCTCTCTCTCCCCTCTCTCTACCTGTTCTCGGCCCAGTGTTTTCCAGTTAAGCGATAAGTTGCTGTGAAGTGTTATGCATTGATACAGCACGCAGATCAAACGTGTGGAAACACTCGCCAGTGGTGGGCCCCAAATCACTAGAAGTCACGAACTCTTACCAGCCGAATGATGCAGAGATGGTCGACATCCCCGCCTCGCCCCGCTACTACGTTCCTCGATTGCCTCAAAAACGCAAAAATATGCAAAGGCACGGCGCACGGACTTGCGTTTCGTCAGTGATTTGTTTTATAAAAAAAAAAAGAAGAAGAAAAGAGCAGAGAGTTGACGGGAGAAAAAAAATCGTCACCAATTTCAAATGAGCATCCTCAGTACGTATTTTCCGGCTGGGTAGATATGCACAGTATAATAAGACATTATAAGGTCAGCTGTTACTAGTGGGTGGTCAAATTTGGGCGTTCTTAATTTATTATTTTTTGCATTTTTTACCTGCCTCGCGTCTGGATGTGTGCTGCCTTTGGTTTAATATCATGCCACGAGAGAGAAACATCAAGCGGCCGTCCAAGAGTCCTTGCCACTCAAACGCGAGCTGTCATCTTAGCCGGCTGCGATTGGTGGGTTGTGCAACAGGGGGCGTGACCCTGATGGCACCGTATTAATGAACCCCGCTATCTCTCACACCGTCACAGCCAATCCACTGCTGTCCGTGTGCGTGTACGCGCGGGTTAAACCACTGCGAGTAGTATACCATGGGACATAATGCACCAAATATTATTCGTATCATATTAATGTGATCTTATTGCGCGATGCACGTGTTTGGCCAAGTGGTTACGGATCGCCGGTCGACAGTCACTGCTCAGACCTGTACACGATGCGGAGTTTAAACAACAACAGAAAGAGGAACAAAACATGTAACCAACTGCCGCGAATGTGGGGTTGAAGCAGCGTCCACGCGGTTTACAGCTACGGTCACAACATCTCAGCTGAACGGTTGCTTTGTACGAGAAACTATTGGATTACTTATTGCATTGATTATAGGCCCTTCAAAGAACATAAACTGTACAATAACTTGATCTAGCGTGATTTGCTGTCAGCTAAACTCGTTATTCAGTTACCGTAAAACAGAATCATTTTTTGTTGTCTATGGACACAGTTGCGAGCAATTTAATACTGTGTCATCAAATGACATGTTTGTCAGTGCAAATGTTACTGAGGGCGCTTCAAACAAATCCAGGCATTTTTCTTTTTTATAAATCATATTTGCGTAACATTTGCAGTGGCCAATTGTCCGTCTTTCAGCAGCACATTAATGTAATGTTTTGTATAAAAGCAACGGCGCATTAGTGTTACATTCATCCAACACTAACAACACAAAAATTTGTTTTATTTTATGATTGGATAAGTTCGTCAAGAAACTGTAATCGCATTTCTAAAGAATTTACAGTAAACATTAATCATACATGATGTGTTGATAAAAAATTTACCGGGACAGGGGTGGAGGGGGGGGGGGCTTGTCACCCCCTTACAGAAAACAAAAAAACAAAAACAGAACACACAAAACAAAACTAAGCAAAACAAACCAACAAACAAACAAACAAACTGAAATGGGATTCAATGTCATTTTGCATTAGTCTTATTTTGTTTGACAATAAATTTTGCTCCACTCTTCGTACTCTGATTGATGTTTATATTAATCACTTTTGCGAGTAATGTTTTTGATACACTTGAAAATCAGGTGTCCCCCCCCCACAACAAACAATTGCCACCCCGACCTCCACAGTCTGGTACCGCCGCTGAATGAGACCACTTCAAATGGACACATTTCCTTTTCTCCTTGAACGGTTGGCGTTGTCTGATATGCCGGTAGAGTTTGAAACTTTACAAAGTGGAGACAACGGTACGAAACAGTAAGCTCTCAGGTATTGTACATAATTGGAAATAGTCCTCCATGAGGTGTGGTGGTTCTGAACAAAACCGTTGACAGAACAGTCGACGTTTCGATCAGCATGCTCTGGTCGTCTTCATACGCGGTGGTCTTTAATGCCGGTTATGTAATAATTCGACGTTTCGATCAGCATGCTCTGGTCATCTTCATACGTGGTGGTCTTTAACAGTACCGGTTATGTAATAAGTCGACGTTTCGATCAGCATGCTCTGGTCGTCTTCATACGTGGTGGTGGTTATTAAAAGTACCAGTTGTGTAGCATGCTCTGATAGTAGTCAGGAGAAGACATCTTCTTTCTTATGTAGACAATCAAAGCACACTGACCTAAACGTCGAGTTGTTACACCACCCGTTCTGTTCAGATTCACCACCACTCATTATAGGCCCTTTTCGAATCCACGGCTTCGGCTCCGGATTGGGCTTCAGGCCCAGTTTTCTTGTCTGAAGCCCTGACCGCAAAGCATGCGTACGTTGAGGGAGCCTAGCTAGCCTGGCCGATTTTGGAGCCGAAGCCGTGAATTCGAAAAGGGCCATAGATATAATTTCCATGTACATTGCAGCACCTCAAACCTCAGATAGAGCGATAGAGGCCGTTGTGGTGTATACCAAACAAAATTCCCTTTCTCTTTCAATGATACAAGACGGCAAATTTACTCGAAATTAGTGGTGGCTCTTTTGGTAACTTGAGAAAAAGATTCAAATCTCCGGACAACAAAACTACACAGTAATTTGATGCATAGCTCTATTGGTAATGACATTAAAGAAAGTGGCAAGCTAATGGGGGAGTGATGTGGGTTTGTGACAAGTCTACATGGATTTACAGGCATTTCACGCAAACATTTTATTATTATTTTTTTTGTCAAAGGCCAGTTTCCGCAATTGATGTGACCCAACCTAATGAAATAACAAACCCGTGACAGTTTATGCACAATCGGTTATCAGTCACACACAAAAATAGCGAACACAAAACTTACACATTTTCTCTGCTTTCAAACATCGGGTTTTGGACTTGCGAGACCAAAACTAACTATTTCACTCTATTCTCAAAATCTTTAGCACCGTGTTGAGACCATATAGGTTGTGTGGCAAATCTGTGAACATTTATATTTTTTATCTTATCAATGCTGTGCACACCCTTTAAAGACAACGTACAGATTTTTGCAATTTTCGAAAACAAAATGATTGGTTTGAAAGCTAACTGATTGTCAAGTTCATATAGTTCTTCTCCCTCCAGACACCATTTCCATCTAAAATACGACACTGCGAGAAAAATAGCATTTGAAAATCCCATTAATAACCACTTCTTATACTTCGATTACTTCGAAATTAGCAAGTTTACGGTTGTGCACGTTATCCCGGACAAAACACGTTCGTCACGTGTTTTCAGTCAAACGGGATCACATAAACATTTGATGACATTTTCAAAGATTGGTAAGATGGGTGAGTTCATTGGAAAGTAGGATGATGAAAATAAATAAACTCATCCCCTTGGAACCAACGATATGAGTGATATACCTATTGTGCACACCCCTTGACATCCATGCTCAAGCAGGTATATAAGTGACGTGACTACCAGTCATGGATGGGCAAACAACCTGGAATCAAATCTCTCGGTACCACGCTATTGCAACTGTGCTTCTGTTCAAGCCAATTCATTTCAAGCATCCGAGATAAACAGTCAACATAAAAAAGTTGACAAAATGGCCGTATCCGAATTGGAGGCTACGGCTACGACTACGGCTACGGCTGTTGCTCAGGGTGTTGCTAAGGACGTCCTATATACTTCAACGCATGATGACGCAGCGATCCAGCCGTAGCCGTAGCCGCCTATTCGGACACGGTCCATCAGAAGGAAGCAAAGCCACTTTGGGTGTACAGTTTAAAGGGACATTAAGCACTGTGCACAAAATGGACGAACACGTGTTTATAACAAGAGTATAACGTGTCCTATCTAAACTTACGATGAAAATCAGTTTGTGTAATGTAAGATAGTATCAGCTTGTACAGCGCATGGTTTATTATTATAACCATGAACCTCGGCAAAATATTTCCCCCTTCACAATTCCCCCCTCAGAAAAACAGGGGAAATAAACATTAAAGAAATCGGAGGCGTAAACACTACTCCCTCATTAAATCTTTTTCCGTATTCTATGTCAATTTGTTGTCCTTGTTCGTCGTAATCGTGAGCTATTATAAAACTGCACAAATGTGATTATACTTTTGTTTTAATTGTTTATCACCAGTGGATTTTTTATTTTTTTTATTTTATGGAATTGTGATTGTAAAACTGTGCTTGTAAAACTAGTTATGTTTTTTTCAAGAAAAAATAAATCGACCCACAGTGACTGGCTTTTATAAAGGGTGGTCTTTCACCAGTTTCCCAATAATACGTTTATCAGATTGGTATTGCTTTAAGTCACCTTAAAATTTAGCGATGATTAATTTATGCATCTTTAGACCGAAGGAGCAACTGCTGGATAACAGAGAGAGAGAGAGAGAGAGAGAGAGAGAGAGAAACACGAAGCGTTTAAGGTAGCCGTGGGTTCCCACACTGCGGACGGCATCTCCTGACCTATCGATTCATTTCGATTGTGTGCACGGCATTGGGCCATAACTTAATGATATTTAAAAACCAACTGGTAGTGAATTAAGGGGGCTCAGTTCATGTTTAATGTTAATACTATTCATGTCAGTGTAACCCGAGACGTCTTCCGTAGTGATCCAACACTGTCCGTACAAGTCACAATTAGATCGGATCGGACTACCCCCCGCCGTCGATCGATCCCGTCTTCCCCCCCGCGCTTAAAGGTCCCGGTTTGCGCCTCTGACGTCGCTAATTACGCAGAGTGAGTGAAATTATTAAAAATTCCGGAATCTTCCCCAAACTGCGGAAGTCAAGGCTATTAGTTTCAATCAGTTTCTCACACCTGGGGCTGTTGGAGGAGAGAATGCCGTTCCCCCGATGAGTCACACGAAAGGCGGCTTGTAGCTGCCCGTTCCTTATATACGCTGGCAAACTCGCCGGCTGGTGACAAGACAATGAAAATAGCCGGCTCGGGTGCCTGGGGTACCAGGCGAGCGCAGCACCGACGCCGCCGTCCTGCTACCAATGAGAGACGGGCAGATTGATGACGGTGATAAAATGAAGTCTTAGTGATGGTGGTGGGTTTTTTTTTGTGGTGTGGTATACAATCCAGGAAATCTTGAGAAGAACTGGACAGAGGGTAGTGTGTTCCCGGGTACAGCCCAGGCTCACACTGTCCGTGGTGGATAAACATAAACATTTGCTTAAATATATATATAAATTGATCCAGTATAAACTAGGGAATATCGGATAATGCAAACAGGACAATATTCGGATGTTTTCATAGCATTTCGGGGGGGGGGGGCAATTGGGAAGGATTTTGGTTAAAAACTAAATTACCTGGCAAGTTGAGGTTAGTTCTGACCTCTGACCTAGTATGAAGATGCTAGCCATGCTGACTACTTCATTGGTCAGTGAACTAGTTGACTGAGTGACTGACTGACTAAGTTATATACTTAAGGTTGATTAACGGGTTAGTTGACTGGTTGACTGGCTAAACTAGTCAAATGTCCAACTGAACGACAGTCAGGTTGCTAGAACGGTGAGCAATAGCTGACAGACACGCTGGCTAGCCGATTGGTCAATGAACTAGCTGACTGGGTAGCTGACTAGCTTGTTAGCTGTCTGGTTGGTTGACTTGCTGGTTAGTAAACGGTTAGTGACTGAGTAACCAGTCTATTGCTCAAATGAACGACTGCAGTCTGGTTGTTAGAACGGTGAACTATAGCTGACAGACAGGCTGGCTAGCTGATTGGTCAATGAACTAGCTGACTGAGTGGCCGACTAGCTTAATATTAGCTGTCTGGTTGGTTGACTTGCTGGTTAGTAAACTGGCTGTTAGTGTTAACCTGACTAATAGTTGACTCACAAGCTGAATAGAATGTAAACTCTTTGTCAGACTACTTGGTTAACGTTTTTTGTAGGTCGGTCAAATGACCAGCTATATACAAAAAATACCTCACTGAAACACCTAGCTCGGGTGACTAATTTGACTATGTGTAGTTGCATGACTTAGATTAACTGGCTGACTTGCTGCCTGGTTGATTAAACGTTGAGTGAGGTAGTAAAACCAATCTGCAAGGCTGGCTCCCTGATGACATAATTTGTCTCAGTGTGGATGATTAACAATTATGGCTGGATGGTTTGTTGCTTGGCTGCTTTAATAACTGGCGGTTGGCTCGTTTGTTGGCTTGTTTGTTGGGGTGTTTGTTGGCTTGTTTGTTGGGTTTTTTGTTGGGGTGTTTGTTTGTTTGTTTGTTTGTTGGGGTGTTTGTTGGCTTGTTTGTTGGCTCGTTTGTTGGCTTGTTTGTTGGCTTGTTTGTTAGAGTGTTTGTTGGCTTGTTTGTTGGGGTGTTTATTGGCTTGTTTGTTGGCTTGTTTATTGGCTTGTTTGTTGGGGTGTTTGTTGGCTTGTTTGTTGGCTCGTTTGTTGGCTTGTTTGTTGGCTTGTTTGTTAGAGTGTTTGTTGGCTTGTTTGTTGGCTTGTTTGTTGGCTTGTTTGTTGGCTTGTTTATTAGCTTGTTTGTTTGGGTGTTTGTTGGCTTGTTTGTTGGCTTGTTTGTTGGCTTGTTTATTGGCTTGTTTGTTGGCTTGTTTATTGGCTTGTGTTTGTTGGGTGTTTGTTGGCTTGTTTGTTGGCTTGTTTGTTGGCTTGTTTTTGGCTTGTTTGTTGGGTGTTTGTTGGCTTGTTTGTTGGCTTGTTTGTTGGCTTGATTATTGGCTTGTTTGTTGGCTTGTTTATTGGCTTGTTTGTTGGGGTGTTTGTTGGCTTGTTTGTTGGCTTGTTTGTTGGGTGTTTGTTGGCTTGTTTGTTGGCTTGTTTGTTGGCTTGTTTGTTGGCTTGTTTGTTGGCTTGTTTGTTGGCTTGTTTGTTGGCTTGTTTGTTGGCTTGTTTGTTGGCTTGATTGTTGGTTTATAGCCTTATTTTCTCTATTTCTAAATATGGGCTTTTATGCCTTAAAACTGCTGTGCTTTTGTAGATTCTTTTTTACCCCGTCCTGTATTTGCATGTATTTTGCTGTGGTCCTTCCTGTATCGACTATGTTAGTGACTATTCCACATTTTGGTGTGTGTATTTCATAGGACCATAATAGAAATAAGTCTTTGAGTTATTTGTGTTATCCTGTAACGCAAACATTTCTTTTCGTGCATATTTTCTGTATATTTGTCTACTAATATTTTCTGTATACTTGTCTATGTGTTTCTTTTGTATTTTTCCAAATAAATAAAATATTGTTTTAGAGTAAAGTCAGTTTGTTTGTCAGCTCAATTAATCACTGACTGACGATTTTCCCCTGCCAATCGTTTCGACATCGCTACGACCTAACGGGCTGCTTGGCCATGGCTTGGTTTTTGCATGGTTAGTAGAACCATGGAGGTAGAAATAGAACAAAAACGCAAGCTGAGTTTACTGACTGATAAGCCATTTCGCAAGCCGGCTAAATGTTAAACAATTCAGTTGATTGTCTGGTTTGTTCATTCGTCAGTGATCCGGGTCAATCCTGACCCCCTGTTCAGAGATTATCTAGAGTAAACCCGAGTTGTCAAAATATCAATTAAGAAATAACGTAAAATAGAGTCTTGAATTATTCCAAGAAAAAAAAATTAACACAGAAGGGTTAACCCTGTCGAAAACACCGCAAAATCATTCGACTTAAGGGAGAAAATTACTACGTTTATTACGGATGACTGCTACCATCACACACTGAGTAAGTTTGACATAAAATTTGAAGAGTTATGTATATGCATAGCCAGTGCTGTATGTGTGCACCTTATCATGAACGCTCGGGACTCATGCTTTCCTTTAAAGAGTGGGGCCCCCGGGACCATTGCAGACAAAGCTGACATCATAGAATCCCTTCCGGAATCACACTTAAAATATCATAATCAATGATCGTCACCTGATCTTCTGGAGTTATGATAAATATTATATTGTAATCCTGCCACTTTAGGTGGCACGAGGATCTCTCTCTCTCTTTTTTATGCATCGAGGGAAAGGGGTGAGAGAGTATCTGCCGAGGGGCGGCCCGGTAGACAGCGGAAGTGGTCGTCCATTATCTGCCTGTGTGCGCGGCGAGGGGAGTGCTCCACTTTGGGGTTCCGTGTTCCCCCGGAACGACAGGATCGCATCTTCTGATCACTAGCGGGCCGCCTCGCTAGACGGCTCGCTGTCTGCCGTACATATACAAACCGCTTGATACGGTGTTGTATATAGTAAGAGAATAGGTCGGGTTGGAAATGTCAAGGACCTGTCTGGATGGTATATAGGGGCTTTGGACTGCACGGAGAAAGAGAGGCAGTGCATGATATCAATGGCTCTTCATTTGATACAAACCGTTCAAAGCAGTCTACAACATGAAATCACATTACAGTGCCGAGGGGGGAGAGAGTCTAATAATTATGGGAGCTTAAAACAAATGTAAAAACCACACTCAAGAGAGGATTACAGTCGACCAGAAGTACTACTATAGTGCGGCCATTTTTGTCTAGCTTCATGCAGTCATCAGCAGTAATGATAGTGTTGTATTCAAAAATAATAGGGTCAGACCATGTTGCCCTTATACCAACCTCAGCATGGTTGTATTGAATGTTGAAGAAAGACAAGATGGCCGAACAGTGGTGTAACCTGGAGGCACCACTCCCTACCCGCTCAGAACATTGCCCCCCCCCCGAAACAAATAAAAAAAAAAAAAAAAAAAGCAATGGAAAAATGCGATGGAGATGAATAGAAATTAATTTTAAAAATTGCTCTCTCAAAGTTATTTATTTGCCGCTTGCCCCCACCAAAAAAATTAAAAATAAATAAAAAATATAAAAAAAATGTCCAGTTACGCCACTGTGGCCTCGACGCAAACACATTATTTTGGTGCGGGTTTTTTGTGTTTTTTTTATTATTTGTTTAATTTATTTAGTTATTTATTATTATTTTAAAAAAAAATTCAAAAATTTACCTAAAGATGAGAGACAGCTTGACATCAACAAAAACTCAGCTAAAAGGACAGACAAAACTGAGGTGACATGAACATGGAAAAAAAATGTAAAAGACACACTGAGATTTTCTGCTCCTAGTCCTAGATTTGGTCGGGTATGAAACCACGGGAAGACCTTCAGGCCTTTCTGGAAACCACATCTTATACTTTTGGCGCCAGTTGCAATATTTTTAGCCCCTTTAGCTTTGACGTTTTTTGTGCTTTCGGCATAGGGCTTCAAAATGGCGACTGGACCTCAGCAAGAGACCGGGCCTTTTCTGAGCTGTGGTTCTAGCCTTATATTAAGTGTTTTTTTTTTTTACTTGGTGCTTAGAAGCGCAGGCGTCACTTATAAAATAAGCCGCGAGGTTTGTGCCCGAAAAAAGACTATATACTATATTGCAGGTTACAGTTGAGTGCCGTAAAGGCACTCTACTTAAAACAATGACAAGTCGGCAGCTAGACCATTTTCAAACCAGTGCAGATCGAGGGCGATCATTATAAAGCAAAGATTTGGTTGTCAAACACGTTTTGGAACATCATCTTTTAGTTCGGTTGATGTGACACAAAATAGCCGTCGAACCACCTTGGGCACGCCAGCGCTCCTCTCAGTGCTCATTGCGCTGAGTTTGAATCCAGCTTGCCTCACCCTGTCTGAGCAGCATCTCCAATTGATTCCATACTTAATAATCATGAATTAATAGCTTATCCACCATCCAGTCAGCGCCGGGAGCCAGCCAAGGCCTGCTGATATGCAACACCTTGTGTTCTGGCTGGCAGGAAATTTCCTCTCTCATTCTGTGCTGAACCTCCTGTCCTCGCAATGACTCCATTATACTCTCAAGACAGCCTTTACTATTTTGGAATCTGACGATCTCGTCCGTAGTGCTCCGGGTCGCCCCGAGACCCTCGCCACCAAGCCCCCAGACCAACCCTCCACTATTCAGGCTCAGCGTAAAAGCAAACAGCCATCGTACCTCCCGAACAAAAGAGCCAGCCCCTCTAATGCCGACCTCAACACAGAATTTAGGCCTTTGACAATACACCCCCCCCCCCCTCCGTTACAAAATCCAAACCCGAGAAAAAACGCCTTTGCAAGCCTCCGGGTTGACGACTATACTGCAGTGAACGGGGGGGGGGGGGGCAGGCAGCTCGCTCGCAAACTACCGTCAACACCTGCAATAGGACTTTCTCGACATGTGTAGAAGTAGGACCGTGTTTACGTGAGCTAGTCAAACGGAAGAAGCCCCAGCTCGTGTCGACGTCATCGGTGTTTTGTGTTGCTCGGCGAGGCAGTGGAGCGAAATGGATCATGGGGGTGACCGAGGTGCCCATCGCAACAACAAGGGTCCCCCCTCCATTCATCCCTGACCCAGATATTGCATGAGTGACTTATGTAATTCCCTCCATGGCGCCCGTGGCCATATCGCGTGTATACACGACAGGGTTTTATGCTTTGGATTGTACCGTTTTTGCTCTCTCCTAATTCTACCTGAAAGCGAAGTTCGATACATGCTAAGAACAAAATTTTAAGTTGGTATTGAGCGCATGGCCCGAGAATCATCGCGCTGTTCATTTCTCATTGAAACAAACGCTGAAAACTACATTAAAAGTATGGAATCGTTAAGTTTTTTCCTCTGACCTGCACTTGGCGTTCAGTGCCCCTACAATAAACCGTAACGCCCATAAAAAACGGTCAGGATATTTGTTTTGTTTTGTTGATCACGTACAATGCATTGGATCTTAAACTAAGGGTATCATGGCTTGGTCGCATATAGAAACTGACATATCATCTTCCTTGGCATGTTTGACATCACCATGTTTTAGGGGGGGCCCACAATAGTATCGTCTATCGTGGCCATTATCCGTTGCCTGAATGCTCGTCGAGCTGGAAGATGCCCGGTCGAGCTCCAACCGTGGAAACAAAGGATTACTTACTCCAACAATTAAACAATTAACGGCACTTTCTCTATAGGCGGACGCACCGCGAGAAGTCTATGGGTGAAAGTTGTTTGGTCCGGTTAGGGACCGGCTGGGACCGTTGTTAGACCCATCCTCGGGTGTTTTATATCTAAAGGGCTCAGATGTCCAGTAGAAGTGCAGTGCCACTATCAGTCTCTCATTCTCTCTTACAAAATGCACAACATGGAAAGAAACCCCTGACATCCACTGAGATATAAAAATAGAATCGGTTTTTATAGACAACCACATGCGATCGAAGTTCAAAGACAATCATTGCTTGTTTAAAAATGGTTTACAGCTGAAGAAACGGTTTTTGAATTTGTTTTTATTAATTGAAAAAAAATGACAGTTTTGCAATTGGGATTATAAACGGCGAACCCAGTCAGGTATGTTGGGCAAGCACAAATGGAGGGGAAACCAACTAAAGCCAGCATAATTCAATTGTGTGACATTTTCCACCCATTGCGTTGAATTGAAAATGAAGTTGCTCTACTGTTTCACCAAAGAGAACCCACATCAACTGGGATGAAAGGGGAACCTTTATATTAGATACACACATAAAACAGTCGTCGCCACACAGGTGCCCGTGGTTTGCGACAGTAAATCGGGTTGTAAATCACTACCTGGGAAGATGGTACAGATAAAATTGACGATAAATACGGCTATTTACAGTAGCCCAATTTGTCAAGGCTGTAAGTGGTATGATTAGACTATAGCTGAATGACCATCGTTGATCAAGAGGCGAAATCTTTTATGCATTGCTTCCCCCTAAACACACGGGTGAAGAGGCGAAATTAAGTCAAGGGGTTTTAATTGAACACTTGTCAGATACGGAAATATTCTATAAAGGCTTGTCATGTTTTTCCTTAAAACGACTGGATTATACAACACGGGTGAATTATACATCACTCTAAGAACTACCGGGTCAGAATTGAACCGGATTCCGGGTCCCAGAGGGCCTGATCCATTTCTGGATTATATTGACCCCCGTGAATCAGCGTCAAAATAACCCATAATCAAACTGACGCAAAATCCTAGTTACAATTCCACATTTTAACCATGCAGTTTCCGGGTCAGCCTGACCCAGAATTGGGTCAGGTCCCTGGGACCCGGGGCCTCAGGGTCATTTCTGACCCGGTGTTTTTTTTTTTTTTTTTTTTTTTTTTTGTAGGTTGTACAACATTACGTGCATATTATTGGTATGATTGAACAAATTAATGTTCATAGGCTTACAAATAATGGTAAATAATAAAAAAAATTGTCTGAAATGCTGTAGTTTGTGAGAAATTATTAAAACATTTATTTTTGCTATTGGGAGTCAGAAATCAGAAGCTTAAAAAACAGTGTTTTGGGGGGGTTTTACAACCGTTTTTTCTCAATGATTTCGATGAACGAGAATGAACTTTTAAAGCTTAAACTTTCACAGCTTTGTTGCTTTATGTACATGCTGGGCCACCTACATCGGCGTGCTTTAAGAGAAGTAAACACTTTTAAGCGCTGGCATTTCTATTTTGATTCCAATCAATGTAAACAGTAAATGAGTCTGGAGGGGGCAGCTAGTCAGTGGGGATTTCATGCATTGCGGCTCAGAACTATTGCTCTAAATCATACACACACACAATCAGAGAAATTACATAATATTGATATAATGGTGGTGTTCTATACACTCCAATTATGTTTTTGAGGCCTATTATGTAATGGATTATTGTTTTGGTATGGAAGTTTTTTTAAAAGTGGATTAAAGACATGAACAACATTTAAAAACTTCATCGGTTTCAATCTGAAAGCTGATTGATCGCTCGTATCAGCACGAGAAATACTTCTATTCATGTATTTCCACTTGACTGCTCTTATCACCCTTGTATGCATGTATGTGTGTTGTCTTGTCATTTAGCCTTTGAGAAAGACTCTGCTATAGGGTTGAAACGTCAGGCCACTAACTAATTTTTTTGAGAAATACTTCTGTCTGAAAAACTGTCCGAGTTGAGAACCTCGCTTTTGAAGCACCGCCAAAACAAATATGTATATAATAGGTTATATAATAATAATAAAGAAAGAAAGAAAGAAATGATGGCAGTAATGATATAAACCCGTTTTAAAGGGAAGATGTATACGTTTGGTAGTCACTCTAAAAGTTAATGGCATTAAAAAACTTACTTGGTTAGAAGTAAAGCAACTTTCGACAGTATACAGCATTTTGAGAAATATTTCAATTCGAAATACTGTGGATATGGAAAAAGATGTCAGTTTTTATCCCTCCAAATTTGAATCTTAGAAACGTTTCTGTCAGAAACGTTTATCACATTGTGTATTCCTATTTAGTAAGTATACTTCATGCGTGGACATTATTCGCTGCTGATTTTGGCGATATTTCAAAAACGCGACCACCTTTTGAAATGAAATTTTCACAGGTTAGTTTTATTGTATATATCTACATTTGCATGATTAAAACAATCTTTGCCTTTAAGAAATATCCATAGCCCCCCCCCCCCCACACACACACACACAATAAATAAAATAAAAAAACACAAACAAACAAAATACAACAACAACAACAATAAATTGCCGATAATTATTTTGATTGTTGCAACGAATATAAGTTGATTTCCCCAACCCCAACCCCCCCCAATTTTTTTTTGAATAATATATTAAATAAAGGGAAACATTGTTACGCTGCTGAATATTTGTGGTTGCATTTCATACGGACAATAATGATATCATTATGATTGATTCATTCATTGATTATAGGTGTGTTTGTTCTAACTTTTGTTTTCATTCGATCATTGTTATAAATGTGTTCCCACTTATCTAATGTTAAACACTGATTTTCTTTATGCATTGCACTAGTGTGGGCCTACATACACACAAGTGCATCAGACGCAATAATGGCGTAAGGGCGAAGATAGAGGGCGTACGATCTCAGCAATATTGGACCTTATGAAAACATTTTAAAGGTGTAAACTGTTCGCGATTCCACAATTCCCTTAGACGACGGAAACGGTGTTTGGTTAAAGTGCACAAAGGCACTTCCTCTCAATGATTCGGTGCATAAATGTAGATCTGTTTTGGGTGAATTTTAATAATAATAATGGTTATCACAGGCCCAAATTATTACTTATTTATTAATTTACTTTGACAAACCTTAGACTTTCTGGCTTTAAAATTCAGTGCTTTCTGCAGATCTTAAATCCAATATCTTTATCGGTTAAAGGGTATAGCTTGAACAAATTCATATTTCATTACGAATCCTGACAGGAATCCTGCGCAAAAAACAATCAAATATTTTGAAGTTTGTATTTATTCATTCCAGTTAAGTGGGATGGGCTGTATATTTTTCCAGTTCGCTATATGTAGTTAGTTGGGATTTGGTTTTGGGAACCGGGTCTGTACACTAAATGGGAGATTTGCTGTGTTATCAATTCGGAAAATGTTCTTTGTAACAAATACACAAAAACGAAAGTTAAAGGAACATTACAGAACTGGTTTTTGCTAACAAAACAGTTGCTGGCAGTGTAAGCACTTTATGTAATCCACCATATACATAAACTGACAAACCTGTACAAGTTTGAGATCGATCGGCCATCTGGGTCACAAGAAAATAGTGAAAACCCGACTACACATTTGCATGAAATCATATAGATTCAACAGATGAATAAAACGCTCACTGAGCGATAAACTCCAATCGCAAAATTAGTTTATTCATTTCTCATCAAATATGGCATTTCAGACAGAAATATTTCAAGGGATGTTTTCTACTGTCATCATCATTAGACCGTGTAAGTTTTATGTAAATCTGTGATCAAAAAGTATATTTTACAAGTTTTTTTCTTACCAATTCTGTAATGGTCCTTTAATTTGAAAGGTAGGATCAGAATTTGTTTTTTAATTAATGCTGATTTATAGGCCACATTATCAAGAAAGATACAACAAAGTCATCTGTGAAGGTTTCAGCTGAATATACAGTGTCTATACTTGTTGAGAAAACAGCATTCACAAACGGACACACAGCGGAAAGTGTAATCGCCACGAGGCGAGTTTTTGAGATTTAAATTTGTCGACTTCCTTTTACTGATTTGTAATCAGCGGGGGCCCCTCAGAGGAAATCATTTCGCAGGACGCTACAGACCTTTATCATGGTGTGGCAATCTTTATTTTCTCACATTCAACTCAATGTGACCAAACCGAGGCTGGAAGGAGAAATAGATGGATATTTGCATTCATTGCTCTTATGGGATACAGGGATTATGACCGAAATGGTGGTAGCATGATAAAGGTCTATTACCTTATAACAATGATGCTTCTGGATAGAAACTACACACATTTTGTTTGACGTCATTACCAACGTGTGGCCTCACCTTTAAGACCACAAAGGGGCTACTAACGCACTCTTCTTTTATGTTAAGTTTGTATTCCTCATGTCATTTTGTTCTCTGTTATGATTTTCTCCTACTCGTCAACTTTTGTTTTAAATTTGTCACTGGGCATATTGATCACGAAAGTCATTGTTTGTAATACTCAATGCGTATGCCATCATTGTGATTGGTATGCTTTGACTTTCAAGTCAACTAGACTCTTTTTTTCAATCCTCTCAAACTGTCAAAATATCATTATCATTTTTGATTTACCTTCCCTTTAATTTCAGCCGAACTTGCGTGTACTATGCTATTATTTCAGAATACCTGAAAGGTCGTTTCGACTGGTAGGACAAGCGTCCATTTGGCTGGCCTATGTATACACATAAGACTGAAAATCAATCGTGTTAATGGATGACAGGTTGATGGAATTTCCCCCCATCTTTTTTGTGGGTGAATAACGCTCCTGACCACGGTAGAAAGTGGGAACTTGCTTCGCTCCACTGCCGTCTGCACACACCACGGAGCGGCCGAGCCACGGCGAAAATGTACCGGGGCGTGCGGAGGGATGCGCCCGTCGTGTTGTTGGCTTGTTTGCTCAAACCCGTGTAGCGTCCTGCCGTTTAGATGGCTAAGAGCACCGGCGGGGTGGCATTTTATGGCGAGTCAGGCCTCTTGGCTAAAGATGTTTTACTTAGGGGGTGGATGATAGCACTTATGGGGGACAGTCTGTAGTGCTCATTCAATAATTGTCTGTTTCAATTCGAAGGATGCTCAGCGGTTGATCATTAGGAATAGATAGAGACAGTAGAGTATAATGAATAATGGATGCACGCATCTAGGGGTTATGTGAGCTTATAACTATAGTATGCGTAAAGAGTTCTGTCTCCTCGCGTGAATTTTCGCGTCTGTGTAAGTGTCATTTGGGAAAAAAAATCTTACAAAATTCAAAACCCGTTTTAGGCAATATTCAGGCAATATTCTAAAGAATCATTGCTGTTCATGGAGAAAACGTTTATACATGTACATACACCTACTAATACGCATTCTAAATTGTCCCAATAGCAAGGGTCCTGTTTGATCAACAAAAATGGGCACAATGCTTTTGGAAATATTTTGCCGAAACCAAAAAGCAATTCTACATTGGATACGCCCTTGCCTGAGACTGCCGTTGGATTCCTCTGCGCATCAAAGGATCACACCGGCTTCGAATACTCATGTACAAACCAAAGACGCAATCTGAATCGGATCACTGATTATAAAGTTCACACCAGTACCAATCCTCCAGAGAAACAGAGCAAAATAGCGTTCGAAGACACCACCAATCACCGTTGCTTATTTCAATTGCAGCAATCGCATCAAGTCCGATAGGAACACGAACAAAATTCATGACAAAACATAAACAAGTCTTCTCAAATTTATGCACCGTGTGTTTGTTGAAAGCTAGAGGGTGGAAATTATTTTGCACATGCACCCCCAACTGATGTCCGTGCCACTCCCCCCCCCCTCCCAATCGAAATCTTGAATTTTGAGATTAAGAGAATTACCAGAGTAAAATATTACATGCTATAAGCTTTAACGTGACAATTTCAATGTTTCAAACTTGTTTTCCATTTACGCGTAGACAACGTATTTGTTTTTACACCAGGAACGTCACACTATCGTACAAAAACAATAAACGGCATAACAAGCGCGTTGAATAGTGGCTTGTTTAAAAATAATTATATTAATTATATTAAAAAATATATATTAAAAAAATGCAGAAGGAAATTACAGTTTTAGTTCGGCAGAAGTGCCCCCCCCCCTAGAAAGAAAAAATGTGCACCCCTTGTGCCCCCTAAAACTTTACCCTAGTTTCGGCGCTGCTTTACTCTTTTAAAAAAAGTATTTTCCCTATTTATATATTATGGAGTGCACGTTGCCGCAACTTGAGTATTTATTTTGCAAACTCTAACGTATGGCAAACCATTGTGTAGATGCAAAATGGTACATGGGCCCAATTTCATAGAGCTGCTCAAATAAGTACAAACATGACTGAAGCACAAACTGTGCTTGCCAGGAAAAGGCTACCAGCAAAAAATACAGTGCCATGTGAATGGGCTGGCTATGCATGTACGTCTCAACGAGTGAATAATATTTTTCGGCAGTTTAAGCACGACGGTACCAGCATTCGTTTGGACTAATCGAAAACCTATTCTTCATGAAATCGTACTTCAACGGAAACAGAATGATGACCACTTCAAATTGCTAAAACCACAGCACACTACGTTGTTGTGATCCCACTCAAGTTTCCAGAATCACCTTAAATTCGCCAAAAAGGTATTTTCCCTTATCCTTGTTTTTTTTTTTATTTATATAAATCGGATGCGGCGGGCCGGATTCATTGGTTAAATATTTGTCCCTTGTAAACGAAAATTAAATGACATGGGAAAACAAAGAAAAAGAGTGATGGCTTGGTTAATTTGTCCTGATGATTTGAACAAAGTGATAAATGAACAGTTAACTGTTACTGCAGAATTGTCGTATATACAGCTATGAGTTTTTCAGTCGGTCATTCTGCCCGTTGCGTGACAATGGTTGAAGCCGGAAGGTTTGTTCTGTGGTTAATTTGGTAAACACTTCGCTCTTGAACTGTTTGCCAATTTCTGTGTTGTACAAAAGGGGAGAATTTACAGCCAAACACGATGATTGGCATTTCGGACACCGCCATCTGTACAGGGCGAGGCTTGGACTAGTTTCTCGGAAGAAGTTGCTGAGCTTGACTGGTGAATTTGGAAGGGTGAAAACCAAGTCCAAATATTGTTTGAAACCAATGTGTAAAACCAGAATAATAATCTTTGATCCCCGATGCGGTTTTTACATCAATCAAGTTTTTAAAAATGTATATGTTTTTTTAACATCTGGGGAGTCGACAAGAAAAACAGAGAGCAGTTAAGTCTGCAAGTGGTTTTAAGAAGTTTGCAAGATAAAATATAGACGGTGAGTTGTTATGCGCTCCCCCCCCTTCATATCAACTTAACACTTCAGTGGTATTGGCCAATGTAACGTAGGCCTTTATACTGGATCCCTGCAAGGGTTTTGCATAGTGTGCTTTCGCATTTTGCATCATACAGGTACATAATTTGTTAGTGTCCACGTTATGAACAACATACTGAAAACTACTGAATGTAAATTTTTGCCGAACTATTTCTAAATCAATTTTCCGATGCTTTGTCAACGAATAATTAAAGGTATACTCAAATTTGTCAGATACAAGCTTTACAAAGAGTTTACTCTATATATCTCTGTTGGTTACAGTAAAGTCTTTGAAAAATATTACCCATGATTGTGGTTGTGCAAATATTTATTTTGTGAATTTATATAAGCAGGTTAAACGTTTTATAAAACACCCACTGTATAATCACCAAATCAAACTTAACATAGACAACCTTTTGTGGTGGAAATCAATGTCTAAATGTCTTAATATTTGTATTTCTTAAACTTTACTAATTATTGTATTTTAATTACTTTTTTAAGCACGAAAGCCAAGGCAATTTCTATTGTATACTTGTATATATTGCAATAAACCGAATCTAATCTAACCAAATCTAAAACTTCAATTTGAGATTTCGGACGTACCTTTTGTTCTAACCAATTACAATGGGTAAAGTTAAAGGGATAGTACAATCACTAGCTTCGTAAGAGCAAAGTCATTCCTATAATACTCTAGTTTTCAATGAATACTAAACAACCAACTTGTCGAATTCGGTGGTCACGTTTAATTGAAGTGGGAGAAGAAGAAAAAAGAAGAAGAACAACAAAAAAATTATGTTTTGACAAGGATTTTATGCACGTTCAGATCGGGCTTATTTCGATTAGGGCGATGGAAATTAGCAACTTCCATTTGTGATCTTCATGTGGTTTTTTTCACGACTGTAACAGTAATTCAGACGTAAGTACTTCTCTGGAGGATTGGTATGGCATGAACTTTACAACCAGGAAACTTCCAAAATGAAGCTAATCAGTTTATTTTTTTGACTACCCATTATACATTTTGTCTTTAAAAAAGGGGGTAAACAAAATGCATTTGAGATGCTCAAAACATGTACAAGAATACAGATACAACCAATGTTTACTTCACACTGTGACAAACATAGACAAGGTATACAGGTGTGATAAACAAACAAACAAATAATAGCGAAAAACAATAACTTCATCTTGTTGAAAAGGTTTTTCTACAAAGAAAAAAAAACTCAAAAATATGTTGCTCGAAAACAGGCCACACACGTTACACCGACAGCATCCGGGTGTTACTAATAAATGTCATATCCCCGCCTCGTCACAGGCAGCCTAACCACGCCAAGCTTATACAGTACTCATAGCACCCAACAACGCCAGTAAATGTCACCCTCTCCGAAAGAAAGCACCGAGAAGCGGGCCGTAAAACCCCACAAGTTTACGGTGTGTTTATGGCTCGCTGCCGGACTGCCACATAAGCCAGCCGGCCGCAGAATATATATATATATATATCCAAGGTGTAAATTACTAGACAAGGTCGTATATTTTTCATCCAAAAAGACTGGATTATGATAAAGGAAATCGGAAACAAGGTCCGTGACCAAACTGCCGTAGCAATTCTTAAAATGCCAGTTGGGTGGGAGGTTGATAATGTACTTCCGACTGTTCAGACGAGCCTGACACTCCCAAGATTACGATGCATAAAAATCAACCAAATCGCTAATAACTCCATGATAAACCCACATGTTAAACATCAATGGCCAAATATCACTTATTCCCTTGCACTGAATACTAAAGACACACATACTATACTGAAGTCGTTTCTAGTTTGATTTGTGTTCATTGGCACTATAGCGCAACATTTTCAATATACTCCAAAAGTATCAGTCTGCCTATTAATATAAGACATATCACCTGGAAGCTTGAACACAGGTAGGCCTAATCACTTGAAATAACCATGCTTTAGTCTTTATGGGGTGTTGTTTGCCATAAGGAAAGAAACTCTCATGCGATAGTGGTTTATACACAAACAATTACGACATTCCCATCTAGTTTGCATACTCATATAATCATTTTATATAGTATTTACTGGCTTCCCATTCAAAGGGTGTGCACAACATTGGTAAGATTGAAAATCTAACTGTTCACAGATTTGCACGTAACTTAACGCGGCATAAAGATGGTCATGGTGGAAAACTTCCCTTGAAATAGTTTTGCTTGAATATAGTTTTTAGGAAATGAGTAAAACAATTAGTTTTATCTCGCGTGTCCAGAACCCGATGTTTGAAAATAGAGAAAACATATAATGGGGTTTTTCACTATTTTCTCGTGACTCCGAAGACCAATTGAGCTTAAACTTTTAGCATTTTTTTATTTCATGTATATGTTGGGCCACATAAAGTGCAGATATTGGTCTCTGACAATAACCATTGTTGTACATTGTGCTTTAACAAACAAATTTTACCTCTCAACTCTTAGGTGTGTTTTTTAAAAGTTTGTTTCCATTTATTTATTTATTTAATTATTTTTTACTTATATACTTATTTATCTTTTTGTGTTATTATTATAATGTTGTGTATATATGGTCATTTAGACGATATACTTAAAAACAGCATCAATATACTAATGAAAGACCTCATGAGATCATAGTTCTTATAAAATGTTGTTACCAAAGTCTGAATCATTCGATACTGTTTTGTTGTTTATTTGTTTGTTTGTTTGTTTGTTTGTTTGTTTTGCATTTTAATATCAAAACCATGGCCAGACTGGAGGTGATTGTAAACTTATCAGATAGGTTTGTCTTCCATGTTGGTGGTATGAACATGGTACGAACGTTATACTCTTTTCGAAT
The DNA here is from genome assembly GCA_032158295.1 of Pycnopodia helianthoides. NCBI lineage: Eukaryota > Metazoa > Echinodermata > Asteroidea > Forcipulatida > Asteriidae > Pycnopodia > Pycnopodia helianthoides. The sequence continues at coordinate 12,048,328 of CM063252.1, read as the reverse complement.
AAACTGACGTTAATACTCATAATAGGGTATTTCTTGCATGGCAGGTAATCTTATAAACGGCTTGTGTTTTGTGCATATTGTTAATTTCGTATCTCGTTTCGGTCGATGGTACCTATGTCTTTATCAGGTAACTTTCGTAATAATTGCTGGTGTACATTTTGTTGAAATAGTTCTTTAATATTATTAAGTAACTCTTGGTCAGCTACAAGTTTTTTGAAATTCTTATTCCAAATTCGCCAATTCATACTTATTTTACACTATACTTCATGAACCTAGCACTTATGGTTTACACATTTGTGTAACAACTGCTCTCCGTTAAAGTTTTAATTTGAAACTCACTCTCATCGATTGAAACTAGCAACAACTACATATGATTTTGTCCCTAGTTTCACTGATCGACTAGAGCGAATAACAGTCTGAAACTTGAAGAGAGTATAGTGTCCCTGCACACACGGGGAAGAGTCGTGATACTAGTCTCAATGAAACCACCAAAACGTGCAACAGAATGAAAATGGTCTCAAGCTCACCTGTGCCTAGAATTCCGCCCGTCACCCCCATGCTCTTATTTATCACCCATATGGTCGAAAGGTGGGCTTGTTTGGTGTGAAGAACATCATTAATACAACACTGGGTCCTCTTTACACGGGAGATTTACAGCCAGCGGCCCCAGCGGCTCCTTTGATCGGGGACCTTCGGCGTTTCTCCACGGTGCTTATTCATGGCTCGTCACGCTGCCCCGCCGGACGTGGAACACCCTCTAACAACAGAACATCAGATCATGGGGATTACTGGCTACCTCCAAAGTGCAGTATGAGGGATATCATTTATAATATAAGACTCATGTTGCTAGGGAATGGCAACCGTAATAAATTTCCTTATTAGGGCGAGGAGAAAACCATTATTATACGTGTGGTTTAATTTTATGTTTAAGAAATCATCACGTTTTTCCCTTGATGGGCGGGGCTAGAATTTGAAGGGGGTATACATTTGATTTATAGGCTTAGCCGGCAAGGTTCGTTTAAGTCCATTAACCATCTGAAAAGCATATCGAAGTTTATTTGCATTGTTTCCAAACACTTTGTGTTTGTATTAATTTATTTGTTATTTGTTTTTGACAAGATTGTGTATTAAAGGGAGTGGATACTTTTGGTAATTACTCAGGAAATACATTACCATAAAAACTTACTTGGTAAGGAGCACCTGAGAGCTGTTGAAAGTATGAAACATTGTGAGAAGCGACTCCCTCTGAAGTAATGTAGTTTTGGAGAAAGAGGTAATTTCTCACTAAACTATTTCAATCTGAGAAAGGCTTCAGGCATGAAGCCTTTCTCAGTGAGGCATTTGACCACATAATTCTATGCAACAAGGCTGTTTTTTCTTTCATTATTTTCTTGCAACTTCGATGTCCAATTGAGCCCAAATGTTCACAGGTTTGTTATTTTATGCATATGTTGGGATACACCAAGTGCGGATACTAGACTCTTTGACAATTACCAAAAGTATAGCCTGCCTTAAAGGGAAGTATACACCACTGGTTATTTGAAAATTAAATTAATTCCACAGTTTTCAACAAACTTATCGTACAAAAGAATTCATTCAATTTGTTAGTCTCATTTTAGTGAAAACAACAAAAATGACAGGCAACAACTAAAATGACAAGCTGTGATTTTCTTTGATTTTTGTGCATGTTCATATTGGCCTCAATTCGAGTGCGGCAATCGAAATAAGCAACAATGGTTTGTATAGGTCTTCAGATGCTATTTTCAGGTCTTTGACAGTAGTTTCAAAAGCAAACTACTTCTCTAGAGGGTTTGTATGGGTGGAAACTTGATAATCGGTGAGCTTGCAGACTGAAAGTAACGCAGAAATAAGTAAATAAATAAACTACTGGTCTAATTATCTTCATCGTGACTTTAGCTTGACAAATCAAATATACCGTAAGCGATGCAGGCCTTTGTTATCTTACACTGATTTGTTTATATGTAAAATAATTATTGAAATTTTTGTAATTTGTAGTTTTTTTATTCTTTAATGCAATTTCGCCCAAAGCAAGGCTAAAAGCCACTCTTGGTAAGGGCTACACAAAGAAAAAATTCAAAATGAAAATAACTCAATGGGGCTGAAGGTAGGAAATGATATTCCTCTTATAACAGTCTAGATTGTATAGGATGGAGGGAAACATGCATCAGTCAATGAGTTCCAAAGAGATGCAGAACGCGAGCTCTTGGTTCTACATCTCAGCAAAGCTAGAGTGGGTGAGTGAGATTTCCCAACACTCTTTGTAAAAAAAAATGTCTTGAAGCATTGTTAACTGCTTATAACAACACCATGCTGCCACCATCTCGGTCATTGTTCCCTGTATCCAGTAACAGTAACGGACGCTAATGTTCACTGTACACAAATGAACCAGACTATTTTTTTCCTTCCAGCCTCGGTTTTGATGACATTGAGTTGAACAGGAGAAAATCAAGATGGCCGCACGATGATAAAAGTCCACAGTACAGTTCTGCTTAGAATAAGATTTGCCCAGGTATCCAGCCAAGTTTAGAGATGAAATTTCAACAAGTTCATGTACTTTTTCTCTCACGGGTCCACATTCGATCCGGGGACATCCCGTAAATCAAGGCCGTCCGGAACTTTCGACACTATCGGTAAACATCACTCTGCTGCCCCCGGAACGCTCATTAATAGCTCTTCTTATCATTCAGTGTATAAAAATGAGTTATGGCAAAAAATAAATAAGTCAAACTGTCCCGTTTTATTACTGTGGTTTTTGAAATAAACAATTGTAAACAAGATAAACGATTACGCACTTTTCGAATTTTTATCAAAACACAGCTATGAAAAACAAATCGTGCAAGTATTTTTGTGTTACTCTTTTTGTTTGAAGCTATTTAAAAAATATAAAAAAGCCTAATCGACAACAAAACATTTGAGTCATGCCATCTTCAGACCATGAAATTCATCTGTCTGAAAATAACATTTTAACAAACCTCTTTGGTAAATACAATGATAGTCAGTTTTGATATCTGTTACATTTTAATTTAGTATTTATTCGTGTGTACGTTCCCTAAAATATGATCACACTTCAGATTCGACTTTGCACAAAGGAAACGCTAAAAGAATCCCAACTGTAGACTGTGTATAGACCTTTCTATTGTGGATAAACAAACCGTGCTGGGCCCAATTTCATGGCTCTGCTTACCGCGGAATTCTGCGCTTACGGAGCCCTTGTAGCACATAATTCTATGATACGTAAGCGCAGAAATCCGCGGTAAGCAGAGCCATGCAATTGGGCCCTGGTTGGCACGGACGCCCTAATGGTAGCAAAACATTCAATCGTGTTAACAGAATATTGACGCCAAATTCAACATTTCTGCAAACTTTCAATCCAACAAAAATACATCCCATGATTGGGTTGCTTTGTTTCCAACAACTTCAATACTATTTTTGTTTTAGTACTTGGGTAAAATTGTCACAAACTGTTGTATCTATCTTGGCTTTGCATTTATGGCTTCCCATAGTTTTCCAACCTTGGTTGGCAAAAACTCGGGCTGTGACGTTGCAATAGAAAGGTCTGGGCCCAATTTCATAGAGCTGCTTAAGCACAAAAAGTAGCTAAGCACAAGAAAATTATGCTTACCAGAATAAGGTTACCAGCCAAACTACCATGTCACAATTAAAATTTGTGACTGGTGTCCTGCTCTTTTCTGCTTAGCAGAAAATTAATCAGCAATATTCTCTGCTTAAAGGAACATTACAGAATTGGTTTTTGCTAACAAAACAGTTGCTGGCAGTGTAAGCACTTTATGTAATTCACCATATACATAAACTAACAAACCTGTAGAAGTTTGAGATCGATCGGTCATCTGGGTCACGAGAAAATAGTGAAAAACCGATTACACATTTGCATGAAATCATATAGCTTCAACACGGAATAAAACGCTCACTGAGCGATAAACTCCAATCGGAAAATTAGTTTATTCATTTCTCATCAAATATGGCATTCCAGACAGAAATATTTCAAGGGATGTTTTCTACTATCATCATCATTAGACCGTGTAAGTTTTATGTTCATCTGTGATCAAAAAGTATATTTTACAAAAAAAAATCTTACCAATTCTGTAATGTTCCTTTAAGCAACTCTATGAAATTGGGCCCTGGTCTAGAATCTACGATGCCAGCGGGGCGCGAATTTTTTTCCCAAACTTTTTTTTTATTTACCTTTTTTGTATATTTTATTTCTTTCCAACATCCGCATTCCGATCGGGAAAAAAAAAAAAAAAATCATAAAAAAAAGGTCATCATAGCAATGTCGTTTGGGAAAAAAAATTCGCCAGCGGGGCCCGATAGTCGCGTATATAGGGGAGAGTCAGTGGCCGTTTTTGACCAATCATTCGTCTATGTAGTAAGTGTAATGAAGACCGAGAACAATTTGTAATTTCTATCCGAAAGCTCACAGTTATAAAGATCAATGGTAATGGTGGTAGGCATTCTGCGAAATGACTTCGTGTAAAATGCCCCCGTTGCTTAGACATTAATCAAAGTATGTCAAACAATTTGAATCGCCCTATAAGTTCGCCTCAAGGCGAGTTTTGGAGATTCCTATTTCCGTGGTGTTCTTTTGTGAATGCTGCGTCCAGAGATGCAGTTGGTCACCTCGCCAAACACTCTTGATGAAAATACCGTGAACTTGTTGTTGCTGTTTTCTCAACAAGTAGACACTGTATTAAGCTGCAACTTTCACAGGTGACGTAATATATCTTCATTGACAATTCGGCCTATAAATCAGCCTTACGTTGACAAAAAACCAATCTATGACCCTATACCTTTAAGTTCTTTTCAAAAAAGCTAGCGTACGGTAACTCGGCTAACTAGAGTTGTCGTCAGTTTTTAAACAAGAGAGAACCGTTCATCATTATGCGAGGCAAGTGCCGCTGCTTTGAGATCTAATTAACGTGACTGTGTAGTTCTCCACCAACACACTTAATACGATTCACCATGGATCCTAGCTTATTGATCTTGCATATAATTGCCCGTTGCCGGTTTCTTTACAATTTGAAATATCTGGAGGGGAACGCTTTTTGCATCCGACTCGCAAATAATTACGAGTAGAAAATGAAAGATCAACACGACGCCCCAGTGCCGACCAAACGGTGTGGACCATTTTCTAATTGTTATCAAATAATAGGGTGGAATCTTTCAGGTGTCCCCCGCGACATTGGCTTTACTCGCTGCTTGGTAAAACACTGTATGATCAGGGTGCTTATAGGATACCAGAGGGTTGGTACCACCAATGGCTAACGGTATGAAATTGGAGACCAAGGTAGATACGTTTGTCAAAATATCGCGTAGCTCTCGAGTTACAAGGCGCCTTGACCGAATCCCTTCGAGCCCTTGTTTTAATCCAGATGTCTTACCTTTTGCTCCGAAAGTTGTGCATTGTGCTGTCTCTTGCTAAGACGGTCTGGTGATTATTTATGGGCGGGCATGCCTTGGTTAATGTATCCAAACGGGGATGTTGACTTTGCTTCCGTCGAGGCTCAGTCTCCGGCTGTAGTCTCCCAAGCAGGAGACTCGACCCTGCCTCCTCATCTGAATTCACGGCGGATGTTTCGAGCGGATGAGACTCGATCTCTCTCCGTCTGTGAAAAGAAAGGGGGAAAAAGACAGAAAATATGTAAATTTGATCATTTGTAAATAGAGGAAAGCGCGAAACAACACCGCACCCTAATCCGGTTATAATAAACGTTAAGGATCACCTCGAGGTGACATGTTATATTGACCTTTCAAATGAGAGAGAGAGAACACAAGTAAGCTTACATCTTTTGAAATTCAATTTAGTTATTTTTTAATGGTGGTGTGGTAACAAATCGACGTTACAATCAGTGCTTGGTGGTCGTCGTCGTTCATTTTGCAAGCCCATCTAAAGTATGTTGTTTTACAGCGCTCATTTCGAAAATGTGGAAGGGAGGGGCGGGGCGATTCAATACGCCATTTTGAGATATGGCGGACTCAATACTATGACACTATGAGGTTTGAGTAAATTTTGTCTGTATACACCCAAACCAAACAGTGCACTCCTATAGTGTCCACCATATCTTTTAAAAGGCTAAGAAAGGGAACGTCGAAATAGTATGATCGACGCGTAGGGGGGCCGTATGTCCAACCTAGCTCCAGAGGACTCTCACTTTAGTCTTAGTACTACCAATAATTTGGATCTAGAACTATGCATCAATTTAATACAGCACAGAAGAAGAGTCCTACATCCCAACTGACTATTTCACACAAAGGAGGGTCATGCTATAGCTCTCCAATGGCAGATCCAGACAAATTGGTGTGCAAGTTGATTCACCCGAGAACAGGGCCCAATTTCATAGAGCTGCTTAAGCAGCTTTAAGCAGCTTTAATAACAACTTTCTGCTTAGCAAAAAAAAAGCAGAATACCAGTCACAATTGGTGGAATGGTATTTTCGCTAGTAGGCCTAACCTTGATCTAGTGGAAATGGTTATATTGCGCTTGGCTACTTTTTTGTGCTTAAGCAGCTCTGTGATGTTGGGCCCAGAGCAGATACAGTGGGGCTACATAAAGGGTTTGAAGAGGGTTAAACCTCCTGCTAATCGTCCCCCTTCACCTGGAATTATACAAAGCAAACTGAATATGAAGCCGAATGGAAGTCTCAATCAAAGGGCCTACAGCTACTGGGCCTTTACCCTCTGTGTACTATTTGGACCGGGAGTATATAAACACGCTTAGCAGGTAGGGGTGATTTGGGAAACATCCCGGACAGCGATCCCGGATTAGGTCTTCTGAATCTTTTGACAACCGATACTTCATGGCAGCTATGTTACACTATATTTTAACTTTACATGTACCGAATCATCATGTCTACTGAGGGCCATCTCACCCAGGTAATCTGTACAGGCAGCTCTGTGGCAATCAACCCCACTGCGTTCAAAGGGAACACACTTCGGTTCCACTAGAGGCAGTTTTCTAAACAGTATCTTATACTGTCCAAGAGAAAATGATAATGAACATTGACTGTGAATGGGTTTTCGTTTCGGAGATTGCCTGGAAATCGGTTGGCTGTATTAATTGCCTCGTGTGACATGGCCATTTAAGGATGGTCTGCTGCGTCGGTTTGGTTGGCTAAACAACCCTCCGGGTGCTCTTCATACGATTAAACCCCCTTTCGTCTGACCTGGGTAACTGAAAAGCTGGAATTATTTGGGATATGGCACGATCGCATAATCGCATATTCAGTTCGGGTGAAATGGTTGCATATTCACATGACGTCATCACAGTACCCGGCGACGTCTCGACGACTGTCTGCCCTTCTGCCAATTTCAGGAGTCAAATTGCGTGTAAAAATATGGTGTGTGTGTGTGTGTCTAGTCTAAGCGTGCCCGCATCATCTGAAAAAATGTAATAATTATAAGACCGTGACCGTGACCGAATTGGCGGCTACGGCTACGGCTACGGCTGGATCTCTGAGTTGAAGTATAGGACGTCCTTAGCAACACCCGTAGCTAGAGTCGTAGCCGTAGCCCATGCATAAACTGCCATTTCGGGTACGGTCTAAACACACAGGGAATCTGACTCCCCAAATGGTGCAACAAAGATTTATCCTGGTAGATGACGTCAGGTGAATGGGATCAATAGGCCGACGTGTTGATATTCTGCAATGAGCTACCGTGACCATTATTTGATCACACTTTCCCTGTTTTGTTTGTCATTAAAACTCAAGCAAATTGACCATAATACTAACAATTTCGGAGCGGTTGTTAGAGAAACGAATTGAATGCACCACTCTACCCGACCCCCTATTGTTGTACATTATTGACCCCTGGCACAACGCAGAACGCAACTCCGCACAATGAGCATCTATACTATTTCGGCCATTTTTGAGTCAATTTCTCATTTTGTGTATATTTTGACTCTCAACATGGCGAACATCAGGCGCGTGTTGAAAGGGGCCAACAGGGCCAGATTTCATAGAGCTGCAGAAAATATAGCTTAACAATTGTCTGCTGAGCAGAAATGAGCAGGATACCAGTCACAAATTGTACACAATTTTGTAGTGCTTAGCTATTTTTGTGCTTAAAGTCACTGGACATCACCTTTGTGAAAACCAGTATTCTCACTTGTTGTATCCCATTATATGCATAAAATAACAAATCTGTGAAAATTTTGACTCAATTGGTCATCGCAGAAAATAATGAAAGAAAAAACCCTCGTAGCACAAACTTGTGTGCTTTTATGTGCATCATAAAATACTTATGGCCAGAAGTCTTTTAATATTTTAGTGACAAATTACCTCTTTCTCAAAAACTACGTTACTTCAGAGGGAGTCGTTTCCCACAATGTTTTATACTATCAACAGCTCTCCGTTGCTCGTTACCAAGTAAGTTTTTAAGCTAATATTTGTTTTGAGTAATTACCCAGTACCCAGTGTCCAGTACCTTTAAGCAGCTCTATGTTATTAGGCCAAGGAATATCAGGTAGAAGTCAAGATGTAAGAACAAAATTCATGTTATAATATTTCTTTGTCATGGCATAATGGTACCATTTCTGGTCTGATTATTTTATGTCACGGATGGGTTAAATCGTTTCGTACATCAAACTTTGACCGTAAAGATATTGTACACTTTTGGTAACGGCTCAAAAACAGTGTCCACATTCTGTGTGATTAAACATATGCATGAACAAACAAACCTGTGAAAGTTTGAGCTCAATTGGTCATCGAGGTCACGAGAAAATAGTGAAAAGAGACCTTATGTGTTTTCTGTTTTTTTTTTCAAATTATCGCGCGCGATAATTACTATTGTTTTACTCGTTTCTCAGAAACGATAGCATTTTAGGCAGAAATATTTTAAGGAACCCTTTCTACCATTACTTACTTGTAAATCATGTAAGTTATGTGTGAATCTGTGAACAAAGATGACTAGGTATACAGTAATCCACAAATCTCAATACATGCATGCGTATAATCGAGTAAGAGTTTGGGTGACCTTTGGGGAAAATAATTGTAGATCTGTAAAATAAAAGCTTACTTATCATGAGGGCACTGTTAGTGCATGGTTTCATTTTAAAATCAGAACGTGGAAATGTATGACCCCCCCCCCCTGCAAAAAAAAAAAAAAAAAAAAAAGGAACTTTTTTGTTGATTGCTTGCTGTATGTATGAAGTTTATATTACTGCGTGAATTGCTTATTTTGGGCGGATTTAAATAAGATAGGTTTATTGTTAGACACTCTTTCTCACACATTGTAGGATGCCCCAGTATAGACAATTATGCTTCAGGGGCCGATTTCACAAAGAGATAAGACTAGTCTTATCTGAAGTTAGGACCAGTAACTGGTCTTAGCTTAAGACTAGTCCTATCTCTTAGCATTGCCTAGGACTAGTCCTAAGTTAGGAAGAGTTTTGTGAAATCGACCCCAGGACGCATATCGTCATGTGCCCGGCAGAAGGACGCAACAAAAAAAAAATACAAGAGAAAATGCCTATTAAAGCAATCAATGTGCAAAATCGTGTCTCAAGAAAACTGAGCATGAAAGTTTGATTGTATTTTTGCCATTTATAAGTCATTATATGAAGGTTGAATTCTGAATTGGAACAGGGAAACATTTCTTAGGGGTTATTCTAGCAACACAAATTGTAACTGTAAGGCCATATTGTTCTATTGCTTTCGACCTTCTGTCACTGGAAAGAAATACTTCGCGAGTCTGGGAGACAAGCTAAGAGCCTTACACCCTTTTCTCCGGACACACAGCGATATGGTACTTATTATAAATCTGATTACAAGTTTTCAAATCATTTCATCTTTCTATCATTACACTCTGAAACATTCCCGGATCAGCTTTGACCCGGAGAAGGATCCGTATGAGCCATAACTGTTTCCATGCATGTTACTGTGATCCGTCTTCGGGTAGCACCCAGGAATTGGTATTGTATGGTATTTGGTATTGGTTTTGGTATTGGTTTTGGTATTGGTATGGTAGTGGTTTGGTATTGGTATGGTAGTGGTTTTGGTATTGGTTTGTTGGTATTGGTATTGGTTTTGGTATTGGTTTTGGTATTGGTATTGGTAGGTTTTGGTATTGGTATTGGTTTTGGTATTGGTATTGGTTTTGTATTGGTATTGGTTTTGGTATTGGTAGTGGTATGGTTTTGGTATTGGTATTGGTATTGGTATTGGTTTTGGTATTGGTTTTGGTATTGGTTTTGGTATTGGTTTTGGTATTGGTATTGGTATTGGTTTTGGTATTGGTTTTGGTATTGGTTTTGGTATTGGTTTTGGTATTGGTATTGGTATTGGTTTTGGTATTGGTTTCGTATTGGTTTTGGTATTGGTATTGGTTTTGGTATTGGTATTGGTATTGGTTTTGGTATTGGTATTGGTTTGGTATTGGTTTTGGTATTGGTTTTGGTATTGGTTTTGGTATTGGTATTGGTTTTGGTATTGGTTTTGGTATTGGTTTTGGTATTGGTTTTGGTATTGGTATGTTGGTATTGGTATTGGTTTTGGTTTGGTATTGGTATTGGTTTTTGGTATTGGTATTGGTTTTGGTATTGGTTTTGGTATTGGTTTTGGTATTGGTTTTGGTTTTGGTAGTGGTAGTGGTTTTGGTATTGGTATTGGTTTTGGTATTGGTAGTGGTTTACTTACATTCCAACAGTGGCCCACAGGCCAAATTACTAGAATGTTACAATATTACAAAAACATTAAAATGGTACATCAGAAGATACACATGCAAAACACTAAAACAATGCTAACAGGAATTAAATAGTGAAGGTGAACAAGTTATGTTCCGGTCACAACAAAATGACCACATTTAAAACAATAAGAGAAAGGCTGACACTAAAACGTTGAAAAACTAATATATAGAATCTATGAACACATCAATCAAGTGATTTTGACTCCGGGTCAAGTTCACTGACCCAGACAATGGGTCAAGCTAACAAGCTGACCAGGAAATGGGATCATGCCAGTACAGACTCTATTACGGGTCAATTCCGATCCAGGAATTTGTTAAAGGCACTGGACACTATTGGTAATGACTCAAAATAATTGTTAGCATAAAAACTTACTTGGTAACGAGTAATGAAGAGCTGTTGATAGTATAAAACACTGTGAGAAACGGCTCCCTCTGAAGTAACGTAGTTTTTGAGAAAGAAGTAATTTCTCAGTAAAATATTTGAATTGATTTTGAGACCTCACACGTGAGGTCTCGAAATCAAGCATCTGAAAGCACACAACTTCGTGTGACAAGGGTGTTTTTTCTTCCATTATTATCTCGCAACTTCGACGACCAATTAAAGTTCAAATTTTCTAATCAACAGGGGTATTTTTGCAGCAAAATTACTACCATTACCGTCTTTAAAACAAGTAGGCTTTCGGATAAAAATTATACATGTTTTAAAAGTTATTACCAAAGGATGACTCTATACCTTTACAAATGTAAGCATAGTTTTACCGTTTAGTCACGCTGTTTTCTAAAAAGTAATGTGCACCTCTTTAACAACACAATATTTACGGGTTACATGTAAACCTATGGAATGTACTTTGAAAACTTGATTAAACACCTCCGAAATAATGTCTTTCCATCACATTTAAAAATCCAAGTTTAAATTTGACAAATGGTATAAGCCAACTGCTCCTATAGCCACAACACAAAACTGATTGTCAAAGAAATTAAATTTCTCTTAGTCAAAGTAATATTCATATATTTGTTTCTTCGTTATCATAATGTCTACGGTTTCACTATTCTGGGGGAACGCAGTGCCTCCATATTGTCTAACTCTACCTATGTCAGACTGCCTGGTCGACCGTAGGCTTTTAGTACGGCGCGCTGGAGGCCCAAGTTAATATTTTGTGGTAAGTTGCTCATACTCAAAAGGGAAGCAAATTACTGTCAATGTCTACTATATTTCAACTTGCCTGAACGAATCGCCTTGGAACACGACATGTAGGCCTATTCATCCCTCTAAAGAAAAGTAAGATAACAATGTAATTGTGGTCTCTGGCGATCGGCAAATTACAAGCTAGCTCCGTGTCACCATACACAAAAAAGCAAAACAATGCGGTGAAATATTCTTATTAGATTAAGTCCACGGCATCGCCCCATATCATTGAAACCGATGGAGAAAGCAAAACTACAAGACACTAAATGCTAGTAAAGACCAGGCCGAGTAGATTCAATTTGGGTTGTAAGAGTCCTCCGAGATATGACCGACGCGTCGCTGTGATCACGTCCCGGGAGGTTGCTACGTGCCTCCCCCGGTGACAACGCGCTGCCACCCGCCCTGATCGCAGTCAAACACATGTTCAGGGCGGCACGCCGTTCTCTACCAAAACAATAGCCGTGCATGATGTTTTGGTCCCCCTACAAATTTACTGGATGGGTCTCGGGCACAAAATTGACAGCGAAATTCTGGGAATGACATTGATGTTATATTACATTACATCGTCAATGCTATTCAACCGCCATTTATGAAGTCGTTGATTCACGCTAGATTTAATTTGTCTTGTTTAGAGACAATTTTGCAAGAACAACAAACTGCTGATTGTCGTATTATGACCACGGTGCTACGTCAGGGACCTAGACTCGGTACTAAATATTGGTTACCTTATGGTCGGTCATGAAACATTAATTGAATGCATTGATATATCTTGTCTCGTTTGTTGTGGGTGTGCGTGTGTGCCATTGGATGAACCGGGTCGTGCGTTTAGCCACGTGAGTTCAACCCCATTATACATCCAGCGTATCACATTTGGATATTTGTACAAACTCATTCAAACCTCAGACCGTCTCGTGATGAATACAAGGTCTGGCAGAAAGTAAATTTCAGTTTTGAGCGAGTTGCCGAAAGACATATGAAATAAGTTAAAATTGTTGAAGCCAAGACTATGCAGGCGGAGACCGGCCACGGCTATTTAAATTTGGCAAAGTCAGTTGTGTAGAGCGTGCATAAAACTCGGCAAACTGTTTCTTTGAAATAAAAAAAATGGACGGTAAAAAAAAGTTTTAACTATCTTCAATATGGGGATTTTTGCCCGAGCCTACTTTGTAATTACTTACTAGAATATGTCGATGAAAAGAAGTTTCGAGTACAACTAAAAGGAATTAATGCAGGGGGAAATTGTTGACACTGACAGGGTTATAAGACTTGATTTATTAATCATTATATATTTTAAACAAAATAATTGACTGATGTTTTGGACGAAGTGTATTTTCTGAAGTGAGGATCGATCCGAGACGGGCACCAGATGTCACGAAAGAGTTGCCGGTGAATGAACATCCTATCCCGGCCGCTTTTGGGAATAAACGAAACGTTCCTGTCTCGGCCGACAAGTGGGTGCATAGGCCCCATAGGTTGGCCGTAATAACGGGTACGTCCCGCCGGCAATCATGCTGATTGAGATGCCCCCCCCCCCACCCTTCCCCCCCCCCCCCAACGGCAATTGGCCCCCGTATGGGTGATGGTATAATGTTGTCGCTGTAATGAAATTGCCGTTTGACGCCATTATCTTGCCATTTGAGATAAATTAGACATGCGGTTCGTTTTTCATTTTTTTTCCTTCACCCGTATGCCTTCCCAATGGAAAGGCAGCTCCGCTAGAGACCGCTAAATGGGCCGCATGCGCCGAGCCGTTATCACACAACAATCCAGCTAGGTCCGAGCCGCGGCTGCGTTGCCAACCCAACCATAATAATCAAATGCTTGATTCGATTTTCGCGTACCCGATCTCTATGGGCTCGGCTGGAAATAAAGCGTGAAAAATTGAATTATGCTCGTCTAACAGTGGATTTGTAGTTATTTGACGAAGCGTATTTGCAATGGATAGTCCATACTCTTGCCATTTCGTCTGCTGACAGCCAAAGTGAGGGCACGATCATAGATCGGTGCCTGTAAATCGAGTGGTAAATATTTAACCACACATAATTCGTTCGTTATTAGAGAGTTGTTACTGCGAGATGACAGTAGGTCAGTTGTATAGCCATTCTTCCATTTAGTTGCGAGTATCACTTTATTAGTCAAGTGCATGAACAATTATCATGGTAAAACACGAAATTGACTCGAGACACAGTAGTCCCAGGGCAGGGACAGTATACCCTTTCTCTCTTATTGTGAAAGTTGTATGCAGGAGGTTTTTCAGAGATTTTTTCAAACCCAACCCTTCAGTAGATTCTAATTTTCACATCCCACAGGCCAAGAAATTCGAACAATCGTCAATTTTGCCCCCCCCCAAAAAAAAAGAAGTACACCCCGTGTTAAAAATTCTGGATACGCTACCCACAACAAGTTGGTTCTTCTGACATGAAGAACACTAATTGTCTACTTCGTCCCATTGTCACAATTTTTTTTATTTTTTTTTAATTAACAAATGAATAAATGTTTTAATATGTAGCAAGTAGTACCTATAGAGCTATGTATTAAGAGAGTTGCGGCAACCTTACGACAAGAAGCAATTTTCGGTCCCCCAAAAATGCATATGCGCACACAAGGTGCCAGACCAGACTGTGCTTTGGATTATGTTACAGACCTTGCTATTGTTGATAAACAAACCGCACTGGTTAACATGGAATGTTAGCAAAACATGCAATCGTGTTAAAGACCCTGTACACTATTGGTAAGATCGAAAAACACAATGTTCAGAGATTCACACATAACTTACATGATTTAAAATAAGTAATGGTAGAAAGGTTTCCTTTTAAAATATTTCTGCCTAAAATGCTATTGTTTCTGAGAAACGAGTAAAACAATAGTAATTATCGCGCGCGATAATTTGAAAAAACAGAAAACACATAATATCTCTTTTCACTATTTTCTCGTGACTACGATGTCCAATTGAGCTCAAACTTTCACAGGTTAGTTTGTCCATGCATATGTTTAATCACACAAAATGTGGACACTGATTTTGAGCCGTTACCAAAAGTGTACAATACCTTTAACAGTTGTTGCGACCAAATTACATCCCATGATTGGTTGCTTTGTCCCCAACGAATCCAACACTAATTTTTGTACAGTTTGTGCAACATTGTTACAAACTGTGGCAATCTGTTTTTGCTTTCGATTATGGCTTCCCATAGTTTTCCAACCTCGGTTGGCAAAAACTCGGACTGTGACGTGGCACAGTCCGAGTTTAGAAATGTCTATAGGACCAAAAATGGCGTCTAGCAACCACGTGACCAAACAAAACTTGTCCATGTCGCATCTCTCTCAATTCACAGCTCTGTTCTCTTCATAATGCTACTATGGGCCAAGTTCAAACAAGGACCATTTGTCGACTAGAGGTTGGTACCCGGTACCCAAAACATATTTGTGAGCATGAGCACCAGCCACTAATCGACAAATGGTCATTGTGCGCAATTGTCCTGTTTATTATGTGGGCGTGGTTTGGCACTCAAGACCATTATTAAAATCTTGTCAAACCGAAGCCGTGAAAATGCTCAACTGACGACCGAAGCTTGCACAGGGTTTGTGGTCAGGATGGGCAACCAGAGCTCGTTGAAACTCCTGACCAATGAACGCAGACCCAAACATGTTCCTGGTAAGGGTAAACAAACCACGTCCGCACCCAATGGTTGTAGCGAGAGGAGTAACTTATATTCTTCCAAATCATGAAGTTGTTTTATGAGAATCATTGGCCCCCCCCCAAAAAAAAATAATAATAATAATAAATACAAATAAAAAATAAATAAATAAAAAATAGGCTAGGAAATTATGTTTGTGAAAAGTATGTGCGAGTTTTCGATTACAAATAAATACTACAGTGTAGGCCTACAGTTTAATGTTTTGCATGAACATTTCTGCAATGTTTTGTCATTAATGAAAAGATTCAAACGCCTTTTATTCGAGGGTGACAAAAAAATCATAGCCGACATTCATTCTTAAGAAGGTTAATAACCTCGAGTCAAGTAAATTTCACACTTTTCGAACGGACAATTCACTATTTTTTCTCTAAGAGTAACCAATACCTTATTAAGGTCTGAAAAGGTAACACATGTTTGCATTGAAATGGTATAGCGTGCAACTAGTATTCGTGTATAGTATAGCAGAAACAGCAATTTCGACAGTTTATTCAATTTATAGAACGCTCATCTATTTCGCGTTTTGCCTGCTCTGAAACTATCGATTTCAAGGATACGACGGAGGCCCTTTTGTACGTCAGACGGGTCTTCTTGTACAATTCAATGGCTGACAATCATAGGGACAAAATGCGAACAATGCAGACTGCCAGGACAACACACTGGTGATGCGCGCCGGAGAAAAAAAGGACCATCTGCCTGTTTCTGCCAGAGACTAGTTCGTCAAAAGAACACATTATAATAATTACAGCCCAATTAGAACTCACCTTATATCTATAGCCCGTACCCTCTAATATTCTTGTAATTGTCGAGTTGAGCGAGAGCCTGTTACATGAGCTCGGCTCTAATTAGTTTACTGGTCCAATGTGTTTTCTGGGTTAGTCGTGTTCCGCCATATTGTTTTGCAGACAACACCAGTGTAATGTGCACGTCGAAATGCCGAAGTTGTTGTCTTGTCATTGTCCACTGCACCACCTGGGGCTTCGTTGTCGTATCTGTCAATCAATACTTCTCTGTTCTGTGATTGGTCTAATGTCGCGCCTTGTTGAATGTCTTGCAGCTGGCCTAGAAACAAGACACGCCCAGTGTTTTCGCACTTGGATTTAATACGGACTTTTTTATGTGGTGCAGTAAAACTGGATTTGTTCTTTAAAATACCAGGCAGTTGGATTTAAAACGAAGCATTTTCAAGACGTATATTTGGTTAATCTTTACTGTGTGTATACTGATGAGGGAAAAGAAAGTAACAACGGTGAACTAACTAACTATGATTTATCACAATAAAATCATAGTTTTCAAAATTCAAATTGCCGAAATGCTTCAAGTCTCGTGTGAGGGGGTGGGGCTGGAGACATGGATAAAGGTGTGCGTGGCGTGTCGTGGTGTCTGGTGTTTCTGATATCAGCAGAATGTGGGTTCGAGTCCCAGTCGTGACACCTATTGCTTCGTCCTTCGGATGGGACATAGATGCCGTAGGTTCCGTGTGTTGTGTAATACACGTAAAAGAACCTAGTTACACTTATTGCCAATGAGAAGGTATTGCCCCGGTGTTTCTGGCAGTGGCTGCCGAGTGCGCCGCAGCACCTTGTAAATCGGCGCTACATGCATGGGTTCATCATCAGCTTCAAAACCTGTCTTTAAAAAGTGTTTTTGTTCATTTATAAAACAAATTATTTATTACATTTTTTTGTTTTTTAATATATATTTTGTGTCTTGTTATTTTTTATAGTTTTATATGTTTGTTTGTTTCTTTATTTTATTTCATTTAATTATTATCACTTTTTCTTTGTTTTCCTCTCTTTTTTTTGGGGGGGGGAGGAGAGGGGTACTCTTTTGTGTGTGTCACTATCACATATGTTCACAAACAATTATTGTTTGGAGAAATTACCTCCCTCTTCCGCTTTACACCCACTTCCCTCTCCAAAAAAAATGCAAGGGTCGCTGAATAATGTGTGTAAAATCATCCGTTATAACAAGATGATGTCCCATTGTTGTCAGATTTTCCACTCTCAGACCCCTTTGAATTGTCTCATTTTCTATTTCTGTGCATGTGCAGCTTGGCCCGTACGCCTCACTGCAGTTCGGCAAATGTGGAGGACCTGAGGCCTTAGGTTTTCCTACATTCTTTCTTACCATCCACTCATTCATGTCTTGTCAGTAACTTAAAAAAAATCTAATCTCGAGACGCGAGTCGTTTACATCATTGTTGAGATTTAATGTCTAGGCCGGGCATTATTATTTCAATTTCGCGGTGTGTTTGACTGGGATAGAGGTATCGATAAACCGGCGCGGTCGACCATGTCCGTGCCCCCTTGTGTACATTAAGTACATTATCCACAGTAACCTTGACTGCGGGAGACCTATTTTTTTAGTATGAATGATGTGCCCCGAACACATCAAGCAACCTTGATTGAAGACTGTGCAATTCTCGCGCGTATTCGAACATCGGGACTCGTTGAAGTGCGCGAGTTTGTTCGACACGTGAGAGTACTGTGCACGGTCTATTTAAAAGAAAGGGCCCCATTCGTTACTAATGCCCAAATGGAGATGATGACGTCAATGCGGCTTAGAACCGATCAGAACTACCGAATGCCAAACGAACTGTAGGTCTGGGCCTGCTCTATTTTTGCCGTGGATCGGAGAAAAAGAACAGGTCATTCACGCTCTGTTAAATTCAGTCTTGAGAAGAAGGAATACCAACACAAATCTCGAAAGTATTTCTTTGTCTTCAATCATTGGCAACCATTTGATGTGAGCAGAAAGGTTTTTCCTCCAATCAAAATCTGCGTCTGCGAGGAGAAGGTCTGCGGTAAACTCGTCTTATTTTGGTGGATGTAAAAAAATATATAAAATATTTCTTGTGTACGGATGGTTGCACCGCATCATCTTTAGAAAAATTACACCGACCACACTTGGCGTAATAAAAACTACGGCCGTGGTGTTTGCGAAAGAAATGTAATGATGGCGTTTGTCACACACACACTGCAGCCACCGAGTTAATAGACTTTTCTTTTGTTGATCAACAAACCGCGCTGGTTGGCATGAAGGGCCGAATGTCAGCAAAACATTTAATCGCGGGTACATGTGACCAAATTCAACAAATATATATTAAAACATATCTAAATCTTATGATTGGTTGCTTTGTTTATAACAAATTCAACACTTATTTTAAATGTTTGTGTAACATTGTAGCTATTAGTTTTTACTTTGCATTTATGGCTTCCCATACTTTTCCAACCTTGGTTGGCAAAAACTCGGACTGTGACGTTGCAAAAGAAACGTCTATAGACTCCTTTCATTGGCCGCCATCGCTGAGGTCAAACAATGGAAACGTGTACGCGTGTACGCGCCTCGCACAACTCTTAGCCAATGATAGGTCTTTATTTACCTTGACAGTTAGGGCGCTTTCTGGGGCTTGTGACGTCATATGTAAGGGTCTATTTTAATTTAGCAACTGGCCAAAATGTCATGGCACTGCGTACCACGTAGTTCTGCGCCCATCAGACCGTGCGCAGGGCCCAATTGAATAAAGCTGTTAAGCAAAAAAATAATGCTTAGCAAATTCCAATTCTGAGCAAGAAACGAGTGGGGCACCAGTCGCAGTAGGCCCTATTGTAAACTTCATGGAATATTGGCTGGTTACCTGATTCTTCTTCTAAGCAAGAATGTTTCTGTGCTTAGCAAAATGTTGTGCTTATAGACTTTATGAAATTGGGCAGTGGAAAGCGCGTGATTCTATAGGCACTGACTGCTCTCTTAATTCTGACGATTGAAATTTCAATCTATTACATTGAATTTTCACTCTTTCACAGATTGCCGTGAGGGAACAATCTTTCCAGATTGACAATCAATCATGAGCGCAGAATCCGCGGTAAGTATTGTCATGGAGCTGTTTCAGAACAAAAAAAGTAACTAACCACGAAACAGCTTTGCCGACCAGGGCCCAATTAGGGTACATAGAGCTGCTTAACAGTTGATTTTGTGCTTACTGTGCGGGTTTCCAGCGCATGCTTTTACTGTATGAAAAAATTAATGATGTAACAGTGCAAATCCATTGTGAACGCGCAAGCTGGCCGCCCAAATTTCTTGCTAACCTGTGAAATACGCTTACGCTTATTTAAGCAAATTTATCTGCTACAGTAAGCACAAAAATTTGCTTACCGTTAAGCGGCGCTATGAAATTGGCCCAACCAGCCAAAATGCCATGCCATGCGTGACTGGTTTCATGTTGATGTTCTGTAGTAGAAATTGGCTAAGCTGTTTTTCTTGCTTAATCAGCTCTAAGAAATTGTACACAATGTGTTCATGATTAACTCTGAAAGGTACTTGTATCTCAGCATAGGTTTGGTTCGATTGTTTTAAGCTGGTTAGCTTTTCGCAACCATAGACTGAACGAGATTTCAGTGTGGACTCTAATTGTGAATAATACTTAAACGTCGAGTAAATTTCAAGCAAAATAATGAATTATTCGTTACATCGACGTCATCACCATAAACTGCAGTCGCCAAGTTTAAAATCGTGACGTAGTGACTCATTCTGTGTACAGCATTTAATATGAAAGGCTTGCAGTCAATGCATAAACACGAAAAACTTTTGTGCTGATTTTTTCCCCCTCTTTTTCCGGACGGTCAAATGGCTGTCTTTTGTTACAAATTGACTCTGAATTGCTGTAAATTATAACCAAATTAACCATCCAAACTTCCAAATCCAATAAGCTTACAGTAGAAAAAAAACCACCACACGCTCCTGCCTCAAAAGGTTTTCGTTGAGCACCAACCGGGCAATGTGGATCTCTCGTAATAGAGTATGCGTTGATTACGACTTGGGTCCGAGCGGACAAGCTTTACAATTACGTTTTTCCGTTTCATTGCGTCATAGAACAAAATTCGTAGCATGGAACAACCGATGGCTATCAGTGGCACAATGGGTGACATTTTGTGTGTCTTGTTTCCCCCCACTTATCCTTTTTACATGATTAGATTTCGGTAATTGCAATGTAATTGTCCAGTAGTGAAGAAAGAGAGGGGAGAAGCAAGAGCTTACGACCCACGACCGAACACTTGAACTGGGCGGTCTGCACGGTGCGCCGAGCGCCGTGCGAGCACCAGACACGAGGCGATTCGGGGCGTGATAAAACAGACACACGCACTGAAACCACACAGCCATCCCCAGCAAATGGCAAGTCACAACCTGATTTGCAGGTTACTGGTTGCTCTCACAGAAAAAAAATTAACCGGGGGATTCTTCAACGCACCACTAACAAATATTATTTTATTGTAAACAAACACTTGGTGCCGGTGGTAGCACAAACAGGGCCCAATTTCATAGAGCTGCTTAAGCACAAAAAGTAGCTATAAGCAAAACAAATTTGTGCTCACCAGAATAAGGTTGACCAGCCAAACTACCATGTCACATGTGCATTTTGTGACTGGTGTCCTGATGATTTCTGCTAAGCAGAAAATGGTTAAGCAATATTTTCTGCTTAAGCAGCTCTATGGAATTGAGCCCAGAACGCAAAGGGAATGTACGACACGAACGGTCAAACTCGTCCAAAAACGAGCAACATAGAGGGCGGCTATATCGAAGATCTGTCTCGGGAGCATTCCAGGCAATTCGGGGAGAGGAGATTGCACATAATCTCCTGCCGTGCCGTGTTGGGGAATAATATTCGAGAAAACCGGTTATTATTTCATCCGAGCACACTGCCGGGCACAGGGATCGAGACACTCGGACCGTGCCTTACGGCCGCTATGCCGGGCGACCTTTTCACCCTGCCGGGAGAGTGTGCTCCCGAAACGTTCCTTATAGACTTCATCAAACCCCCCTTCCCTTGTCGCTTGTTTTCCTTCCAGCTTACAGCTCAAAGTTCTGCATTCAATGTATCGAGCTGATGTCAGATCAGATTGTGTTCAAAAGCGGTAAATCTGTGCCAAGCGCCAAGTACCAGTCAAGACATTTCAATCTCACACACAAGTTGACAGATGGCAAACACAGGTCTCTCGCGGGTGTGCGCAGTGTCATTTGGAGCAACCTTATTTGCACATTATTAAGAATGCCACAGAATGCGCTTAGCCTATACGTTCGTAAAAAGTCTCTCTTATAGTGCTAAATTTTCTGATGAATTTTCTTTTTTTGGTATAGGATACATCATTGGTTTTGGGAAGAGAGCACGCTTGGCATTTTAGTGTCCAGTTTTTAGTTTGGCAGAGTTTCCACAATCGAAATAGCGTGGAATAAACACAATGTGTGTCCTTCTACAATGGTCCTTTTACAAATGGTCCTTCTATATAAAGGTCCGCCATTTATACAAATGTGTTCTATCACTTGTTTATTATCATTAGTATATATATTTCTGGTAATGGAACAAAGGATACCTCATAAGTGAATTCTTAATCACTGTAGAAAGTCTGTAGCACGCTAACTTGAGGAAACTTGTAAACAAGGGTGCTTGCTATGTGAACCAGTAGCACCAGGGTTAACCCCTATACTCTTCTGTTTGAAACATTGCAGTGTGGGCGTGGTTGAGGAAGGACTTACGTCATATTCATCAACCAATCAGCGATACAGCATATAAGGTGAGGTGAATTATTGCTGTGCGCACGTGATAAATACGAGCAAACGTGGGGTAATCTCACAAAAATGGAAATCAAGTTATTGAGCAGAATGTAATGCTGTTTTACACAGGGTAGGCCTATACAGTAATTCTTGACGTCTGAACTTATTCAACTACATTGTACTAAAATCGACGCCAACTGTATGTTACATAACAAGTTGGTTTCGGATATTACTTCAGTACACGTATTTGCCATTGTTAAATAATTCATTCACATTGTAAAAGTTGAAATCAGCCTCATGTGGCTTTCAGTATTCAAGGCACAAGGTACTGATCAGGTATCGATGTTCCACTAACAGAAAATGTTCTCGGCATTTTTTATGTTATTCATTTTTTTTTCATGCAATGAATAAATAACGACCATAAATTAGCTTAAATGTCTGAGGCCCAACTGCATGAAACCTTGGCTCTTGGTAACAAAGTGCATGCAAACGATTTCGAGAGAAATATTGGCTGTGCCTTCGGGCTTAGAGGGGACTTATTGCCCACATAACCTGTCACAAAAGGAAATTGTCGTGTGCGACGAGAGAGCAAAACAGCACTGATTTTGTTCATCGCTAGAAACCTAAGCTAGCCACTACAGTACGTAAAAATTTCCTTTTCAGCTCCGCCGCGCACTTAGCCCATAAGTTTCACTCACGGCTACAGGTTCAATAGCTAGAGGGTGCAAACGTTCGGGCCCCCTTCATCCATTGTTGCCCCGACTGAAAAGAACTTGCGTAGGCTTCTTTTCCTGGGCTTAACCCAATATTTCGCCAAAGACATGCAAGATGAGTCGGGTATCCCGTATCCTTGAACCAGTTTCTTGTAGAAGGTCAGCAGAACAATGCCAGCCTTTTCAGGGAATCTCGTATAATCTTGTGACGGCATGTACGGTGTGTACGCACACATTGAGACCCCGTTGACGGGCCCAATGGAGCCCCCCGTCAAACCCCAGCCCCATCGGCCGTAGTCGTCGGGGGCCACCGGTGTTTTCCCCCCACTTGCCATGTCCACGCTTTGTTCGGCAAACGTCGCGCTACACGATGCAGACAATGCGGGAATTGATCATTTGGCCTATTTCTGGCGTGAAATCCGTCAAAAGATCAACAAACGTGGCCCGTTTTTGATTTTAGCCCCAAGTGGTTTCAGGACGTGAACGTACTTTTCTTTGAAATGTGCTGAAATTGCAATGCTATTGTTAGCTTGGAATATATTGTCTGTCCTGGCCTTGAGTTTTCCTATAAGTAAATCATTTTGCAAACATGTGCTTTTCAAAATAATTCGCTTCATAATTTAAAAAGAAATTACCCCAATGATTTAAAGTACCCCAGTATTGTTGCTATCACCTCGTCATATGGTTCATTCATTCAACTTCCCATCCACTCCTACGAGTGTATCCATCAATATTAAAGGTAGGCATCAGTTTCGTGCGTGTGAAACCTCAGAGAAATGGTGGAACTCACATCAGCGACACCAACACGGTCAAACGCCCTCAGGCGACAAATTTCACGCATGTGCTATTTCTTTGACAGAACGCTTTAATTTGTTGGACTATAACTTCAATTTGACACTGACGTTGTTGTGAAAACGAGCTCCGTATTATATTTATTTGTTTGGACTTGAAACATTCTTGATGAACATGCAACAGTACCAGTGCCCATTGTGAGGTTTAAATGTACATGTACACCATAACTTTGGTGACTGCGTTATGGTATAAAAACATCCGTCGAAACCCCTCCAAAAATGATTAGAAGTAATTTGGTGTCTCCACCCCAACAGTATCAATACCCTTTACAAGGTTTCAACTTCGGTGGTGATTGCGAGAACTTCCGAACTAAAAACACCCATCGACGTCCCCCTCAAAACAATCACTATAATTTATTTGAAGTTTTTCTTTCAATTTAGTTTGATTTGGCGAGTTGTGTACAAGTTGGCTACCTGAACGGACCACCGGAAGCGCAGAGCTGAGAGGCCCGACAGTTTCTGTTATAATTCACGCACATTGAAACCCCCTTCATTCATTAAACTAAACAGCAACGCCAACCTGAATCTGCCCTTGGGACTTGCTAATTCTTCCCGCTCTTTGCATTCACTTGCTTTGGTCTTTTAGATCAATACTAAGGCAAACTTGCTGAACAAGTTAACTGCACTTGATCTAGTTTTTTACACGCCGGTGGTTTTTTCGAAATGTTTGTTTGTGTGAAAATGTGGGTCGGTGCTGAAAGAGCTGCCCTTTCTGTGACACTCGAGGAAATATGCTTCGCCAAGGTCTCCGTTTATTGTGGACTTTTGTTCGAGGTTTGAATGCCCGTGTAAAGTTAAACCCCGTTGAAGTCCCGCTGTTGGATATAACCGTCGTCTGCCCGAGATTGGTGGAGTGTAATGACGCACGACACAAAATGCTTGCTGCTGAAAAGGTCGATTATTAGTCTGCAGTGGATTTTCGCAAGGCTGTCCCAACTGAAACATTTACAAACTCATAGCACACAAAACAAACAACAGCGGCTAGACGAACAACAACTTGAACCAGAAATTATTTGGGTTTTTTTTCTCCAAAATGTCATCGAATAACAATGAGATCGAAAACTGAAAATCTTCGAATTTGAACTGCCAACATTCGATTAAAAAATATAACCAACTTCAATGTCCGTTCAATGCGGTCTGTCCTTGACTGCAAAAACTCAATTAGTTTTAACCAGAGAAACTGACGAGAAACTGTATTAGCCATTGTGCCAATCAAGCCTTGAAATTGGAAATTCATTTATGTCGAACTTTTGTCAGGGGCGAATGTCGGTAAATTACACAAGTATAGCTTTGATTAGCCCCTTATAGCAATATCAATCATAAGTGAATCATTGTAAATTTATCGTTCTGCGTCTGTTTCAATTCAATTCAATACTCACATTTATTTCCACACTTCATGAACATTTCAAAACAATACTTAACATACAAACAGATGAATTGGAGAAGTAACTACACATCCAGTTTTACAAAACAGAAACCAAGATAAGTAATGGAGGCATCTCTTGGGAGCCGTGGCTTTTGGTGAGATGCCTGACGGACAGACAAACAGAACACGAACACCCACACGAACGTACGGACAAACAGGTTGAACGAGACAGAAATGATGAAAGATAATAATATATGAAGTATAATAACGTAGAAAGAGAACATGAACGTATTCGGGAAAATGCATTTGGAATGCATTTGGAAAAATACAACAATCGTAAAATGTAATAAAAACAAAATAATTAGCAAAAGTAATAGTATATTTTGATATCATGATGTTTAAGGTTTGGTTGTTTTTTAATATATTTTTTAAAATTAAAATCATGCAAATTGTTCAAAATTAACGAGTCAAAAGTACGAATTAGAATTTAATTTTTTGTTAATTTGTCGATTTACGTTTTCTAGGCACACAATTCTTTCGTTATTACTTCACTGCCGGCTGTCTTTCAACTTTATGTAGATGTTAGCCTTTTGAACTTATTACAATTTGAATGTGACATAAACCGTGGTCTCTTTGTCGAATCTTCAGAGCTGCACACCTGTGTGATGTTGTGACGTTTTCGTCACGGAAAAGCAATTAATTCTATGAATGGCCAGTGTGGACTGTCTTTTTGTGGGTTATTGAATCGGTAAGCTGACGGTGGGAGGGGGGTGGGGCCGTTATTTAACCATTGTTGACATGGATTGACAAACGGGTGTAAACTCATTTCGGGCCGCCTAAAAAATGTTGTCAATAAATGTGGATCAGGAAGGTGTTACGCACCCTAAATTGGCTAGTATTGTATGAAGCATCTTGCTATTTTGAGACAAAACATATTCCTGCAATGTTTTTCTTTCTCTTCATTTCGATCGATTTTGTTAATTGCTGTAGAACTGTCTCGAGCCGAAACATTCATTTCCTGAAAGCGGTGACTACGCCCTCCTAAAACCAGGTTTATGTGTTGGATCTGGGCCTCGATTCACACTCCATCGTTTCTGCTGCAATAGGGCTAACTCGTTCCCAAACTCTTCGACTTTCGATCCCCTTAAGGTTCAGCCTGAAGGTTCAGCATTAAAGTTTAATAAGAAGAAACGCGCCAATGGCAGGCAGCAATAGGGCCGCGGCAAAACCTTGTCTTCGGGGATTTATAAATCGCACTAGGAGACAGAAGGGGATGAAACAAAACCATTGACAGAACTTCTTTGTGAATGTTGCAAAACAAGGAACAAAAACACTCCTCGTGGTTTCAGGTGCCAGAAAAGACTGTCGGTGTAAGGCTTGGCAGGAGGCTAACTTTCCTGTTAGCGCTAGGAAGGTATAAGGTGACAGGTGTGAGCACCTTTACTTAGAAACAAGTGAAGAGTCCCTCAGAGTTAGGCTTGGTAAGAGGCTAACTTTGATGCCAGCGCATGGATGGTAGGGTGACGGGTGTGTGAGCACCTTAACTTAGAGATAGTGAAAAAAGCTGTCAGAGTCAGGCTTGATAGGAGGCTAATTTTGATGCCAGCGCATGGGGGTAGGGTGACAGGTGTGAGCACCTTTACTTAGAGATACGTGAAAAAGACTGTCAGAGTCAGGCTTGACAGGAGGCTAACTTTGATGCCAGCGCGTGGTGACAGGTGTGTGACCACCTTAACTTAGAAACACGTGAACACAGTCACCTGAACTGAAGCTGTAACCACTAGTAGTCCGATTCAACGACATTGATCCAACGAAAACACCGTACGGAGAGGGACGTGTAATCTCCTGCCGTCTTTGTCCCGTCTTTGTTGGCACTTTCATGGTGAGAGGGGCTGGATGGTGTCGCGGGCACAATGGACGGGGGCGGAAACGGTCCCTCATTGGGGCCTGTCAAATTTAAGGGTCTTCACACTCCGAGACAAAAGGGTGCAAAGTCATCTAGGTGCGAGCTGTCCATCACACACTATGGGGGCCATCCTGACGTGATCAATCCGAGGACAGTCTGGTTCTTTTTCTATGCTTAGCGTTTACGCCGGGTGTGTATTTTGGTATCTTGGAATCCAGTCCAGCGAGACAAAAAGACTCGCTTTCTAAAAATCATTAGATACAGCATCGGTTGCCCATGACATTTCCCCCCAATTTCACAGTAAATTACGAGCAAGTTGTTTATAATGTATCATAATGTATTATAAATGCATTTGTCATGAATGCATTTGTCTTCAAGTATAAGGTTACATTTTAAAATTACACAACACTAATGTATCAGCGTTGGGGTTGTCTGCTGCACATCTTATCAAAAAAAGAGCAGTTTAGTCAACATAACCTGGACTCACGCAGACATAAGTGTACCTGTAGCATCAGTTATACAAACAGTACAAGCAATTTACCTTATTTCGATTCAAAGAGTTACCATACCATCAGTAATTGTGCCAACAGTATTACATTTTTTTCGTTACACCTTGATTTAAAGACAGTCGACATACCAGCAGCAGCAGTTTCACAAACACTAACAGTCACTGTATACCGTAAACTCGGGAAATAACACAGCACACATTTTGGTTTGTACACGCGTGATCAGTTTATTTATTGTTGGCAAAATGACTTATGTACAGCACATCACTCCAAATTGGAAGTAAAAAGTAAGAGCGTATTACTTATGGAATCAACTAGAACATTCCAAGTGGGCTTAAATTCTGGGCAAACTCTGGGGAACTCAAGTTCAAAAACTACCATTATTTACAATGAGAACGCAAAATATTTATCCATGTGTCACTTGCAAGTTACATTTGAATGTCCGACGTGATGACTTGTCTGGTCAAGAGTCAGTGAGAGTTCACTTTTGAATTCTTCAGACTGGAAAACAGTTTTGCCACATCATGGGGCTTTTTTGCACAAACATTGGCTCAGGCTCTGAGCTCTGTTTGTTCATGGAGGAAGGAAAGATGGTGCACACTTCTCCTAAAATTGATGGTGGAGCTGGAACAAGTGCCCAAGCCGTAGCCAGAGCGCAAGCCGGAGCCCAAGCCGGAGCCGGAAGCCCACGCCAGAGCCAGAAGCTAAGCCAAACCAAAGTTGGAACTGGTGCCTAATGGTTTAGGGCAAGCTTTTGCATGCAGCCTCTAGAGCCTGGTACCCAAGCCCACGCCAAAGCCAGAAGCCAAGCCAAACCAAAGTTGGAACTGGTGCCTAATGGTTTAGGGCAAGCTTTTGCATGCAGCCTCTAGAGCCTGGTACCCAAGCCCACGCCAGAGCCAGAAGCCAAGCCAAACCAAAGTTGGAACTGGTGCCTAATGGTTTAGGGCAAGCTTTTGCATGCAGCCTCTAGAGCCTGGTACCCAAGCCCAAGCCAGAGCCAGAAGCCAAGCCAAACCAATGTTGGAACTGGTGCCTAATGGTTTAGGGCAAGCTTTTGCATGCAGCCTCTAGAGCCTGGTACCCTTGAGCCATACCCTCTCAAAGACAATGATAGAAGGTTTCTCCAAACCATGTGAAATAGCAACACTGTCTCAATGTATGAGATTTTCAAAACAGTGATCGATTTATTTCATTCATTTATTAGTTCTGGTTGTGAAGCCGAGGATTCTCAGAAAAGCAAACTTAATCACTATACTAGCAGTGTATCTCCATGGAGACAAGACGAGGAATTAGGAAGTTTCAGTTTTTGGAGTGGGAGAAAAACCCCAGAGATTTATTCCAGGGAAAACCCACGCAATCAGGTAGAGACTGAATAGACCTTTCTATTGCAACGTCACAGCCCGAGTTTTTGCCAACCGAGGTTGGAAAACTATGGAAAGCCATAAATGCAAAACAAAAACAGATTTTAACGATGTTACACAAATATTCAAAATAGTGTTGAATTTGTTGGAAACAATGCAACCAATTATGAGAGCTACTTTACTTAATTGAAAGTTTGCAGAAAATGTTGAATTTTTTTGAAACATCTGTTAACACGATTGACTGTTTTGCTAACATTCGGCCTTCCATGCCAACCAGCGCGGTTTGTTTATCAACAATGGAAAGGTCTATACCCAATCCACATGGTGCCCTGGCGGGATTCGAACCAGGGTCCTAGAGATGGAAGGTGGGCAAGTCACACAAGACAAGCAAGTCACTGTATCAGACATTTTTTAAATCATACTCCCAAATGGCTTTTATACATTAAATACGATTTAGCAACTTTAGTGCAATACTAGACAATTATTGGAAGAGCCTGTTCTTAAAGAAAATACTTAAGTATCCACATATTTTTGTAGCGTGGGTGCCCGGTGTAGTATTCCACAGTAGGCCTTGTAAGTTTACACTATTAAGGCCAAGTCCAAGAAGCAATTTCCAGACAATCAGTTTGAGGTATACTCTCCATGAAGAAAAGGCATTCAATTTTGAACTTCTTACATACTTTCTTAGATATAGTAAGACACGGTTAGAAGATTTCCCTCCTGTGCTACCAAAGTGTTCCTTTTGCATGCAATGCAAGTTGCCTCCAAGTTACCTGTAAAAGTTGCCTCGTGCTACGCTGCACCCTTAGAATGACAACAAACTACTTCAAGAAAACAATGACAGTGAGTGTTCTACTGTTCCAGTGAGGTTTGAACCCGTCAGCTGCAAGTGATGGACAGGTGTCCACAAACTGCCCATCTTTATTCCTATTGAGGTATATATTCCACACCGCGATTCCAGTCGCAGACTAGGGTCATCGAGAATCAAAGTTACCACCACGGGTGCCTTTGATCAGTAAACTGGGATATGATTGCTTCCCTTCACCTAGGAGTATATTGTATACCTGTGAGAGCACAAGTGGCTTGTATGCTTGAGTGCACTGCAAATATTTTTTTTTTTTTTGTCTTCTTTTTTTTCTTGCAAAATTTGACACTCCTGATATCTTTAAAAAAAAATGTTATCAAACCTTTTCTTTCAAGGTAAGAACGTGATTGGTAGCAATCCAAAGCGTAAGGTTTTCCAAAAACCAATGATGTATCATAATTATATCATACCTATAAGTGGTATTTCCTTTCTTCCTAATGAATTGAAATGTGCACACTTTAAACATTAGTTTTTATAAAAAAGGGATAACAATCTCCTGTTAACCACTGAAGTCAGATCTGAATTAGCCGCTGCCCATAGCAATCAACAGCCATAGCAACAGTCACAGTCACAGCCGCCGATTTGGACACCTTGTGATCAGAAAGATGATTCGGACTCCTTAATGAAGAACATTTTTACATCCAAACTTGTTTTTAATGAGGTTGGTTTTACAACCCCAACCCCTCCCCCCAACAACTTCACTACCTGGTTAAATGTGGCCAAGCGAGGGCTCACTTCAATCTCTCCTTCATCAGCACCAGGTTCTTGGTCATGTCAAAGCTGTTGCCATCAGGCTGAACACTGCGAAGCGCCCCCTGTTGGTCCTTGACAGAGAGGTAGCCAAACTTGTCCAGTCCCACCACTGTTACTTCAGGTCCAGTCTCACTCTCAAGACGCACTTTACAATCACTGAATGAGTAGAGGGAAAAGGGCAATTGCAAGTTTAACCATTTTCAACTGTTTTAGTGTGTTAGAGAAGAGGGACCACTATTGACAACTGCAGGAACCTTTGTCAATGTGCGAAGCTTTCTTAAATGAATGTAAATTAGTAATAGACTGTGCAAGTTTTGCCCACATTGAAATCGAGAAAACAACTGGAACGAAGACTATATTTTTCTATGAAATCAATTTTAAATTCTATTCATACAAAACTCTAAAAAAAGTTAATAACCCATAGTAAGTCGCAAATAATACAATTTCAATTTGGATATATCACAAATACTTTTTAAACTTAACACTGAAGCAAAATTAAAACTTGGGACAAGAATGCTGTTTTTTGAGACCGCATTTGCCAATCACGCCGCATTTGTGCGACCATTACATAGGTTTAATGATAACATGAACGTCAGTTGGGCAAAATTCCTAATTGTTTACAAGTAATTGGAAATGAAGGTCAAAAGTCTCATTGAGCAAAACAAAATTCAAGGGAAGTTTTCCGCCAGGACCATCTTTATACCATGTAAGTTGTGTGCAAATATGTGAAGATTTATATTTTAAATCTTACCAAATGTTGTGCACACCCATTTATGTGGAGAACTACTCAGTTTGCTCAAAAGAATACGTACATACATCAGAAACAAACTTTCCAACTTGTAGAATGGTTTTCCATTTCCTTTTTCTTTTTTCAAACAAATTAAAAGAAATGTTGGGAGCCAAGTTCCCAGGTTCTTTGTTGTCTTCCTTACTGGAGAATTGTGGATTTTATTGACCAATTGGGAATCTTTAAACCTGCAAAGAGTCTTGTCATCCACAGAGCTGTAGTTCACTAAAGTTAAGTGAACGGTTGGCTGTTCTCATCCCATACAGCCAACCTCTTTTACACAAACAAAGGAAAGAATTACCCACTGGATTTGTAATGTCCCCATCCCACAAACACCCAGTTGTTTACATCCTCTGACCGAGTTTGTTTAAGTGCATTTACTGGCTGTTCCCTCACCTGTGGAGCCACCTCCTGTAGTACAACTGGAGGAAGGAGTTTTCCCCCTGGGTTTGGAATGCCACGATCATGTTCTCTATCTCACTGATGGTTCTGGCAAGCAGCTGTTCCGTTGACAGCAGGGGGAGGGAGCTGTTGGTTTGTTTGTTGTGGAGTCGCACAAGATCGTTGATGCAGATCGTTGGGTCACTGTTGCTGACATTGAATCCGCATCCTATGAAAGGAAGCAATAACGAAAGAAAGGAATTATTCCCTGGATTCGGAATGACTCTGTTTTACTTAAAGAGGGCTCTAAGATCAAATTCAGTTTTGTGATCCACTCATTTAACAATATATTAGAGTGGAAAATAAACTGAAAGTCTCTAACATCAGGCTAAAAAAGTGTAGACTGCCATTTTGTTTGGAGAATATAATTTAGATTTACCCTTAAAATGTTTTATGGTAGGTAGCACTGTACAGTCAGTAGTGTCCGAGTCATGAGGGAAAACTTGACTACTCGGGTGGGATTCGAACCCATGACCCCCACATTCTAGAACAGATGTCTTGAGCATAAGCATTTTAATTGATGAACTAACAACATGATTTTGGTTTCAAACCCTACAAAGATGTGTAATGAGCAAGGTATACTCGGTACCATCTCCACTCCTGCGGGTACAGATTAAATCCACAGGCTACTCCGGTGGGATTTGAACCCACCACCCTGCATTCTAGACCAGGGCCCAATTTCACGGCGCAACTGACTGGAATTCTGCGCTTACGGCACATTAAATTATATGTTTAATCGGACAATGTAAGCCCCAAATTCTGGGGTTAACAACGCCATGAAATGGGGCCCAGATGTCTCAACAACTGAACCACTGAGCATGCCAGTTGGCAAGAGGGTTCGAACCCTATAATGGACCTTCCCCATGAAATATGCTAATTACATTTACGCATGAAAACAGACACTATTGGTTGGCAAAGGCCGTAGAGTTGTGCACTGGGCAGACGCACAAACGCGTGTACGTCACTACACCATCAGTCCCATACAAAGGGCCGCGGTTTTCAATCATTTTGCCAACCCGTAGAGAGCGTGCGGAGGGTCTGTTAGCAGCCTGTACCGCAAACAATGTAAAGATAAATTAATTGCATAGGGGAATAAATGAAAGAAATTGAAACTGAAACCAATCAGTTTTCCCCCGTTAATTAGCAATTCTCAGACAAGGGTCTAAAGCTTACCAATGATAGCATGAAACACGTTGTCCATGGAGGTGGAGTTGACAATGACACCTCCTAGTTTCATCTTGTCACCGTAGTAGATGTCATTGGGCCACTTGACTCGTATGTCAAGGTTCTACGTGACAATGGGAGATCAAAATTAGAAAGAGAGTTAAACTTGGGGTAATGTTGAAGCTGTATCTTTCTTCAAATCCTTGAGTCATAAAAAAATAATGAAATTTGTTTGCATTTCTTGCCAGCAAAACAATTTCCTGCTTTTATTTTTAAAGAAACAATTGCATGCGTTATAGGTAGGGTCATACTTTGGTCATAAACCCTGGGGGAAAAAAAACAAACATTTTTTATCCCAAAGCCTACTTGTTACAAGTAAAAATATTAGCAGAATTATTTCCGTCTGAAGTGCCCCCGTTGATTGGAAATCAATTAAAGTTTGTGAGTCTCCAAAGATCGCCTAAAGGTGACTTTTGGAGATTCAAATTTCTGTGGTGTCAGTTTGTGAATGCTCCGGCCTGGAGATGCGGTTGGTATCCGCTGTCACCTCGCTAATCACGGATAGATTTGACTTTCTATATTAACGTACTGTGACAGTTTTTGCTGTTTTCTCAACAAGTAGACACTGTAATCAACTGAAACATTCACAGGTGACTTTTATTGTATCTTTCTTGATAATTTTGCCTATAAATTAGGATTAGGATAAAAAACAATCTATAACCCTACCTTTAATTACATTTTTTTTTATATAGAAAGACAACCCTCAATGGCAAAAAGGGTTTTGACGTTTATCCACAGAAGTATGTTCCTATGGACATGTTTGTGAAAGGTACATGTATGGAACATGTGGAATGGGGGAAAAGTTGTAAATCTAAACCTAAGACAGGTTTCATATGTGATGCTCCATTCCAAGACCAGGCACTTCCTGCCAGAACTCAAAACTGGATTTATTTGCTCATCCAATAGATGAGAAGAGCATTTAAACAACACCTAGTTATGGCTAAATAGTTCTCAACTTATAGAATGTTGAAGAATCACATCGTCCACTGATGTCAAGGCTTGTTTGGATTGTCCTCACTGTTTAGGCCATTTTGCTACTTCCCAAAAGCGTCTAATGTTGGGGTGGGTGTAAGCTTGGGCGATATCACTTTTTCTCAGCCACGATATATCGTCGAGAATATATCGCGATATTCGATATAATCGCGATTATTTTTTTATGACGTCAATCTACTACAAATCTCACGGTGTGAGTTGTGGCTATGATTGACCTACCATTTATATCTTTGTTCCAATCACCTATTCTTCGGGTTTTACTCTAAACCTATGGTATGAAAACCTGGGCCTATTACTTACACACATTTAATGTGTTAACTGCGCATGACAGACTGTTCTTTATGTGTGCATAGCTAATTAGATCACGCTACTCGCACGTCCGCAACACGCACGTGATAATGCACGTGATAACACCCGTCTGCGTGAGACCGCCTGATCGCTAAGGCTTTGATGTTGGTTTTTTCCAAAGACTAAACCCCGTCGGATCGGATCTGTTTGGGAATCTTGCGGTTGCGGTCTGTGACTTGCAACTCTTTGTTGCAGCAAATCGTCTCGACAAGGAGATTTATTGTTGCAATATCGTCTCGACAAGGAGATTTATTGTTGCAAGATCGTCTCGGCTAGGAAATACATCGCGATACTTAACGATATCGCGATTTACCGATATCACGATTAAAAAAAAAGTGACCCGATATCGTAATCGTTTCAGAACTAGTATCGCGATATTCGATAATATCGTGGTATCGCCCAAGCTTAGTGGGGTGTCACATATAACTCAAGAGATCAAGGGGATTTGATCCTTAATGTCTTTCTCTTTAGTCCATTAGGGCGTCCACCGTCCGCGGTGGTCAGAGAAACAAACTCCCTCCAAGCCTCCCTGTCTAGTGCATTCGCTGTTAGCTCATGCATGCTGCTTCTTTTAAGTGCACGAATGTTGTCAGTCACCAGGTCACCAGGTCACCAGGTCACCTAGCTTTCGACCTTCCTCTGCTAGTGCAACCAGCAACACGTCCTTCCATGCACTGCTTCTCAAGATTTCCCCCATCTCTCCTTGCAATGTGCCCAACATACTCAAGCTTTTTCTTCAGAATGATGTTTACTAAGCTTTTTGGATTGCGAGCTTTCACCAACACTGATGTTAGTTGTTTGGTTTTGCCATCTGCTGTTCAGCATTCGCCTCCAGCACCAAAGTTTGAAACTTGCAATTTTCATTTTCTCATTCTGCGTCAATGTCTAAGTCTCTGAACCATACAATGCGATACTGAAGACAAATGCAGAACTCATGAGTCTGATCTTAGTTCGTTTGGCTGTGTCATGCAATTTACAGATTTTCAACAGATCTATGGCTGTTTGTCTTGCAATTGCCAACCTTCAATTCACCTCCTTTGCACTACCACCTTTGTTTGTGATATTATAGCTGCCCCAAAAAACCTGTTTCTCCCTGCCCTAAATACTGCACCATTTCCATTCAACGCCTACCTACCTCGTATCCTTTGATTGTACGAACAGCCTCTACAACGGCTACAGCTGAAATGTGCTGAAGGAAAGGGAGTTTATTAGCAAGCTCTGAGCTATAAGGTACACGCACATGAAGCGAGAACATCGCACAACCAATCGGCCCCAGCCATTTATTCCCACCGCGACCTGAAGAAAGACAAAAGGTCAAGAGGCTAGGGCAAATTGTACAATACTCTTCACCCCTTTAATTAACTCGTAATAATAATAATAATAATAATAATAATAATAATAATAATAATAATAATAATAATAATAATAATAATAATAATAATAACTAGTTCTTATACAGCGCATTTTACAATAACGTATCAATGCACTTTACATTAGTGCCCTGGTCGTTGGGCCAATAGCATTCCTGTAATCTTTCTCAGCTCCCCGAGCTGCTGTGGTGCTCTGAGGGCATTTTCAAACACAATATCAACCTCTACCCTCGCAACTCGTACCGATGGGTGACCTTTGTAGGTTATTTATAAAAGCAATGACGAAATCGAGTTGACCCGGGTGCGACATTGAATCACTGACGTGTGTAGAAAACGACGTGACATTGTATTGCGGAAGATTTTTACGCTAGAATAAACCACACAGGCTCGTAGTGAACATATTGTGAGGCATAGTGTTTAGGTGTCTGCATGTCTTTTGTACTCCCTGTTTAAAATTTGGACACCCTGTTTTATCTGTCGTAAGTGAACAATTTGGACACCCAGTTTTTTAATTTCCAGCAAATTTGGACACCCTTTGACCAAATCCTGGCTAAAACAATGTTGTGAGGCATCCTTGGTTTTATT
The DNA here is from genome assembly GCA_032158295.1 of Pycnopodia helianthoides. Lineage (NCBI taxonomy): Eukaryota > Metazoa > Echinodermata > Asteroidea > Forcipulatida > Asteriidae > Pycnopodia > Pycnopodia helianthoides. The sequence continues at coordinate 12,012,104 of CM063252.1, read as the reverse complement.
ACCAGAAGTATATCATAATAATAATAACTAGTGCAATCCTCAGTCCAACAGAATCCAACAAAACATGAAGTTGACTTTTGATGGGCTTGGGGGTGGTTTTGGGTGAACACTTGGGACAAACTTCCTCCACTCGCGATTGCTTCTGAAGCAGTTGGCTCTCAGTGCTTACCTCTTCCTTGGGTCATACGGGTTGCTATGGTGACCACACTGACGTCTTCTGGCACCTTGAACATGAAGCTGACACAAACATGAATAAATAACGCTTGGGTTAATAGAGGGGAGTTTATTCGAACATCCAATTGAATTCCTAAAATATTCGCACCAACAATCTCCAAAGAGAGGTTGGGGAGCATTAAGTTCCCACACACATTGCTTGTACACAAGAATGGGAGCTTCAAATGGAGCTCAGTCATGTCAGTGTTCAAATTCACACCAGACTCCCAGTCGATTGAAAATAACAGGATTGAAAAATATTCTCTCCCGAAAGACAAATCATGTGTATGATGTGTCACACCTTGTAAAGATACAACCGTCATCAATTTTACTGTTCTGATTATAAATAATAATAGTAATAATTGACATGTATATATACATAGCACCGGTATCCGCCAATTTTGACGCCCAAGGCGTACGAACATTATTATCCTAGTCACTGGAGCGTTTATCTCAGCTGCCTGGGGAGTACTTGTATACAGCCTGCACTTCCAAGTAAGCAGCACATCCAGCTAAATCAATCACAAGTACCATCCCTGCCCTCACAGGTACCCATTTCACCCCTGGGTGATGCGAAGCAATTATAGTGAAGTGTCTTGCTCAAGGACATAAATGTCACGACCGGGATTCCAACCCACACCCTGATGACTTTTGTCGCCATAAGTCCGGGCATTACATGTATATAAGTAGTTCACTCGGCGAGGACACGCCATAATTTATCACCGGAATATTACCTTTCAAAAAGCGTCATGGTGGTTGGGACCATAATTTATCACCGGAATATTACCTTTCAAAAAGCGTCATGGTGGTTGGGACCACCTCGGTGTACAGCACCACATTCCCGCAAGTTTTCGCAGTCAAGTTCTCCTTGTAGACGGCAAAGTTGAATGTGCCCTCTGGAGGCGACACTTGGCCAGTGATGACCGGGAGAAGATCAGTGGTCACGGCGGCGACCTGTGTCGGCTCGGGGGAAAACTGCATGGTGACATAACGGCTGGGCAGCTTGTTTTCTTTGAGAATTGGCTTGATGGATGACATAAATGCTGTGGATGCTTTCTGTGGAATAGAAACAAACATACAATACAACAAAAATATTGTTGGTTTATTATTAAAAATCATTCGAATTATAGCAAAGTAAATAGCAAAGTAAATCCTAAAACACAGTGGTAAAAATGTGCAAATAAATATGCTGTAGGCAGGGATGAGATCAGATGAATGTAAATCCTTATACTGTAAAAGGCTTGGTGGTCTGGGTTCCCCCTTATTCTAAACCGGAACCTCCCAGATGTTATAGATAGTTCCAGTAGACGCCATCTTACGGCAAATGCATTTTGCTTGCAGGTGCGTTAAGCGCTCAACTTATTAACGCAGCCGCGTTGTTCATGACCAATCGCAACGGTTCGTGAAATGCGGCGTGTTGCACGCCGTTCTCACACGAAACGCACGACTGTTTGTTCCAAACTGCCCGTAAGATGGCGATTTACTCAACTGCAACCTATCTATATTCAGGTTTACAGACTTTGTGCATCACCAAGTACACAACTACGGTTTGAACAGAATTGGACTATTCTTCTCATTTGGTGACAGCTACTGTCTTTCCAGAAAGTCTAAAGGCTCATTCAAGGAGATTTTGAGAAAATCCTGAAATCAGGAAAAAATTCAAGAAAAATAACACACCTGTGTACGACTATGTTTTTAAAAATGACCGAAATTAATTGTATCAGGGAAAGCATTACAACTTGCTCTTGTAACAACTTCATACTCAAAGCTCACACAACCAGTCAAAATGTGCAAATGGCACCTTGCGACAAAATGTTGCACCTTGCTCCGTCCGGTCTGTGCTTACAGCCGGAACAGCTTTAGTGAGACTATTTTTTATTAATATACATTTCTTGCAATGAAACCAAGGGTGCCTCAAGCCCGAGGATACTTGTAAACATGGGTGCTTGCTGTGTGAACCAAAACACCGGAGTTAACCCCTACTCTTCCACTATAAGCGGTCTGGGTTTTTTGTCTGCACTACCAACATGACCTATCCTAGCACACTGGAACTATTGTGTAGGGCAAAGCAATTATGGTAAAGTATCCTGCTAAAGGACACAATATGCAGTACATGCACTTACTAATATCAAATTTATTTTAAAAAAGTAAGCCTTGAGGTTAAAAATCATTCTAAATTTTGCAATCATTTACCAATGGTGTACCATTCCTTAGAGCCCTGAATTCTTTCAATTACTTAGACAAACCTCACAGCATTACCGTTTTTTCATAATCTGAAACAATTTGTACAATTTCAAATATGACAAATGACAACAACAAAAATGCCATTCGGGAAACTTCATCGTCAATAAAGCCTCCCTCAACGCAAAAGAAAACAAAATATTGAATTCATAAACAGACAAGGGATAACTGATGAACGGGGGGAAAGGCGCCACAAGTTATGCGTAACAACAACAAACCAGTTTAAAGGTTGGGTCAGATTGGTAAACACTCCAAAAATTAATGACTGTAAAAAAACTTATTTGGTGGGAAGCCCTCCAGCTGTTGATAGTATAAACTACATTATTTTGAGAAAGGATTCCCTTCAAAGTGATATGGTTTGGATAATTTTTCACCTTACAAATATTTGAATCTGAGAAACGATTCATGCATGAATCATTTCTCAGATTTCTGAGGGTTGGTGTCCGTTGGCAAATGCTTAGGCCAGAGATGCGGTTGGTACCCGCTGTCACCTCACTCAACATGGATGGCTTTGGTACTTGTGGAAATACCGTGACAGTGTTTTTGCTGTTTTCTCAGCATGCAGACACTATATTCAGCTGTAACTTTCACATGTGACTTTTATTGTGATATTTTCTCTTTATAATTCTGCCCATAAATAAGCATTACGATGACAAAAAAACCAATCTATGCCCCTACATGTACCTTGACAGTTTAAATTCTTCTGTTATCTCAGCAAGTAGACACTGTATTCAGCTGAAACTTTCACATGTGACTTTCATTGTAATATCTCTCTTTATAATTCTGCCCATAAATATTCATTACGTTGACAACAACCAGTCTATGACCCTACCTTTAAGAAATCATGAACATCTTGAAGAAGTATCCCCCCCCATAAAAATAGAACAAAATAATAGAATAGAAAAAATAGGAAATGCCGAGGCGCCCTAAATCCAGCTGAGTCTCCTATAGCACACATGTACATGTACATATGTATACAGCAGGTTTATACAGCACATGTGGTGTGACGGACGCCTCTACCACCCCAGTGTATAATAAACACTGAGGCAGATGACACAACTGTTATAAATCACTGGTAGCTGGGGATGAAACAGATTTGGTGAGTCCCGGGGAGGGGAATAGCTAGAGGTCTCTGCTCGATTGCAAAGAGCACTTTGCAGCAAAGTATTAAAGGTGGAGTTTCTTACTTCTGCAACTGACTCCCATGCACTCGTTCAGGCCGCTGGAACTACACGGAGACCGTGGCCCCTGGACATGGATTTGGAGCCCAATCAAAATATTTTGTTTAGATTTTTTTAAGGATTTACCGGTCGTTGCAAAATAGCTAGAAGTCTGCTCGAGTATGAATGCATTCCACAGTTAAACAGAATGCAACGCTTTGAAGGCCATTTCTTAATTCTGCAACCATCTCGAGCATTCAGGCCTGGAATTACATTGTACACAGAGACCACGGCCTCTGTTGCCCTCTGGACATATGCCAATTCAAAATATTGTTTTTCAGACTTGAAGATTTTCCGGTGGTAGCACTCTTAGCAAAATAGCTAGGACTCAGTCTGATTGAGTATTTATAATGCATTTCACAAAAATCAAAGTTTTGAAGGTATTTTCTAAACTCTACAGCCATTTCACACATTCAAGCCTCAAACTGGACGAAGACTTGGTGCCCATTTACAAAATATTTTTTACACTTCGCAGAATACAAACTATTGAAGACCTTTCTTAATTTAAATTAGTGTATTAACCATCCAAATTGCACACGTACCAACAACAGAAATTAACCAGAGACCCTGATGAAATGTTCAGCTTTAGATGTGCGAGGGAAAAAACCCAAATGGGGGAAAACCCACGTGACTCAGGTAGGGACTGGACCCCAATCCACGTACAAGGCCCTGGTCTGAGGTTGAGCCGGGGTCACAGGTGAAAGACAGGGAACCATTCTCTATGATTTAGGCCTGGATTACAATTTACATGTAGCAGCTAGGGCCTCTAGATCAGCTGCCCCGGGATGTGGACTTGGTGCCCTTTCAAAATGCTTTCAATAGCCTGTCCAGATGGTAGTGCCCTTTGCAAAATAAGAATGGCCTTGCCCCTTCAAAGTTGCCCCAACCCAGCTCTACATGTATATGTAAAAATCACTGAGTGATATTGGGGTGTTCTTTTTGTACCTCAGTAGTACCGAGTAGAAAGCCACATGTTAACTCTGGCACCTCCGAGGTTGCGCACTGTAACCCCAGATGTCCCAGAAGGTCAAGGGTCACAGTATGGCGCATTTCGTTGGACCGCTTGAGGTCGGAGAAGGCTTCTGTGTCAGGAACGAGGCTTTCTGGGGAGACCAGCTGAAGGGGGATCTGTGGACAAAAAAAATAAAATAAAATAAATTCTTTCAAATGTACATAAAATTGATGAAGAAGCTGTAGTATATATTTACCATGTTCTTACTTCTTTTTATTTAATTTTTATTTTTAATTTGTTTGCAGAGTTTTGATTTGGGGGGGACAGGGGACGGGGGCTTGAGGAGCAGATTCGGGTTCTGTTCATATACATGTAAATGTGCAGTATGTACAAATTATCTTACTTTGTCATGTTTGTAATCATGCGCTCGTGTTGAAAGAAAAATTTCCCCCTCCACGACCGGATGATGACTTTGAAATCCTTTCCTTTTAAAGTTTGCATGAGAAAATTTAAAATTCTAGGACGTCCATACCAACATTTGTGAATTAAGGTTCACATCAATATAAAGGTAAGTTGCTAATTTACATGTTTTAGGCCTATAGTGTCATTTATTTTGGTCGTAAAGCTCAATTCCATTCCATGTCAAATAATAACAGACTTGCAACACACGAACATGACAGAAGTCAACATTCAGCATGCACCATAACATATCAAATCTACATATGGGACCTTTACATGTTTTTCGGATGCTTAGTCAATAGGCACACAGTACATACAGTTTGTAATTTAACTTGTTGGTGATTTTGTCCAGCTTGGTACATGTATGCACAAAGATTTCAATATTATGCAGGGACTCAAATAGCTTGCTGCACAGTATTTCCATGGTGCAGTGTCAGTGTTTTGTGACTATTTTCGTCGTCGCCAGCTGTCTTTAAAGTTACACAGTCGATCTGTTTTGGTCCCTAGTTGTGTTTTTCATTGCTTTTTTATTTGTTTATATTATCTATTAAAAAAATTTCCACTTCTTATTAAGGGCCTACTTGTACTTATTTGTTTACTTTTGGGTTGTTTTTTTTATTACCTCTTTTTTCATCTTTATGTACTTGTTTCTCTGTAATTTTTGTCTGGCATGTCTGGTTTGTCTTGGTCAAATAAATAATGATAATAACAGTCATACAGGGTATGTCCGGACAGTCCCTCTAGTTTTTTTGGGGGGGGGATTTGATTTTATTTTAAAAAAAAAAACCTTATTAATTTGAAAATAGCATTTGAGAACCCCCTAAAATCACTGGTGATTATTTAGATATTGTCCCACAATCAAATTAAAGACAATAAGAGCGTGAACATCTACACATCTTGTTTCGACTACATTTGTAAAACATACATGTACTAAGCACAAAATGTGATGACATACATTCATAAGTTGGTGGTCTATTTTTTACAAAATATGATGACATGTATGATGTGCCTAGGTACACTACAATGAATACTGTTCAGAACAATGTCACATCACAAAATATGCACAGAAATATGTATGCCACCTGTTCTCATGTCCTAATAATCATAGTTTTTTATCACACCCGATGGGTGTCTCAAAGCGCTCAGTTTATTTTCGTGCAGGATTTGCGGAGCTACGTTTTGAAGTTTACATGTATGAGACCTTTTTCCTCTACTATACATGTACATGTAGTACCATGTAATGGTTTACAAGGTGCTGTGGCCCAATATGCAGCCAAAGTGCACTGGGTTCTTTTACGTGCATAATTTTACAAAAGACCGACAGCTTCTTGTCCCAACAGAAGGACACAGCAATAATGGTCAAGTGTCTTGCTTTTAAAAGGACACACGTGTCATGACTTGCCTCCATTCCCCTGACCTTTCACTGCCTCAAAACAGCCAACACTTGAAGTCTAAAAAAAACGGGACACACAACAGAGCAAGAGGCACCAGCGGATAGTCTCAAGGCAGTGTTTGGGTTCGAGCTGCCCAGGCCCCAGTCAGGGTCGATTATTTGGGCTCATTTGGACCTGTAGCAGCTGACTGACTAGCCTGAACATCTGAAGTCACACTTCGAGGCTCTGTGAATAACGCCAGATAACAGCTTGACCGGATGTGGCCAGATGTACCGTTGACCTTGCATTTATTTCACGCGGGGATTCGCAGTCACTTCACACGTACATGTACATAAAACAACATTACATAATGTATGAATGTACAAACACTAAGCACACGCTGCATGCAGACGATCGAAAGTGCAAGCTGACAAATTATATCACCTCCAACCAATCATAACACAGGGAAAGCTTACTGTACACAATGTACGTCCCTGCACATTTATCCAATGAAATCATTGGGCCTGTAGACCAGTACCTACATGTACACGTACAGTATGTTTATCCTTGCAGATAGAGACAAGGGACCAGTCTGCTGACTGGCGATCTCTGGCTTGCGAAATAGTGCCCTCATGTCATGTTGAGATGGCGTACCTGACTCGGACTGCCATCTAAAAATGTTAACTTTGATGTTTAAATACTTTCTTTTTTTTAAATGAGATATCGCCTAACTCACAAGGCTGGACGACCACTCCAAGGTGAGGGCTACACTTAACTGATTTTGGACTGTGGACCCAAATCAACTGTCAGTGTCACCAGTGGCATGTTGCCACCTACTACTTCTGGGGCTGAAACAGGGTTACCCTACCCTCTTCAGTGCCATGACCGGGATTCAAACCCACACTCTGCTGCTGACAACAGCCCCTTGAAATGTTTCATCATGCAAATTTACAAATTTCCTTCATTGAGGTTACCCATTTACTAACAGACACTTGACTGACTAAGGAAAAATTGCCTGGCACTAACAAGAACAAAGTGCATGTACCAGGATCCTGCAGAATGGCAGATGAATCAGGCATGATGTTTGGTCCTTGGGGAAAAAAGTAGGAATATTTTTAGTATTTAAGGACTGACCTACATACACATGGTGCAGGCTTTGATGAACATATTTTTTTCAGGCTATTTAAAGGAAGGATACTTTTGGCAATCGTCAAAGACCATGTATCCTCACTTGGTGTATCCCAACATATGCATAAAATAACAAATCTGTGAAAATTTCGGTCATCGAAGATGCAAGAAAATACTGAAAGAAAAGACACCCTTGTTGCATAGAATTGTGTGCTTTCAAAAGCCTGAGCTTCTTGCCTGACGCCTTTCTCAGATTCAAATATTTTAGTGAGAAATTACCTCTTTCTCAAAAACTACATTACTTTAGAGGGAGTCTTTTCTCACAATGTTACTATCAGCAGCTCCCGGGTGCTCCTTACCAAGTAATTTTTTATGGTGATGTACTTCTTGAGTAATTACCCAAAGTATCCAACCCCCTTTAAATCACAATTTGTCTCAAATTGGAAATCAGACTTAAGTACGAAGAACATCCCGTATGTATGTCTTGCCTGAGAACCATTCTAATGATATCCATGATGACACCACCTCAACGCTCTACCTTAAAATGCCTTCAAATGAAAATAAAATGCCAACAGCCTTTTTACTCATTACGAAGGTGCTATGAAAATGTACCCCTCATTAAATGCTAATAGAGATATAAAGGTTGGGTAGAGCGGTTAAAATCGATAATGTTTGTACCAGCGACAGTTTTATTAGAAGAATCTAACGCTACATTACCAATCAGCTGGCTATAATGTCAATCTACATAACATGAACACTGTAGGCCTAGAGTCTCTTGACATATGCTTGACAAGGACTGCACATGTTGCTTGTAACATTGGGAAATCCTTCTACTGCTTTGTGTTCCCGCAGAGCTCACCCTTAACCATGTTAACCATGTTAACACTAGCCCAGGCGTACAGTGCATGGTATACAAATATAACATAGTTTGAGGGTGAACAGTCGATATTAGCTCACCAAGGTATTGGAAGTTGACAAACTAGTTCCACGATCGTAAAGCGAATGACAAGTAGACTGTCCCGGGCGACAGTCTACTTGTCATGCACATTTACCATGTGTGTGAATACTCGCGTGCGCGCTTGGTAAACAGCAAATATAGCGTCTGGCACGTGATGTTGAATGGACCAGTGAGAATTTGACTCTCGGTCATGAATATGTATGACGTATAGTAATAAAAACTGCTACATGTATGGGCTAGTAAACACCACTTCCGAATTTGTTCTGTGGGCTACTAAAAAACTGTCCAACCGTACTTGTCTCTGGTCAAAATTTCTTCCATTTCAAAGATACATTTTTTTAAATGTATTTTTTTTTGAGTGAAGGCATGGAAGTTCATTTGAGCAATAAACTTGGTTGTGATCAGAAAGACAAAGTTTTGACAAGAAATTGAACTTTGGGCTAATAAAACTTCCTGGGGGCAAGTAAAGAAAGTTTACTAGCCCGGTGGGCTACTTTACAAAAAACTGTTAGCACAAGGCTTGTCATGATACACCTAGGTACATGACTGTTTATTTTCTTTTGCATTTTATTTATTTTATTTATCGATTTCCATGTATTCACTTATTGGTTGTGAAGCCAAGGACTGTCAGAATTTTTGTTTTAGCAAACTTAAAGGCCCTATACACTATTGGTAAGATCAAAAAACACAATGTTCACAGATTCACACATAACTTACATGATTTAAAGTAAGTAATGGTAGAAAGGGTTCCTTAAAATATTTCTGCCTAAAATGCTATCGTTTGTGAGAAACGAGTAAAACAATAGTAATTATCGCGCGCGATAATTTGAAAAAAAACAGAAAACACATAAGATCTCTTTTCACTATTTTCCCGTGACCTCGATGACCAATTGAGCTCAAACTTTCACAGATTTGTTTATTCATGCATATGTTTAATCACACAAAATGTTGACACGATTTTGAGCTGTTACCAAAAGTGTACAATACCTTTAATCACTATACTAGCCAAAGAGAACACAAGAAAAGAAGTTTCAGTTTTAGACATGTTAGATGTGGGAGAAAAAACCCAAGAGAAATAATCCAGGCCGGAAAACCAACACTCCAAAGCTCGTACATGTACACTGTATGTAAACTCACTTCAATTTTATTTCATTTATTAATGATTTTAATTCTGGTTGTGAAGCCAAGGACTCTCAGAAAAGCGAACTTAATCATTATACAAGTCAAGAATACCATGAAGATTGAAGAGAAGGCAAAGAAGGAAGTGTCAGTTTTAGATGTTGGAGGAAAACCCCAGAGAATTATTCCAGGGAAAACCCACGCAATCAGGCAGGGACTGAAAAACCCAATCCATAGTGCCCCCTGGCGGGATTAAAACCAGGGTTTTAGAGGGGGGAGCTGAGGAACAATATCACTACGCCAACCCCGACCGCCCCTAAAATTGTTTAAAAAAATTTCGTAGGATCCTTTTCTGAAGTTAATTTTTTTTAAACTATCATTAGATATTTTATTTTGGGGGTCAGGGGTCAAGTGGTCAGTTACATATGGGATGCCAGATGGAAGCATATTGTTTTATCTTAAATTTCATGTACTGTAAAGTACCCTGTGATTTGGGTAACATCTGAAAATCATCATTTGTCCAGCAGAATGTTACTGAAGGGGCACCAAGGCCAAGACCATGGCAATGGGGCTACAGTCTTAATTTGTGGGCTCTGTATTTTCAGGCCTGAGATCTACATACAATCATGGCGGTACCAACTGCTAATATGTAGGCTTCAAACTGGATACTACATGTGTAGCTACCGGGCAAGCTCAGTTGTCTACTGGTCTAACATCTTCTCTAGAATAGCAAGGGTTGTGGTTCGAATCCCAACTAAGTAAAAATGTTTACAAACCCCCTTTTTTTTCATAGGACTCGGGAAAGTAATGAGTATACAGTGCTTAACACATCAGTGTCGGGTAAACACAAATAATATTCTATTTTTAAGTATTACTACACCTGTATCCACAGCTGATGAGCTTGGCATTAACTTAGAAGAATATGACATTTGCAAGATGTGTTACTACATCATCAAATGAAGATGAGGATTCTTCCTAAATAGATGACCTTAAATGCACCTGACATCATTTGAGAAGGGCGCCCTCGACTAGAAAGGATTGATACTATTTGCTTTTACCCTTACACCGATGTGTGTTAAGAACTATTACTCAATACTTTCCCAAGTCCTGTAAAAAAAATCCACAGGCGTATTACTCGGGTGGGATTCGAACCCAAGGTAAAAGCACATAATATTATTTTACCTCGATGTAAATTTAACATCTACATTTTTATGTAATTATAGAGAAGATTGCTCATTGGCTCAGGCTGTGTGTCGCGCGTACAAGGTGTGCTTTCTCCACTGTTTCATCATCATTTGACCTCTAAGATGGTGTGGCGTGATGACATCAATGCACAAGGTCCATTGTGAGACCCATTTGCTGATCAGCTCTCTTATAAATTCATCATTCAATTTTTTAGGCACCCTAAGTTTATCGCCCATTGTTGTCATTCTTTTTTGTCTTGTGACCACCTTATCTTCACTTCTTATTTCGTATGCACTTTGCCTGTAACGTCACTTCTGCACCATCCTACATTAGTATAGCTATAATAGCTGAACAAGGACTTCACCATTGAAGATTGAAGATGCCTCTAATGTACAAGTATCTGGGGCTAAATAGTCAGGCAGCTGCTAGCAACAGAACCTGGTTCGTATTGAGTAACAGGCATGCAGGACAGAAGCGCATCAGGATGTGTACTCCTGGTCAGGTGGACATGTGGTGAAAGAATCTTAAAGGGACGGTAGATATTAGTCTCTGGAAGAGTATCCACTGACAAGAGCAGTTTTTTTTCAGAAGGCAATTAGCTTTTTTGAGGTATGTTTAAAAACACTATTGGAGTGCACTGTTCAGTTTGAACAGTGCAGTCGTACAGAATCAAACAAAACATGCATCTTGGGTTTTGAAGGTTTAGGTGATTAGGGTTACTGTTGGAATGCCATTTTAACATTGAGCAAACTGTTGGGAGCATAAGAGGTAACTATAAATAAATAAATAGTAAACTTGTTGGGAGCATGATGTGCAGTAGACATAATACATGTACACATGTACACGTACATTGTACATCTTTAAGATGGCATTTGCTCATTCTGCAAATGCTACTGCAACCCCAAGCAGCTTCGACCACGCTGAGATGAAAATTATTCTAATTTTAACCCATTAACGTTTACAGGAAATACGTGTGACTTGTACTATTACTACAGTGTGTAAATGTAAAATACATATGTCCGTCAACATCGCCAGGTAACTCTCTAAACACTAAGTGGATAGTAGAGGATGTAGGCCCTATCAATTGAATGTCACGCAAGGCAATTTACAGGCAACCAGTTCCAGGCAATCTCCAAGAAGAAATTTCAGTTTTCTGTTTTCTTGGGGATACTTTACATGTGCAGCTATTGTAGAAGACTGTCTCTTGTGTTGGCGAAGTGTTTCTTTTGCAACAGCATGCACACTGTACGGTGATCCGCTGGCCAAATGCTAGCCTTGATTGCAAGGCTGTGTAATAGTTTACTTACTTTAAAGCTAAAAATTGTGAATAACCACAGCCGCACGAATGCGATGCCCGAATGCAATGCAACTCCTGTTCCGGTCCCCCCGACTGTCTTTAAACAGCACACCACGCTCTCACACCCAAGGAAGCACACAAACGCTCGTTTCCACAGTCCCACACACACCACTATTCCACACACTGCTATCGCCCACAATCCTAGCCCGTGAGCCGTCAGGCTCACAGCCTTGACGATCTTGTACACTTCCGGGTCTTGCCGTTATGATAATAAGTGCGCTCTTTGCATATCCACTCACCCCCCCCCCCATTTTCCACGGATTTGCGAAGAAAAACAATGAAACACATAAGACCCGAAGTGTACAAGATCGTCAAGGCTGTGAGCCTGACGGCTCACGGGCTAGGATTGTTGGCGATAGCGGTGTGTGGACAATAGCGGTGTGTGTGTGGGGCTGTGTACAGCGCTGTGTGTGTGCATGGTGAGGTGCGGTGTGCTATTTTTTTTTAGAGTCAGTCGGTGGACTGGGGTTGTATCGCATTCGGCGGCTGAGGTTTTAGTATCCTTGCTCTATGGTTTTAGGCGGAGTACTTGTCTACACAGCCTTGATATCAAGGCTAGCCAAATGCTAGTTAAGACACACCAGTCAAAATTCACTCCAAGTCGCCCTGCCGGCTAGCTCAGTGTTGAAAAGCACCCGGTTTATTATCAAATATGGACCAGTGAAAAAGCTGGTGGACTAGGAAAAGCGACAAGCTACCTTGGTCAACGAGCCTTCAACTTCATTGCACCTTCGTTATGGAATGACTTGCCACTTCATATTCGCCAAGCTGACTCTCTTCCGATTTTCAAGGGACTTTTAAAAACTCATTTGTTTGAATCTTTAGTTGTGTAACTTACTTTTATATTGATGTCATTGTTTTTTATGTTTTGTGTTGCGCATAGAGGCTTCTGCATTATGAGCTATATAAATATCTTGTATATTATTATTATTATTATTGTCCTGCTGGCTAGTCCCCGAAAAAGTTCAAGTTTTTTGTATATTCCACAAATTGTTTTTTTATTTATTTGTTTTATTCTTGGTCTGATTCTTATTCTTAGTCTTCTGTAAAATATTGTAATGTTTTTTTAAAGCATATGTGTGAATAAATAAATAAAAATAAAATAAATTGGTTAACTAAGGGTTTTAGATGTTGGCTCAGTTACAAAGCTTGGATTCAAGATGGTGGATTTTACAATCTAATGCTAAATGTCAAATTTGGGGTCGAACAAAGAAAAAATGACAACACCAGGAGCCATCAATTAGCTCCCCATATGTACATGTACCTTGTAGGGAAAAAAAGAGATTTTGTACAACAATCAGGGAGATAATGAAAATTACATTCAATGTAAAAGGGAAAAAGTTTCCATAATCAAGGAGATTTTCTTATTTGTCCATCAGAACATGGACAGATTGGTTTAGTTTCAGGGGAAATTTTCTGCAGAATCAGGAAGAGTTGGCAGCTCCGATAATTGAAAAATAGTACAACGTAAATTACAAGTCTTGTGGCCTATCAAAACGTCTTACATTAATGACTTCACTGAAAAGATCTGTTATAGTACATTACAACATGCACGTGCAAACCAAGTACAATACAGTATATAATTCTTTGCACATTTTCCCTACGGTACATCTATTCCCCCCAAATTTAATTTGCTGGCGATAATTTACTCCAGAGCTCAATCCCACGTGATATTTTTGTCAATCTCACAGAACTGTAATTTAGTTGTTCTTGGATTATGTTGGAGTGATAGGCCCTAACAAATTTGCACAGATGAAAAGCGCAAGAAGCTCACACATGTTTACATTACTGTTATACGTACATGTGTACATGTACAGTGTAATGTGCAGAGTATCTCATTTTTTGCATACATGTAGAACCTCTCACTTGGAAAAAATGCTCCATGCAAAAACAATTTACATATATCTCGACACATAGCTACTGTACTTGTTTTGTGTGTACTGCACATCGCTAGGCTATCGAGATAATAATAAGACTGTTTTTTGCACTGACACAAAGATTAAGTGTTTTTCCAGCAATATTGGGGAAGATGTACTGTACATTGAGTGTATCATGTTGACCCAGTGTGATGGAGTACCTGATTACTGACAGTACTTTTCTCGATCAGAACATATAGCTCCATGATCAGAATAAGACATGTTCACCAGCCTCGTTATTGTTGTTATTGAGGTAACTCATGTACTTTCCGCTCTGACACTAAACAAAATACATTGTTTGTCTGATTAAATTGGCCCATAACGTCTGAAAGTGAACATGCACCTAGAGGGATCCAGGGTTCAGTTTCACAAAGCTTTACGATTCAGCGTTTAGGCGAGTTGTCATTATCGCCATAGTGATTTGTACTGTGACATCACACTTTGCTCAGCAATTAAGATTGATGCACTTTAAGATCACTCTCAGCCTTTTGTGAAATCGAGCCGTGGAGATGAGTCTCATTTCATTGCAGTAATCGGAAAAGAGTTTTTCCAATGGCCCACAAAAACACTCTCCTCTACTTTCAGACATTAATGGAGCTGAATTACTGGAATTAGGATGTTCACAGTGACAGTGTACAACGTTAAGTGAGTACAGTGTGCTGCACAGGTACATGTACAATACACACACTGTACAGGCCTGATAAATGTACATGTACCTCATTGTTGTACAGTTGTAAGGGCAAAACATTTTTGTCCTCTATGTACATGAGGGAAATTGACATTTCTACTGGAACATTTCAAGAGGTACCAGGGCATAGAGGCGATTGTCTAGGGGCATGGAGGCAATTGAGTAAGGGCATGGAGGTGATTGACTAGGGGCATGGAGGCGATTGTCTAGGGGCATGGAGGTGATTGTCTAGGGGCATGGAGGCGATTGAGTAGGGGCATGGAGGCGATTGACTAGGGGCATGGAGGCGATTGTCTAGGGGCATGGAGGTGATTGTTAGGGGCATGGAGGCGATTGAGTAGGGGCATGGAGGCGATTGAGTAGGGGCATGGAGGTGATTGAGTAGGGGCATAGAGGCGATTGAGTAGGGGCATGGAGGTGATTGAGTAGGGGCATAGAGGCGATTGAGTAGGGGCATGGAGGTGATTGAGTAGGGGCATAGAGGCGATTGAGTAGGGGCATGGAGGTGATTGAGTAGGGGCATAGAGGGGATTGTCTAGGGGCATGGAGGTGATTGAGTAGGGGCATGGAGGCAATTGTTTAGGGGCATGGAGCGATTGTCTAGGGGCATGGAGCGATTGTCTAGGGCATGGAGGCGATTGAGTAAGGGCATGGAGACAATCGTTTAGGGGCATGGAGGCAATCATTTAGGGGCATGGAGGCAATCGTTTAGGGGCATGGAGGCAATCATTTAGGGGCATGGAGGCAATCATTTAGGGGCATGGAGGCAATCGTTTAGGGGCATGGAGGCAATCATTTAGGGGCATGGAGGCAATCATTTAGGGGCATGGAGGCAATCATTTAGGGGCATGGAGACAATCGTTTAGGGGCATGGAGGCAATCGTTTAGGGGCATGGAGGCAATCGTTTAGGGGCATGGAGGCAACATTTAGGGGCATGGAGGTGATTGACTAGGAGCATGGAGATGATTGACTAGGGCATGGAGGTGATTGACCTGGGGCATGGAGGCAATCGACTATGGGCACCAAGGCATTGACTAAGGGCATGGAGGCAATTGACTTGGGGCATGGAGGCGATCGACTATGGGCACCAAGGCATCTTGACTAAGGACATGGAGGCAATTGACCACGGGCATGGAGGCGATTGTCCTCATTGCCTCCGTGAAGTATCAAATTCACTACTAGGCCTGCATTACTTTCTACAAGTCTAAGTTTCATTTCTCAAGTGTAGCCCCTTACCAAGAGTGGCTTCTAGTCTTGTTTGGAGCAAACTTGCATAAAAAATGTACATACATGTATGACATAAAAAATAGAAATCCCCATCATTTTTAAACACGCTAACTACTCACTTGTGATGCAATGACTTTTCCTGTGCTCCCCTCAAACGTTGTTTCTGTGATGACTGCGTTTCCCTGGCTCTCTCCAAGGACCTTGACCTGGCTACCGGTGAACATGCCGACAGGTGACGCATCTCCGGAGCAAAGTGCCTTAAACTGCATCTTGTTGTTGTCCAGGGTTGCGGAGTAGTCGATGGTGCTGACACCAAGATGTTCCTTGGACTGGACACTGCCATCGGGCAGTACAAGAAGCTGCCCTCCAGATTGGACGTAGTCGGTGCACTTCGTCAACGCATCCTGCTGTATTGCCTCACTGCCGGTTACAATGACGAGCAGAGCACAGTTATCGCCCCATGGATGCGTCAACAGCTGCTTTGCTTTCAGCTGGTAGACAACGTAGCCATCCCGACGCACAAATTTGTCCAGGAAAGCCACGGTGGTCTCAAATCTGGGCGTGGCTGTTTTGTCATCGGAGCCAGCGTACACCAGAATGTTTGGCGGTTTTAGAGAGCCGACACTAGAGGGCCCGGTTCCTGAGGACAGTTTGCTCTCGTTCAACCATTCGGTTTCGCCGACTTTAATCGGATCGCTTCCAATTTCAAGTATGGGGGCATTCTCCGTATCGAACATCACCTCGTCGTCTGGGCCGGGGCTCGTCATTTCAAACGAGACCGCGCCGGGGTCGCTGGACTCCGAGGACGATTTCCGTGACACGGAACGGCGCTGCTGCTCCTCCATCTTCTTCAGGAATTCCTGGGAGTGTTTTCGGCGGAGGAGGGAGGGGTCCTTGCGGGAGGCGCTGGTTCTTTGGACGACGTTGTTTCCCGATGGGGCACGCTGGAAGGGAGACTGGGGTGGTTTGTGTTGTGGGGACGGGGTGTTCGGGTCCTGGTTGACCAGGTTGAATGGCTCTCCAATGGTATCCACACCTGGGGAGCAGCAAACAAGTGATATTTTAGTACGAATGACGGTCTTGCATTTTACTTGCCCCAAAGAAGTTTTAGTACTGGTAGCCCAGATTTTAATCATGTATTGTCATCAATGTATCTTTCTGATGTCAATGTATTAATGGTAGCAATCACAACAAGTTTAAAATGGTCAAATGAAGTTACATTCACACATTTTTCAAATAAAATTAACACATTTTAAAAATATAATATTTACATCAGAAAAGGAAGAAATATGAGCATTTTAAACGAGTAAATTTGTAGGGTGCACATTATTTGGGTAGCCACAGGGCAAGTTGATAAGTGGTGTATAATAGCCCCTTGTACATAATGTAGTAATAAACAGGCCTGTATGCTTCGTTCTAGAAAGGGAAAGGGCACCTAGGCATTCTCTCCTTGGTAAAGGGCACCCTATGAGGAAATTGTAATTTCTATTGGAGCTTTTTGAGAAACGATTCCCTTCTAAGGAAAGCAGTTTAAGAGAAAGGGATTCAAAAAATGTGTCAATCTGAGAAACATTTCTGCATGAAACATTTCTCAGATTGTGTACATTCCAATTACAGATTATTCTTACTGTGTGGACATAACCGCTCCAGATTTTCGGCGATATCCCTACCACCTTTTAAAGTGAAATTTACACAGGTCAGTTTTATACATGTATCTAAGGATTGAAACAATCAAACGGTTCCAAAAACCAAAGGTGTACAAGTGTACTTTGCCTAGAGATGCTCCAAGGTCAAACTCGATTTTGTGATGCACTCTTTTTCCAATAGATGGAATCGTCTTGAAAGTGGAGAAAAAAAACTGCCAGTCTCCAACCTCACGCTAAAATGGTGTAAAATGCCATTTTATTTGACACTCTTTTCAGAGCGAAATTTGAAACGTGACTTCATCGTAAATCAAAAAGTAAATGGAAAAAGAGGAATTTTAGCGCCAGTCAAAAGGTCAACTTCAATGCCGCTGCTTTGATTGGCTATCATAAACAGTTAGGAATGAACGGAAAATTCTCCGTACAAAAATGTGCAGACCATATGTTTTGAAATGTGAAATTCTGACGAAAATTACACTTGAATGGTATCAAACACTTACACTGTTTTATTCTGAGGCTAGAGACTTGTAATGTTTTTTTCATTTTTATAAGGACTCTATCGGAAATTGGGTGGACCACAAAACTAATTTGACCTTGGAGCCCCTCTTTCCTAAACAACTACTGACAAAACTTACAGACTATCTGCTCCACTAGAAGCCCATCGTCCAACTCTAAAACTCCCTCCAGGTAAGCTGATCCGACCAGCCCAAAGTTGTTGGCCGAGGCCTTGACGAGTATCCCAAAGGGCTCCCCCGACTTCCAAGCGAGAGGCGTGGTGAGACCTGAAAGCTTGACGACACGTTCCCGGGCCACCTTGCGGAGGTTGAGCCGCCCCTGGGGGTCCTTCTTGGGCGGGGAGGCTTCCAACAGGACGAAGACCGAGTTGAGGTTGGAGGACGGGGTGACGTCTTGGCCCTTATACTGGGAGGCTTTGGAGGTTGCCGTGCCGATGAAGGATGTCCAGTCCTTTGAGAGGTCAACGCATTGCTGTGAAATCATCAAACGAAGTAATACGTTAAAACCGTAAGAGGCAGAATGCTTAAAACAGCAAGCTAACAAAATGTTTATTTTAAAGCAATTTGGGAAACCCCAATTGGATAAAAAAGAGTGCACATTATGACTTTATGATTGCCGTTAGTGAGACATTAAGACCCACAGCTTCAGCCAGGCAACGGTTGAAGTTCAGGGGCCGTTCACTCGTCATCATTCTCAAGGAGGGTGTCAATAAATCTGAGATGTTCAGGCAAAAAACCTGATGGGCGACCCGATCTTTGTTTGTCAACAAAACGCCCAGTTTCCTTATAGCGCTGGAGAAACTGGCGAATAGTTCTTGTTAAGGTTGTGATGTCTTCCTCTCCAAGCATTTGTCGAATTTCTGTAGTTGTTTTTCCCTTCTGGTTGAGCACAGCGATGCGATGCTTTGCATAAGTTGGAAGACGACGCCCCATTTTTGCAGATTAGTGAGTGGGGAAAATTCGCGAGAGAGCTGGTCGACAAAATATGTTTGCGCTGCCATAAATCGTACCAATGTGAGCTCTCGAGTCTTGTCCCTGTCTCCCTATCCTTAACAAAGCACCATGTCGCTCTTTGAAGAAGCTTGCCGCCGAGTTACAAACACATTGTTCAAAAAGTCGCTAACCACAAAGTGACATGTACATCACCACACGTGCTTGCTCCCCGGTGGTACAAGTACAGTCTCCTTGACAACCAATCAGTATATTTTTTTAATACAAGCGTGTTGTGCACGATAGATGTATAACAAACAAAAAACAACCACAAATTACAAAATTACATATCAATCACTTTTAAAGAAGATGTAATTGTACAATGCTTTTTCAATTTATGTCCGGTCCAAATTATCAATGGAGGAAGGTATGCTAGTGAGGTATAAATACAAAAAAAAATATAAATTTACTGGGTAAAACCATAGAGAAAGGACCATGGTAAAACATACGTCTACGCATATTGTAGAAGCGTTATTAAAGTCCACATGTTAAATATTAAGTATTTATGAAACAAGAGTTTCACATTAAACATACATTAATGTTGTACAATGAAGGAAATACCAGTTACAATACAATAAGTTTCCTTTTCGGTCACTGTCTCCCTGAGAAGCAAATACCCAGAGCGAACGATTGACAACTTATTAGTTCACAGACAGGGCCTTATCCTTTAATCCAAAAATCTTGTTATAACAGTTTTCACTTTGTACGCCGCCATCTGGAGATCTTGGAAGGAGCAGCCTAATCACACTTTGTTTTTGCTGCAATATTATATTACAGGTAGGTATACTGCCCAGCCTACACTAATCTTACCACTGCCGGCTTTTTACACTATTTCCAGGCAAGATACGAGAACTACGTATTTTGTCAACACCACGTTTTTCAATAAAATGAATACAACCTTTAGTTGTAATTCAGTTATTTTGATATATTCAAATTTGGCTATGGCCAATATGGGTCTAAGAAAGTGACATGCCGAAAGAAAAGAACATTTTTATTTGTTTTCTCGACAAAATAATTTCTAAACTAAATTTTCTCGCCGAAATAGTTTTCTCGCCAATATCTTTCTGAAATTTGTTTTTCCCCCAAAAATAATTTCAAAGTTTTGGTAAAGAGAAACTAGTTTCCAAGTTAAGTTTAAATGCGAAGGTAATTTTCAAAAATTTGTTTTCTTGCCAAAATAACATTTTGCCAGTACTGAGTAGTAGGCCAGTGTGATGTGGACAATTATTTCGGCAAAAGAAAACATTTGTGAAGTTAAATTGGCGAGGTGATGAATATTGAAATCATTTATTATAATGGTCTGCAGTGAAGTGGGTCTATTTTCTTTTCCGTATATTTTGAATGGCGATATATTATCGAGTAAATGTCACCGATATTTTGATATTCGTGAATATTTTTTCGAACGCGGAAAAACGGTTTTGGGTCATTCTTCAGTAACTGTCTACTATTGTGTCCCTATACCTTAACACCGTATAGACGGAAATTACGTTATTAAAAAAAAAAATTGTTTGTGGATTTATGTTAATAAACACAA
This sequence comes from Pycnopodia helianthoides, assembly GCA_032158295.1. Taxonomy (NCBI): domain Eukaryota; kingdom Metazoa; phylum Echinodermata; class Asteroidea; order Forcipulatida; family Asteriidae; genus Pycnopodia; species Pycnopodia helianthoides. The sequence goes on along the minus strand of CM063252.1, from coordinate 11,991,385 downwards.
TTCCGATAATGAAGGACCACAAAAGTAAAGAAAAAAGTGTGACATGTTATTTATTTTCCCGGACGTTAGATGTCAACCCCCGAAAACCCCATGTCCCGATCGTACAGTGTAAAATTTCTTATTGTTGTATTTTTTGGTGAAGGGAATTATTTTAACAATTTTTATTTTTAAATGCTGGGTATTTAATAGTTAAATCAATAAAAACCTTCAAAATATGGAATTATAGACCATTCAAGTCATAATTTACGTTTTTTTGTCGGAAAATGTTTGTCCCTAGGTTTTATGTCAGATACCGTCACGAACCTTTGCAGCGCCCTCCAGAATTAATAAAAATAGACATAAACAAGTCCTTCAGTCTTTGAGTGCGAGTGACGTCTCTTCGCGTCTTGTAAACAGTTATCTCCAGGTAGAGCGAATAAAAACCCACAAAAACTAGGATTTAAGTGAAATTATAGGAGTGTACCTTTATTCAGTGTCATCTCCGAACGCTATGGAACCCATTAAATATATACAGTTATTGTTTTTTTTTAAGGATTTGTTGTGAAATTATTCATGAACTATACCAGGTACGTGGACTTCGCGCCAGACATCGTCTTTACCTCGTTGTTATACTTGGATGAAAGTTTGGACGTCATATCCGTCACGGTCAGTTCCGTCACAAGTGTTAAAGTCATGTGTTAAAGTCATGTGTTAAAGTCATCTCCGTCACAACTTTATCATCTCCGACACGGCATTGTCATATCCGTCACATGAGTTTTTTGTGCACATTTTGTGCATATTTTGTGCACAATGTTTAAACTAATACAGGAATGAGAACAAAACCAGTTGCATTTGATAAAATTAAACATTGTGTGTCTGCTAGTTAATCTGAAGTTAAACATTTTTGAAAGGAAGTTGGTAAAAAATTGAACCACAGTCAGTGTTTTTGCTGAAAATCACCTCTTTTTGATGAACTTAATTTGTACAAGGGTATAAAATCGGTCAATTAAAATGAAACATTAAAATATGTTGATACATTTGAGGACAATACTCTACAATTTTACAGACCACGACATGAACATTGATTTGTAGTCTTAAATCAACTATTTTTTCAAGTTTTGTTTGTTCGAAAAGTGTGACGGAGATGACTATGTCCCGCAATGACTGACCAGAAACAAGAGGGAAATTAAAATTAATTCCGGTAAAGATCGCGCCAAACACATTTTTCCCATGCTAGGGATGTCCATCTATTGGAAACAATATTCAAAGTTGCAAAAATTACGTTTTTAAAATCGGTTTTCCTGCAACTCGAAAGTAGACACTTACTGAAGAATGACCCTTTTACCGCAGAGAGGAAGTGAACAATTATAAACAAACAAGACTTGGTAAAACCCTTTCTCTATGGTAAAATCAATTATTTGAATACCCATATTCCATAAAAACACAACGTCTTACATTTTTATGTGCTTATTTCCACTTGTCCGACCATGGAGGAAGGTTCTGACTCAATTAATTAATGGTTTCTACCTCCACGATTGAATGTTGCACGCGATCTCTGAAGCTGGTGCCTCGATTATTATTCTTTCACACGTGCATGTGAAGTTTCTCGAACACGGGGTGATTTCTCACTAAGGGGATTTCCCTTGCACGCTCGCTCGCTCCCATGGCTACACGCCTTTTCTTCATCCCCTAAAAAATAAAGTACATGTATAGCGCGCTAGGAGCAAGCACATCCACGGGATCGAGGTGATGAATATTATGGGATGGCAGCGATGTGAGGTATAAGCCCTTTCCATTATTGATAAACAAACCGCGCTGGTTGGCATGGACGGCCGAATGTTAGCAAAACATTCAATAGTGTTAACAGAATGTTGTGACAAAATTCAACATTTCTGCAATTTTTCAATTAAAAAAAATACATCCCATGATTGGTTGATTTGTTTCCGACAAATTCACCAGTATTTGGAGGTTTTGTAACATTGCTAAAAAAACTGTGGCTATCTGTTTTTGCTTTGCATTTATGGCTTCCCATAGTTTTCCAACCTTGGTTGGCAAAATTTCAGGCTGTGACGTTGCAATGGAAAGGTCTATTTTGTTGATGTGCGTAGAGGAAAACATGGCGTGCTGTAATTCTGACCTTTGATCTGTGTGCGAACACGGCCATGATGTACATTACACCTGTTGATTTTTCAGCGCATTCGGTGTGGTTTTTGTAAGTTTAACCATAGAGCAAGGACCAGATTTAACTCATGCCTTTCACTGTAAGTTTTTACATGCACGTGTACATTTTGTGTGTACAAATGCAGGCCTATTGACTAGCCCAGGTTGGACTCCTCCGTTGCTTGCAGTGCAACGGATACTGACGTCCTACCAGGGCTAGCCTATTGACCTATTGTCACGGAAGGTTTTCATGTTAATGCGTGATATTGCTACCAGAATTGTTGCGGGGGCCTTCGTAGTGCCCCGCAAAAGTATGCCACGGCACGGTACCACGCTTGCGGGGGCCCCGTTGCTCCCCCGCAAAATCCCCGCGGGGAAGCGGGTGTCCCCGTACCCGCCACGCAGTTTACTCGCGGGTACCCGTTCCGTACTCGCGGGTACCCGTTCCATACTCGCGGGTACCCGTTCCGTACTCGCGGGGATTTGGAATTACTCGTGGCCAGTACTGTACCAAATTATTGAAAAGCAGAGTATGAAGTTGGGATAAAATGCCACCAGACCGTAGTCTGGCTTTGTACCTCAAAATGGTCTCCAGAAAGAATTTAAAATGTAAACTATTAACTATTTGAACAAGCACTTGAAGATTTATTTCATTATGTTACGGGTATTATGTATATTGTTATACCGAACCAGGCCTGGAACTACACGGAGACCAGGGCGCGATTTTTTTTTTCCGTACCACACTAGAGCCAATGCATACACGCATAAGGTATGGGCGCTTTCCCGGATCCCTTCACTGTTGACCCCCTGTCGCAAGTGTGGTACGAAAGAGGCCTCTGTTGCCCCCGGTCTTGGCCATGGTGACCTTTCAAACGTTTCCTGTAGACTTTAAAAGTTTCCACTGGGAGTGACCTTTACAACAACAAAAATGGCAACAAAAATGGCCTTGCCCCCTCTCAAAGATAAAATTCCATGCCTGCTCAACAGAATAGACAGATATTTACCAGAACCTTGAACACCATTTTTTTCCCAAGTCAATTTATACAGTGAGGTAAAGACAATTATACAGTGAGGTATTCAATTGAAAAATACAATGCCACTGGAATTGACTGGTTTTTAGTTTACTGGCCTGACGCTAAAACAATAGGCCTTGAACCAGCGGGCTGCGGTCCAGTGACAATGCCGCTGGAATTGACTGGTTTCGAGTTTACTGGCCTGACGCTAAAACAATAGGCCTTGAACCAGCGGTCCAGTGAAAACATTCAAACCCTGAAAAGGACAGGTTTTCTTTCACACTTGCCCTTAAAGGAACATTACAGAATTGGTAAGAAAAAAAATTGTTAAATTTACTTTTTGATCACAGATTTACATAAAACTTACCCGGTCTAATGATGATGATAGTAGAAAACACCCCTTGAAATATTTCTGTCTGAAATGTCATAGTTTATAAGAAATGAATAAACTAATTTTCCGATTGGAGTTTATCGCTCAGTGAGCGTTTTATTCATTTGTTGAATCTAGATGATTTCATGCAAATGTGTGATCGGTTTTTCCCTATTTTCTCGTGACCCAGATGGCCGATTGATCTCAAACTTCTACAGGTTTGTCAGTTTATGTATATGGTGGATTACATAAGGTGCTTACACTGCCAGCAACTGTTTTGTTAGCAAAAACCAATTCTGTAATTTTCCTTTAAAGAAATGGCCAAATACAGGCACTGGTTTTTTAACAAAGGAATATCCATAACTGGGCATGTGGAAGTTTGGCCAGCTTTTCCCTACACTTTACACTTCAAAAAATGTTGCAAACAAACAAACTAAAACTAGGACTGATTTACTCTTCCCCCAAAAAAACACCTTTAACCTTAGCAGTGTCTTACTAGGCCGACTAAATCCATCCAAGTTTTTGGTTGTGTATTGGCGGCAGGGCCGATTAAATTGACTGTATTGCACATTGGCTACAACACACCATGTGACCTAAACAAATGACCTAGTGAAAGTACAGGTTGTGACCAAATTGAAGTTTGGGACGTCAGCTTTAAAGGAACATTACAGAATTGGTTTTTGCTAACAAAACAGTTGCTGGCAGTGTAAGCACTTTATATAATCCACCATATACGTAAACTGACAAACCTGTAGAAGTTTGAGATCGATCGGCCATCTGGGTCACGAGAAAATAGTGAAAAACCGTTTACAAATTTGCATGTGTTATACAATGCATGAATAAAACGCTCATGAGCGATAAACTCCAATCGGAAATTAGTTTGATTTATTTCTCATCAAATATGGCATTTCAGCCAGAAATATTTCTAGAGATGTTTTCTACTATCATCATCATTAGACCGTGTAAGTTTTATGTAAATCTGTGATCAAAAGTATATTTTACAATTACCAATTCTGTAATGTGCCTTTAATCTTGCCTCGGCTGCAGTAAGTGTCTAAAAGTTGTTTGTTTGCAACTTCAAAAAGCAGTTCTTTACATTGAACAGCTTACAATGCGTGGCATTCACATGTAACACAGGGCGCTGCTACATGTACATCAGGGCTCGAATTTGACACTGGACCGCAGGCCCGAGGCCAGTGATTTTAGCATTGGGCCAGTAAACTCACAGCCGGACAAGTCCGGCGGTCTTGTGTTTTCAATTGAATAACAATTCATGTTACTCACTCTGTAATATCTTGAACAGAAAAAAAAAAAATTATGTTCAAATGTTGACTTTGAGTAATGATTTGAATATACTTACCACCCTTTAAGACAATTGAGGCAAATCTTCTCTTAGTCTTATTTGTCTTAGTGCTTGTTCAATTAAATGCAAGTTAAACTGTGCAAGGAAGTCTTTTCTCAGTATGAATCTGGTCTTGTAATATTATTTCTGGTCCAGTAAACATTTTGAGATACAAGTCCTGTGGTCTTGTGGATTTTTCCCCTAAATTCGAGCCCTGTACATGTACATGTAATTGTTTCAAGCATCCTAAGAACCATGTCACACGGGGCAAATTACAGGCAACCAGTTCCAAGCAATCTCCAAGGAGAAAATGAATTCACATTTCAATTTCCACGTAATTTTCTTGAGGATTGCGAGACACTGTTAGAAAAACAGCTCCTGTGGGGCTTCCTCTTGCATGCAGTGCAGTTGGTTGCCTCCAAGTCGCAGGTAAAAATCGCCCTGGCCCCTAAGTTCCACCTTCCGCCTCAGTCAATTCCGCAATTATGAAAAGCTTTTAGAGATTCATTTCTGAATCCACTAAACAGAAGTTTTCAAGTCTTTTCAAACTTGTCAAATCCTCCCAGTGTACAGCACTAAACGTACAAGGATGCACCGACGCACACAATTAATGTCAGTCGTCAGGCAGATTTCATGCACTATGTAACAACGACAATGAAAACAAAAAGTTGCAAATGGAAACGTTCCCATCCACAGCGCTGGACGACCAATAAGTACCCTCAAGAACTGATTGACATTTAGGATGGTGAGTGACAAGAATACAAGATTGTATCTTAAAGGCAGTGGATACTTTTGGTAATTACTCAAGAGATACATAACCAGAAAAACATACTTGGTAAGGAGCACCTGAGAGATGCTGACAGTATAAAACATTGTCAGAAACGACTCCCTCTGGAGTAATGTAGTTTTTGAGAAAGAGGTAATTTCTCACTAAAATATTTGAACCTGAGAAAGGCGTCAGGCATGAAGCCTTTCTCAAGCATTTGAAAGCACATAATTCTATGCAACAAGGGTGTTTTTTCTTTCATTATTTTTCTTGCAACTTGGATGACGTAATGAGACCAAATTTTCACAGGTTTGTTATTTTATGCATACATGTTGGGATACACCAAGTGAGGATACTAGTCTTTGACAATAGACAGTGCAAGTCTCGCGCCTATTCAAACATTTTTGGGGACCACTTTGGTCCCACCAGGGCTCGAATTTGACACTGGACCGCAGGCCCGAGGCCAGTGATTTTAGCATTGGGCCAGTAAACTCATGACCGGGCAAGTCCGGCGGTCTTGTGTTTTCAATTCGAAAACAATTCTTGTACCTCACTCTATAATATCTTGAACAGAAAAAAATTATGTTCAAATGTTGACTTTGAGTAATGATTTGAAATATACTTAATACCCTAAAAGACAAATGAGGTAAATCATCTCTTATATGTCTTAGTGCTTGTTCAATTAAATGTAAGTTAAACTGTGCAAGGAAGTCTTTTCTCAGTTTGAATCTGGTCTTGTAAAATTATTCTGGTCCAGTAAACATTTTGAGATACAAATCCTGTGGTCTTGTGGATTTTTCCAACCAAATTCGAGCCCTGCCCACATACATTGCTTTGACGCATGAAGGAAACAAATTTGTGCACTTTAACGGGTCCCAATGTTCAAATACATGCAAGACTTGCACAGTCAATTACCAAAAGTATATCCTACCTTTAAAGGAACATTACAGAAATGGTTTTTGCTAACAAAACAGTTGCTGGCAGTGTAAGCACTTTATGTAATCCACCATATACATAAACTGACAAACCTGTACAAGATTGAGATCGATCGGCCATCTGGGTCACGAGAAAATAGTGAAAAAAAACGATTACACATTTGCATGAAATCATATAGATTCAACAAATGAATAAAACGCTCACTGAGCGATAAACTCCAATCGGAAAATTAGTTTATTCATTTCTCATCAAATATGGCATTTCAGACAGAAATATTTCAAGGGATGTTTTCTACTATCATCATCATTAGACCGTGTAAGTTTTATGTAAATCTGTGATCAAAAAGTATATTTTACAAGTTTTTTTCTTACCAATTCTGTAATGTCCCTTTAAGTGACATTTTATCATTCACAATTCAGCTGAATCACTATCTGGCATAACTAACATCTTTTCAGAAATCCACTCCGCATTAATTTACTGATTGAAAGCTCCCAGATTCCAGACGAACGAAAAATGTTTTTAACACTCAGCATCTTAATTTGTAAAAAAAAAATGGACTACAGGGCTCGAAGTATACGCTGGACCGCAGGCCTGAGGCCAGTGTTCTTAGCGTCGGGGCCAGTAAACTCATGACCGAAGAAACTCCAGCAGTCTTACTAATACCTCACTGTGTAATATCTTTCCATTCTATAGAGTATTAAAGTATACTGGCCAATATTACAATCAAGAGAAATATTCTCTTAGTGCTTGTTCAACTAAATAAAAAAAACGTGGTACCATATGTAAACTGTTTAGCTTTTGGTTTTTTTTCTTATTTTGATTCTGGTCCTGTAAAAATTCTGGTACAGTAAGCATTGTTGACCTACATGCATGTACAACATGTACAAGCTCTATGATGTTGTGGATTTTCCAAAAGCTCTGGTGTTTCTGATCAGCAGAGTGTGGGTTCGAGTCCCGGTCTTGACACTTTGTGTCCTTAAGCAAGACGAGTATTGTTTCGTCCTTCGGATGGAATGTAAAGCCATCCGTCCCGTGTGTTGCGTAATGCACGCCGAAAAACCTTACACTCATTGCTAGGAGAAGGGGTTTGCCCCGGTGTTTCTGGAAGTGGCTGCTGAATGCGCCGTAGCACCTTGTAAACCCTTACAAGGTGTTACATAAATGGGTCTCATAATTCAAAAACTTCAAAAACCTGTCTGGAAATACATTGTAAATACTGGTAATGATAATTAGCGCTCTGAGACGCCCGCGGATAAAGCGCCATACACAAAAAAACTAGTTATTATTATTGCATACAGTACGTACTACGTTTACACTTTATTTTTATGTGTAAACACACCATGCAGATAGTAAAGGTACTTGTTGACTGTGGGAAAAATCTTTTCATCCTACAATAAGGACTACATACACTCTTGTTTTCTATTAATACACATTCCTTGATTTAACCCAATGAAGCACATGTACAGCACACATGTAGCAGAAATGAACCTGTTGGGCATAAGGTGTCAGGAAGCAGCATTCTTGAAGAGGCACAGGGAGCATGCCTGGCATACTGCATCAAGATCTGATTCATCTAAACAGGGCTATCCATGGATGGAGGTTCATATCTAGGGTGGAGAGTGGTATGAAGATCCCCCCAGGACACAAGTCTTGAACTTTGTTCCCGTTTTTATAAAAGAAATGACCTACATGTGTCTTCTTTGAACTGGCGCTAGGCCGTATGTTGAACACCCTAGAGTATACCGTTTGGTTTGGGTGTATACATGTACAGGGCTCGAATTTGGGGAAAAATCCACAAGACCACAGGACTTGTATCTCAAAATGTTTACTGGACCAGAAATAGTTTTACTAGACCAGATTCATACTGAGAAAATACTTCCTTGCACAGTATAACTTGCATTTAATTGAACAAGCACTAAGACATATAAGAGAAGATTTACCTCATTTGTCTTTAATGGTATTACGTATTTTTCAAATCATTACTCAAAGTCAACATTTGAACATAATTCGTTTCTGTTCAAGATATTATAGAGTGAGGTACATGCACATGAATTGTTATTGAATTGAAACCACAAGATTGCCGGACTTGTCCGGTCGTGAGTTTACTGGCCCAATGCTAAAATCACTGGCCTCGGGCCTGCGGTCCAGTGTCAAATTTCGAGCCATGATGTATACATGTACATTGTACCTGGACAGATTTACCCAAACCAAAATAGTGCAATTACAATGTGTCCACCATACCTCAAAATGGCTTATTACTGTGCACCAATAGGGGAAAGTCTAAACGTACCGGTACACATGCTTGGTATCTACAAACCGTACATTCAGGGTTTGCTCTTATAGCTGTTTCAGTGACTGGCCAGCAGTACCAGTTATTTATAGCTTGTCGTTTCACTGGTCCCCCAGCTTTTTCACTTGTCCATTGGGATGCTTTTCAACACTTGCGCTTGTCAGCCAGACCACTTGGAGTGGATTTTTGACTGGTTCCCATCAGGTGACTTAACCATAGAGAAAGGACCCACATAAAGTAATAGAACATTTCCAGTGTACTTCTTTTTGTAGACATTTTTACATGCAGTATCCCTCGGCCCCAAAATGTACCCTCTGTGATGTACTTTTCCCTTTCTGCACCACCTTCTTCACGAAACACTTACACGTCTGTACACTGTGTAAAACTCACCCTGTAACCTTGCACAAATTCTTTGAGTCCTATCAGCAAATGCACGAGTAACACACACACACACTTTAGGAAATATGACTTGCACCGATCAAGACGATGATATTTTAGGGAGAATTGTCTTTTACACAAAAACCCACGCGGTTAGAACTGTGATGTCATCCAGCGTTGTTACAAGCTTTGAACATCGTGAAAATAAAGCAAGGCGTGGTTTGATAATAATCTTTCGACCAGACAAGCAAACACTTCAAAACAGACTGTGATCTTTCCCTGAATTCTCATGGTGATACACCTTAGTCTATCATGGGTTACACGTGGGTTACATGGGGGAAGGGAGGGGAGATAAGGAAATACAATGTGACTTGGGGGGCTGTTGTACTATACCATGTTTACAAACCATTTTTTATCGAAAGTCTGGATTAGAACATACACTGTACATACTTTTGTAAAAATGTACAGTACTTTCTCGCTTCCCCGCACTGCCTAATTGCATCATTCACCAACGGGAATTTTTGATCGCGTGCGAGTTTCCTTCCATTTCATAAGAATGGTTATAAAATTCACAAACTTATTTGAATTTATTTTAAAAAAATGTTTGCACTGCATTACTTTTCCTTTGATCTCACTTGGGTGAAGAGGAGGGTTACCATGGTTACTGCCTCCACCTCCCTCCACCCTCTGGTTATGCCACTGCCTGTTAACATGTACCTGTGCACTGAGTATCCAAACTTGGAGATCCTGTTGAAGGTTTGTGCTGTGTGTTCCCTTCATACATTTGAACTATTTCCATCCCCCAATTTTGATTTGCCCTGGAAATTCCTTCACCTTATTACACTCGCTGAACATAAGTTTCATCCCAGTTTAAACTTAATCATTGCAGACTGGTCTTACAGGATTATTCTGCTATGGTTTCTGTATCATGGGTGTATGGAGACTGTTTGGTTAAGGGGGGGCAGAGGGGTTGATTTTTCCAAAAATTTGACACAGATCAAAACATAAGTACCAGTTCCTAATAATGGATGAAAAACTTTTTTGCTTTCTCTGGCCAATGTTTTTCTTCTTACTGTGCCCGAATTTCCCCACTTTTCCCAAAATTGGGAGGGCAGTTACCCCTCCACCACCACCACCCCCCCTGGGTCGTACGCCTAGATGGGTATCTGTCAATTTTGCGTACATGCACATTATGGGAAGCAATCAACTAGTCACAGTCAGGTGGACGACTTCCATTAACTTGTTCATCCCTCTGGCATTCTGCCAGCGTGGCCCAATTTCATAGAGCTGCCTCAACAGAACCTGTAGCTCTTCACAAAGTTCTGCTCAGCCAAAATTGGCAGGAAACCTGTCACAATTTATAAATGGTATGTGTCACTTGGCTGGTGCATGTGTAACTTTGTTCTGGTAAGCAAAATTGTTTCGTGCTTAGTTACTTTTTGTTCCTGAGCAGCTCCATGAAAGAAAGAATAGACATATACAAAAAAATGACATCAAAAAGAATGACATAAAAAAGAGGAAAGTGCCAGCCACAGCAAGACTTAGGTTTTTTTTCAATTTCCAATGGCAGAGCTGAGTAAACCAAAAACAAGGAAATCATCAGGGGTCGATTTCACAAAACTCTTCCTAACTTAAATTGTAGGACTAGTCCTAGGCAATGCTAAGAGATAGGACTAGTCCTACATGTAAACGGTCCTAACTTAGGACTAGTCCTATCTCTTAGCATTGCCTAGGACTAGTCCTAAGTTAGGAAGAGTTTTGTGAAATCGACCCCTGGTCTGATGAAAAGTTGTATGCCTGCTTCTGGTAACCTGCCGTAGATTTCAAGAACATGTTGGTGACAGTATCCTCAGTACTATAAAAGTGCATCAAAGAGCATGATTCCCTTCTTAAGAAAATTACTGCATTTTTTTGTCACCAGGCAGACACAAAACAATTGTTAACCCTCTTGCTGTCTGACCATTCAATACCATTCAAGTGGTTTTGAATGATAGATAAACTATGCCAGCCTGAAATATGATACCATTAGGGAATGCATGTACACAGTACACAGTTAGTTCTGTGCAGTTGTGCCACCATACACAACCTTGGCAGTCGAATGGTTTCAAATGGTTGGTCAACTCACTGGAAAATGTTGCCAAGAGTCACTGACAGTAGGAGGGTTAATTCCGATAAAAGCCTGAAATTTTCTCATCTCTGAACAGTTGTGAACCTACCTTAGGATGGACTACCAGCATCTGCTTTCCCCTCTTCTCATGAAGAAGCTGTGCGATGATGTCCTGCTCTCCCATCTCGCACAGAAGCGATGCCCTCATCTTCTCCACGTCCGCGACCACGCACTCCTGGAGGAGCTTCCTGAAGGAGATGCTAGCCTTGGCGCCGTGGGAGCGCAGGGCGTTCATCACCAACGCCTTCTGTCTGTGGTCACGCCAAGCGGTGGACAACGTTAGGTAACCGTAGCAAACGGTAAAAAGCATGGCTGTTTATAGACTGGCGCACGAGGCAGCATGCGAGGTTAACAAAATGTCTGGGTGGTCAGGAACTAGCATGCCACCAGGGTTTGGTATCTAGTCATGCCCCGTTGCTAAGCTGGCTAACACAGCACTTTTTGTTAGGGGATATTAGTTCAATGGAGTTACAATGTAGGGAACTTGGCATCAGTCACACCTGAAAACAGCTACTGGCCCCTGTTTATCATGCACAAACAGAAAAAAAGAGTTATTGGTTAAAATAAAACACAAAATACTCTCAGTCAAGAAACTCAGTTTTTAGTAGACCTTAGATACACATGACGCCATTTGAGTAGGGCACCCTCGCCTAGAGGTAAAAAAGAGGTTGTTTATTGACCAATCCTGTGCACCACGTGTACTACATACATGTGTACATCTGTGCAGTTCCTTTGTTCCACTTTTGTACATGGCTATGAATTCATTTCAGGATCAAGGTAATAATTTGTTTCTTAGTTTTAAATTGACTACAACTAACCCTTGGCAAAGAATCACCTTAATGAAAGCTTCTAACTTTCTCAAAACTATAAAAAATAGCTACGTATGTATTTTGAATATTAAATCTAATTTTTAATCTAATCAGTGTCAACCTTTGTTAACTATGATGTGATGAAATCAGAGCTCCAAATTAACTCAAGTCATGACTGCTGGCCCGAGGCCAGGGATTTTTGCTTTTGGGCCAGTAAACACTAGACCAAACAAGTCCAGCGGTCTTGGGTTTTTTTTCAATTGAACTATTATTATTACTTCATTGTGGAATATCTTTAATTTAAAAGAATCATGTTCAAATGTTGACTTTGAGTCTGATATCTTTCAATTACATGCTGAGTGTACATCTAAATGTATGTGATCATCTCTTAGTGCCGAGTTAAAATAAAAAGTTTGGGGTTGAACAACAAAAAAATGACTAGAGCGGGATTTGAACCAACGACCTATTGTAATTAATTTCATGTAACTGTCTTTAGCGCCTTTGAACAATTTTGTTGATTTTGGCGCTATATAAATGTTTTCTGATTGATTGATGATTGACTCGGCATTAACATGCCGGCGCTCTACCAACTGAGTTACAATTACACGTACATGTAGCCCTATGTTAGCGCTGTCAATTTTGAAAAATTTACCCAGTCAGTTTCCCTTGTTGTTTACTGAGCACTTCACATTTCAAATAAAAACAATTTACACAGACATGTAATGAATGTTTTAAACTGTGTGAAGATTTGGATTTTTTTTTCTTCTCATTTTGATTCTGGTCTTGTAAAAAACTTCTGGTCGAGTAAACCTTTGGAGGTACTACAAGCCCTGCAGTCTTGTGGATTTTCACCCCTAAATTCAAGCCCTTGATATGATGGACAGAGATTTGTTTTTTAAGTGTCTCAGAGGTGGAGTTGAACAAATTCCATAGATCACTCATCACAGCTGCCACAACACGTCTTTGAAGGATGTTTAATTTCCCCCATTACAATCCCAATTAATAGGCTAGAGTGTAGTCATTATGGTTCCCCAACTATGTGACATTTACAATCAGCACTGGCCGAGGATTCCCTTCATTCCAAGTCTCCACTTACAGTACACAGGGTTTCGTCTTCTAACTGTTTCAGTGTACTGGCCAGCAGGACTCAGATAACTTGTCAGTTCATTGGCTTTTTCACTAGTCCACATTTCATATTGAATATGATTGGCAGCATATTGCGCCACAGCACCTTGTAAACCATCACATGGTGCTATGTAAAGGAATAGGTCTCAAACTTCAAAAAGTAGCTCCACATATATCTTGCATATATCGGCCTATATCTTGCAGGAAAATACTGACTGTTGAAACGCCTTGAGCAGTGACGGATATGAGCGCTTCAAGAAGCCACTATTGATACTATTGATAAATATAGATACTTTTCAAGACTGAACATGCAAGCTGTTGAATGTTTTTGACTGGTCCTCAGGACAGGTGTTTTAACTGGCATTTTGCCAGCGGTCCACTGTTATTTATGGTTAAGGGAGAACATTGGTACACAGGGTTCTCCCCAATGTACAAGCTACTAAGCTTCATGTAGCATATTAGGCTGATACGCATCGACTTACGGGCCAATACGCGCAAATTGCGGGCCAATACGCGCAAATTGCGGGCCGATACACGCAAATTGCACCTGATTTGCAAACAAAAATAAATAGTTTGGGTTTTTATAGGGGTTTGTTTTTTTTTTACTCCAGATTAAATTCACAAAAATCACAAGGATAACACAACACAAGAATGCCCCAGACTGCACAGTAGGGTTTTTAAAATCACAGATAACCAACGAGAAAAAAACCATGAAGGACCTCGTTTCAATTCAGCGTGCTTTCTAAAAAGGCAAAACTTTGGTCCAGAATGCCCCACAGTTTAGACAAATCCTGAGGAGAACCCTAATACAAGTAAAATATTTCTTTGAGTAGGTAGGCATACTCTTTAACCCTCTTGCTGTCTGACCATTCAACACCATTCACTGTGGTTTTGATTGATAGATAAACTATGCCAGCCTGCAACATGATACCATGAGGGAATGCATGTACACAGTACACAGTTAGTTCTGTGCACAGTTGTGCCACCATACACAACCTTGGCAGTCGAATGGTTTCAAATGGTTCGTCAACTCACTGGAAAATAATGCCAAGAGTCACTGACAGTAGGAGGGTTAAAACTAAAAAGTGCTTTACAAGAAGAATGAAGTACCAGGCCTCTGTACAATGCCAGACTTGCAGAAGGGCTCAAGTTGAGACTTGAAACTTGAGTCACTCTCGAGTTCCATCGTTTAGAGACTTGTGATTTTAATTGGACTTGACGAGATAGACACGAGCCTTGCCCCGGCTTTAACATGTTTAAAGAATCCAGATGACTACTCTGGTGTGTACAAAACAACTAGCACAGATCTATTTGGTCTACAATTTAACAAGATGTTCAAAGTGCCTGGCATTGTTTGTGGTCCATCACTGGCCAGATGAGAAAACCTGAAATAACTCAATCAAGTATTACTAATGAGGGAAATCCTTGGCCAGTGCCGACTGTCTTCACATAGTTGTGGAACTATACATGCCGACACTCTAGTCCGTTAATTGGGATTCTAATGGAGGTGTTAAGGAACATCTTCCAAAGAGGTTATTCTGGCAGCTGTGGTGAGAGATCTGTGGAATTTGTTCATGCCACTCTGAGACCTTCTTTTAACTCTGTGTCAATCATTTCATCGCACCCAGGGAAAAAAAGGAACGAAGAGTGACACTCCCGTTTAGTGCACGTTACAGTATGCCTGCTCCATTATTAACTCTGCAGGTGCAAGTCGCACAGTGAAAATTTCCATCGATAGATATTATGGACAAGAAAACCTACATACAAACGTACATGTAGGCCACGTAAATACAACAAGCATAATTGTACACCCCGTGGGTACAATACTGGCATACATGTGCGGTAATTTCTTGCATATGTAAGGCGCTTGGCGTATAAGGCGCAGTATCCTAAAATCAACGAAATAAGATTCAAGTATTAGGCCTAACGTATGAGGCGCACCGCCGTACAAGATGCAACATTGGGTACATGTACATCATGGGCTCCAAGGTCAAATTCAGTTTTGTGAACCACTCATTTTCCTAAAGGATAGAGTCCATGTAACTATATGAACATGGAGGAAAAAATGACAAATGTCTCCAACCCACGCTTAAAACATCTCTGTAAAATGTCACTTCAAGTGCAATTTTTGTCAAAATCTAAAAACGCTAGATGACGTCACATTTAAAATAATGTACATTTTTGTACCTGTAGAGTATTTTTAATTCAAATGTTCCTTAATGTTGATGTTATCAATACAATGTTTTTAATCAGAGACAGCATTCAATTTGACCTTTTGACTTGCTTACGCACGGTTCTGTAAGTACAAATTACTAATTTGTACGTACAGAATTCAAGCGTAATCTGAATAGTTATTCGTACGTATGAACTACTATTCGAAAATACAGTCATTCATACGAATGAACTCGTAATCCGTGTTCGGAATAGTTTTTTCTCCGCAGTAAAATCAAGATGCAAATGCTCTCAACATCAATGAAACCTACACATACACGCATCCTGACATTCTGCAAATAAGTATGACCTCTCAAGGAATCTAGAATCTCTTCCTCATTATGCTAGACTATTATATCACCTCTAGTCATCAATTGCCCACCTATCCCTCCCCTTAGCACCCCCACCATTCCCTGGACATGCAGCAGGCAGGGAGAGGTGGTGGATTTACGTCATCATCGGTCATAGAGGAATTCCAGGGAGACCAATGGTTTAATAATCGCGCATACATTAGTAGTGCTGTCCAAAAATGCCTGGTGCAGGGCTGGTGAGAAAGTCAAAGTTCACCCAGTAGCACCTGGTAAATGGCTGAATTAAAGTAGCTCCATGACTTAAGTATCAAGTCACAATACTGTACTAACACTACAGGGCTCTGTGAGTGGCCATACCACTTGAAACAAGTATCCAGATAATTTATCCCACAAAGTCAACTTATTTTTACTTGCTGAAGATGATTTATCATCCAAGTCAATATTGCTCAACCTCAGAAGTTGATTTGCCGTGATAATTTATCTCACCAACTGACCAAGACGACTCACCGAACTCAATTTTATAAGAAGTTGACGTACCATCTTAATTTCAGTGACGTATCTTAGCATGCTTGGTGAGATAAATCAGTCATGTTAGCGGAAACTAAAGAGGGATGCAACTGCAGTTTGTCAATACAAGAGGAAAGCATCCAGGCACGGCAAGAATTTTGCTGCATTTTTGTATTTTCAAAGCTGGAGAACCAAAAATGAGACAATCAGCTGGGCCCAATTTCATGGCTCTGTGCTAACGATCACCATTCTCCGCTTGCACGGCAAGCGCCGAATTAAATCTGTGATCAAAAAGTTGTTTTTTTCTTACCAATTCTGTAATGTTCCTTTAAGCAATATTTTTTGCTTAAGCAGCTCTATGAAATTGATAACGCACGTGATAACACCCGTCTGCGTGAGACCGCCTGATCGCTAAGGCTTTGATGTTGGTTTTTTGGAAGACTTCCCCGTCGGATCGGATCTGTTGGGGAATTTTTGCGGTTGCGGTCTGTGACTTGCAGCTCTTTGTTGCAGCAAATCGTCTCGACTAGAAGATTTATTGTTGCAAGATCGTCTCGGCTAGGAAATACATCGCGATACTTAACGATATCGCGATTTACCAATATCACGATTTAAAAAAACGTGACCCAATATCGTAATCGTTTCAGAACTAGTATCGCGATATTCCATAATATCGTGGTATCGCCCAAGCTTAGTAGGCATGGGCATTATCCACTAGGAGCCTGGCTGGTATAGAGCAAAATGCACTTATACCTTAAATCATTTAAAGAAGAACCCTAAAGAACTGCCGAGAATTTTTGTACAGACCAGAAATGTTGATTAAGATGTAAACAGATTGGAAGGGAAAATATTCAACACATGGCACGAGACACTAACTATCAGTGTATGATGCATAGAGCAGACCTGATACATCACAGAGGCCACAGAGGTAATCGCCTCCATGCCCTGTTGGTCATTGCCTTGGTGCTCCTGAAAATATTTCAGTGGAAGTTGAAGTTTCCCTCAGATTGTGTGAGGGGCCCTTTATTGAGGGAAAAAACTGCCTTGCCCTCACAAGAACGAGTTACACTGTATCAAATCCCAATTACTCTAGGCAAAGCAGGCCTATACATTTGGTTCTGGGAAAAACCGTTCAATTGCTTTAATCCTATATAAATGTAGACATAAAAACTACATATAACCTGTGAAAATTTCATTTCAGAAGGTGATTGAGATATCGCTGAATATCTGGAGCGGTTATGTCCACACAGGAAGACTAATCCGTAATTGGGATACATATGTACACAATCTAAGAAACATTTCAGCAGAAACGTTTCTCATTTGAATTGAAATGATTTTGAATCCCTCTCTCTAAAACCACATTCCAGACTGTTAGAAGGGAATCGTTTCTCAACATGTTATACATCATTGACAGCTGTGCTTCTTACCAAGTACGTTTTTATAGCCATTCATTTTTGGAGCAATTACCAAAGGTATACATATACCCTCCCTATAAGTAGAAAATTTTGCAAACAAATTTTCTGCAATGCAAAACTAGGCAGGAAACAGTTCAAAGAGGGTGTGTGTGATAATATGGTAATTTTAGCTGGTATTTAAGGGGCACTGTCATCGTGATCATAGCCTGCTAGTGGCTTGACATGGAAACATGAACTCTCACCCAGCTGCTAGACGTGCGCGCGATTTCCGTCACATCACAAACAAAAGCCTTACTTAAGGGCGCCGTCACTATTATCTAGCCACAGACTCGCTGTGATCACGACGATCCAGCACCCCTTTAAACCTAATTCTGGTAAGCAAATCTTTTTTTTTGCTTAGCTAATGTAAGTTGGTGCAAGCATGAAAGTGGGCCTTGCCCCTGGGATGAGATTTTCACATACACTGTATGTAAGCAAAACTAGGTACATGTAGGAAACCAGTCAAAGATATGGTATTTTTAGCGCGGTAACCTACATTAACCCTCCTACTCTCAGTGACTCTTGGCAACATTTTCCAGTGAGTTGACCAACCATTTGAAACTGACAATTTTGACTGCCAAGGTTGTGTAAGGTGGCACAACTGTGCACAGAACTAACTGTGTACTGTGTACATGCATTCCCTCATGGTATCATATTTCAGGCTGGCATAGTTTATCTATCATTCAAAACCACAGTGAATTGAATGGTCAGACAGCAAGAGAGTTAATGTACTTCTTGTTAGCAAATTGTTTTTTGCTTAGGGCTCTACTTTTCGTGCATTAGCATTAAAGTGGGCCCTGCCCCCGGGATGAGATTTGATGAAACTGGCTTGCAGGCATGGCTTCCCCCTTTATTTTAGGCCTTGAACCTCCCAGATGTTACAGTGCAGGAGATTTACATTGCAGACTCTGTTATCGCCAGATAGGCTAATACAAAGCTACAATGTACAGGTTCAGACACAAAGTAAACACTACATTTCCTTCTCCCTTTGGTGATTGCTTTACTTCACTCAAGAAAATGTTAATGATCAAGAAAATTGTAATGCTCAAAAAGGAGAGTCTCATAAAAATCATGAAATCAGGAGAACTGACACACCTGCTACGCACTGTGCTGCCCTGCTTTTAATTTACCCTTTAATTTGAAGGGAACAATTTGGATGGGTGCACAGGTTTCTCCGCAAGATATTTCAAAACTGCTGGGTAACTCTGGACCCAAGTTTTGGGGAGTTGGCCTTTAGCACGGTGATTTGAAAACGCGATCTTCGGAATGTTTTTTTACTTGGTGCTTATATTTGGTTGTAAAAATCCTGAAATCAGGAGAACTGACACGCCTGCTAAGCACTGTGCTGCCCTGCTTTTAATTTACTCAAAAGTAATGGAAGGGAACAATTTGGACTTGATTATCATTGGGTGCACAGGTTTCTCCGCAGGATATTTCAAAACTGCGGGTAACTCCGGGCCGAAGTTTTGGGAGTTGGCAATCTGGGGTGTTCTAAACGGTCTAATCTTCATGATTTTTGTGAATTTGATCTTACATTAGGTTATAGGAGTCAACAAATAAAATAATGACGTTTGTATAAATTGTTATTTATTTTGGGCATTTTGCGCGTATATCGCCCCACAATTTGCGCGAATCAGCCCGATATGCTACATGTAGCTCAAGTGCATGGAGAGAACCCTGGGGCAGGTATTTGCCACTTGTGTTCCACTTCATCGTATTGATAAGATCCTTGTACATGTAAAAGACCGATGCCCTGATATTTAATCTGAAAAGTGCATTCCACAACCAGGGCCGTAAACGATAGGTAGAATACCTGTGCATGTATCACTTTACAGTTGACATAGTACAGGGTGCGCACACTGCACTGTTCAGTGTTTTACACGTCAGCATTTGATACAACGACCAGCTCATATTGTCCCCCTCCGTGTGACACGGATATTTATTTCCGAAGTACATACTGCAGTGTATATACATTGTGTATGTATAAATATGTACAGTGCCTCAGGAAAAAACAAAATTATTTGTAACATCCTTTTCATAACATGCAGTAGAGCTACATTGGATGCAATGTAAACATTGATGCAATGGCAATTAAGGTGCTAAACCACTTGGCGTACCTAGTGTACAAAGTAGGAAGGTACATGCCACTTCCCCCTCCCCCATGTACATATATGTACACATAGACGTATCCATGCCCCCCCTTCCAATGGAAGTGCCCTTTGCAAAATGAAAATGGCATTGCATTGCCCTCTAACATATGAAATTCCAGGCATGAGATCTTACATGTTTTTTAAAAACATGAAAACGCACTACAGAAGTGAGTGCAACCCCTTGAGCCCCCTAAAAATTTACCATTTCATTACGCTGCCGATTGTGTACACATTAAAGCGCTAAAAACGAAATGCAGAACAATATCAAGGTTAATACTAATTAGTCTACTCTTCACGAACAAAACCTGGTTTCCGGGGGAAAGTTTTACCAACTATTTTCCTCAAAATTATGGCAAAAAAAGTGCCACCACTGGCAATAAGAATTGTTGCAGCCCACACTTATCCACAGGCCTGCCCTGAAACTCAATCCTGAACGTCACACCATGCAATGGCAATCTAATCTATCCAGGCCTGATACTTCAACCCACTGAGGCAATGGAGGCAACTGCCGGTTTGCTCCTGGGGCCAATTTCACAAAGAGCTAAGATTCTTCCATCTTAATTGCTCAAAGCAAAGTGATGACACAACACTAAGGCAATATTCACAACTCATCTAAAAGATTAATCTGGATTTCACAAATCACTTAGTGATTTGTGTTGTGACATCACACTATTGCTTAGCAGTGAAGATTGATTCACACTTAAAAGATCAATCTCAGCTCTTTGTGAAATCAACCTTGGTCATTGCCTTGGTGCCTCTTGAAACGTTCGTACAGTAGACTGGTAAAAATTTGCATTTCCGTCATCCAGGTGCCATTATAAAGTCATGATCATTGAGGTGCGTAAAACTGCCTTGCCCTTACGGTGAACGAAGTATCACTCAGGCCGTGTAATAATATCACTGCACTCATTAACTCAATACAAATCTTTGCAGTCAAATAAATGGTTAGGTACATGATGCCATCCCACCAACACCAGTAGGCAGTAAACCACCGTTTCACAATCATACTGAATCTGTCCACCACTTTTTCACCCAATTACCAAAAAATCAACCACATCTGCGTGAAGACTAATTTTGGTTAAAGTCTATGACCATTATGAGTATGAAAAAGTTGAATGTCAATTTTGGGAATTTTCCTTAGGCCTAGGGCGATTTTGTTTCATAAATAATTTTGGGTGCTTATTTTTTGTTTATAAATACTAATACTACTGTATGAAGCAAAAACACTATGACAAAATGATTTTATTTCTAAAAACATTATACAATGTAGTATGAAAAAAGTGAAAAGTGGTGGCTGATGATGTGTTGTATTTTGTAGCTCCAGCATTTTTTTCTGATGGTTGGGAAATTGCATTTTATAATGTTCTCATTTCTACACAAATGATAAACTTTAAGGCAGTGTATATTGTGCCGGCACTGAACATGCACAGTGACTGTTTGATGTCAAAATTTCAACAAATTGCCAAAGGAGGAGTACAGCACTTCAATTACTGATACACTACTGCCTGCCTGTACTGGGTGGGTCTACAATCCCGGCCATATCTCGTTGGGCCCCCCCTGCCCCCTTTCAATGTTGAATCACATTGTTGCACGGTCTTCTGCGTTCCAGTCAACATTGAGCGGGGGGACGGGGGAGAGAATGTTTATTGTGAGACAGGGAATGGTTATTGTAACGTTATAGGAACGGGTGGCCCAAGCATTTTGGCCGGGATTGTAGGGTTAGTCATAGCCCCACTACATGTATACTGTATGGCCAAGTGAGAACGCCTGCTTGGGCTTACTAATTTGGCCACACTAGTGCATTGTACTTTGCTTAGTGGGGCTAGTTTCCATACCATACACATACTTATCAGTATCAGTCACTATAAATAAATGTAAATGTAAAAAGTAAATTCTGATATTTTGCCACATTGTATACTGAAAACTGGGGAAAAAAAATCCATACCGCCACTTTTTTACTATTTTTTACTAAAACCATGGAGGAAGAACCATGCTAAAACTAAAGCAGTCGACCTATTTATATCATTTTATGAATTTAAAAATTAGATACTATTTTATTTCATAATGATGAATGAATGAAAAGTGCAGTCAGATACAGATAGTTTCTCTAGATCAGAGATGATACAATGCAAAATCAAAAAATTAAATAAAAATCTGAAATTAGGTTATGTTTTGTTTTTGTACATACCTGAACTGCCCATTTTCAGAGTCTATTTGAACACAATCGGCTGAATCAGACGGAGAGCCATTTGTAGCGCTAACTGCCGTAGCCATTGTCCAGAAAAACCAGAGGCTTCAAAAACCACCCGTTTTACCGGGCTGCGAACAACTCGTTTAGCCCCCGTCAATACTGCAGTCTAGACGGCCTTGTCAACACGGTGTGGGCGCCCAGAGCTCACACCACCGTGAATGTCCAAACAGCGCTCGTCAGTTGTCACTTCCGTTCCAAAAACCTAAATAAAACTTACAGCAACGGGATAAGTTACGCTAGCTGCAGTATTGTACTGTACTGCTTGCAATGAATACATATGGCAGCAGAATACTCATGACATTTCTCTAAACGCTGTCATGTCAAAGAGCAGATAATCATAATTTGAATTTTATTAGTATTTTCTCGTTGCGTCTTGTGAACACCTTTTTTTACTGACTGTTAACTTGGCCATGCCTCTCTCTCACCACTGATCTCTATATACTGACTGGATGGCGCTTCGGGATCGTGCGATGAGGGCGCCGCTTCGATCGGCCCGCCATTTTACTACGCACATTTTTTTGTTTTTTTGTCTCACCACCCCAAAATTATTTTCAGTATCTAGGTCTGCATAATAATGTGGCAACCCGCCCGATAAAAGTGGCGGCCGACATTTTATGTTACTGCCGCCTTTCGAAATTGCGCGCACAGTTCCTTATAAAAACACGCACGCGCATTTTAATAATTTCGAAAAAATTCAAACAGCGCCATCAAGAGTTAAAATTATTCCGAATCAATCATGGCGACCTGCTTGAGCAGACAGATGTGGAAATGTTTCCGACAAAAGTATCACGTTATTTCAATGGAGAGGATAACTGCGGGGTTGTATGTAAGTGGAAGGAGACTTTGGTATTATGGAGAGAATCTGGAAGGTTCAGAGTTCGTGGAATTGTGAATTGGGGGGGTATTTCTAGCCCACTTTAATTGCGATAATTGTTTGTAGCCCCACACACTCACACAGTACAGTGGCAGTGCACACCATTTGATTCGTGTGGCCAAGAGGTGAATCCTGCTGAGTGCTGAATCTTGGCAACACACTTACACTGTACACAGGCAACACATACAGTCCACCGGCCTGGGCGCATCCCCTACGGATGGGTCGGCGTTTTTAACCAACTAAATGTGTCCACTTACCCCTTAGGCTTAGCCTTAGCTTCCCTCGAGCATGTTGGGTGCTTTGGTTGTTGACATAACTAACCTGTCCTGAGTGTTAAAAAGTTATTATTCAAATCAATCAATCAATCATTGCAAAAAATCCTCTTCATTTTGCCATTTTGGATTGCCATCTTTCATTGTCTCTTGATCTTAAAATACGTCACTGGTGTCGGAGGTGAACAGAATTCAATGGCTGTCTGTCGCAGCTTCAGCTTTAAAGCAAGTTCATCGTGTTCATATGGAGGCAGGCACTTCTCCTAGAATTATGAGGTTCGATCCGCTATCGCCTCCACGTGGATCCACATATACGTGGAGACAATAGCGGATCGAACCTCATAATTCTAGGAGTAGGCGGGTACCACACGATCACAGACTGGACTCTGGGGTTCGACAAAGTGTACATGTTATGTTGCATTCTGAAAGACTCCAGTCTTTGAGGGAGTGTGGCTAAGGATTCATTCTGGCCACACACAAATGGGGCTACGATGATCGTATCCCTACTGCCCTCCATTCAATCATGATTCTCCAGACATTTTATGCTAATTGGTCAAGATCTTGCGAGTTTGAGGTTCAAAAACACTAGTTCAAATTTTTAGTTGCGATAAATCGTAACTTTACATTCTCACTTGACACAGGGTTAAGCTTCATAATACATCATTTTAATAATGTATTGCTTGTTTTTAAGGTATTCACTTTTTAGCTCCTAGTTTGTTTTTTGATGTAATTCTTTGTTTGTAATTTGCTGTATTTTTTATGGTTTTTTATTGTAATTTGCGCCTTCGAACATCCTGGATGGAGAGAGGGCGCACAAGAAATCGAATAAATTATTATTATTATTATTACTGACAAAACTTCAGCTTTTGAACATTTTGAATGCGCTCTGCTAAATTGACGTGTAATCTCAGTGTAAAATCTATTCTTACTACATGTACGTGTGCAAACGCGCAACCATTGAGCGCCGCATGCAATTTTACCCTTTGCAAAATGGAGAGGACATGACAGAAATTGAAAATTTACAAAATAGAAGAAGTTTTACAGATTTTCCTACAATTTTACGCTTTTTAACAGAAAGGGCATATGAATGCCTTGGAAATAAAAATATTAGTTTACTCTGTCTTAGGCACAGTACACGTTTGGTAATTGGAGCCTAATGATTGTGTTAATCAAATGTAGATACATACAATAAAACTAACCTGTGAAAATTTCACTTCAAAAGGTGGTCGCGTTTTTGAGATATCACCGAAAAAACTGGAGCGAGTATTTCCATGCAGGAAGATTATTCCCCATATTAATACACAGTCTGAGAAGTCTTGTTGAGATTCAAATTTGTGGGAATAAAAAGTGATATATTTTCCACAACCGTAGTACTTCGAAGTTAAAAGTTTCTCAAAATTCATTATACTACCCAAAGCTGCTGTACTTCTTACCGAGTAAGTGTTTATTGCCATTAATTTTCACAGTCATTACCAAACTTGTACTGTGCCTTTAACAGCCATTTAAAACCTTGCAGGGTCGTGGCAATGCAATAAAGGACCTTGCCTACAGCATTTTTCTCTATCGTCTGGCCACGACCCTGGCAGCTCAAAATAAGGGAATAAAAGGGTAGTGACGCGGTCTTAACCGGCCGTTTAAAACCGGCAGGGTCGTGGCCGTGTGATAAAGGACCGAGCCAGAGGCGAGGTCCTTTATCGCACGGCCACGGCCCTGCAAGGTTTTAAATGGCCGGTTAAGACCAAGTTACTACTCTTTTATTCCCATTCATAAATGCTCCTTTTTGTTAAAAAGTGTAATATTGTTGGAAAAATCTCAACTTTTCTGTTAACTTTCATTTCCTGTCACGTCCTCGAGCCCTGTTTCGCGAAGGATATACTGCCACGCTCAACAGTTGTGCGTACGCGCGCGTCATAACACTAACATGTTTTTAGATTGAATACCAATCTGTGTTGATTGCGTTTCGCGTGAATTAGCGCCTGCGTGTAACCTTGCGCGCCACAGGTGTGTTTAAACACTTCTAGCCGGTGTTATATCGTCCGTTTAAACACCCCCACGTGACGTCCTCTCGTCCAATCAGAATGTATAAACTGTCCCAGGTATTTATGAATGGCAGTTAAAAACCTAGTCACCACTTCTTTATTCCCTTACTAATGAGCCCTTTCTCTGATATTCTCACAGTCAGCAGCTCTTCACCCAGTCCGCCTGGCCTCCTCAACCTCCCCAACACCTGAGGAGAAACAAACTAAAGAATCCAAGGACCAGGTGTCGGCGATGATCGCTGCTGCTCAGGACAGACGCACAGCCTATGGTGAGAACACAATCACATATGTGTGTATTTGCCTTTGCACAGTCAACCATTTGCGTGTGGAGTATTGTCATGGTAATGTAATTATGCTTTCATCCAAACAAATACATAAATACATCACAAACAAAGCATGAAGTTGAGACACTACACGCACATGGCAGATCCGTGCAAGTAGCAAATTTGAATAGCCCTGATAGTGATACTTCACTGGTCCTAGCTGGTCATTGCCTCAATGTTCCAATACAAACTGATATTTTCCTCATATTTTCAGTGCACATGTTGCATTTCCACATTCCTTAACCCTCTTGCTGTCTGACCATTCAATACCATTCACTGTGGTTTTGAATGATAGATAAACTATGCCAGCCTGCAATATGATACCATGAGGGAATGCATGTACACAGTACACAGTTAGTTCTGTGCACAGTTGTGCCACCGTACACAACCTTGGCAGTCGAATGGTTTCAAATGGTTGGTCAACTCACTGGAAAATGTTGCCAAGAGTCAGTGAGAGTAGGAGGGTTAATAGAGGAGAAACTGTGTTGCCCATTTGAGAATGAAGTTCCATCTCTGACTGTGTATAGCATCACTTCAATGTGAAAATGTTTGTTAGTTATCCAACAAGGTTGAAAAGGTTGAACTTCAAGTTAGTCTCGGGAACAAGGTTTGCTTGAATATAAATTCTTTATCACACGTGTACTTGTGGAATACGGAAAATATATAACGACTGCGTCCCATAACCAGCTCGGCTTTCAGCCTTGTTGGATATGGAATGCAGCGTTATATTTTTCCGTATTCCACTCTCGCTTGTGCGATAACTAATATTAGGAACATTATTGCACTGCTATTAACTAATAACCAGCGAGATATCAGGATTGTTGGGGATGACATTTGATAGCCTTACTCTCACAAACATGTGTTTGGGTTCAGGGAGCTGACACTTTGTCAATTTGCAATTTAAAGGTATTGTACACTTTTGGTAACAACTCAAAATCAGTGTCCACATTTTGTGTGATTAACATATGCATGAACAAACAAAGCTGTGAAAGTTTGAGCTCAATTGGTCATCCAGGTCATCGAGAAAATAGTGAAAAGAGATCTTATGTGTTTTCTGTTTTTTCAAATTATCGCGCGCGATAATTACTATTTTTTCACTCGTTTCTCAGAAACGATAGCATTTTAGGCAGAAATTTTTAAGGAACCCTTTCTACCATTACTTACTCTAAATCATGTAAGTTATGTGTGAATCTGTGAACATTGTTTTTTCGATCTT
Organism: Pycnopodia helianthoides; assembly: GCA_032158295.1. Classification (NCBI taxonomy): domain Eukaryota; kingdom Metazoa; phylum Echinodermata; class Asteroidea; order Forcipulatida; family Asteriidae; genus Pycnopodia; species Pycnopodia helianthoides. Next base: position 11,964,442 of record CM063252.1, on the reverse strand, counting down.
ACAATAGTGTACAGGGCCTTTAATTCACGCATGGATGGTCTGTTTTTCACTCAAACAACTAGTCAATTATTGATAGTTCATTGTATTTTGTTGAGCAGAAGACAAAAACAAATGTGGGCAATTCTTTTTTTTTCTTTTTTTATTCTCTACTATTTTGTGTACTTTGTTGGTGCAATACTCAAATTGTTATTTCACTGCAAAGATGAATATTGTCATATTGTACAAAAACCTGCCAGACGATTGTGGACAAATGGTTTTTTCAAATGAATTAATTAATTGAGTAATGTTGTTGCGAAAGTTAGTAAAATCACATCTTTGTGATTGTTGTAGTTAGTATTAAGTTGGGTCAACGTTATAATTTGTTTGATAACTGGTCCTCTCTGCACGGTGCTATTAAAACAGTTACTGGTAGCCAGCGGTAAGACTGGCCTCAATGGGCTGGTCACAAATGGTCAACTACATGTAGGCTAGTCCAGCTTGCCTTTCATCAGAGTTAGTTGAACTATTGTTAACTAATGGTCCTTAATCGAACCTGCCCTAATATTGTTCTCCTCGTTTTATCGGATGAGTGGACCAAAGATTATTCCTCCCGGCCTTGCTTTTCAGGCAAACAGTTTAAAAGGATGATTTGTAGTTTTGTTTCCCCGTTTGCTTCCATTGGAACAGACTCGTTGATTCAGAAGGAGCAGGAAGCATACGAACGAGGGCGCCGTCACCTCGCAAACATGATGGGCGAAGATCCGAATACCTTCACACAAGATGACATCAGTGTAAGTACTCGGTAAAAATAACGTCAAACTGTCTTGAGTCATAATCCCTGTATACCTACATGTAATACCTATATAGACAACAGGGCTTACCCTTAACACTAGCCCGGCGTACATTGTCCAGTAAAAACTGCTATGGGCTAGTAAACACCACTTATCATCTTGCCCTGTAGGCTACTAAAAACTGTGCAACCTACTTGTTTAAATTGCTCATATTCTTCCTTTTTCAGATGTAAATAATACATTTTAAATATGTGTTTATTTATTTATGAGTGTGTGAATGTAACTTCATTTGACCATACTGGTTGACATCAGAGAGATACATTAATGACATTTCATGTTTAAAATATTGGCTACTAAAATTTCCTGGGGACAAGTAAAAGGCAATGTTTACTTGCCCATTGGGCTACTTTACAAAAAGCTTAAAGGAACGTTACAGAATTGTTTTTTTGCTAACAAAACAGTTGCTTGCAGTGTAAGCACTTTATGTAATCCACCATACATAAACTGACAAACCTGTAGAAGTTTGAGATCGATCGGCCATCTGGGTCACGAGAAAATAGTAAAAAACCGATTACACATTTGCATGAAATCATATAGGTTCAACAAATGAATAAAACGCTCACTGAGCGATAAACTCCAATCGGAAAATTAGTTTACTCATTTCTCACCAAATATGGCATTTCATTTTTGACAGAAATATTTCAAGGGATGTTTTCTACTATCATCATCATCGAATACATCGAAAACCAAACCTTCCCTTTAACAGCCAAATTTGTGCAAACCTATGTATCAACAACAAAAAACTTTACCCAACAGAAAAGCATCGGCTTGACTTCTTTTTCCGTTTTGAACAACTTATTTTGTACACAGAGGTCAATTCGCTATTTATTTCCATCTGGCCTGTTTGAGAAGACGGCCCGGCCCCTCATGCTCCCACCAACGGAGATTTACCCACCCCAGAAGGCTGCCCAGTTTGCTGTGGACGGACGCCCCTTTGACTGTATGTTCTACACAGGGAAACCGAACTACTACAACCTTATGCACGTGAGTATTTATGTGTCGAGTACATTACTCTTACAGGTCTGTTATTAGGCCTTGCATTAACCTTAGCTGCCAATGACTTTTAAGCAAAGGTGTCAAGCATCACCGTATCATTTATATAGAATGCTGATGATACCGTTCTCAATAACCCGTTCTAAATCTGCCTTGCTTGTAAGAGTTGCTCTATCATGTTGCCATGAATGTATCATGAGTATTTTATAAGCGATGCAGTAATGCTTGACAGCCTTTCTTATAAGTGACGATGGCAAGGCAAAACGGCTGACACCAAAGAGACAGTTTTGTGTACAGTTATTAGGCCTTGCATTAACCCACTGCACCCTCAACAACTGCCCTGGTGCTCCCTGTGCTTTTGATTGTGGTGCCCTTTGCAAAGTTCCAATACAAATTTTCCTCATAGAAGTGCCCCTTTACAGTGGGAAAATGCCAGGTCCCTTCAAGAGCAAAGTTCAAGGCTTCTGTTAATTTTCAGGATTTTTTTCCTGAATGCAGAATTTTTGGCCTTATATTTTGCCCTTTCTTGTTTTTTTGTGTGTGTTGGTGGTATTGTAATTTCTTATTTCTATTGATGTAATTTTTTGTGTCTTTTAATGTTCTTTGAACTTCTACAAATCCCTTAATTCAGCCTACTGGCTGTGAGAGTGATTTTTATTTTGCAATTTTCCTTGACCTCCAATGGCCTTCAAATTTTCTTGAAGAAGGCATTATACTTAAAGGCAGTGGACACTATTGGTAATTACTCAAATTAATTATTAGCAATAATTGGCAACGAGTAATGGAGAGCTGTTGATAGTATAAAACATTGTGAGAAACGGCTCCCTCTGAAGTGACATAGTTTTCGAGAAAGAAGTAATTTTCCACGAATTTGATTTCGAGACCTCAGAATAAGATTTTGAGGTCTCAAAATCAACCATCTGAAAGCACACAACTTCGTGTGACAAGGGTGTTTTTTCTTTCATAGTTATCTAGCAACTTCGACGACCAATTGAGCTCAAGTTTTTACAGGTTTGTTATTTTATCCATATGTTGAGATACACCAAGTGAGAAGACTGGTCTTTGACAATTACCAAAGTGTCCAGTGTCTTTAATGCTGTTAACAATAATAACAACAATAACTCGATATCAAAAGGATGAAAGACTCAGCTAAATGATCAAACCTTTAAGTGTCCGTTAGTGGTGAATGGTGATGTGCAGAGTCTATTATGTGTAAACCTCTGATGTATTTGTTAAGTCCAAGTTAAAAGCCAATTTGGTTACTGTATTTTTCCTCTGCATTTCTTTTTGTTTGTTGTAAGTAATGTGCAGTAGAGTTTTATATTCATTGTAATATATTATATTCATTGTAATAGTATTATATTCATTTGTATTGTATTATATTCATTATCCATTGTCTGACCATTCAATATCATCCACATTGCTCTGAATGATAGCCGCACTATGGCAACCAGCATTGTGGTATTTTGTGGTGAATACGATCTACACAGATACCCGAATCGACTGGCTGCCAATGACTTTTAACCCTCTTGCTGTCTGACCATTCAATACCATTCACTGTGGGATATACCATTTTAGGGAGTCAAAATGTCCACAAAGGAATTGACCCCCAAAATGGTGGAAATGGCGGACGTGCATTTTGCGGAGGTGTGTTTTTAGTCCACAAGGAGTCAATACACAAACTGGTTTCCATTGGCACCCTTCATGTACATCACCATACATGTAATGTTCACTACTTGACTGTCATTCGTGCAGGAAGCCTATGCAGAGCTTCAGAGAGTCATCGCTATCGAGGACGCTTGCTTCAAGAAAGGACTCCTCACTCCAACCACAGAGAAACTGTGAGTAGAAGATCTTAATCCAGCATGTTGCGGCCAAGAGGTCTAAGCGTGTTGGACTCAGGGTTCCAGGCCTAATTTCATGGCTCTGCTTACTGCAGAGAATTCTACCAGGCATGCAACTTTTCAGCTGATTTCCTCATATTTGGTTTCTCAGCTATGCTGTTGAAAATTTATAAAACACGGTAAAAAAGTCTTGCTGTGCCTGACACTGTCCTCTTTTTGCAAGCTGCGAAGCCTACATGTTTGTAATGGCAATTTACATTCAGTATAAATGTTTATAGGAACGTTACAGAATTGGTTTTTGTTAACAAAACAGTTGCTGGCAGTGTAAGCACTTTATGTAATCCACCATATATATAAACTGACAAACCTGTAGAAGTTTGAGATCGATCGGCCATCTGGGTCACGAGAAAATAGTGAAAAACAAAGTACACATTTGCATGAAATCATATAGATTCAACAAATGAAAAAAAACGCTCACTGAGCGATAAACTCCAAACGGAAAATTAGTTTATTCATTTCTCATCAAATATGGCATTTCAGACTGAAATATTTAAAGGGATGTTTTCTACTATCATCATTATTAGACCGTGTAAGTTTTATGCAAATCTGTGATCAAAAAGTATATTTTACAAGTTTTTTTCTTACCAATTCTGTAACGTTCCTTTAAGCTTCAACCGTTAAGTGTTGAGTTGGTTTATGGAGTCTAAAATCCCCAAATGAGATTAGTATACAGTGACAGTCATGTTGCGGCCAAGAGGTCTAAGCGTGTTGGACTCAGGGTTCCAGGCCCAATTTCATGGCTCTGCTTACTGTAGAGAATTCATACTTCATGAATAATTCATTACAAAAACCGCAAACAAGTCGGAAAAGGCTCGCGCGCGTGGTCTCTCGTTCCAGTCGCTCCACTGTTTACGAAGCTGTCCAAGCCACGATGGCCTTGACAAAAGGCTATCCTCTTTTTGGCGAGCTGCGAAGCCTACATGTTTGTAATGGCAATTTCTGTTGGTCCGTCCGGCCGTTTACATTCAGTATAAATGTTAAAGTCTTAGCATTAAGCTTCAACCGTGAAGTGTTGAGTTGGTTTATGGAATCTAAAATCCCCAAATGAGATTAGTATACAGTGACAGTCATGCTTTGTGTAGCCCGAACATCTGATGTCACACTTCGAGGCTCGTGTTTAACGCCAGAGACCGGCTTTGAGCGTTTGGAGTAATCCTGACAAACGCACCTTTGACCTCGCATCCCATTGCAGTCTTGCTGATAGGTGACCAGTCGGACAGGGGACCAGGATCAGTGACCATCTCTTTGACTAATAGACCGGTGCCTGTCCTTATCCGTGCGGATAAGGACAGCGTATCAGTCTGTGCTTTGTGGTTCTCAATCATTTTTTAAAGGAGATTGTGAAGCTTTGGGAATAAGAAAAAAATGTTAGGCTAAACATATTGCCCCCCTGGATTTTAAAGAGCCAAACTCAGAGTAAATGCTGAAGTTTAAAACTGACTTATAACTTTGACTTACAACATGACAATAGGCCTTTCATCTCTCTCTCTCTGGTATGCTATCTGATTGGCCGATCATGGTTCGATGATTGACTGTTACATAACAGCTTTAAAATGGTCTAATTTTGCTACAGAAACAAGACCTTGAAAAAAAATTAAGAGCCATTCGAATCTGATAAAACGGCTTTATATAGTTGTCCGGACTGAGTTTTACGGACATAACAAATTATTGGTTTGGGGTTGAACAAAGAGAAACAAATTATGAATGGCTAGGGAAAAATGTTTGACTGAAAACAATCCAGCACAGGTAACGGAAAAAGGATTTTTTTAATCACAAAGTGAACCGGTTGAGGAAGACGTTACTCTACCAAAGAAAGGCAATGATTCATCATACCATTAAAGGAACATTACAGAATTGGTTTTTGCTAACAAAACAGTTGCTGGCAGTGTAAGCACTTTATGTAATCCACCATATACATAAACTGACAAACCTTACCAATTCTGTAATGTTCCTTTAAAGGAACACAAATTAGGTTTGGCTAAAAAAAGTTTGCTGCAAGTGTAAAGACTTTATTTAATCCACAAAGTACAGGTAAATGACATAACCTATTGAAAGGCAATGATTTCCATTTAAAGGAACATTACAGAATTGATTTTGCTAACAAAACAGTTGCTGGCAGTGTAAGCACTTTATGTAATCCACCATTACATAAACTGACAAACCTGTAGAAGTTTGAGATGATCAGACATCTGGGTCACGAGAAAATAGTGAAAAACCAATTACACATTTGCATGAAATCATATAGAATCAACAAATGAATAAAACGCTCACTGAGCGATAAACTTCCAATCGGAAAATTAGTTAATTCATTTCTCATCAAATATGGCATTTCAGACAGAAATATTTCAAGGGACGTTTTCTACTATCATCATCATTAGACCGTGTAAGTTTTATGTAAATCTGTGATGAAAAGTACATTTTACAAGTTTTTTTCTTACCAATTCTGTAATGTTCCTTTAAAGATTGCTTTTTGCATGTGTTTTTTTTTTTTTTTCAGGGAACTTGGGAGGAGTGAGTGGAAAGACAAGAATGGACTAGAACGGATGATTATTGAAGAGATTTCCGATAGTGATGTAAGTACACCGGGCATAGTGCCATTGTTAATCCCCCGACCTTATAGCTTTTTCAAACCAGGCATTTTGGGGGTTCACTCCCAAAAAGGCGGACAGGATAGGCGCTAGTGCTAGGCGACTAGTGAAATTCACTACCCGAGTAGCGGCGGGTCCATTAGTCGCGACTACCAGCTGACTAGTCTCGACCATTTTTGCAATACATCATCACATATAGACATGTACCATACCACAGCCTCCAGACCAAAATTGGTGTATTGCCTGGGCTGGAATGTGAAGTATGGACCAGACGACATTTTAGATCAGTGCAAACAATTCACCATTGCTATCAATGATGGAACAAAACATTTGCTTACTGACAATGGGGCCGATAAACCCATCTTGTCCCAGGGCGCTGTCTGATCTTTGCTCCAAACATCGGTACAACCTCGAAGGTAACAACAGCAACATCCATGCGACACAGCGAGCATGCTGTGTAGTTGTTTGATGTAAGTGTGCTTATAAAAACAGCTATTGGTAACCAGAGTTGTGACTAACCTTGCGAGGCTGATTGCAGTTAGTCAACTAGACTAGTCCAACCATTGTTGACTATCGTGCAGTCTGAGTTTGAGTCAAACTATGGACTGGTCAATGAGGTCACTAGTGCCTGTTGTTGGACCCCAAGGGACTGTGATTGACCAGAAGGGGTCTTATTTGAGACCAGTCCAACCATCATTGATTATCGTGCAGTCTGAGTTTTAGTCAAACTATGGACTGGCAATGAGGACAGCAGGAAATGGAATAAAACCCTTTGAATTTTGCGTTATTAAAAATTGCCATTTGACCCTTGACCTAAATGTTTCCATCCCCAGTATCAAAAGTTTATCTCACTGATGGAGAGAATGTTACAGCAGCCCTTTGCTAAGGAGGCGGAGGGATACATAGTCAAATTCAGGCGTGATCTGGTTGCGGCACTGAACCGGAAGTCATTGAACCAGTAAGCTTAAACTTAATTCTTGATATTTGTTTCAGTAGTTCAAGTTTCAAGTCTCATCTTTTGTTCAAGTCAAGTTTCAAGTCATTTTTGTTCAAGTCAAGTTTCAAGTCATTTTTGTTCAAGTCAAGTTTCAAGTCATTTTTGTTCAAGTCAAGTTTCAAGTCATTTTTGTTCAAGTCAAGTTTCAAGTCATTTTTGTTCAAGTCAAGTTTCAAGTCATTTTTGTTCAAGTCAAGTTTCAAGTCATTTTTGTTCAAGTCATGTTACAAGTCATTAGTCACTTTTGTTCAAGTCAGGTCAAGTCACAAGTCATTTTTGTTCAAGTCAAATCAAGATGTAAGTTTTTTAGTCAAGTTAGTCAAGTCAAGTCACAAGTTGTTTATGTTCAAATCAAGTCAAGTCACAAGTCATTTTAATAAATTAATTATTTAAGTATTGGTTGTTGGAAAAGTTGTTAAAGTCAAGTCTGCTTGTAGGATCAACATTATCATTTTTCAGATAACTGGTTTTCTCTGCACTGTGCTTATAAAAACAGCTATTGGTAACCAGAGTTGTGACTACCTTGCGAGGCTGATTGCAGTTAGTCAACTAGACTAGTCCAACCATTGTTGATTATGTGCAGTCTGAGTTTTAGTCAAACTATGGACTGCAATGAGGTCACTAGTGCTGTTTTGGACCCCAAGGGACTGTGATTGACCAGAAAAGGGTCCTATTTTGGACCCACGTCTGTTACTCACAGGGCCGAGGGGAGATGGCATGCCCTAAGGACAGAATTATGCCAGTCCATGTGTTTTTTTTTTTAAAAAACTCTGTCCTAAATAAAAAACAAATATATACATGTTTTTTTTAGCTGAATTATTTTAATTCATAAAATTGACTCATGAGCAAATCAACCGTTCAGGACTTCTTTTAGCTTCCTAGATTCATTTTCATACGTGCTATTCACTGTGCACATCTGGAGGGCGCTGTAACCAGTCAACAACTTTGAGTAAAGTGCCCGGTTCAGGAACTATTCTCGCAAATTAACGCGCGCCGATGTCTTGACGCTGTATAGTTCACAGTGGCGTAAATTTCATGCACTGGCCGATATTATCATGCCCCATGTGACCGTGTTTCAGCCAATCAGGATAGAGAACCAGCAAGAAGTGTGTGATAAGGTCCTTGATCAAACTCGCTCATGGTTTGTTTTGTTTGTTCCCTTCCAGATCTTGTATGACGAATCCGGCAGGGCGTACTCAACAGCAACGGGCAAGAGGAAAGACGCCTCGGCTAAGGTGAACCTTCTGGATCAGGGGAGCGGACAGGTCACCGTCAACGGCCGAAGCTTCATCAGCTATTTCAGCTTAGTGGAAAACAGGTCAGTGGAACTCCCATGTTGTCACAATTTCATCCGGCCGTTGTAACCCTAACTCCCTTGAGTTGTTTACGAGGAGCTCTCCTCATTCTGGCAAAATCCAACACCACCTGGTATCTCAACCGGGTTTTGCCTTTTGACTTTTTCAGTGACTAGCTTGTCATTTCATTAGTCCTTCAGCTTTTTCACTGGTCCATATGTCATATTAAATAGGGATGCTTTTCAATATTGAACTAGCCAGCCGGAAGACTTGGAGAGAATTTTGAGGTGTGCCTGATCCAATGTAAAGTGTGTTTACTTGTGCTGTACTCAGTTCAACAGAGCCAAACAAAACATGAAACATGCTGTTGGATTTTGATGGATTTGGGTTGTCTGAGGTTACATGCACAAGCTCTTTCTGTAATCCTTGACTACAGCCTTTTATTTTTGATGTGTGCACATGGCACCACAAGATTTTCTAACCTCAAGAGATTGTCTCTTATTACAGTTTTACAATGTATATTTGATTGAAATGCCTGTTTTCACTGCTTTTTTCCTGTACATTTGTAAAGTTGGTCTGTGTTGGGAGCATTGCTTTTTTTGTTGATACATATGTATTTTATGCTTTTGTTTTTGTTCATATTATCTGATGAATGTTGATTCATTGAATTGATTTATTTATTTAGATACATATGTACTGTACATGTTTCTTTTATGCGTAACCCTTGCAGCATCACAGGCTGACTAAAGTGGCCCAGTTTTCAGCCTGTGTATTGGCAGATTTGAATCGACCCTGTTTATATAATTGTTCTTTGGTTACAACAAACCAAGTGACCTTAAAATGACCTTCATGAAAGCTCAAGTTCTGAGCAAAATAAGTTTAGGAAGTTTCTTTGTTTTTCAGTGTCTTTAAAAAGGTAGTAACTTAAAGCTTAAAATGCACGGAATCTGTGATGCGATCAAGCTAAATGAGTCTTTTGTTGACCCTTGTCAGTTTTTGGTTTTTTAATAGAAGTACAATCTCAGCTTTAAGGATATGAAAACCCTGTGTTGATACCACCTTTGGTTCAAAAGTTATGGAAGTCGAAACACCAAAAGATGTTTAGAAATTTAGACCCCTGTCGAACTATTTTGGCCTGTTATTCAATAATGCATTTACCGACAAACGACTCATTTAGCTTGATCACATCACATCTGTTGTACTTAATACGAGGCAATGGGTGAAACATGTTTTATTCCCAAGGTTTGTAATCAAGTTTTGAGTAATTTCTTCAGTTATTCTCATTTTAACAATGCTTTAATGACTTTATCATGTGTAAATGCCTAATCATTATATCACAGGTGTTTTTTTTTCTCTGTTCTAATTGTAAATGTTATTAGTAGTATAATGGTAGAATATTTATTTCTGTTTTTGATTAAGTGACGTTAGTGTTCATCTCATGTAGGCTTAGTTCATAGAGCTGCTTAAGCAGAAAATATTCAACAAACTTATCTGCTGATGAAATATTAGCAGGGAACCAGTGAATCCTGACATGATTATTTCGGCTGTTGACATCTTTCTAGTCAGCCAAATTGTATTGTGTTGTTCAAAGTAGTTCTAAGATAGTTTTCCCTGGGCACTTGTTTGAAAAATGATTGTTTTTTTTGATCCAACAGAGTCCAGATTATGTTCCCGTTTCATTTCATAGGCATGATGAACCGGTTTGATCTGGAGTGTAATGTGAGTGGGGGTGGACCCTCTGGCCAATCAGGGGCCATTAGGCTGGCCACAGCCAAAGCCCTCCGCAGCTTTGTAGATGATAATACCGTAGAGAAAATGAGGCAAGGTAAGTCGTCACATTCATTCACCTGGCCTGTGATTTAACAAGTTTTTTTATCGATCTCCCTTCACTTTCAGATTTTCTTGAAAAAGGTGAAGATACATGGCAATATTTTAAAACATTTACCATGCCTAAGCTCGATTATTTTTTCAGAATTTTTTCTAAACTTCTTAAGTAAATATCTTTTCCCCAAGAATATTGTTGTCATGATGAAACCCTGACTAAAAAAAAGTAAAGACAACAAATGTTCTCATAGAATGCACAGAGATTTTTCATTCTCTTTCGGGAAATTATGGAATGTCTTCACCGTGAATAGGCCTGAAATTTGGCCTTAAGATACAGCTGATGATCGGCTATGGTAAGCTGGAAATCTCAGAATTGCCTCCCATATGCCAAAAATAATGAAAAAACAATGGTGGCAGACTATCTTTTGTACAACAAAAGAACGAAGGTCTGAATTCAGGGATTATACAATATCCCCCGGGAAAAGGAAGATTTGGAGTATGAATTCCAGTTCCCTTTGTCCCTCTTTGTGCGGGGAAAACGAAGCATAGCATAGCTCGGTATGTGCATGCCTGTGCATTCAACACAACACAGTGTTCCGAAAGGTCAACCATAATATTATTTTGAAAGGTTGGCTTAAAAAGGCGTCATCTAATGCAAAGTGGTCATTAAAGGCAAGAAAGGCATAGTCGTTGTGATGACCAAACCATTTCATATCCATTTGAAGTAATACAGAGATTCATTCAAACTCTAAAATCTCCTTACCAAACACTGCCAAATGTAAAAAAACTGCCAAACTTATATTATGTACAATCACAGCAGGCTGTTGATTGGCTGGTCCAGTTGTTAAGTGATTGTCACTGCATTTTTGTGTGCTTTCAATTTTGTTTGTTATACCTCTGTCTTGAATGCTGTATTTTCACTGGCACAGACCGATCACATGAGCGGGCAACAAATATACATGTACCACTCTCCTCTCACAACATTCTGTGCAGCAAAAGATCGAGATTATCATCGTTTCGATGAAATTGGAGTCCTTCAGATGAGGAAAATATTACTAAGAATTCAAGACAGAGGTATAACAGCAAATGGCACCCTCGGCTTTGCCTCGGGTGCCATTTGCCCCCTCGGGTGTACAAAACACCATGGACCATGTCACCGCAGGCAACAATTGTATAATGTTATTCAAAATTTGTCTTCACGGTAATCAATGAATGCATTATTAATAGTAATATTAATATGCAGTTCTAATACAGCCCTTAATCACACCCAAAGGGTGTCTCAAAATGCTCATCATTGTTTTTTCTGATAAAGGTATACGAAGCTATGCTCAAAATATAAGACCGAATATTTACAGCATCATGTAACAGACGACAAGGTGCGACAGGGTGCTGTGGCAAAATTTGCAGCCAGACTCCATTGCCCTTTGGGTAAAATATTTGTCTTTTTAACAAACCATCCAGCCATAAAAACCCAGACCATGTTTTGAACCTTTGTTCTCTTTCACAGGTGGTCTTCTGACTACAGACCCACGTATTCAAGAGAGGAAGAAACCGGGGCAGAAAGGAGCAAGGAAAAAGTTCACCTGGAAGAAGAGGTGATCCCAGTCAACCAATACGAGTTCATGTAGGGTTGCCTGCTGCCTCAATCCACCAACATCAACCAATACGAGTTCATGTAGGGTTGCCTGCTGCCTCAATCCACCCAAATCAACCAATACGAGTTCATGTAGGGGTTGCCTGCTGCCTCAATCCACCCAAATCAACCAATACGAGTTCATGTAGGGTTGCCTGCTGCCTCAATCCACCAACATCAACCAATACGAGTTCATGTAGGGTTGCTTGCTGCCTCAATCCACCAACATCAACCAATACGAGTTCATGCAGGGTTGCCTGCTGCCTCAATCCACCAACATCAACCAATACGAGTTCATGTAGGGGTTGCCTGCTGCCTCAATCCACCAAAATCAACCAATACGAGTTCATGTAGGGTTGCTTGCTGCCTCAATCCACTAAAATCAACCAATACGAGTTCATGTAGGGGTTGCCTGCTGCCTCAATCCACCAACATCAACCAATTTGAGTTCATGTAGGGTTGCTTGCTGCCTCAATCCACTAAAATCAACCAATACGAGTTCATGTTTGAACCCTACTGCCTCAAACCTCCAGAATCGACCGATATGAGTGCATTTGGGTTCCCCCACCTACACCACTCCCAGTGAATCTGGAACATGGTCCTCTGTCCATATCCCAATATTTTGTAATAACAATATCTCTGACATTTTAAGGAGGGGTTTCAAAGTTATGTTTATTGCAAATTTGAGATCATTGAAAGAATGATTTGCGAGAGCAAAATAAAATTTTAGACCTCTGGTAAAGAGTCGTATTAATTCTAAAATGTTGTCTCTTCTTAATTCAGTTTGCCTTTGTGTGTACACAATTAATTATTCATGGAAAAGCCTGATTGCTAATCAAAAACTGTGTTTTTTAGTCAGACAAGAAGTGGTCAATCTCTCTCTCTCTCTCTTCATGTAAATTGTTTGGCACATGAGGGTGACCAATGTCATTGTTGAAGTGAGGGGTGGAATAACATGGTGAACGCATGTGTCCCTTTATTTCCCACTGACACTTTTGTTTTTCCCTAGTTAACAAAAAAAGAGCACAAGAAGGGAGGGAAAAACTGACAGTTGACTCGGAAGAAAACCCAGAAAGGCTGAGAATGCATCAACAAGTATTTTAATTTTCTGAATTTTGGCAGGTCCTTGAAGTGGGCCCCGGACCCCTTCGGTAGGCTTCGCGATGCGCTTGCATGGTTCCCTAGTTTTCTTCCACTTGTTTTTGTTTGTTTGTTTGGTTGGTTGGTTGGTTGGTTTTTTTTCCCCACAAGAAAGAGCGCAAAATATTGAGGAAAAAAAACCAACAGTTAGAACCTTCCTGCTCACAGTTAAACAAAGAAAGGCTCAGAATGCACCAGATCGCGTGTTCCTATTTTTGGATCCCTGTGGAGACATTTTGTGTTCTTTCCTTTGTCCCTGTAGTTAACATCCTCATATTTACTTTATAAACAAAATTCCTTGTGGTGCACCCTGGTCTTTTGTGTTCCCCTATGGAGACCTTTTGTTCTTATTGTCTTCGGTCTCAATAAGGTAGCCAATATGAAAACATAAGGTATTAAAGACGAACATATACATGTAGGTCACCCTCTGCACTCAACAAAAATATCCCAACTTTTTCTTCAAAGGGCCAAATATCATGTCAAACATGCATCAAAATTAAGAGAATGCCGTTGTTGGGTTTTTTATCGTGTTTTTTTTCTTTTCTTTTTTCGATTTAATCATTATTTCTATTTATTTGTTTCTTATTTTTTATTTGGTTATTATTGTTTTATTTTGTTTATTTGTTTTATTTAGTATTTATTAGTTTAATTGCTTATTTATTGGGGTTACCCATTTATTATATTTTATTTTATTATGATTTTCATTGTATTATTATTCTATTTTTGGTGGGTGGGGGTTGGGATGGGGTTTCTGTTTTTTTGTTCGATACACCAGGTAGAACGAGAAATGGTGATTTAATCATTTGTCAATAAAATGAACAACCATTACCCACTTCCAATGGCGACTGCATCACCAAACGTGCATCAACCTTAATTATGTATTATCATAGAGGCAGCGGCGGCACCAGACCTGTTAAACTGGGGGGGGCAAGAGGGGCAAACTTAAATTTAGGGGGGGGGGGGCAAACAAAAGTCTATAATGTACTGTATAAGCCCACAGTTCACTCTAGAAATAAGATTTTGCACTGTTTGTGCGAACTGCGTGTACAATGGCTGCTTACGGTTTTGGGCAGACAATGCATTTCTATTTATAGCAAGTTTCCAAGCTTGTACAGATAAATAAATCCACATTTTATTAGCATTGCCGGAGATGGAAAGTGTATTGGGCTTTTTTGATGGTGCCAGCTAATTATGATGGATGAAATTGAGTTTATTATTTACAGCGCAAACAACATTGTAACAAATTGGGTGCAATGGTCTGGGATTAAACTCAATTTCCGCCATCGGGGAAAAACTGGGGGCAAACTGGGGGGCCAACAAAATAACTGGGGGGGGGCATTTGCCCCCCCCCCCCCCCATTAGCGCCGCCGCTGATCATTTGTCAATAAAATGAACAACCATTACCCACTTCCAATGGCGACTGCATCACCAAACGTGCATCAACCTTGATTATGTATTATCATGGAGGTTCTATAATTCAATCTCCGTTGTATTATGCAGTCATGTTTTCGGCCTCGTAACAAAACGTACAAGAAAATGCTGCGTGCCGATGACCAGTTTTGTTCAATGGTTGTTGATAAAAAAAAATATTATATTACACTTGGCAGGTTATTGATTTTTTAATGTGTTCATAAAACCATCATGGTAGTTTTTTTATGAGAGACCTCGATCTCGATCATTGGCGGTACCTGAGAGAATATACATTGAGTTGTATATCCATACGAGATACTGACGACCGTTCTCAAGAGCCGCAACGTTGCAACTTCCAAATTAGAATGTTTTTGTTACCGCAAATAAAGCACATGTACAACCATGGTAATTTGCAAAGACTAGTATCCACACTTGTTTGTGACCCAGCATACGCATGGAATAAAAAAAAACCTGTGAAATGTTAAGCTCTATTGGTCTTCAGAGTCATGAGAAAACAGTGAAAAAACCCATTGTATGTTTTCACTGTTTTCAAACATCGGGTTTTGGACACGCAAGATCAATACTTCCTAAAAACTAGAGCATTTCAAGCAACTTTATTTCAAGGGAAGTTTTACACCATGACCATATTTATACCAAGGTATGAGCAAATCTGTGAGCATTTATATTCTTCTCACTTGGTGTATCTCAACATAATGCACAAAATTACAAACATGTGAAAATTTGAACTCAATTGGTCGTCGAAGTTGCAAGATAATAATGGAAGAAAAAACACCCTTGTCACACGAAGTTGTGTGCTTTCAGATGCTTGATTTCGATACCTCACGCGTGAGGTCTCAAAATCAATTCAAATATTTTACTGAGACATTACTTCTTTCTCAAAAACTACGTTACTTCAGAGGGAGCCGTTTCTCACAATGTTTTATACTATCAACAGCTCTCCATTGCTCGTTACCAAGTAAGTTTTTATGCTAACAATTATTTTGAGTAGTTACCAATAGTGTCCAGTGCCTTTAACTGAATATGGCGTCTTTGATGGAAACAGTAGAAACACTACAGTTGTAAAAACTGAAGGGCGTGTTTTTATATGCATCACGGCCAAACAATAAGCAACATTGACGATAAGTATACACAGTAAACAAATTTGACCGAATCCTTTTGGGCGAGTCTAATTTTGATTATATGCATTGTAGGCCTAATACTGAGGAAAGTTTGCCAATTTAGAGGCAGGCCGAAGAATTTACGGGTAGGGGGTCGTCAAAGTGGTCAGAGGCTACCTAACCTATGATATTAAACATGTTTAAAGCGTCTCAACACTTCTGTAAAAGAATCAACACAGGGCGGTGGTGTAACAAGACGCGGTGACAAAGACAATGAGCGGCGGGCCGGGGGGGGGGGCTTTTTTAATGTTTCGAACCTTACATTTTTGCATTTTCTCCGATTTCAGTTTGGGGCAGGATTTCTGAACGTGAGGGGATACTGCTCCACCCCCCCCCCCCCACCCCCGGTAATACGCCACAAAGGGACACAGAATAATAACTGAAAATCAATCATCAATATCAATCGATACTTTATTTCTACTCAATCAATCGTTAAAATACATGTATTTACAAGGATGTTTGCGAATTGCTGGGGTCTCCTAAAAGCAGAGCTTGTCGAGTACAGACCCCCCATGACGTACGTAGCTTAAAGGTTTAAACTGTATATGCAGAGACCACTACCCACTAAATTAATATGAATATCACAAACAAGAACTAGGATATTAAGCCAGGGACGTTGATGCACAGGGTAAAGAATTAATCACCAAGATCAACCGGCAGAGGGGATTATTAAAAAAAAAAAAAAAGCAAACATGATAGAATCAAAACCCATGGAGATGTCGCTAAAATCCGCCACCTAAACGTCCAAACGTCACCCAAACTGCTATAGACGTAGACCCCTTGCATTGGCCGCCATCTTTAAAGTCAAACAATGGAAACGTGGGCGCATGTACGCACTGCGCACGACTCTCAGCCAATGATAGCTCTTCATTGACCTCAGTGGGGGGTCTGTTTGGGGCTTGTGACGTCATATGCAAGGGGTCTGTAGATGTGTAAGGGTGCAGTAAAATTAATTCATTACTTTGAAAGCTTATTGTTGAAATGAGACGACTGGAATGTAAGGGACTATCGTCATGATCATAGCAGGCCTGTGGCTGCATAGACTGCTTCGCCAAAACGTTGTACGTGCGTTCTATCTAGACCAGTATGCACCTCATTTTACGGTTAATAACGCGCATGTAAAATTTATAGAGTGGCTTTTATTATGCATCTGCCAGCGTGCGTGCGTGCATGCAGTAACTTGGTGATGTACAGCCACAGGCCTGCTATGATCATGACGACATTCCCCCCCTTTATTTATGTCGATTTGTTTTAAGTAAGATCCTGTAATACAAATTTCATCGGTCCCCGAAAGACAAAGCAACAGTAGGCCTATAGCTTTACTTGCTGAAATCAACTCCTTCGTTTAAAAACCATTAGGTAAACAAATTCTCCAGAAAAAATATTAACCGACAAAACTTGTCCCCACGTTTCCTCTGCGCACTGCGATCCTCAGCTTAGTCCACTCAATGCTCGAAAGTAAAAATGTTGGCTTTTCTCCAACAATATTATTGATGAGCTAACTAAATTGTTCAACAGTACATGGTTCAATATGAAAAGATGTGTTCATCTGCATCATTTGCTGTCGTAACGGCCAGTCAGTTTCTGATCTTGGCAAACTGCGTCATTTTACACATGATTGTTTCACGAGCGTTTGATTGGTCTCCCGTGGCATCGTTCCAACGTCCATTTTTCATTTCCACGTAATTCTCGGTTGCCCGATTTTCATCCGGTTGGCTCGCTGCCCAGTTCGTATACGAAAGTATGCTGCCGTCCGTCCAACTGAAGACACCTGTAAACAAGTATTAAACAAAAACAAAAAATTAAAATAATCAATCTGATCAGCGACGTTAAACAATGGCCCAGTCACCAGTTAATGGTTTAATGACTTTATGCATATTATTCCAATTGTTCACCTCTGACGACATCACCCCATAATAACTAATGCTTACGCCATTGTGTGCTTTTAGCAAGGCGAAGCGTGCAGTTAGCCCGGAAATCCATGCGTTGTGCGTATTGGTCTCCATTAATAATTATTGACAACATTAATGGAGATGAATGGTTGTGCGTAATTCGTAGTGCGCAATCATTGATCTACATTATACTGTAGATCAATGTGCGCAATCCTTTGACAAAAAATTACGTCACAGACGCACAACCATCGCTTCAACCTCGTTCCCAAGGGTGATCGATCTCTCAAATTGTTCACAGCATACCTTGCTCGCTCATAACCCCTGGAATGGACCTTTCCCATGAAATGCATGCGTACTGAAACTATTGGTTGTCAAACGCCGTGGGGTTGTGCACTAGGCAGATGCACAAACGCGTGTGCGTCACGCCACAATCAGCTCCATACAAAAGGGCACCATATCCAATCATTACCAACCAGTATGGAGAGTGCGAACGCGCGATGTTCAATTTTCATAATTCATGGGAAGGGTCTATAGACTGTACAATTCTCGCGCGTATTCGAACTTCTGGAACCATTATGGGCCCAATTTCATAAAGCTGTTTACCGGTAAGCAAATTTTTGTGCTTACTGTAGCAGAAAAATGTGCGTAAGCATAAGCGTATTTCACCATGATTTCTCAAGTTAGCAGAAAATTTCTTGGCGCGCATGCACGTTCACCATGGATTTGCATTGTTATGTCACTTGTGTGCTAAACGCGGGTTAGCCATCATTTACCCTTGCTTGCGGTAAACAGCTTTATGAAATAGAAATTCTGCTACGGGACGCTCTGTAGGCACAAGACGGCTGCTCACATGGTTTATGAAATTGGGCCATGGTCCCAACCATATGGAGTTTTACGCGGGCGAGATTTTGTTTCGTCAACTATTTTAGTTAAACGTAGGCCTATAGTTTATGGCCCAGAAAACTGTGTATATTCTTGGAAATGTAATACTAAGTGATAAAAGTATGAAAGTAAAATTAATTAAACAAAATAACGAAGAAAACCGGAGAAATGAACTTGAACTCGGCTTCTGGTTACTTGCAAAAAAATTAGAATTGTTGCCTATCTGACAATGAAACTTGATATTAAACAGCCTAAGGAATGCCCCTTGAACGTGAAACGTAGAACAGTACTCTAAAATGATATCGGCGGCAAAAGATATATCACCAATTCTGATAATTCGTTTCGTTCAAGTATGCCAATAACAGTTATAACCGAGCCGGTGGTTCATTTAAGGAACATTACAGAATTGGTTTTTGCTAACAAAACAGTTGCTGGCAGTGTAAACACTTCATGTAATCCACCATATACATAAACTGACAAACCTGTAGAAGTTTGAGATCGATCGGCTATCTGGGTCACGAGAAAATAGTGACAAACCGACTACACATTTGCAAGAAATCATATAGGTTCAACAGATGAATAAAACGCTCACTGAGCGATAAAGTCCAAACGGAAAATTAGTTTATTCATTTCTCATCAAATATGGCATTTCAGACAGAAATATTTCAAGGGATGTTTTCTACTATCATCAACATTGTAAGTTTTATGTAAATCTGTGATCAAAAGTATATTTTACAATTACCAAGTCTGTAATGTTCCTTTAACAGCTGTCAACCACCAACCCGGTCATTACCACGAAGTGAAGACCGGCTTCTCACACTGTTATTGCCTACCATTACCAATCAACAATGTCTAGCCCGCCGTAAATTTGTGTATGTAATAAATTATTTTTGTTAACGTTTTAATGCTTTATACAAAAAAACTCCGATCGCTTCATCAGTCAGACCAATCCAAAAGGTCTCATTCGGTTTAATCTTGGACATCGGCGTGATGATGATTAACCCTCAGAGAAGCGGGCCCTTTTGTATAACGCGTGTTCTCCAGTTGGAGGATTTTATCACCCCCTCCTGCAAGCCCAAAGCAATTTTAATCCTCACAGCAGTGTGTGTTATTTACGACCTGTTTTAGCTCTGGGCGGCACAGGGTTGACACAAAGAGATAATGGCACAAGGAGTTGGCTCACTAAGATATCCAGTTACAATTCCCAAGGGCATAGCTGTCCCTTGGGACTGCTGTCATTCATTACTCCTTACTCGGCAGTGGTTATAGCCTGACCAATGGGAGTCTACAGGCTTGTGGTGTATACAAGGGGTGAGGATTACAGAAAATCGTGGTTTTTTTGCCCCACTGAAAAAGAATTATGACCATATTTGGAATATGTTGAGAATTTTTTCACCACGTTGCTTCCCTGAGGGTTTAAACAATAGTTCAACAATGACAAGCCTAAGGTATTGTTTGTATGTAACAAATATATTTTTGCTAACGTTAAATTGCTAAATAAACAACAAACCTTCAACTTCTGCATCAGTCAGGCCAATCCAAAAGTTCTCTCCCGGTTTAATCTTGGACGTCAGCGCGATGACAAAATCTTGTTCTTCTTGGTCGAGTATTGACACCAAGTGACCGTTGCCCTGCTTGTTACGGAATCCTCGACAGAACTCCTCGCCTTTATCAAATGAAAACCATTCGGTTTTCCCTGGAGGCGGGTGGACCAAGTAACAATGGTTCCCGTGCGGGTGCCATCCAGGGATACATGGCCCTTTGTAACATCTACCACTGGCAAGATGTACTAAAACGGTTACAATCAACCCAAACGATAGTAGATAGGCAGACACCATTTTTTTATGAACTCGCTCTGACGAGTCGCTATGTCCCAATAATTTGAGGCGTCGAGCGCTCTTTACTTAAATTTGATCCTATGCCTGTCCTTCGGTTTATTTTTAAGAGGATTATTGTCGGCAAGATCAAACTGGACGGGCTGGCCAATCAGAGCCCGCGTTCGAGATTAATATGGTCTCTCCGGTGTTCGTAATTAGAATGGCCATTGTTGGGAATTAAGTACTAATCGATAAACAATATGAAAGTAAAAACCGAAATAACGAAAAAAAGAAGAAAAAAAACTTGACCTCCGTTTCCGGTTACTTGTTAAAAATTAAGAATTTGCCCAACTGACGGTCATGTTGTTATTAAACCTATGGAATGGACGAACAAATATAGGTGTGATTGGCAAATGGGGTTTCTAAAAATAAGCATCCTCGTCCCAAGTTTTAATTTTGTTTCAATGTTAATTTGTAAAAAGTATTGAGCCCTATATAAAATCTGATATATTTTGTCTATAACAACTTGCTATGGTCATTTATATTTTCAATAATTTTGTATAAATATGATTTTAAAAGAAGGTTTGATTTCATAGAAAAATATAGTCTTCGTTCGAGTTGTCTTCTCGTTTTCGATAAGCGCGAGACTTGCACAGTCTATTACGAGTGCATCAAATACGTACGCGTAGTTTAATTTCACGTAAAAGTGTACTAATGATAAAAAACATTACCTCTATTTTTCTTTTTCCCTTTTTTCCTTTTTTAGTTTCTTATATGTTATCATATTATTTGTTTGGTTTTTTTTGTACATTTTTTTTTGGGGGGGGCGTTTGTCTTTCGCTAGAAATGAATAGTTATTTAATTAATCATCAATAAAATGAACAAACATAAACCTACACCACTTCCACACGACTACATCACAAGCATGCATCAACCTTGACATTTTTGGGGGGGTGGGGGCGTTTGTTTTTCGCTAGAAATGAATAGTTACTTAATTAATCATCAATAAAATGAACAAACATAAACCTATATCACTCCCACACGACTACATCACAAGCATGCATCAACCTTGACATTTTTTTATGCGCTCCTAATTTTTTTCGGCCTCACAACAAGACGTGACAATAATTTGGGTTTTGTTTTGTGGTGTTTTATTTTTAGGGGGGCGAAAATGAAAGAAAAAGTACATCGGCGCGTTAGCACCGCTCGTCGCGCAGCGACGCAGGGGGAGCCTGAGGGTGATCTGCCCCCGTTGAATTTTTTTTCTGGATTGAAGGCCTAATTCAAGCCATTTGGTGCACCATTTTTTTGCTATGATATTGGTTATTGCATCTGACGAAAACAAATTGGGGGTAGACTTTTGGGGGGGGGAGGCGTCCGCCGCCCCCCCCCCCTCCCCCTGGTGACGGACCTGGCTAAGACAAAGCAACATACAGCTTTGTTTTTGTATTATTCAGCTGGTAATTTAAGTTTAAACCATTAGGTGAAAAACAAGTTTTGATAAACTGTCCGGAAATATATCAACCAACCAAAACGTGTCAACAGGTTTCCTCTGCTCTGTACTAAGATCCTCAGCTTCATCCACCAAATGTTAAAGGTCAGTATTGTTGGCTTTTCGCCAAAGATATTATTGATTAGTTGACTATTATTGATTAGTTGACTATTATTTTCAACGATACATGACACATGAAAATGCGTGTATGTTCTTCGATCCTTTCTTGCGGCAACAGCTAGTCACTCTCTCTGATCTAGGCAAACTGCGTCATTTTACACATGATTTTTGAACGAGTGCTATTTTGGTACCCCTCGGCAGCGTTCCATCCTCCATTTTTTCCATTTCCACGTGATCCTCGGTTGCCAGACGTCCATCAGGTAGATTCGTTTGCCAGTTCGTATACGAAAGTACGCTGCCGTCCGTCCAACTGAAGACACCTGTAAACAAGTTTAAACAAAAACTAAAAATTAAATGAAACAATAAATCCGATCATCAGCGACGTTGAACAATGGCAGAGTCACAAGTTGGAAGGTTTTCATGATTTTATGATGGTCCCAATTGTTCACCTGACGTCATCACCGTACAACCTTTGACCTCAATGCCAATATTAAAGGCACTGGACACCTTTGGTAATTGTCAAAAACCAGTATTCTCACTTGGTGTATCCCATGCATAAAATAACAAATCTGTGAAAATTTTGACTCAATTGGTCATCGCAGTTGCAAGAAAATAATGAAAGAAAAACCACCCTCGTTGCACAAAATTTGTGTGCTTTCAGGTGCATAATAAAAAGGCTTCGCTGAAGTCTTTTATTATTTGAGTGAGAAATTACCTCTTTCTCAAAAACTACATTACTTCAGAGGGAGCAGTTTCTCACAATGTTTTATATTATATATTAACAGCTCTCAATTGATTGTTACTAAGCTTTTTATGCTAATAATTTATTTGAATAATTACAAATAGTGTGTAGTGCCTTTAAAGGTATTGTACACTTTTGGTAACAGCTCAAAATCAGTGTCCACATTATGTGATTCAACATATGCATGAACAAACAAACCTGTGAAAGTTTGAGCTCATTTTTGGTCATCGAGGTCACGAGAAAATAGTGAAAATAGTGTTTTCTGTTTTTTCAAACATCAAGGGTTTTATCGCGCGCGATAAAAACTATTGTAAGTGATTATCGTCAATCCAATTTTAATTAATGCCTTTCTAAAGAATCGAGATTCAATACAATAGCGTAAGTCCTGGGTCGTTTGCATGAAATCTTATTGCCAGGACTTCCTTCTGTTAAAAATAATCGCTATCACATTTTAGCAGGAAAAATATAACCAGAAAAAAGAATAAAATTGTGATTTGTGGTCTTTGAATAATTAGAAACACTTATAAGTAGAAGCGAACTCTTCATTGGCGCCATTTTTTCACCAAGCAACCTGAGGCTTCCAGCTTTTTAATTGCAGGCTTCAAATTTGTGTGTGTGTGTGTCATTTATTTATTTATTTTCTACTATTGTCTTAGTTTGTTTATTTATTTATTTGTGGTGTACTTTTTCTCCTGGGTGGAGTTATACGACTCGATTTATTTCGAAATTTCAAAAAGAATCAACATCATATAAACTGATGCAAAAAATATAAACAACAAAATTACACGAACTTCTTACAAAAGATAAACTTTGCCATTTAATAGCATAAATAATAAACAGCAGTTAATATATGAACGATACATACAAATTAAAGTGACATATATTGCGTCAGCAAAAACAAACGAAGGCTGAATTAATCACAAATAATTTTAATTGGTTGAATAAAGCACAAGTTTTGTTGTTATTTTTCCTCTCTCCCTCTCTCTAACTAATTAATTAAATTATGTATTTATTTATTTATTTATTTATTTATGTATTTATTTATTTATTTATTTATTTATTTATTTATTTATTTATTTATTTATTGTTTATTTATGTATTTATTTATGTATTTATGTATTTATTTATTTATTTATGTATTTATTTATTTATTTATTTATGTACTTATTTATTATTTTTTCTGTTGAGTGGAGTCATTCAACTCCATTTATTTCTGTCTTCAAAAATATATAATAACAAATGTTCTTTATATAAGGAACTGTTTTCCATTCAAGGAACATTACAGAATTGGTAATTGTAAAATATACTTTTGATCACAGATTTACATAAAACTTACACGGTCTAATGATGATGACAGTAGAAAACATCCCTAGAAATGCCATATTTGATGAGAAATAAATCAAACTAATTTCCGATTGGAGTTTATCGCTCATGTGCGTTTTATTCATGCATTGTATAACACATGCAAATTTGTAATCGGTTTTGCACTATTTTCTCGTGACCCAGATGGCCGATCGATCTCAAACTTCTACAGGTTTGTCAGTTTATGTATATGGTAGATTACACAAAGTGCTTACACTGCCAGCAACTTTTTGGTTAACAAAAACCAATTCTGTAATGTTCCTTTAAATAACGTTGATAAACAATCTACACTTTAAATTGAGGAGACATAGCAAACTCATAGAGCTCTAAGGTAAACCAAAGTAATTAAAGTAAAGCTTGATATCTGAGAACTTAGATTACAATGTGAAGTGAAGAACAAAGTACATCGTGATATAACAACAAAACGGGAAGGTAATAAAACAAAGACAAAACTAATTGGTTTTTTTTTTTGGTTTTTTTTTACTTACTATCAGTAGTATTTGATCCTTTTTGTGGGGTGGGGGTGTTAGATTATATTATGAAGTTAAAAATTCCCATGTGCTGTTGAATCTTGTATCCACTACTTGTAGCTTTTAGTTTGTTACCTTCTAACCGGTGGTGAAACAAGAGATGGGGGGGGGGGGGTTGAGCCCCCAACTCCTGCTCAGAACCCTTGCCCCACCCCCTCCTCCCCCATCCATGACATTGAAAAAATAAACCATGAGTTTCGATATACTGTATCAAATCCAAAACCTACTTTTAGTCAAACCAGCCTGTGAACTTTATAAGACATCCATGGCTGGAAGTTGATTAATGTTATTCGTGTTTCAAACCCACTGCTTTAAACCAGTGCAACATTGAAAGAGCAAAGGCTTTTTAGGGCGACAATACCGATATGTTTTCATGCATTTACACTCAAATGAAGCTCACTAAAACAACAATATTTACTTCATGTTTGCTCATAATTTAGACTGAATAAGTTGAGAATGCCGTACAGGCCTACAATAAAAACAAACAAACAGAAACTTTCTAAAAAATGTAAATATTTGTATGAATATGGTTTTTGAGGCATTGCACTGTGTGGTATCAATGTATATTTTTATTTGTTTTATTGCGACACCTGTCGTGCGGACCATGTCACCTTAGAACGTGCGTAATGTTTATGATTGTTTATTACAAGTACACCAACTATTATTATTGGCAGTGTATGGTGCATGTCTTGCTACTTTTACAAATTGGTTTCACCTTGTAAAGCTTAAAGCCCCTCCCCCAAAAAAATATTTCTTTGCCTCCGTCTGAGCCCCCACTTCCCTGCCCCCCCCCCCCTCCCTTCCCAAAAGAAATTACTAGTCAGACCATTGCTCCTAAGGCAAAATAGTTTTAAAAAACATGTTTAGCGTCCTGTCTTTTTTGTTTTGGGTTTTTTTTTTTTTTTTTTCAAAAATAGCCGCCGGACACATTTTTCAAGACAACCAGCCGGTCTATTTTATCAGATGGTTGCCAGCTTTTTTCGGTGTACTAAAGTCTAAAAATACGATCTTAATTATTTAAAAACAAAAAAAAAATTGTGGGAGATTGTTAAAAAAAAAAAAAAAAAAAAAAAAAAGAGGCGGCCTTTAAAAAGATAGCGGACGGGGACGCTCAACCCGTTTTTTGTTTGGGGGGGGGGGCGCCTAACAGACAAAGTGGATGGACTATTTTTTCCCCAAAACTACAGTGCAGCACAATTTGTATATATATATATCTCTCTCTCTGTCTCTTTATTGTGCTTTTAATAAATCCATTACAGTACGACTCGGATACACGTCGGCTTAGTGCTGTGAGAATTTTCACATCTCTAAATGATGAAAACAAGATTGTAAATGAAATGCCTAAAAATAAATCACAAAATGTTCTTCTAAAATCGAACGTTTCTTTTTGCCAAACAATTACACTGGGGGACTATTCTTGTACGAACCAGGGGTGCAGGGGAAACTGCCATCCAAAATGCCGGCAAAAAAGAAGTTGGGAAATTTGGGCAAAGCAAGTTCAATAAAACAACGAACAGATAGAGCAAAAAATAGTTTTGATTCGATATTAGAAAATCGGTGCTTATATTTTTATATGTGTACATTTTCGAGAAAATCAACCCCTCTGCCGACCCCCCCTACCTTAACCAAATAGTCCCCATCCATTCACGACTCTCAATAACTAAACTCCATTTTTACCAGGAGCTCCAAATTATGCACAAAAAAAAACAATTTTATAAAACCCATACAAGATGCACTAATGACCTTTTAGTCCTGAGTCGACGAATTTACATAATAAGGTGTCACATAAAATAAAAAGCACCAACTTTACTGCTAGACAAATATAATTAATTGCTTAAAAACATTCTAAATCCGTAAGTTAGTCCTGTACAATTTGGGATCATAATAACATAACTAATCAAATACTTCCCTTTAAAAACAATCTTTTCTGTAACTTCAAAGTTGACATTGCATAATTATAAAAATGTGTCTCATGATATCAGGCAGTGAGATTTCAAGTGGTTAATGGTTACATCAGGGCAGGGGCGGGGGAAGGGGCGGGGCGGGGGCAGGGGCGGGGGCAGGGGTGGGGGCAGGGGCGGGGGCAGGGGCAGGGGCGGGGGCGGGGGCAGGGGCGGGGGCGGGGGCAGGGGCGGGGGAAAGGCTGGAGCGGGGGCGGGGGCGGGGGCGGGGGCGGGGGCGGGGGCAGGGGCGGGGGCAAGGTTGGGGCGGGGGAAAGGCTGGGGCGGGGGCAGGGGCGGGGGCAGGGGCGGGGGCAGGGGCAGGGGCGGGGGCAGCGGCAGGGGCAAGGGCAGGGGCAGGGGTGGGGGCAAGGTTGGGCGGGGGAAAGGTTGGGGCAGGGTTAGCACACTATACAATAGGAGTCAGATTGTTTCAAAATTGAAAATCAAGTGTAACAGGGGAAACTGGTTGGGTAAAATTTAAAACATAACCCATCAGTTTTCCCTTATGGTTTATTACTTGATGTTTGAAACAAAAAGTTGCATCCCCTTAAGGTGATCCCTGGACATTGATATCAATTCTACAACTATCAGGGTGTGCACACATACATAAGTGAAAATAGAGGCGAAAACAGCAATTTTTAATTCATGCAAATTATGCATATTTTCCGTGATTCCTTTTTTCTACTTTTTGATACCTTGTTTTGGAGGGTTTCAAGAGACATTTGTATGCAAATTTGAGGTGAAAATTATATCAATTTTACTACTATCAGGGCGTATGTATACATAAATAGAGGCGAAAACGACATTTTTTTCAATTTATGCAAATTTTGCAACTTTCCCCTGCTTACTTTTTTCTACTTTTTTGATATGTTGTTTTGGAGGGTTTTAAGAGACTGTTGCAAAAAAAATCATTTCTGTTGCAATTTTGTCTAGGTCAAGCCATTTTTTTGCTTAGATTGACTAGACTACTAAGACCTGATACAAACAAATACCTGATAACTGAAGTTACATAGCCCCTAAAGGGACATGTGATAAAAACAAATAAATGAACACAGAAAAATCATGGGTTCATTTTGTGCACTCGAAACAAGTTATTTCACGCACTTGAAATTTTTTGCAGTGCACTCTAAGTCATTTCATACTCTCTAAACCATTTCGGGCACTCAAAATAATTTCGAGATTTTGATTGCACAAAATCATTTTGAGCGCACAAAATGAGGAACTCCAATTATTTCAGTGTTCATTACTCTTTTTTTTCCATCATAGTAAGGCAATAAAATATAAACTATTCATGTAGTTTTGAACTGAATCTACAATAGCAGGGGTTGCCTCAACCAGTTACTAGCCCCACAGAACCAGTTAGCTTGCTGTTTCACTTGTTCATATTTCGTATGAAATAGGGAACCCTTTTCAACACTGTACAAGCCAGCCAGACCACTTGAAGAGAACTTGTACTGGTCTTAAAGTTGTTTTAACTGGCATTTGGCCAGCGGCCACTGGTTAGGGAGAATGCAGTTTAGACCTTTTATCATGGCATGACGCACAGCAACCACTAGTTATTCTTCCAATCAAAGCAATACAAGGCAAGGTTGTTGTTTTTTAAACCGTTTAGCGTCCTGCCTTTTTTGAAAAAAGGAAGGAAGCATCCTTCTTTTTTTTAAATGACCGCCCGACACATCTTTCAAGACAACCCGCTGGGCTATTTTTCAAGATGGTTGCCAGCTTATTTCTGTGTTTTTTCGGTGTGCTAAAGTAAAAAAATACGATCTTAAATGTATTTCAGAATTTTTTTTTTTTTCACAGATCCAGGCGGGGATGCTGAGCATGTTTTTTGTATTTTATTTGGCCTAACCGAACAAAGGCAGTGTCCAAATTAGAGGCTGTGGCTTGATCGTCACACAAACATGCATTGAGGCATTATAGGCTGCCCATAGCAACACTCCTTAGCAACAGCCGCATCCACAGTCCCCTGCTCGAACACAGCCAGAGTCAGTAAAAGCAAAAATGGTCTGGTTACGATACGGTATGATGAAAAATTAGAATTGGTTATTGGTTATTGCTACAACACTCCCAAAACATGACAAAGATAGCGGTAGAGTAGTGTAGATCTGTTTACGCTACCGTTTCGAACGGAAAAACTTGTCCACTAACTGTCTTGTTAAATCCAAATAGTAGACAGATTTATTCGGTCGGTAGTCCAAATATTTCACCTTCCCGGTATATTTGGGGACAGCGCTCTCAATCTGCGTGCCCTCGTGCCACTCATTGAATGATGTAATGGAGATGATAGGGGGACTGTGGTTCGTAGCCGCCGTGAAGGCGTTTCTGTAGTACTCCCCGTTCTGGCGTTCCTGCGTATTCTTCGCGTTCCAGGGCCGGACTGCTACGTCATCATAGCCTGGCCCTACGCTCGGGATAAAAATCATGGAGTTGCGCTTGGCTGTGGTGGACAGAAACTTCCAGTTGCCCCAGCGGGACCCGAACGTGAACATGTTCGACGCGAAGTACGTGTAAAACCCATCAAAGCCGCCCGTGAATAACTCCGAGCTGTGTTTTTGCTCCACAAATAGACCTACGATTACCGCATCGTAGTTGGTGCCGCGGATGCTGAGCGCGGTGTTCTTCTTGAAGACGCGGGCCCAGGCCCGGGGGCTCGTTAGGTAGGAGTCGTAGAGGTATACAAGGGGTAGGTCTGTGCCTTTGTGGTGGTACTTGTATAGGGCGGGGTGTTTCCCGTAGGTGTCGATGATGTACCTTAGATCATTCAGGAAGGTCATCTCTGTTCTGTTCTTGTATGGCTCACTGTGAAATGCCAGCTGTAATTATAAAAAAGCAAACACAAAATTAGAATAGGTAAACTCAATTTGTATAAATTCTGTACAGAATTTGGTCTGAAGACACAAACATTTACTTGTGTATACAGCGCTGGGTGCCAAGCCGAAAGGGCACAATCCTCTATAACCTTCTACTTGGCACACAAAGTACTTTTTGATCGATCACGTAAGGATCTCTTGAACTGTAGCAGCCAAGCGCCGGGTAGAAGCCAGCGCCGATATCATCTGGAGGTATATGCCTCTCCGTGGAGAACTTTTTGGCGATCTTTTTATCCCAGTGCTGGAGTCTGTCGTGGTCTGAAGACACAAACATTTACTTGTGTATACAGCGCTGGGTGCCAAGCCGAAAGGGCACAATCCTCTATAACCTTCTACTTGGCACACAAAGTACTTTTTTCGTCCAAGCAACAAAACATCATAACGCAAGTGATTGGCTCCTTAAAGAAACTATGGCATTACTGTAACATTTTTGTTGCTAGAATTACCCCAGAGAGATGTTTCACCATTCCCATGCAGAATATAACCTTCCTATGATGATTAATGAATGGCAGAAAACCGATCAAACATTCTTACTTTACTTTCTTGAGACACAATTTTGCACGTTAATTGCTTACGCCCTTTTTTTTCCAATTCAACAATGTTACGCCCTTCTTTCTTGTGGACATTGTCTGCTTCCAAAAGGCAAATTCACAGAGCTTTGCAAACATTTAAACAACTGCAACTTACCACAGGAGGGTTTGCAAAAAAAGGGGTAGGGCCACACGTAAAAAGAAAAAAGGGGGTACACATTACACAACCAAACCCCTTTGTGCCATTTTGTGACCAGATGACACGAAAATGTTGATGAACTTTCCAGTGAGCTCTGTTTTTATTCCCCCAAGACACAGCAGCAGTAACTGACAAACAATTTTCCTAAGGGTCATTAGTTATAATAGACAAGAAAAAAGGGGCATTGAGCTCACCTCACAATGGGCGACTTTGGAACTCTAGGGGGCAGCAGAGTTACCAGGTAATAATGATACAAGCATTTATAAAGTGCTTTTTTTTCCAATGGTGGCAATGAGCTGAGGGCAGTCTTCCCAGGAAGGAACATTGTATTGAACAGGAAACTTAAGATGAACATAGGTATGACTTGAGTTTACATTTGAACTGATGAACGGAGTTGCAAGTACGCATGTTGAGAGATAGCGAGTTCCAGCATCTGGGTCCAGCTACTGAGAAGGTCTTGTCACCGGCATGTTTGAATGTGTGATGTATTTTTAAGTAACGCTCTGAGGGAGGCCACTTTGGTTGGGCATGCTGAGATCAAGTGAGTCTGGTATGTATTTTGGGTGTGTGTTCAACAGTGCTTTGTACACATTTCAAAATGTTTACGTCGTTCTGAACATGCGCACATTGGTGCAGAACATTGGATGTAACCGGTAAGTCTGCTGCCACCTAGCGTCTGCAAAAGTCTCCCGCTCTGAGACGTAGTCAGTCTACTTTACCTTGAGGTCATATTTGTGGCAGGCATCCAGTAGCAGGGGTACCAGGTCATCACTTGGGAAACCGGCGTCGTCAGATTTGTTTGGTGGGTACCATGACAACACAACCACACCTAAGTGGAGAGGAATTTTGAAAGAGTTTATTCTGAAAACAATAGACTCGTCCATGTCAGTTGCCTTGAAGGGACATCTAGAATTGAGTACCTCAAGAAACAAAATCTTTAAAAAGTTGCCACTGCCAACTTAAATAAGACGGGATTTCTGAAAGTGTTGTTTTTTTCATATTGAAAAGCACTGTATACTCAGTACTTTCCCGAGTTCTGTAAAAAAACAATCCACAGGCATATCACTCAGGTGGTGCTCAAACCTACGACCTTTGACATTCTAGAGCAGATGTCAACAAGACCACCAAGATTTCACTTGGAATCCTATATTTTTAGCAGTGGGTATCGCAGAATATTCAGGGCTCGAATTTGACACTGGACCGCAGGCCCGAGGCCAGTGATTTTAGCATTGGGCCAGTAAACTCATGACCGGACAAGTCCGGCGGTCTTGTGTTTTTAATTCAATAATAATTCATGTACATGTACCTCACTCTATAATATCTTGAACAGAAACAAATTACGTTCAAATGTTGACTTTGAGTAATGATTTGAAATAATACCCTTAATGAAAAATGAGGTAAATCTTCTCTTATTATGTCTTAGTGCTTGTTCAATAAAATGCAAGTTAAACTGTGCAAGGTAGTCTTTTCTCAGTTTGAATCTGGTCTTGTAAAATTATTTCTGGTCCAGTAAACATTTTGTGATACAAGTCCTGTGGTCTTGTGGATTTTCCCCCCAAATTCGAGCCCTGATATTATTTGATTTTACCCCTATACCGGGGTGTAAAGCGCTGTATACTCAGTACTTTCCGAGTCATGCACAAAAAATCCATGAGCATACTACTCGGGTGGGGTTCATTCCCAAGACCCCCGCATTCTAGAGCAGATATCTTAACCACTAGGACTGCCGAACGTGCCCGGTGACGAGGGGCCAATGGGAGACTTTTAGGTTGCTAGGTGGCAGCAGACTTACCAGGTAAATCCATTGTTCTCGGCAATGTGCGCATTCTCAGAACTACGTTAACAATAGAATTTTACCCGGTATGTCTGCTGCCATCTAGCGTTCGGAAGTCTCCCAATCAAATCCTGTAACTAAGCAGTGGTTATCGCAAAGAACTGAAAGTTTCAAACACAACCCGTGTCTTCGGAAAAACAACTTGGCCCTTCTCACCGGTTCCAGCCATTCTCATCTGTTGCATGTGTTGATCAATCACGTAAGGATCTCTTGAGCTGTAGCAGCCAAGCGCCGGGTAGAAGCCAGCGCCGATATCATCTGGAGGTATATGCCTCTCCGTGGAGAACTTTTTGGCGATCTTTTTATCCCAGTGCTGGAGTCTGTCGTGGTCCCAGTGAAGATACTTCTCGTCAAATTTCGGGTTACCGTACCACGGATAGTAGAAAATATGGACATTGTAATTTGGGAGAGGTATGGCGCTGATGTTAAACTTATTTAGGGGTGAGGACTTGATTCCTGGAATGGTAGGTAGTTTGTTTTCCAGCTCTGGAATCGGAAAGTTATTTGTTTCGATGTGTTCGTCACGGCTTTTGTCAATTCTGATTTCTTCAAGTTCTTTGGTTTTTTCTTTGATTTCATTTGCTTGCTGTTGTATTTTTAAACTGTCCTTCAGTGCAGCTTGGTGCATTTTGAATTCATCGTCCTTTCGAGATTCTTCCTTCGTGATGCTCCCGATGGCTAGAAAGCAGCCGATCAAGAAGACGACAACGATGATTGCTGTGATACATCTTAGAGATCGGAAGGACCTGGGTGTCAACATCTTAGTGGAGTTGAATATCGTCCTAAAGGATCAGCTGTGCTCAAAGAAGATTCTTTAACATGCAGCGCTATCATGTTTCTCATGGTTCCTGTAAAAAGCACAAGACCATTACACACGATCACTATGAATAATATTACAAGCCAAAAGCAGGTACAGAGAGTGAACAACTTTAATCAAACACAAAAAAAATTGCACAATTGGCCATGTAGTATCCACACATTGTAACATCAAGGCCTGGAATTACTTGGAGGCCACGGGTTGCCCTGGTCTTGGCTTCCCTTCAAAAATATCCCGTAGACTTTAAATTTGTTAAATGGGAGTGCCCTTTGCAAAATGGAAAAATGGCCTTGCCCTCTCACAGATGAAATTCCTGAAGTGTAACATTACACTTTGTTGCTCCAAATCATGGCTCAACTTCATTAAGCTGACTGCATTATTAGGAAATGGTGCTTAGCAACTGCTCTAACTCTAAGCAAAGAGAAGAAGGGAACCAGTAACAACTAATATACATTACATATCATTTTGACTGGTGGCCTGTTTCTACTAAGCATGACTTTTCTGTGCTAAGCAATTTTAAGAAAATAAGGCACTGAAATAATGCATAATCCAGACACCACTTACTTTTGACTTTTAAAATAATAAATATTACAATACATAACAAGACAAATATCTTTGTTTCTGTCTGGTCATAGAAAAAAAACATGTGAAAGTGGGCATCCAATAATTCCTTTCCAATGACTGAACTCATGATTTAGCTATTTCTTTATATTTTTAGCCTCTTTTTTGTAAGTGAAATTGTGATTTAGCCATTCTACACAGCGGCTACAGCCCTGGCATGTTCACGTTTTACTGATTAGAATAGTAGGGAGAAATCCAGTTGGGTCCTTGCTCTATGGTTTGACCATTAGAGCCAGTAAACCGGACATTCTTGCTTTTGTACAAGAACTACCTCTTTCCGCTTACAAGTTACACCACCACTACTCTACCAGTACCAGCTTACTGGGTCCAATTTCATAGCGCTGCTTAACGGTAAGCAAATTTTCGTGCTAACTGTAGCAGAAAAATTTGCTTAAGCATAAGCATATTTCACAGGTTAGCAAGAAAATAAGGCAGTCATCTTGCGCGTTCACCATGTAATTGCATTGTTACGTCATTCATTTTCGGGCAGTAAGCACCGGAAGGTTAGCATACCTTTTTGTGATGAAATAAAAACTCGTACGATCGGCCGTTAAGCAGCTCTATGAAATTCGGCCCTGTACGGTTGCTTGCTTTGTGACTATCAAGTCAAAATATGCACGTATAATTAATAAATAGGAATGGCATGGCGTACATGATTGTGAAGTCGTGTGCAATAAATAGCATGCAGACATAGCCATGGTGGTACACTACTGCTGGTGGTGGTACGACGTCAGTATCCGTTGCACACTGCAAACGGAGGAGTCCAACCTGGGCTCTACTCTAGCTAGGCAGTGACACAACTTGTTTTGACACTGAAATATGGAAGTGCAAGTGTAATTCAAAGAACAACAACAACAACAGAGGGTAAAAATGTGTAAATACAAAAGAGAAGAGGTAAAAATACACTTTTTAGCTTTCAATACCTGAATGGAAAGAAGGGAGGGCGTACGACTGCGACGATCGCGATCATTTACTTCAGTATGATCTTGTCATGATGTCTTGTTGATGATACCGCCCTCTGTAGTCGAAAGCTTGTCGGGTTTTTGTTATCATAATTAAAAGGCCTAGTTCGAAATAGGCGGCTAGAGCTACAGCTAGGGCTGTAGGAAGTCCTTAGCAACACCCTTAGCAACACCCGATGCCGAGCCAATTAATACATTGTATAAAAGCGCCCCCTCTTGTACAACACTGCCTAGTTTCTTTGTGCTTTCGAACCATTAAATGCCATCTTTGGAACCAGAAGTGAAAACTTTGGACGTAAATAAATT
The DNA here is from genome assembly GCA_032158295.1 of Pycnopodia helianthoides. Taxonomy (NCBI): domain Eukaryota; kingdom Metazoa; phylum Echinodermata; class Asteroidea; order Forcipulatida; family Asteriidae; genus Pycnopodia; species Pycnopodia helianthoides. Next base: position 11,929,728 of record CM063252.1, on the reverse strand, counting down.
AATCAGATGACGCAATGACTTACCAACAGGATTGATTTGATTTCCATGGAAACCAAGGATGCAGTTCTGAGCCGAAACTATAGGTTAAAATTTTGGGGAGCACAGGGTAGGGGTGCACCATATTTTATAGGGGGCACTTCTCACCAGCCAATTAAACTGTACTTGTTTCTGTTTGTATTTTTCCTAAACAAGCCCCCCTTGTCATTAAATTACTCTCTTTTTTTTTTAGATAACCCAACCTGCCATGTAATAAATGTGACGGTTATAAAGACACCCCACAGAGTTTTCTTATTTTTCCTTTAAATGTACTATTTTCTTTCATTTGTAAACGCATTACTTACCTTACTTTTTATTCTTCCGCCAATTCAGTTCGTTTTAGAAACGTTTATTTATGCAAATCAACCTGTTTACACTTACGCCCTCATAAGCTTCACGTTCACACTTTCACTCACTTACAAATTATGTTCACGAGAGACAACACCATATAACGGACTCTCTCCTCTCCTATTTTTCAGGTAAATATAACACCATTTATTCACATCGTTTTTATATTATATCTGTTTCATTTATTTATATATCTTAAAGTTAATAGAAGTTGCAGTAATTATTAAAGGTTTGCTGCTATTAATGTGTATTTTCGTAAGGAATTCTAGTCTAAGGTGTGGCAGCAACAATGCAGCCATTGTCATTATTTTGGCGGGAACGCAAATGTTCAAGCCGACATTCAATAGTGCGTTCCCGTAGTTCTTTTATTGTACAGTTAACTATTCATTTTCATTGTAAGATTTCCTTTAATAATTAATGTCAGAATTGTATGTTTTATATTAATTAATTATGAGTCCGAGAATGTAATAAACTTTCACTGGCTTACAAATTATGTTCACGAGAGACAACACCATATAACGGACTCTCTCCTCTCCTATTTTTCAGATCAAATAAATAATTGTGAACGGCAAAGCTATTCTTCCTCGGAATCCCTTCTTATTGACTCTAATTACATCCTGGTCACATAAGTAAAACAAATTTAATTGTCTCTGCGTGTAAATAGAAAAATAGTTTTTAAAACACTAACAATACTACATTATAAGCTCATAATGTGTAACCTTTTAGTCCCTTTTTCGAGTAATTTTAAATCTCAAAAGTCCAGATGTCAATATGGGGGGGGGGCGGGTACGTACAACACCCCCCCCCCCACACACACACACACACACACCACCCTATAAAGTTACGCATGACCGTAACCCTACTGCTTGTTTTTAAAGGCACAGTATACACGTTTGGTAATGACTCTGAAAATTAATGGCAATAAAAACTTACTTGGTAAGAAGTACAGCAGCTTTGGGTAGTAAAATGAATTTTGAGAAACTTTTAACTTCGAAGTACTACGGTTATGGAAAATATGATCACTTTTTATTCCCCAAAATTTGAATCTGAGAAGCGTTTAAGCAACTGTGTATTCCTATGTGGAATATTCTCCCTGCGTGGAAATAATTCGCTCCGGTTTTTCGGTGATATCTCAAAATTGCGACCACCTTTTAAAGTGAAATTTTCACAGGTTATAAGTTTTATTGTATGTACCTACATTTATATAGGATTAACACAATCAGATGGCTCCAATTACCAAACGTGTACGATGCCTTTCAGTTATTATTACCAGTTAGCCTACAGCGTTGTCTACGGAGTGTTTCAATGTTTAGAGAAGAAATATATTTTGGCCAGTGATGGGCAGTGGCCCTCCACACTCAGGGTGGTTATAGAGTGGACGTTGATTTACCTCGATCCGATTTGTTTCCAGTTCCCGTTCCAAAGAGTTTGTTTTTCGAATTCAAAAATAATAAGTAAGGAACCACCACCTGGTATCAACACTGTTGCCCCGCCCACAAAAAAGGCAATACCTAAGTTACTATATTTACTGTTATTAAGATCTGTTCTGTTAATTTCACGAGGCAAACAATTTTTAGTAAAAAGGCAGGAAATACTTTTGGTAGTTGTCAAAGACCGGTATCCCCATAATGCATAAAATAACAAACCTGTGAAAATTTCGGCTCAATTGGTCATCGAAGTTGCAAGAAAATAATGAAAGTAAAAACCCTTTTGTTGCAAAGACTAATTTGTGTGTAAAATATGTAAGTGTATAGTACGTGCGCGTGTGCGTACGCACAACCGTTGAGCGTGGCATGCTTGACAGGAATTGAAAGTTAACAGAAAAGTTACGCTTTTTAACGGTTTGAAACGGCAGGTTAAGACCCCCTTCGCCTACTCTTTTATTCCCCTATTTTCATCTTTACATTAAGACACTAGTAGGCCTATCTTTATTACTTATCAATGGAGGATAAAGATTGATTACATTTGTTTACAATAATAGCTAACCATGATAAGCAGCAATGCCTTGCAAATATGGGTTGTTTGTTTTTATAGATCGCTGTGATTTATTATTGGGCCGGTAGCCCGAATGCACTTTACTCTCTTTGTTCTTGTTTCTTGTATTTTCCCGTTTTTGTATTTTAGGTGTGATGTCATCTGTTTTTTTATTTTTTTATTTGCGTATTCAGTTTGTTTGAATAATTTCCTCCTTTATTTCCATTTAAAGCATGTAGGCCTATGTCTGGATGCACCTTTCTGTAAGTAATTATGTTCATGGTTTTTTACACGTTTTCTTTGCTTGCAGTGTAAGCACTTTATGTAGCCTAATCCACCATAATACACAAACTGACAAACCTGTAGATAACTCCAATCGGAAAATTAGTTTATTCATTTCTCATCAAATTTATGGCATTTCAGACAGAAATATTTCAAGGGGTGTTTTCTACTATCATCATCATTAGACTGTAAGTTTATCGCTCAGTGAGCGTTTTATTCATTTGTTGAATCTATATGATTTCATGCAAATGTGTAATCGGTTTTTCACTATTTTCTCGTGACCTAGATGGCCGATCGATCTCAAACTTCTACAGGTTTGTCAGTTTATGTATATGGTGGATTACATAAAGTGCTTACACTGCCAGCAACTGTTTTGTTAGCAAAAACCAATTCTGTAATGTCCCTTTAAGATCAAAAAGCAGCTTAGTAGAAACGGTGAATAGTTGGGTAAACATTTTATGTATGTCCGATTTCCTTTCTGGGCCACCATAAAAAACGGACACCCGAAAAAGTAACATTTATTCGGATTCCATTTACTTTAATTGATTACATCAGTGAGAACTTTGGTCCAGGTGTTATCTTCCTCCGCGGTGTTGTGAAAAGTGTTTTTTTTAATCATTGCCCCCAAATAAAGCGCCACGGTTTGACCTTCCTGATAATTCCGTTATAAAATTCACACACACCCATGATTATGAAAACGGTTTTTATACAACGTTTGTTGTCATTTCGTTTGTACGTGGTTTATCCTTGAGACCGATAACCAAGAACAATAAGGTACTCTTTTTTTTTCCTTTCTACAATAAATCTCTGCTTACAACTCATAAACCAAGGATCTCCTTTTGGTCTTATGTAATGTCATCCTTGCAGACGCGGAACGTAGCTCCGCAAAGTGCGCGTCTAATTCCCCATTCACTATTTTTGGATCAATTCCTTTGTGGACATTTTGACCCCCAAAATGGCGGACAGGGTGGGCGCAAGTTAGTGCGCTGCGCGTCGTGCAAGGGGGTCAATGGTGTTGCCCAGGGGTGCCACATAACCCGTATCCAGGGCCCAATTTCATAGAACTGATTTAGCAGGAAATTGTTTAAAGGCACCTGGCTGTGGTATTTTGTAAAAAATAAAGCTTTTGTCATTATTTGATGAGTGATGGAATGTTAATAACGATTAACTAAGGTTTAAAAAAAAAAGTTTTTATTTTATTTACAAATTTAACAGTAGGCCCCCCTTTACCTTAACCCATGGTGGCGCTGTTCGTGACGCCAATCGAGGCGCGATATTTGAACACTGATCTCTGTTATACTTACTGGATAGCGGGTTGGCCTATGCGTGTGCACAAGACCGTGAAGTCACGGCACACAGGCGGCGGCCATTTTGAAACACCCAAAAAGCTGTTGAATGCACATTGTGGGTACACAAAATACGGTGTCTTTTTTAATTTATAAAAGGGATTTTATCACTTAAACAAGTTTTTCCTTTCCCCCAATGTTTTTTATGCTCACAATGTAAGTATATTTATTGCAAACTAATGGGGGATTTATACATAAGCTAGATTTTCACGATGTGATGGGGGAACATGTAATTTGTTACTTCAAAAGTTGGATGCCGAGTGTTTTTATTAAGTAATCCCTGTCATTTGCTCAAACCCTCCTAGTCTGGTTCCCTGACCAAAGATTCCTTGACGTCTCTTGTTAAAAATCTTAGGTCAGGTATCACCCACGGTTAAAAATAGAGCATGACGCAACTTGTCAGGGTCGGGGTCATCTCCAGGGAAACCATGTCTGCACCTGATCGGAAGGGTCGCACTAAATACCGACAACTCACGACCCCTCACGACAACTGACGACAACAAATTTTAAATACACTTTAAAAGAACATTTGAACATAAATCAACCGTTAAATATATGTAGAAGAGTCATATGCATCAAAATCACCTTCAAACTGTTGAAAACTGTATTTTTAACTGTAAAAAATATGTTTTTTTTACCCCGAATTATAAACGAACGGCAGCATCCGCCATGTTGTCTTTCGACGTACCTTGACGATACCATTATACCGCAGGGGTAATACAAAATGCAAGATGATCATCATGGGAATGTGCCCTCTCATGGAGTTGAAAACATATTATATTTAATATTATAAAAAATTGATTACCATAACAAAAAACCAGCAGCAGAAAAGAAAAAATACAACTCAGCCCTTAGAACTTACCCCTGCAGTGTAATGGTATCGTCCAAAGACGTCGAAAGACAACAAGCCGGATACCACCGCTTATTACTATTTCGCGGTAAAAAAAAAAAACTTTTTTTACAAAAAATCCTGGATCTACGGCCGACAGGACTGACATTATGATTCCATGGATTTTGTTTACAATGCAACCATAAACACCCGGAAATGTCCGACCATCAACGATACTGTCCGAATGTTGACGACAACACGTTCGGAACATTTCGGATAACTTCGAAAAAGGAGGAATTCCTCCTTTTTGGTCACGTGATTTGGGGTGATACCGGACCCTAAATTCGACAGAGCCTAGTCGGAGATTTTGGGGTCTGGGAACCAGACTAAAACCCTCCCACCCACATAAGCCCAGGTACAGACAAGTACATTCGTTGATCCGGTGAATTACACCCCAATTTACTTAAAGGCAAAGTATACTTTGGTTTTGAACTTCTTGCCAAGTAACCTTTAATAGTCATATATTTTTTTAGTATTCTCAAAAGTGGTCCCGATGAAGCATTGTATAAAATCATGTAAATTAAAGAACAACACAACAATACATTTAAGAACAAACAAGCATGTTATGAGTAAATATTTACGTGAATGTTCACGATTTCGGGCACAAATCGCGAATATTTACCTGAATATTGACGTGAATATTTGCGATTTGGGGCACAAACCGCAAATATTGACGTGAATATTTACGTAAATATTTGCGTTTGGTCAGAATTCGCAAATATTGACGTAAATATTGACGTGAATATTTGCGATTTAGGACAAAATCCATGAATATTGACGTTAATATTCACGTAAATATATATGTTCAATGTCCCTTCAGGGCCACCATAGTTTCTTGTTTTTATTCACTTGCAAAGCCCTGAGGGACTTGACCATCCATGATATCTCAGACAGGACCATTCCACATATTATCTTAGATGGAGGGTCAGTTTGCAGAGTTGTGTAATTTTTTATTTATTTATTTATTTATTTATTTATTTATATTTTTGGGGGTGGGGGGCTGTGAAATTTGTTCCTGGCATACAAATGTACACAAAAAATCTGCTATACCACTGCACGTAAACACAGAGCTATACCCAGATATAACCCTCTGATAAGTGGAGCTGTCTGTTCTCTGTAACAGACTTTGCTTTTCATATCTTTTGCCGCCTGATTGTGCAAGGCCACCACTCACCCCAACCCCCCACCCCCACCCCACCACCACCCTCGTTGAATTGAACTGAACTAAATGTGCAGGTCATAAAACGGATATCTCCAACATTAAAGTCACCTGGAAATATAATTTTTTTTTTAACATAAGAGTTTATGTATACTAACAATAAAATAATTTTTTAGCATTTGTTTGTGAGGATTTATATGTTAAAAAAATAGAAAAGTTGTCCGGGGGTGACACAACATCCCCTTTTGTGACGTCAATCAAGGCAGACTTCGCCTCGATCGAACATCGACCCCCCTCGAATTTGCTTGCGTTTACGTTGTAAACACACGTGCAAGTAGGTCCCAGTAGTGATCTTGTACGTTTCAAAAAAGGCGGTTTTTCTTGCATTTTCCGGCCATGCCGACCAGGTATATTGCTGCTGTATGCAGCTAAACAACTAATCATGGGGTCAGTCTTGATTTGTTTCCTGCAGATCCCAAGTATAAGCGGTTGCCGCGAAAGTCAGACTAACGACGTCGTTTTCGGCGCGATGTGCCATGCATGAATTCCTCGGTTTTCGATTGAGACCGCGCTGAAGCCAGCTAGTGTACACTAGCTACATGTATACTGTGATGTGGGTGACGTCCGCATACGCATCATACCGAACAGGTACCCAGACGTAATGTACGGAGCCAGACTACATTTTTTTTTTCAAATATCGTGCCTTGATTGACGTCACTAACAGCGCCACCATGTGTCAAGGTTAAGGGGGGCCTACTCTTAAATTTGTAATTGAAATAAAAACTATTTTTTAAAAACCTTAGTTAACTGTTTATTCACATTCCTCTCATCAAAATACATATATTAATGACAAAAGCATCATTTTGACAAAATACCACTGCCAGGTGCCTTTAAGTAACATTTGGTTCGGGTTCCAGTTACTATAATCAATTACATTAGCGCGAACTTTGTCCCTTCCTCGGCGGTTTCATGGCTAGTTGAATCATTGCTCCAATCAAGCTAGGTAATTACTTTGACCTTCCTGATAAATTGTTACAAAATACACACACATTCAATATTATTTACGAAATAGATTTTGATGTCACTTCGTCTATACGGGAGCTATTAACTTTAAACACGATAACCATTAGGCCAAATTAAACAAAAAACATGTTAAGCGTCCCCCACCCGCTTCTTTTTTAGAGGCCGCCTCCTGATTTTTTTTCATATTTTTGTTACCAAAAAAAGGAAACATTTTAACAATCTCTGAAGATTTTTTTTTATGAATAAGATCGATTTTAGCACACACCGAAAAAACACTCCGAAAAAAATTGGCAACAATTATTTTTTTTAAGAAAAAAAAAAAAAAACCTCCTCCTTCCTTTTTCAAAAAGGCAGGACGCTAAACTTGCTTTTTTGTTTGCCTTAACAACAAGGTTCATAAGTTCGTCGGTATATAAGTAGAATAAATCTCTGCTAACAACACAACTCTGCAAGAAGAGGTGCAGACTTGCAGACACACCTGCATGGGGGAAAAGAAAGTTGCTACTCCTTCTAAGCAGCCAAAATGAAGTTTGAAGAAATTCTCACGCAAATCGGTGGCTTTGGAAGATACCAGATTTCCGTCTTTATTTACGTGAACTGCATCAACTTCATCGGTGCGTTCTCAGCTCTGTCGTACGTCTTCTACACCGGCACGAGTGACCACTGGTGCACGGTGTTCGCCAGCCGAACTGTACGGCGTACGGGTTGAACACCGAGACGGAGTGCACCGAGGCGGTGAAGGCCGTCAGCATCCCGCCGGCCCCGGGTTACCCCGATGACGCTGAGTACTACTACCAGAACTGCTACCAGTGGGATCTTCCCGCTGGTCTGGAGTTTAGTCCGGGTATCAACTACACTGACTACAACGCCACGCAGGTTTCCTGCAAGAACGGATGGGAGTATAACACCTCAATATACAAGACGACGATCATTACTGAGGTAGTTTTGTCCAAATAATTGAAGAAGAAACTTAAGTTTAATCATTTTTAGATATCGATAATGTCCTATCGTAAGTTGTTTGAATGTTTTTTGTTTGTTTTGTTTGGGGGGGTGAAAATGGTTTCTAATTGTAAGTTAACGCAACTCTTTCAATATGCAGCTCTGGTTTTTGCAGCCTCTATTAGTTGGTTTTTTTGTTAAACTGTGTTCTTTTTCTACTTAAATCAGTGGGATCTGGTGTGTGGAGACAAGGGTGTGCCGAACAATATCAACTCGGTCTTCTTTTTTGGATACCTGGCTGGATCCTTGATTTTCGGCGTGCTGTCAGACTGGTAAGCTATATTCCTCCAAGGAAATCAAGTAGGCCTATACGAGCGGCAATTTTTTTAAAGAGAGGTGGCATAACAATCAGTAAAATTTTAAAGAATTAAAGTCTAGAATACCCCCAAAATGCACACGTGAAGTTTCGAAAGAAAGTGACTTTAAGGCAAAGTACGCCTTTGGTTTTTGGGACCGTTCGATTGTTTTAATCCTTTATAAATGTAGATGTATACAATAAAAACCAACATGTGAAAATTTAATTTCAAAAGGTGGTAGCGTTTTTGAGATATCGCCAAAAATCTGGAGCGCTTATATGTCCACGCATGAAGAACAATCCATACAAGGCCTACACAATCTGAGAAACGTTTCCGACAGAAACGTTTTCTCGGATTCAAATTTGGGGGATAAAAACTGACATATTTGTCCATATCCACATTATTGTGAATTGAAATATTTCTCAAAATGCTTTATAGGCTACTATCGATAGTTGCTGTACTTCTAACCAAGTCAGTTTTTATTGCCATCATTTTTTTTAGAGTGATTACCGATCGTATACCTTCCCTTTAAGGAAGTGCACACAAAAATCCACAAAGTGAGGTGTTTTTTATTATTGAATGTGTTCTGTTTTAAAATCTACCAGGATATGAACTTCATGAATTTCTGTCACTGAGAAATCCAAAGCTGTTATAATGACAGCCTCCGTTCATGACTCGTCTTATCATAATTCACGACACTAGTGTTAAGTTTTAGGAATTAAGAATTAGGAAATAATGCTACACATTAAACAACAACAACAACAAAAGTTTGAACAGTCTTTTTCACCGGTCTGTGTAAAGTTTTTTTTTAAATTGTATTGATTAATATTCTTATCATTTTTACACTCTTAAAACCTAGCCATGTCAAAATAAACTTTATGCAAAAGACGTCATTTGAGGAGGGCGCACTCGGCTCTAGCCGAGTGCGCCCTCCTCAAATGACGTCATTGGCCCATCCTGTGCTCTGCGCGTACAGAGATATAAGTGTCGTATAGATGGATTGCACATGACGTCATTAACCACCATCTTTGTTGACGGTGTACGCGCTGCGCATAACTCTCAGCCAATGATAGCCTTTCACGCGTGCACGTTTCATCAAAGATGGCGGCCAATACATGGGGTCTATTGTTGCGTCATCGTTTTATGTGATGACGTCAATGGATAAGGTCTATTGTCGCAAAATGAGAACCTTATGCATTGACGTCATCAAGCCTCCATCTTAGAGGTAATACGATGACGAAACAATGGAAAAAGCACAGGTATTTCTTTGCGCAGCGCACACAGGATTGGCCAACGGAACAACCTCATTTTGACCACAAATGACGTCATACGTATAGATCTATAAAAAGGCAAGGTCTGAATGGGGCTTCGGCTGTGGCTACGGCTGGATCGCCGCGTCATCATGCATTGAAGTATAGAACGTCCTCAGCAACACCCTTAGCAACAACCGTAGCTGTAGCCGAAACCGCCAATTCGGATACGGCCTAGAGTTGGTACCGCTTGGCAATGGTGAAAGTTCGTTATAATGAGTATCAATTATCAATCATCTCTGAAGGTTGGGTCGGAAATGGGGGTTTTTTTTTGGAGCCTGTGTGTGGGTTTCGGGCATGGCTGCAACGCCTTTTCTGACTGAATACTGGCAACTTTACCTCGTCCGATTCATCACTGGTGCCGGGCAGATGGGTCGCTACATCCCTCTATATGTCTTACGTAAGTTAATAGGCTCCTTTCGAAACCGCGGCTTCGGCTTAACCTCCGACTTGGGCTCCGTCTGCCAGTTTGAAGCCCCGTATTCATTGAAAGCGCACGTTCTCCAATTAACTGACGGAGTATATGCGCTGCAGCTTAAGCTCGGAGCCGTGGTTGCGAAAAGAGCCACGCAGTAGCATTCGCATTATGCAGCCATTTTGAATTTTTCTTATTCAAATCAACGTAACCAAATATTGTGGTGTGGGTACAGTTTTTGTAATGGAATGAGAATCAAATTCATTGCTAATAAATATGAATCCAATTCATTATTACTGTGTACACAGAAAGATGTTCGTATGTTATTTTCTGACGCTAGGTAGCAGCAGACAATAATGGCGTCCAGCCACCACGTGATCAATCGAAAACTGGTCCCCTTTGTCGCAACCCTCTCAATACACAGCTCTGACTACCGGGTTACCGTCCATTGTTGATGTATCTTTGATACGAAAATTTCCCGAAACAACGGATTACACAAAATCTGCCACAGTGTCTTTGATCGTCTTCCATTTGTAATTGTGTTGTTCACTGATTGACTTTTTGCAGTCACCGAGTATACTGGCCCAGCTTGGCGTGGCGTGGTCGGTGTAGTGGTTAGTACGGCATTCTCACTGGGTTACGTTGCCGTTGGATTTGTTGCCCTGGCTCTTCCGAGGTGGCGTCAACTTGCACTCGTCCCAATTATACCCGGTTTCTTGTCCATATTCGGTGTGCTGTGAGTATGCCTTCCTTTGTTTTTGTTTTAAAGTTTTTGTTTGCAGAAGGTGTCTTTCTCTTGTGACTGTTCCAACTCGGTGCACGAGGACTTTAAACAAATGGACACCTTGCCAACGGAACATTAAAGAAAAGCTCTTCATGGGTTGTATTTTGTTGGTAGATTCAAACCTAAGAAAAAAGTTCTGCGCGTTCCTGGGTTTTGTTTCTCGATTCAAAAAGTCCTCGGTGCACCGAAGAGTTGTGAATAGAATAAATCAATGTTGATTAAACAAAATTTTATGTTTACCATTCAGCAATGTTCTTTTTAGTAGAAATGTATGCTTTTAGTCCATTTGGAACTGTGCTGTAGTAATGCAAAATCATGACTTTAACCCGTGTGCGTAAGACTTGTTTCTGAGTCTACGCGGTGGCTCCTGTCCAAAGGACGGGTCAAGGAAGCTGAGGCAGCAGTAAGGAGAATTGGCAAAATCAACGGCAAAGAGCTCCCGGATGTTATTTTTGACGAGAAGGAAGTTGAGGAGTACAAGGTGAGGCCCGGAATAGTTCTTTGGTGATCTTCTTGGTTTGTTTTTGATGTTGTTTTTGTGGATGATGAGGTTTGATGTGTTTTCTGATTTGTTTTCTTTCCGTATTTTGTTTTTTTGTTGGTTTGGTAGGTTTTTTTTTAAAGGAACATTACAAAATTGGTAAGAAAAAAACTTGATCACAGATTTACAAACAAATTACACGGTCTAATGATGATGATAGTAGAAAACATCCCTTGAAATATTTCTGTCTGAAATGCCATATTTGATGAGAAATGAATAAACTAATTTTCCGATTGGAGTTTATCGCTCAGTGAGCGTTTTTATTCATTTGTTGAATCTATATGATTTCATGCAAACGTGTAATCGGTTTTTCACTATTTTCTCGTGACCCAGATGGCCGATCGATCTCAAACTTCTACAGGTTTGTCAGTTTAAGGAAATGGTGGATTACATAAAGTGCTTACACTGCCAGCAACTGTTTTGTTAGCAAAAACCAATTCTGTAATGTTCCTTTAAATTTAATTTATTCATTATTTATTTGTTTATATTTTTTATTATAATTATTATTGTTTATATTTATTTATTTGTTTGTTGTTGTTGTTTTGTTTTGTTTTGGTTTTTTGGGGGGTGGTTGTTTGATCGTATTGTTGCTGTTTCTGTAATTGATGTTGCTTTTGATGCTACTGCTGCTGTATGTGACGATGCTGTTGCTGTTATTGCTTCTTTGCTAGCTGCTGCTGATGATGATGCTTCTTACGTTTTTGTCGATAATGCTTAATTGTTGCTGCTGTTGATCATGTTGCTGTTCGTTGGGGTGTTGAGTCGTTTGTTTGTTTATTTTGTTGTCGTCGTCATCGTCGTCGTCGTCGTCGTCGTCGTCGTTGTTGCTGTTGTAGTTATTGCTGTTCATGTTGCTGCTGCTGCCACCTCCTCTGCTGATGCTGACCCTTCTGTTTTTTATTTAATTGCTTAGAATGTAAAATTTTACCTTTTTGTGGTTTTGGGTTATATTTCCCCTTAAAACACTTTGAGTAATAGGCTAATACTACTTTATTCACTGTGGTATTGTTCCTGAATCTGATTCAATGTACTATCACACCAACTGAATCGATTATATTAAACGTCATGCTATGTGATTTCATGTGACTTGTGATCCGATGGGGAAATGTACCTTGAAGAATTTTGGAATAATCGTTTGTTTATTTCTTGATTGTTAGGAAGCTGCCAAGGGTCGTCAAGCATCAGTTATTGATCTGTATCGAACTCCTAACATGTGCTTCAAGATGGTGACTTTACAACTCAACTGGTGGGTTGACGATAACTAGTCTTGGTTCCAAAACTAATTTACAAGCCCGCCCTTATAGGCAAATGCGGTTCTAGTATAACGAACCGTTTTCTCTAAAGGGAATCGATTCCTTCGGTCTTGACTTTGACTTGAATTTGTATGTAGTATCGCGAATCGGTGTCGGTTTTTGTTGCCGGTGTATAGGGAAATCTGTCCCCGGAGAGTCTGTCACCCATATGGGAAATTAACATGGGCTGAAAGAGAATGATTCAAAAGAGGGCGCTAACAGGAGAAGCTTATACGCAGTTCCCCGTATGGGTGGACAGAATCTCCTGCCACACCGGTATCACACATAGCGCTATGTAAATTGCGCCCGCTGTTGATGGAGTACTGTTTTCAAGTGCAAAGGTGCATGATTGTAAAACAAACGCAGAACGTCTTTGAACCAAGACTAACTGATGACTTGCAGTCACTCAGCTGTAACTGTTTCAATAATGGTCACTGGTGTGCGTTGTTTAGTTCAGTGTTTCTATAGTTATGTTATAGTTTTGATGTTTAATGGCCTGACGTTTCGACCCTGGGAAATAGGTCCCCCTAAGTTCTGGTCACTCACAGTCCCTCGGGGGAATAGACGTGCTCTAGTGACCTCATTGCCAGATGTGTATAATATGAATCAATCTATTCTACTTTTAAAATGTCTTTCCAACCATATTCAATATTCAATTTGGGCTATAGTATATATAGCCCAAAGCACCCAATCCGAATGCAACCTGTCCCATTTAAACTGGATATCACTGTTGTTGGTTCTTTCGGTTGTATACAGGATGGTGAACAGTCTGGTGTACTACGGACTCTCCTTCAGCACCGGGGATCTTGGAGAGAACGACTACTGGGCGTTCATTCTTTCCGGGGTAGTGGAGATCCCTGCCCAGCTCTACGCGACCCTGGGGTCTCAGTACATCGGCCGCAAGTGGAACATGTTCGCTCTGGAGCTCATCGGTGGCGCGGCATGCTTGGCTACTTTCTTTATAGGTACTGAGATTTGTAATTATGAACTGTTGTAAGGGGGATGCCTTGTTTGCGAAAAGGCTCACCTTACAGATTGTTATACTTTATTGCGTAATAAACCACAAGGGAAACTGACTTGGTACATTTACCACGGTCAGTTTCCCTTGTGGTTTATTACTTAATATTTTAATTTGAAAAGTTAAATTAGCATCCCTCTAAAAGGTGATTGATCCCTTGGCTGCCGCTTCACAGGTCGTATCGTCCACGAGAACTTGTTGTGATCCCTTGCTATACATTGCAGTTAAAGGCCGTGCGGCTTCTGACTTGCGCCCCGAACAAAGATTGACAAAAATAAGAAAAGGCGGCCAACATACTCGGGCTAGATAGCATAGTTTGTATAGAGCACCGGCACGTCAATCCCGAGGTCGCATGTTCAAATTCCCACTCTAGCCACCTTCTCTTTGTTCACCCCCAAACTATGATGTATTGCCTCTATATTACCAGACGATTCGACGGCAAGAACAGCAGTTGCTCTGGTCGGGAAATTCTGCATCACTGCTACCTTCAGCATCATCTACCTATGGACCAGTGAGATGTTCCCGACTCCTGTAAGGTAAGTTCAAGGGTCAAAATGGTAAACGCTCGGTTCTTGCTTGGGGGAGTACAAGTTTTTAATAAAACTTGGCAGTTTACGAAACAACTGAAATCCTGACGATCATCAAGTTTCTGCCGAAGTCTGCCACTATGGTTGAAAACAGTCAACAACAGAGGGCGCACCATTAACACCGACCTTTTCATCGACAGGGAAGCCCCTTTGTTAATTTGTGCACCTTTCAAAATGGACATGGATTCAATATAGTTTCACTTATGTATTTATTGCATCCAGGATGCAATAAAAAATGGTTTCCAGTTTTGACTTTAACTAATCCAATATTTATATTGAACACGTCTATACATTAAGTCCAGTTCATGCTTTTTCGAAAGCCAATCCAAGTGGACAGACCTTTCCCACTAAAAAAAAATGCTAATTACTTTCACGCATGCACTATTGGTTGGCAAACGCCTTAGAGAGTTGGTGCCCTATCCTAGGTAGACTATTACAATTGCGCATGTGTCTCGCCATCATCGGTCCCATACAAAAAGGCAAGATGTTCCCTCATTTGTCAACAGGACAGAATATGCGCACGCGCGATGTGCAACTATTTACGTGAAGAGTCTATTAATGCGTGACGCAGGCAATAGTACCCTTTTATAACACACCTCTTGCTAGTTCTGTATTCTGGTTGGCTGAAAAACGGTCTCGTGGGGTTAACTTAGATATAGGCTAGTGCATGTGATTTGTGCCACCGTGAACTAGACGCACTTCAAGACATCGCGCGCGGGTAATTTGGGCGCGCGGGTAATTCGAACAATAGACTTTGCCTGGTTACAAGCGCCCTCAAGAAAAGTTTCTTTTCTTATTTCATATTTTGGACCGAGGTGTGTTATTATGGATTGGCATGATTCGGTTACTGAAGCACGTCTATCCCCCCCTCGGGCCTGAAGTCTCGGGAAATAGATCCCCTTCTGGTCACTCACAGTCCCTCGGGGGAATAAACGTGCTCTAGTTACCTCATTGCCAGTCCATTATGTGCATAAGATGTTTTCCAACTGTGACACAAGAATGATTCGCTTCGCTTTTGCAATGGCAGACTTTTGGGACGCTAGGTGGCAGCAGACTTTTATTCATTGTTCTCGTAAAAAAGCGCATGGTCAGAACTACGTAAACAAAACCTGGTCTGCTGCCACCTAGTGTTCAAATAGTCTCCCATTCGCAAGGAGTACGAACCTGGATTTATACAGGAACGTGAGAGAGAGGAGGCCTGGGGCCAACAATAATAATGACGGTCTTGGGAATATTTTTTAAACAGGTCTGTGGCCCTCGGATTTTGCTCTATAGCGTCTCGTATAGGAGGTATTGCAGCGCCACTGACGTTAAACCTGGGCTCTAACTTCCACTTGATCCTGTCAGGCTCAGTGACTGTTTTAGCTGCACTCAGTCTTATTCCAATGCCAAAGACGAAAGGCAAGAGGCTACCTGAGACAATGGCCGACGGGGAAGAGTTTGGCAAGTAAGTTGACATACTCGTTATTTTTAATTTGGTTACCTTTTAAAAACCAGTCAAAGAAAGACTGCATGCGAGAAGTTGCAGCCGCACCCAGTATGATAATATCGGCTATTATGGTACAGCTTGGCTCATAGAGTGGTCCCTGTCGTTTTTTCCCGTAAGGATAAAGACAGACAACCATATGGAGGAAGGAATTCCATTGTCTTATAAACCCACTGGTTTGTTTAGATGATACATTATGCATACAATGATGCATAGCTACCAGACTGAATGAGATACTATACTCACATTCACACAGTATTTATGGCATGCAGGGTCTAAAGGTCTGGTAGGTATTAACTGCCAGTTCTAAAAGATGGTGTCTGGCGTTATTCACGAGACTTGTAGTGTGTCATCAAATGTTCGGGTAAGGCTCTCGGTCTCACACACACACAACAGTTGTCGGCTATGACCTGCGCGAGAGCATGCTAGGACCATGTCAGAAATCACACACAAAGAACCCTGACTTGGTCAAGTCTATAGAACTAATTTAGATTCCCATAATAGCTCTGATTTAATTGTCTGAATGGTTTCAGATTAGATTGCATGCGTGGATGGAAATGGGGGAGAGTCTACTCGGATGAAGAAAACTCCAACGTGGACATGGAAGCGGCCAAAATGGAGGCAGTCAACCCGGCTTATGTGCCCGATGAAGAATTACAACCTCCATCCTATGAGAAAGGCTGCCAGTTCCCCGACGCCAAAGCATCAGGTGAACCGGAGAAAGAAGTTGTGGAGTAGGAATACCGGGGAAGCGCTCTGCAAATGGTGGCAGCGGTGGGATGGCGACACTGAAGGCGATAGGGCCGACAACTACATGGGTTTTATAAGTAAATCACTCTGTGCAAGACGACACAACATTATCGTAAACGACACCCATTATCAGAAATACTAACTAAACGCCTACAAGGAGAAAGTTACATTTATTTTATTGTGACAGTTGGACAAGAATTCGCGCTTGCAAGCACTCGTCACATTAACCACGTTTGTAATAAAACTAGATAACTATATATAGACGTTTATTTTGGGGGGCGAATCTAGAATCCATAAGTGGCATTGCAGAGAACTCTGACATCGTACACGAAGTGGCACTGCTATACTATAGTCACAACCAGTAAGGATTTGGTGGTGTGATGGTGGCACATTTACATTTAGTATAGATGGATACTACAGACGGGGCTGTGACCTCTAGCTTCAGCGGGTCCGGGGATCAGCAGAAAGTTTGACACACACAAAAAAGGATACCATTAGGCACTTTCCAGAATAAGTTCAATAGTATAAGACAGTCGAAACATCAGCCTTGATACCAATGTGCAGTGATGTCTTAAAATATACTTGCTCTTATTATGTGTTTTGGGTTTTTTTAAATCTTTTTCTCACTTTATTTTTGTTTTGTTTTTGTTTTTGTTTGTGTTTGTTTTGTTTTGTTTTGTTTTTGTTTTTTTGTGGGTTTTTTTTTTGGGGGGGGGGCAAGAATTAGGTTTCTGGTTTTGCCATGAAGCGTACAACAACTTATGCTACGATACAATAATAATGGACGGTGTGAACAATACGTAGCGTCCAGCCTAATTATATCGTTCCTTGAATAGCAAGGCTATTAATGTCAGTTCATTCACTAGATAGTTCTAAAGGGCTGCATAGTGAAGATTTCATTAAGTGGAGTAATGCTTCCCAATTTTCGAAAGACCTTTTAATATAATTTTCTTTTTAAAAATAGCGATTTCAAATAAGATCATTTCTTGATGATCAAAATAATCTACAGATTCTCTTTTGTGATATGTTAACATTAATAGTACGCACAAAGTAATATCTAGCGGACAGTTGTAAGTTGTTTGGCTGCTAAGTCTTTTTTAATGGAGCATTATGCAATAAAAAGACAAGGAAGCCATTTTCCCAGTTAGCGAAAAGCCGGTCCAAAGAGTTGGGTTGTAAACGGCGAAAAGAAAATGGAATCAGGGAAGCAGCGGGAAGTGATTTTTTTTCTGCAGCACACATCGGTCAACAGTTAAGGGATAGGCTGTTCTTCCTATCCCTTAACTGTTGACTCCATAGCCGACGTGTGCTGCATAAAAAAAATTGCCAGCGGGAACGGGGTACCTGATCAGGTTCGAGGCCGAGACGGAATGGTACATGAGTAACATGCCGAACATTATTATTAGTAGTCCATTGTGTCAATTAATGTTGTGTGACAGTGTGACCCAATTCACATAACGTCATCACCAGAACACCATACCCGTGCAAGTCTCGCGCGTATTTGGGGACCACTTGCTTTATGGTGTGATGGAAAAACAAACTCGCGCTCTCGGGCGCCAGTGTCCGAATACGCGCGAGACTTGCATGTCACAATTTATAGATTAATTGCAAATGACGTCATTAACCACCATCTTGGATGAAAAACAACTTGAACCGTGTACGCTTGTACGCGCTGCTCACAACTGATAAAATGCCAATGATAGCCTTTTACGCGTGCACGTTTGGCGGCCAATAGATGAATTGCAATAGACGTCATTGCCCGCCATCTTTGATTGTGCACGCGTGAAGAGCTATCATTGGCTCAGAGTCGTGCGTATAGCGCGTACACGCGTGCACTTTTCCATTGTTTTACATCAAAGATGGCGGTCAATGACTTGTATTGCAATCCATCTATACAAGGGGGTTCTATACCTCTCTTTTGTTTACAAACATTGACCACCATTTTGTGTGGAAGGCCTTGAGTACCTCAAAATGTATAGCACTAGCACTGGCTTGGCAAAAATTTGCAATTTTTTGCGTAACATTACGACTTTTTTTATTAAGTGTTAGTTTACCTTTTGTTTTGGATAGTCAAATTTATTTATCAATAACATGGGTATTAAATTGATAGCGTTATTGGGCAAATGTTGGCCAAATGTTTTTTTTTGTTTTGTTTTTGTTTGTTTTTTGCAGTGAAGGGCTGCCCATACTTTTGCCAACCAAGGTTGGCAAAACTCGCGGCTTTAAACACGGTTTCCCCCAGTGGGTTTCCCCTCGTTGGTTGATACTATTCTTTTAGACGCGCGCATTTTGCCTCCCCTTGACCGTGTGACGTCAGTGCAAGGATTAAGGAAATTCATGCGCACTTGGCCCATTATTTCACATACCAGGGGTTGATTTTACAAAGCAACTACGATGTATTTACAGTTACGATCAGTCTGAACTCTTTGTGAAATCGAGCCCTGGTGAGCCGATGTGAATGACAATTCCGTCCAGAATTTGCATTAAATTTACCAGTTGAAAACATTTTTATGCTTTTGGGGGGTTAGTAGATTATAGTTCGAAGGATCCCACTGTCTCATGAGATTTATAGATAAACCAGATTCTAGATCTCGAAAGTGCTAGTGGTGAAAGCATTTGAACCTAAAAAGGAGGCAAATAAATTTGAATGTTACCGATGAAAGCTAATAAATAAAAGAGTTGTTTTCTTTTTTTTAGGAGAACTGTTGCTATGGCTGATGAGTTAAACATGAAGCACATGTCACAATCTAGGACGATCTTTTCAGTGTGCCCGCATGCTCCTAATCTTCACCCACACACCCCTTTGCCCTTTTATAATTATCAATTCAGACAATATCCCATCCCCTACATTTTACCGAAGATTTAGGAAGTAGTGTAACCACATCGAATTGTCCTAGGGTATCCCCCCCCCCCCTTCTCAACAAGTAGCACACAATAACAAACAAAATAATAATGAAAATTATTAGTAAGTAAATAGTAACAAAATCTATTTGAAAAGTCCCTTGTGAAAAAGACCAACTAAACTCTAGCTTTTATTTTGGCTGTGGTTTCACCGACGGGCTACCTGGATCGGGAGAGATAGAAGCAAAGTACACCCCCCCCCCCCGGCCCCGTCTCACCCACAATAATCCTCCGACGGGAATTCAAAAGAGGGCGTCCTGTAGTATCTGATACCAAGACTCATCTAACGACTTCTCTGAACTGTGCGAAAAGGGGGTACCAGTCCGAGCCACTCAATTACGTTAATCGCGTTGCCAATGGTGCTGCGTCAAAACACGTATCGATTTGTGTGCAAAGAAATCGCTTAGTTAAACAATAAACCTCTAAGCACTATGACTAACGTTTAGTGCATACCGGATCTCCATTCTTGTGCAGATAGGAAACAGTGTGCTGTTGCTGACTATTTGGAGAACAAAGATTGTGTGTCTAATTGAGACGGAAATAGGGAGAAAGTTGCATTTCCGTTACATGTTTGAGTGACTGACTGAAGTGAATGCAGATCTGGAGTCTTTCGAACGCAAAATGTCAACCGAGTGTACGACTACGATTCCGAGACAGCTAGCTGTGAATAGACTGTGACAGTGCATGGACAGTGTGACTGCTGTACTGTGTGAGTGTGTGACTGTGTGAGTTACGTTAGCCTGTACTGCCGAATCACCAGTTGGATGAGGGTTGTTAACGTTTGAATGGTCAGTAAAGACACATTTGGGAAGAAAGATTTGACTTTTTTTTCTCTTCATTTTTGTGCAGTACCTGTCTGTCAATTTTGTCATGATTGTCTGTAGCCTAGCCCCTAGCTAGCTAAACTAGTGTTGTAGAAAGAACTTTTTAGTTAAAAAAAACTAAGCATGTCAAGTTCCCCCGCACTGTTGCAGAAGTTTCAAGAGAGGATAGCCTACCAAAACAAAAGAAGTACCAAGTACTTGTTTTTGAAGTAGTCGTACCAAGTACAGCCCGCTGTCAGAAACATTAGGCCTAACCATAAACTGGGATGCCGTACCAAGTTTTTAGCCAGGATTTGGTAAAAGGGTGTCCAAATTTGCTGGAAGTTTAAAATCTGGTTGTCCAAATTGTTAACTTACATTTTACAATACATTTACATGTAAATGACAGATAAAACAGGGTGTCCAAATTTAAAACAGGGTGTCCAAAAGATACTTCTAGAAACTATAAGTAACTTAAGGCTCCCCGGAGGAGTGAAACATTTCGGGCCTCCTTAACGCTAAACGTTTTCAAAATGGTCGTTGATAGGTGAACATTTTATGGTCGTTAGCCAGCAATAACTTAAGTTTCTTTTGTACTACACAGCTAAAACTTTCCCATCACATACATTCACGATGCTTGTGAGGCCTTTTTGGCGAGTTGCATGCAAAAAGAAATTTGTTTAAAATGAAATTTACGATCAGTTAATAAGTTGCATGCATGCCATAAACCATTAGTTAATTGCAGACAGGACCACCTAGTTTGCTGCTGTTTATTGAAAACCGTTTCACTCAATATCCAATTAGTTCATTTAAAACCCAAATCATGTTGTGAATAAAGTGTTCTTAATTTCCCTACTCCAGGTTTATGTTACCCGAAGGGTCGATAGATAAATAAGAGTGCATCTTGACACTAACACACCAAGTTATCAGCCAAGATGGCAGGAGTGGAGACTGCGAACGAGCCTGCCCATGATATGGAACGCGCTGATTCCATGAGCTCAATCGATAAAGAAATAGATTTGTTGATGAGAGGAGAAACAGATGACACGACTGCAGACTCACGGGTAAGAAAGAAATCCCTGACAGGGCTTGAAATTAACACTGGACCACAGGCCCAAGGCCAGTGTTTTTTAGTGTCGTGCGAGTAAACTTATAATGAGCGGACAAGTCCGGCGGTCTTCTGTTTTCAAATACTAATACCTCGCCTTTTCTTTCAATTCTGTTGAGTATGAAAGTTTTACCCGTAAGACAAATGAGATAAATCTTCTCTTAGTGTTTGTCCAAACAAAAATCAGTTTAGTTGTGACGCTATTTACTTTCTATTTTGGTTCTGGTCTTGTAACAAAATGTTCTGGTCCAGTAAAGGTTTTCAGCTACAAGCCCTGCAGTCTTGTGGATTTTCCCTCCAAATTCGAGCCCTGCCTGAAACAAGCCTGATACCTCAGGGAGGCAACAAAGGCATTTGTCTCCATGCCCCCAGTCCTTGCCTTGGTGCCCCCAGTCCTTGCCTTGGTGCCCCCAGTCCTTGCCTTTGGTTGCCCCCAGTCCCTGCCTTGGTGCCCCCAGTCCCTGCCTTGGTGCCCCCAGTCCTTGCCTTGGTGCCCCCAGTCCTTGCCTTGGTGCCCCCAGTCCTTGCCTTGGTGCCCCCAGTCCTTGCCTTGGTGCCCCCAGTCCTTGCCTTGGTGCCCCCAGTCATTGCCTCGGTGCCCCTTGAATTGTTCCAGTATACAATTGTTGCCACTGTGATGGAGTCCATGGTGTTTTGTACACCTGAGGGGGCAAATGCCACCTGAGGCGAAGCCTAGGGTGCCATTCGCCCAAGAGGTAGGAACAAAACCCACGGACTCCATTACGGGGTGCAACAATTGTTTTGTAATACCATTGTAATAGATTCTTCTACTTTGAAGGTAATCGGAGGTCATCTTCTAACATTCTTTCAACGAAATGGGCTCAGTTAAAAAAAAAGCAGACGAACAGGTCATTGACAAAAACATTGCTTCACTGTTCCCTACGAAACATTGTACAAGGAATTTATATCAATTTACCTAGTACCAGCGTAATCACGACGTCAAACGCGGGCTATTTCTAATAATTGTACAAGGTGCTTGAAACCACCGATAGTGGGCACGATCAAGGTAATGGATCCCATGGGGTACATCCCTCATGTTCCCCTGAGCATGTACGCGTCTTTGTACCACATCACATGATTAGTTCTCGACCAATAAAAATTCACAATCTGTTACCGTGGTAGGATAACAATAGAAATTATAATTTCCCACAACATTGAAGTATCAGGCTTATGAAAAATAGCTCCTGTTAAAAGTGTATAAATTTGTCGGTTCAGTAAGTCACTGCATTGTTCATAAAAACAATTTGCAGGGAATTTCATAGAATTTGAAGTAACTATAAACAGTACGAACTTGTGGATACAACCATTCTCTTTTTGGAGGAGTGTTGGCTCTGAGAAGAGCCAGTGTTTTGTTAGGGTAAATTGACCTTTTCACCAGCAACGACTCTTATCCCAAATTGAAATAGATGATCCCAATACTGTTTGTTTTCATTTACTTAAAATTTCTACAATTCTTTGCAGGATGGAGGTCAGGATGAACTTTATCCCAGATCAGAGTCAAGGCGAGAAGAGCCATCATCACAGTATCCACTAGATGAGGAAAGCACCGAGCGACATGAAACGGTTGTGGGGAATGATCAATACGAACACGAAACAGCCTCAGATGATGAGTTGTCCGAGGAGCAGAAGCTCCTTGAGCTGGAGTTACAGAAGCTGAAGGACGAGGGTTTCCTGCCATCGGACGATCCGCCGGAGTACGATATTGCCGACCGAGTCCGAGAGCTGAACGAGCAGCTCAGGGCCGAGGGAGAGATCCCGGAGAGGACAGATCGAAAGGTCACGTTCAGTGACAAGGTCATCGCGGTTGAGTTTCATGAGGACGAGGAGGAGTTTGAAACGGAACCGGGTGAGAATGATCTCGCTGGAAGTGAAAAGGTAGACAGTGAAGCAGCACCATCCTCAGAGGTCACAGACCCGAATGACCTTGAGGTTGCGAAACTAACTCTGGAAGAGGAGAAAAAAGCACCTGAAATTAAAGTGAAAGACAGTGAAAATCTGAGCAGTTTGAAGAGTAACGGACAAAGCCCACGAGGGTCTGATGAGAAGATTCTGATTGAGAGGGACGGTAAGTTTGAATTCATCAGCGTGAATGACCTCAGCTATGATGAGAGACAGTCTATGGGACTTGAAGTTTCATCAGATGAGACTGATCAACATAAACAAGATCCGGTTACCCCGAATGGACACGGCGATGCCCCCATCCCAGAAGAGACCACACCTCAGAAGACAACAAACCAGCTACAGCCAACGCCTCCATCGAAGCCTCGTCCATCGACGGCGACCGACAGCACAGGGCTGCATCGGACGCAGCTCTCACCCCGTCGGATCCAGTCAGCGCGCACGCAGAGAGAGTCTGCATCGTGGTCCTCGGTGACCTACACGGGGCACAGTAAGTACGGCTTGACTCCGGAGCAGAAGGAACACAAGAAAGAGCAGCTGAGAGTGAGAATGCAGAGGGAGCAAGAGGAGAAGAAAGCCGCCGAGGAGGAGCAGCGTAAGAAACAAGAAGAGGCAGAGAGTGCCTTCCAGGCGTGGCTGGAAAACAAACAAGGTGCCCAGAAGCAGAGGAGGCAGTCTGAGAAAGAGCAGAAGAGGCACGATGGAGAGAAGAAGGTATCATTGATGAAATACCCACGAATATTTGGCACGCACTTGTACATGTATCGCCCTCTTCAATCAACAACTGTTCAAACATATCCATGCACACATTGTACAAATCACCTCAATATTCCCCCAATCTGGTATGATGCACGAATGGTTTCTGGCAGACGGTTCAACAAGTCACCATCACTTATAAGTAATGGGTGTCAAGCATTACTACCTCGCTTGTAAAGCGGCATCTTGATAGAGCATGACACTCATATAAGCGAGGCAGATTTAGAACGGGTTATTTAGAACGGTATCGTGAGTGTTCTAAAGTGATGTAGTGATGCTTGACAGCCATACTTAGGAGTCCTTACTTATATACACACTAAGTGACGGTGGCTGGTCGAATTGGGTATCTCTGGAACCACAGCTGGGTATCCAATAAACACTGGCCAATGACAAAAATGTTGGTCCTTTGAAAAAGTTTAAGCCTACCCATTTTTTTATAACGGAAAAATACTTGTTGAATGCAAACACACCTTTGTCGATCTGGTCAGTCTATGACTTCTCTTTGTTGAACTCCCATTGTTTTGTTTTTTAAGCAACTTCTCCATTCAGCCATTGTTTTTGTACGTGAACCCTCAGTCTGTAACGACACTCGGATCACTTTTCAAATAATAACAAATGTGTTGGGCAGTTTTCAAATGATATCTGCTCAACTAGTTGGAAATAAAATTATTGTTTTTCAACATTTAACAAGAAAGAAAAACAACTTTAAAATCCATAAATATTGGATTTTTCCTTATTGATACTTTTAAGAGCAATCAGAAAACATATACATGTATGGCGCTACAAATTTCAAATGAATACATGTAAGTGTGTTTCAACAACAAACAACATCGTGCATGGCAAGGCTTGGCCGAGCAGTTTAGCGCATCGGACTCAAGTTCTGTTGGCTAGTTATCGGAGTGTGGCTTCAAATCCTGGTCATGACACTTAACCATTAATTGCTTCTCTTAACCCAGGTGCATAAATGGGAATCTGTGAAGGCTTGACCCCCTAGTACGTTTACAAGCAGCTTGAGGCTGTACGCTTCCCATGGAGTTTAGAAACTTTGTGGATTGGTTGAAGTATGCCTGATGAACAACAGGGTTGACGTTGCAAAGCGCCTCGATCTAGCTAGCTAGGATTATGTGCGCTACATAAGAACCCAGTATTAATATAGTCATCTTTTTCCCACAGGATCAGAGCAATACGGACGAAAACTATCAAGAATGGCTTCAGATGAAACAGAGTCAGGCCAAGCTAGAGAGAAAACTAAGGAAACAAGCAGAGCAGGAGAAGGTCGATGGTTTCTACATTCGCGACCGCAAAGACTGTGACCAGGCCTTCAAACAGTAAGTATTACAGGGGGGGCCCAGTGTTTTTTTAACAAGTGTAATTAATTCTTGGGAAAGCACCGAGTATACTCTGTTATAAGCATCAGTGCTGTATGGTAAAACCAAGATAATGTCACAGTGTTTGTTCTCCTGGACCTGGGCCTAATTTCATAGAGCTGCTTATTAAGCAGAGAATTATGCTTAGCAACTCTCTGCTAAGCACAAATAAGCAGAGATACAGATTGTACAGATGACATGTTACTTTGGTTGGTAACCTTATTCTGGTAAGCAAAGTTTTGTTGTGCTTTCATGTAGCTACTTTTTGTGCTTAACCAGCTCTATGAAATTTGGCCCTGGAAGACAGTAGTGGTAGTGAGGGTAAATTGTCATATATTTTTTTAAAGATTACAATCTTTCCAATTCTTTTGATTTTGAAGACACTTCTTATAAATTCAGAGAAGAGAAATTTCTTATCTGAACTCAGACTTTTAATTTATCAGCATAGTGAAAAAAAAATACTGGTGTTTTCTTCAGTCAAAAAGAAATTGTGCTCTTTGATCTACTTACTCTGGTGCTAAGGATACTGTTTCCAAAAGCCCCTTGAAATCTATAACTCCAGGGGTTACCAAAAGTTGCAAATGCCATCATTTTTAAATACCTCCTACAATTTGAATCCTAAGTTTCTGACTTTTTTTGTCAGTTGAATGATTGATGACACTTAACCCCGTAGACTAAACCTTCAAAGGCAACAATAAATATTTGCACAGAATTACATCCAGTAGAGTCATGGAAAACAATAATTTTACGAACATGGATCCCTAAAATGTTAACAACCTCCCCCCCCAAAAAAAAGGGGGGGGAGAGTCTGTCCACCTTTCCCAATTTACACTGTAGTTTTTACCACACATCATAACTGTCTTGAAAGGCAAAGAAACCCTTAAATTTAATGAGAAACATTAAGTACCTACAGACTTATTTTCATTATATAGTAGGCATGCAACTTTACATGTAGTTTTTACAACACATCATAACTGTCTTGAAACGCAATGAAACCTTTAATTTAATGAGAAACATTAAGTACTACAGACTGAGACTTATTTTCATGATTATAGACATGCAACTTTTCAGCTGATCAGCTGATTTGCTCTTGGTTTTTTTAGAAAAAAAGAGTGCCATGGAAAACTTAAAAACACTTTACAAAATTGTTGATCGTTTCCCTCTTTTTTAGCACAAATTTGCATCGTCTGATTATACAAAAGTTGAAAACTCTGAACTTGATGAACATGAATCTACAATCCTGCTCTACTCCCACCCCAACTTACCACAATTACCGAAAGTACCATACCTGCAGACTTATTGTGTTATTTTATTGACTTATTACATTTCTTAACCCAGTGTATGCCCAAACAGTTTCACAGTTTTCCATAGGGGTCAAAATACCTAACCAATTTACTATAGATAGTTCCCAGTAGACGCCATCTTTACGGGCAAATTGCATTTTGGCTTGCAGGTGCGTCAAACGCTCAACTTATTAGCGCAGCCGCGTTGTTCACTGACCAATCCTGCAATGAGTTTCGTGAAATGCGCGCGGTGTTGCACGCCGTTCTCACACGAAACGCACGACTGTTTGTTCTAAACTGCCCGTAAAGATGGCCGATTTACGTCATACTGCAACCTATCTATACTTATGGTAAATTCACTTCAAACATTAACAACAAAACACCAGGGCCCAATTTCATAGAGCTGCTTAAGCAGACAATAGTGCTTTACAAGTTTTCTGCTAAGCAGAAATATGCAGGATACCAGACCCAGATGGTACAAATGACAAGGTATTTTGACTGGTAACCTTATATTCTGGTAATCAGGATTGTTTTGTGCTTACTTGCTTCTTGTGCTTAAAGCAGCTCTGTAAAATTGGGCCATGATGTACTGGATTTGATTTTTTAAGTTTTAAAGTTTTTCTATGAATTCTCATCATTTTAAAACAAACAATGCATTTTTTGTACTTTCCTAGATGGGTGAGGTCGAAGAATGATAAACTCCGCAGAGAGCGTACCCTAAAGAGATCCAACGCAAGCATCAGCAGACAGCTAGCTCAAAAATCAAGGAAATCCAAGAACCTAGCCAAGGCTCTAGAGACAGCCCAGGTTTATAGATACACAGACTGGTACGGCTACAGATTCTAAACTCAAAGTCCTTAAAGGTACGATTTGCGTGGTGTCTTAGAGGGCCAGATTTATTCCCGATCCCCTAAGTTTCAATTAACGCACCAACGATACAATCAATCTTTGAATAGACCATGTTCAGTAGGGCGCCCTCGCCGAAAGTTCCAAAGGAGGTTGTTCATTGGCCAATCCTGTGCGCCGGGTGTACAATTCTGTGCCTTTCAATTGTTTCATCATCGTTTTACCTTTAAGATGGCAGCTGGATGACGTCACTGCATGATCTATTACTGCATGGACTACCACCAGGTAGTGTTTCAACAAAACATAAACTCAAAAGGTTTCTTCTGTGCACGTTCATATGTGATCCGTCACCACAAAACTCAGGAAATGTTCCAATTATGATTTTATTTTTTATTTTTTCAAACTTTTTAGTTCATTAGCTCAGGGTAAGCCTTCTCGATCATCCGCTGTGAGGGAATTAGGACCCCCCAATCAGTGACTAGTCAAAAAAAGCAATAAACCAGAAGGGAAACTGACCGGGAAAATTTGAATTAACTTTGGTTGAACAGAGACAAATTGAGTAGAGCGGGATTTGAACCTGCAACCTCCGGATTAATGTGCCGACACTCTACCCAGAAAGTTTTCCTTGTGTGTTTATCACTTGATATTGAGGTGATCCCTGTACTGCCGCTTCCTAGGTTGTATGGTAAATTTGGGTGTGATTCTAGCCACTGCCATGGAGTGGGATGCCGTGGCCGGGCTGTCTAGGGAAGTGGACTCAAATTCTGTAATTTACAGAATGTGGGGGGGCAAATCCGGGCCTGGTGAGTTGCGACACTTGTGTCCTTGAGCAAGGCACCGTATCATAATTGCTTCTCTCCACCCAAGTGTACGGATGGGTATACTGGCGAGAGCTGGGGAGTAACCTGCAATGGTCCTGTCCGGCAGGAAAGAAATATTCTCAATCGTTAATGCCAATGAAACTGGATATAAACACCGGCCTGATGAGCCACATTGGAACAGACTGTACTTTCCTACTTTTGACTTTAAAGGAACATTACAGAATGGTTTTTGCTAACAAAACAGTTGCTGCTGGCAGTGTTAGCACTTTATGTAATCCACCATATACATAAACTGACAAACCTGTAGAAGTTCGAGATCGATCGGCCATCTGGGTCACGAGAAAATAGTGAAAAACCGATTACACATTTGCATGAAATCATATAGATTCAACAAATGAATAAAAAGCTCACTGAGCGATAAACTCCAATCGGAAAATTAGTTTATTCATTTCTCGTCAAATATGGCATTTCAGACAGAAATATTTCAAGGGATGTTTTCTACTATCATTATTAGACCGTGTAAGTTTTATGGAAATCTGTGATCAAAAAGTATATTTTACAAGTTTTTTTCTTACCAATTCTGTAATGTTCCTTTAAAGAATACCACAGAATTCTGCACATGCGCCACTCTGTAAACCTTGTGTTTCTATTGGCTGTAAGTGCAGAATTCCGCAGGAAGCAGTGCCCTAAAATTGCCTGCCAGGAAATGCCCTCCAATGTACTTGGTCATTGTAAACAAAAATGAGCAACCCTGTCTTGATATTCAAAGTGTCATACTTTTCATTTTGTTATTGGCGATTTTGAATTTTCTTTAAATCGACTACTCATGATGTGTAGCTAATGTGTGCTTATAAGTGTTGAATTCAAGTATTTTTTGCAGTAAAAATATGCTATTTACTGGAAGGAGTGAAATTTCTGTTTGATAGACCAATACTAGTCTTATACTCAAAGCGCTGTCTGCAACTATTTTTGTCGGCTAGCTCTACCAATCTGATATAATACCTGATTAAGCCTTAGTCGGTACTTGGGACCTGGGCCCAGTCGGTACTTGGGACCTGGGCCCGATTTCATGGAGCTGCTGAAGCACAAAAAACAAGCTTAGCACAACAAAATTATGCTTACTAGAAAAAGGTTACCAGCTAAAATACCATTTCACATGTAGCATCTGTGACTGGTATCCTGCTTGTTGATGCTTAGCAGAATGTTTTTAAGCAATATTTTCTACTTAAGCAGCTCTATGAATTGGGCCCTGGCCTAATTCAGAATCCATCATTGTTACTACTCACATGGGGACTGGAACCATATTGTTTGTTTTGTTTTTTGCGCTTACAATTTAAACTTTATAAAAAGTACTTCGTTTTTATAGCCAAACAAAGGCACGAGCAAGGTCAGTTACATGCATCTGCCTATAAATGTGAAGATTAGCTAAATTCAAAACTCTTTGTACATGTATTGTAAAGATACTTATCAATAAGAAGTATACTGGTATTAAGTTAACATTATACCGGACACAAATATTTTGATAGTTTTGTAGATTGTTGGAATATCACATTCAGTATTTCTTGAAGTAACGGAATGACACCTAGGCAATATGCATTGTACTTCTTCACTCCATTCCACTCTGACTTGAAGATGGTATCAAACATATAAATGTAGTCTCCTTACAACGAGTCATTTAATTCCTTTCCTTTAATTAATTACACAGCCAGTTGTTCAATTTGCAGTTTGTTAAATGCTTGAGTCATTTCACACTTTGCATTTACTTGTACGAGTTAAAGTTTACCATAATAATTAAAAATAGACAAACATTCTTAGTGATTAATTTTGTGATTATTGTTTGTGCTGAGATGAGGCAGAGAATTGGCAATGTGGGAAAAAGCTCCTGCATCAGGTATCCTGACACTCTTTGAATCAATTCAGCATCATTAATGTTCACAAAAGTGCTGCAACAGGTGTGTGCTTACCGTCTTTGAATCAAGATAATGTACATGTACAGCATTGTAACAGTTTGCAAAAACTGCTGCAACAGGTATGCCAACTCTCTGTGAATCAAGTTGAGTACATTTCGTCATTGATTGGTCATGTGTGCATCTTGTGCCACTTGTAGTACAGTTACTGTCTTCGAATCAGGATAAATTATTTGGTAATATTGACAAGTACCTATATGTGTATTGCTCTGCTTTACTCAAAATTTAAGATTCTGTATGTGTTGATTTCAAAACTGCTACTACTGGTACGCCAACATGATTTTAAATGAGGAGGAAGGTACAGTATTGAAAGTAATACCGAAGCTCAGCTGCTTCTGATGTGTTAGTTTCAAATTCAGATTTGACATTTTGGTCACATTTCTTTAGATGTCTTCAAACTACAGTACTTAAAAATTAAAAGCAAAAGTTTAATTGAACTTTAATTTGTTGCTTTCGTTTTGTCATGTTTTCTTTATTGTAATGCCTATTATGTGCATCTTTTGAGCAGCGTAATTTTACGATTATTAGGTGATATATGGAAATTTGTTCCTCCTTAGGTTTTACGATAGCTACATTTATTTAGTGCAACCAAAATTATTCTTGAGTTAAAGTTCAAAATAACCAGAGAAATTATTCATTAATTTATTACAATATTTCCCCAATATATCGTCTTTTGTGCCAAATTAGTATAATGCTGGTTTTGCGAGATGTGTAACTTTTTATGTAGCCTTTACTGTTTTGGAAGATTGTCTTTTTTTCTGTATAGTTTCAGTTTGCTTTCACAGGTTTGTTCCTGATTAAAAAATAGATTACCAAATCAATTTCAAAATGAATTAATGTGTATCTTTGCTTTCTGTATGATTTTCTGTTTTGTTTTCTTTTCGGGGTGACAGTTTCTTTGCCAAAGGGCCTTGGGTGATACTGAAAGCCAATGCCAGGAAGAGCCGGAACATAAAAGGTTTCTGTACAACACCTGCCCTCCTCTTCCCCGCGTCCACCGTCATCACCACTCCAAGATGTTAGTTGACAGGTCAAATCAACATTTCTCACGCCCCCACGTCCACCATCATCACTACACACAGATGTTAGTTGACAGGTCAAATCAACATTTCTCACGCCCCCCACCTCCACCATCATCACTACACACAGATGTTAGTTGACAGGTCAAATCAACATTTCTCATGCCCCCCACCTCCACCATCATCACTACACACAGATGTTAGTTGACAGGTCAAATCAACATTTCTCATGCCCCCACCTCCACCATCATCACTACACAGATGTTAGTTGACAGGTCAAATCAACATTTCTCATGCCCCCCACCTCCACCATCATCACTACACACAGATGTTAGTTGACAGGTCAAATCAACATTTCTCATGCCCCCCACCTCCACCATCATCACTACACACAGATGTTAGTTGACAGGTCAAATCAATATTTCTCCTGAAATCTTTCATTCTCCGTTAGTAGGCCCAATCATCAGTAGACTGTCCTTTAGATTTGTACACGAGATCAAACCATTGAGGTCCTTGGTGAGTCCTTGCTGCTAAATTCATCTGTGTCATTTTGGGTAAACACTCTCACAGAGTTCCCTGGTGTAAGCTTTGCATTTATGTGACCCTCATTAATTTTCCAACATGATGAAAAACTTTACATTTTTTTTTATTTTTTAGTATTCAGGAGATCAAATTTTAGGTTGGTTCTACGGTAAAAGTTGATGCACACCATAAAAAAGAAACCTTCATAAATATTGCAAACTCAGACAGAACAATTAAAAGGCCTGATTTTTTTCAAAATTGTTTAAATTTCACGATGGAATTTTTAATTGTAAAAATGAAGCCAACTACATTGAAATAATCTTCTTCTTTCGATGAGTTGATTTGAAAACGCTTTGGCTTTTACAATTTATACTATCATCCCATAGACATGCCGGGTGGAGTAAAGATGGCACTGTAGTTTCAAAGTAGAAGGAAAGTATCCAGAAGTACCAAGACTTGGCTAGATAAATTTGTTAGTTGTGGGAAGGAAAGTGAAGAGGTGGTTGGAGCACTTATGTGGAACATGCCCCCCCCCCCCCCCCCCCGGACCCAAGATGCCCCCATTTGAAATCTGGACCGTTGAGATTAAAAATTACCAGAGTAAAATTTTAATTTGTATAAGCTTTAATGTGACAACTTCAATGTTTTTAAAACTATTTTTCCATTTACACATAGGCAATGTTTTTGTTTTTACCCTCAAGTCAGATTATCTTATGAAGAATCGTATGGCATAACAAGTAACAAGTGTGCTGAAAGGGGCTTGTTTAAGAAAAATGCAAACAGAAACTTTGGCCAGAAGTGTCCCTCTAGAAAAAATGGTGCACTCCTTGTGCCACCCCCCCCCCCCCCCAAAGTTTTAAAGTTTTATCCTAGTTTCTGCGCTGCTTATTAGCATCATTCTGAAGGCACTGATGTAGAAGCATTCTAGATGTAAGATTAGCGCAACTGTGATGGTACTGCAGTAGAGGGCGCTCTTTGAAACACTGAGGATCCTGCGAAAGACCCTCCAGATCTAAGGCTACGGGACATTTACCCAAAACTTAAGTTTTTCAAAAATGTTTACCCATGACCAACAGTGCAGTCAGAATAAATTCTTGATGGCAAAATAAAATTTTGGCAAATTATGATTATAAACACATCTGAGTGACGCATCTATATTTCTCGATCACAAAAAAGGGGGAGAACAAGATTTTAGAAATGCAGGGGCAACCACAACAACAAAAAAGGAAAAGAAAGTCACTTCTTATTTGTAAACCAAACGAATTTCAACGACAGATGCCAATACTGAATTGAACACCATAGAATTGTGCGCACTTGTTGAAGAATCACTTTTGTAGAAAAATAGTTAAATTAATAAGGAGATGCAAATTAGAATCAGTAATAATTCGTCTTCTTTCCCCTATCTTTTGAAACAACTTTCTATAAGGTTTCTTTTCATTTTTACAAGTAAAACGCACTTTCAAAATGATTAATATATTTGGAAAGGATTCATTTAAAGTTTTAACAAAAGATGCTATAGTGACAGGACTGAGCACGCCAAAAGCTCATGGCTAGTAAGTAATTTTTGTGTGTTTGTTTTTTTTGCTTAAATAAATCTAAATTGAAAGAATTTATATGAGTGCATATAAACATATAAAGTACCGGTACACCAAAAAATGCTGTAGAGAGGCCTTCAATGAGCTTTGAGTCTCTTCTTGAAAATTTTCACAAGGGGTATAACTTACACATTAAGTACACAATGATATCAAATGTAACTAAGTTGGATCCCAGTTTGAGTATAATGTTTGGGTTATGACTGATTTAATCCTTATTTTCTAAATCATAAATGCCTTCGACCCATACTAATAAGAGGGATGGCATGGTGGAAAGGATGTCTGCTTCAGAGGCAGACAATTTAGTTAGCTATTACTTTTTTTAAATGGTGCCTAGATATTGCATCATTCAAATAGGGGGCTTGGACCCAAGTTAAGAACTCTTTGCTGAAAATAAAATTACTTTGTTGACATTATCCAAAAAGTTTTATGAACAGCGCCCCCTTGTGTTTCAATTTTTTTAACGCAACCTCTACCCCGAGACATCTTTTTATATGAAAGACGCAATATATAAGTGATACGAGAGCGGTCTGAACGTACAAGGTTGCAAAATGTTGTACACGGGGGGCAAGGGAAAAGGCCAAGAACTTGGAAGATACTGAAAAGAAAAATTACCCCAAATACCAAAGGTGGTATTTTTCCCCTTAAGTTATGGCACTTTTAATTACTTCACAGTACCAAGAAAAGGTAAGGCCATTTTTAAGTCACTGCTTACATTCATTTTGGACAAACACAATTGAGAAACTTAGTGTGTCGTGTAACATACTGAGATTTGAGAAATCGACCAATTATGACTGTATTTAGAATAGATACTATTCCGTGGTACAAAAAGTCCTCGTTTCTCGTCCGGCGGACTTTTTGAAAAAGGGAAGCAGGACGGTGCTTGTTATTGTTAGTTGTTTCAATATTTTAGTAAAACAAGTTTTTCTTTATGGCTTACATATGTTGCCCTCGCCCCTAGTTTTCAAGAATTTGATCAGTTTATTTATATTATTATTATAATAATATACTGAAAATTATGAATATTAAATATTAATTATTTAATTTTGTTTTAAATTTAAAAGGCAATGACTAAATGAGTGGTGTCTAGACAGAAGGAAGTGGGTGGGGATGAGTATTCTATAAAAAAAATATGGAATGGCCAAATGACGGTGTCAACTGATTTGATTTGACTTTATTCGGATAAAACATGGCAAGAATATGACAAAAATACAGGAGGATAACAATGGAAATAAATAAACCAAAGTTAAAGTAGAAAACGTGAAAGAAAAACAACAAAATTATCCAAGGATGCGCCCCAAAACTGTATTTTCCTTCCTCCATGCTTAGACTTAATTATTTCCGTTGTCGTCCGACGTTACAGAAAAACAGCACCAAAAAAAAGACATAAAAATACAAAAAACAATCAGACCTAGAGATTCAAATAATGGATGGATATACAGCTCTCTGTAAAAACCGAACAAAAGAAAATTTAATAAATAATTATTTTTAAAATTGATTAAAATTGAAATAAAAAGTAACTTGATACTACAAGTTAGTACATGTCTTGGTTGTCATTCAGTTAACACTCGTCAGTCACAGACATGTTGATGTACATTGAAGTTCACACCATGCCCCCAAGCTGTATAGAATCAATTGTCAAGGATGTAATCAGTATTAATTACCGGTGTCATACATTGTACAAAGGTTGGTCATCTTTCACCCTAGCAAAGTCGCCCACCCCCAGCAAGCTTCTGAGCTTGCGTACAACAATGTCAACGTTCAACATGACTGATCTCGCCCCCTCAAAAAGTTGGCTCCCAGCAAATTCCCCTTCCATCAAAGTCACCTCTCCCTACAGGGCTCGAATTTGGGGGAAAAAAATCCACAAGACCACAGGACTTGTATCACAAAATGTTGACTGGACCAGAAATAATTTTACAAGACCAGATTCAAACTGAGAATTGAACAAGCACAAGACATATGAGAAGATTTACCTCATTTGTCTTTAAGGGTATTAAGTATACTTCAAGTCATTATACTCAAAGTCAACATTTGAACATTATTTGTTTCTGTTCAAGATATAGAGTGAGGTACATGAATTGTTATTGAATTGAAACCACAAGACCGCGGACTTGTCCAGTCATGAGTTTATGGCCACATACTAAAATCACTGGCCTCGGGCCAGCGGTCCAGTGTCAAATTCGAGCCTGCCTACATGTTTCCCCACACCAGCAAACAATTTGGCAGGGTAAGGCTGGCAGCTCAAATTGTTTACTGGACCAGAATTTCTTATACCAGACCCAAATTTAATTGATAAAAAAAAACATTTTACCAACACAGTTTTTAATGTTTGAACTGTTTTAAATTAACAAAATACATGTAGAAGATTTCTCATTTGTCCTATGGGTAAGAATTCTTCAATAATTTGAAAGATATTTATCGGACTGAAATAAGACTGCCGGACTTGTCCAGTCATGAGTCTACCCGGCATGGCCTGATGGTAAAGTCACTGGCTTCGGGCCTGCAGTCCAGTGTAAAATCTTTAGCCCTTTGGAAGCGTACCATTTACGCAAGTAGGTCAGCCATTGTACTCGATAACATTTCCTACTCTTTTCCAAGTGTCAAACATCATGTCTGTCACAAAGTTACATTTCTGATTTTACAGAATGGTCTGAGAATGTCCAACCAGCCCTCTCAAAGGCTCAAATGTCAAGAAAATCTCCACTAGATCATCATGCAGAGCTGCCTACTCTCCCTGATTCTGCAGTAAGTTCCGTTAAAAAAAAACTTTCCATGTTCTGATGAAAATATTTGAAAATCTCCCCGATTATGGACATTTTTTCCCCACTTTGTTGAATGGAATTCTAAAATTTCTCCCTTGTTGTAAAAAATCTCGCTGATTGCAAGATGTAATAGTTGGCAGCTCTGAATCATGCTGGTTCAAATATCAGCTAGGATCTAGAAATACAT